>CM042842.1:120255136-120855136 GCA_023653725.1 Bungarus multicinctus | reverse complement strand
GATCTTGGGCCAGTCTCTCAATCTCTCAGTCCAATTTACCTCACAGGGTTATTGTTGTGAGGAAAATAAGAGGAGGAAAGCATGTTGGATATATTTGTCATCTCATTTGTAAAAATAATTAAGGATTAAGATTCATTCTGGCATAAATACAAGAGCTCAAACATTTTCCTGATCAATAATTTGGGAGCTTCCTTGAAGTGTGCTACAGCAGGGGCCCTCAACCACTGTGCCACAGCCCATTACTGGGCCTTGAGCTATTTGGAACTGGGCCGCGGAAGTGATGAGCGAACAGGCAAATGCATGCATGCATCCCCACCAGAGGAAGTATTCAGCAGGTTCTGACCAGTTCTGGAGAACCAGTAGTGAAAATTTTGAGTAGTTCAAAGATCTGGCAATTCCCACCTCTGACTGGCCCCACCCCTATCTATTCTCCGCTTCCTGAGTCCCAGCTGATCGGTTAGGGCTTCTTTTGTTGCCCTGCACAGGAGAAAGGAGCTGGAAAGCAGGTTAGTGAGCGGGGGAGGGAATGGGGATTTTGCAGGAACCTTCCCCTGCCACACCCACGCAGCCATGCCCACCAAGCCACGCCCACAGAAGTGGTAATAACAAAATTTGAATCCCATTACTGATCACCACTCATGCAAGCAGTGGACAAACACACGCATGGACATCCCCATTGTGTGAGCAACGGATGAGTGCATGCACATACGCACCATGTGCATGAGCGGTGTGCATGTGTGCTCTCCACTCATGCAAGCGGAGCTGCGTGAACATGCATGCCCACTGCTCACACAGACCCATCCTTTCCCCCACCCCCCACTAGTCCACAAAGCCGGAAAAGCTGGGGAACTCTGTGCTACAGAGCAGACCACATTCACCTCTGATGTCACCAGGCACAATTTCTAGCAAAACAAATAGAATACCAAACATAAGTAGCCCTGGACTTACAACCATCTTTGAGCCCAACATTTCTGTTGCAAAAGCAAGACATGCGTTCATGGTTGTCCCAAAGGTGCTTTTTCAGGAGGCAACTGGACTTTCTTATTTTTTCTTTGAAGACGTTTCACTTCTGTCATCCAAGAAGCATCTTCAGCTCTGACTAGGGTAAAGGGGAATGGAAGGATTTGTACTGTCACACCTTTCCAAAGTGAAGAAGCTCCTTGGAAGAGAAGCAGAAATAAGTCTTCAAAGAAAAAAACAAGCTGCCTCCTGAAAAAGCACCTTTGGGACAACCAGGACCTGGATGATTGAGAATCTCTACAGACATTTGTTAATGGAGTTTCATCCCATTTCACGACTTTTCCTGCCACCTGTCAGCGTTCCAGAGATTATCCATTGCAGCCAGTAACTCCAAGACAACCATAATTTCGAAGTACTTTTATTAGAATAGAACTTGGTACTTCTGTGGAATTCCGAAACTAAAGTTTTCCCCCAGACTTCCCACAAGGACCCAACCTACAAACCATGCTCTTTTCCCCACATCATACATCACGTGAACCAATCTCCCTTCAGCCCCAATTCTTGTTGCGCCATTCACAATGACCTTGAATACTACAGAATCTATTTTGTCTACTGAGAGCAACTCAAACAACATCAGCCGCCTCCAATCCTGCGCAGTTGTGTGGCAGCTTTTAATAATGATTCCAAAGCTGACACCACCATTGTTAAGTGAATCACTGCAAGTTGTCAAATTAGGAACATGATTGTTAAGGGAATCGCTTCCTCATTGACTTTGCCTGTCAGAAGGTTGCAAAAGGTGATCGGATGACCCTGGGACACTGCAACTGTCATAAACATGATCAATTGACATACGTCCGAATTTCAATCACCATGGGGATGCTTCAACAGTTGTAAGTGTGAAAAAAATGTCCTAAGTCACTTTTTTTCAATGTCGCTGTAACTTTGAATGGTCACTAAATGAAGTGTTGTAAGTCGAGCACTTCCTGTAATTAGACCATGGCCTATTTAGTTCAGAAGCTCAACATTGTTGGATTAATTCTGGCCTGGAATGCCTACACTGAAATATAGCATGTGTATATTTTTGTTCAACCATGTTTTTGATTCTTCAGGGACATGTATAGAAGAAATAAAACTCTTTGCAACTCCTTTGATAATCCTTTGCCCCTTTTTGGTTTAATAGAGCAAAACAGCTCTCTCAAGTTCAGGCAAACAAATGATAAAAAATGAAGTTTCCTTTGAATAAAACCAAACCCCTGAAGCTATGTTTCCAGCAAAAAAGATCATATTGTGCCACATTTCAAATCTTATCCTCTTGTGACAGACATCTAGGATCCCTATCTTTACCGAAAACATTCAAAGCATATGAAAATAATTCTTCGGCTTACGACCACAGTCGAGCCCAAAATTTCTGTTGTTAAGTGAAACATTTATTAAGTGAGTTTTGCCCCATTTTATGATCTTCCTTGCCACCATTGTTAAGTGAATCACTGCAGTTGAGAAGTTAGTCACCTGGTTGTTAAGTGAATCTGGCTTCCCCATTGTCTTTGTTGGTCAGAAGGTCGCAAAAGGGGATCACGTGACCCTGGGGCACAGCAGTGGTCATAAGTACAGTATGAACCAGTTTCCAAGCATCTAAATTTTGATCACATGACCATGGGAATGCTTCAAAGGCTGTAGCTGTCATAAGTCACTTTTTTTCAATGCTGTTGTAAACTTTGAATAGTCATTAAGTGAGCTATTGTAAGTTAAGGATTAGCTGTAGTCAGTGGTGGTATGCTGCCGGTTTGCATTGGTTCTAGTGATTTAGTGCCGGTCAACAGTTGCCCTCCCTGCCCCCACCCTTTCCTGTCCTATATTTCCTTTGTTTGTGTTCTGACCAAGGCTTCCTGAGACCGTAATTAAGCACACGCTTAGTCCAAACAACTCTTGTTTTATTTCAACAATGGGAATTCTGTTCATTCCCAGCCAATAATGGGTCCCAACAGTCCCTCGAGATAAGCACCCACCTTTCTCTCCTTTGAATTGCTGCCAATAACTAAAGTGCCAAATTAACTGTAAAAAACCAACTGAGGTACAACGTCCACACAGAGCTTCACGGATTAATCCAAACAGAACGAATGACTTTGCTTCCTGCACCTCCTTTAGGGGAGGGGCAATCACCTCCAAGCCTTACTCCCAGGTTGCCCCTTTTGTCTTAGCTGCTCTTGTCTTCTAGCAGCTCTGCAAACACACACACACTGGGAACAGGTTCCCCTTCTGCCTTTGCCTTGCAGCTGCCAGACGCTGGAGGCTCTGGAATCAGCACACAACTCCCAGATGGTCCTGGCTCCATCTCTGCATCAGATGCAGGATGCTCGTCTGAGTCCTCCCCAGACTGGTCCCTGTTCTTCCCCACTGTCCAATTCTGCTACCATCTGCACAGGCTGCTGGCGAACCACAACAGTTTGTAGCTCAGCTGATAGGTGCAGAGCAGATTGCCATGCCTCAGCTGTTTTACTCACCAGTGCTGATGGTAAAGTAAATTTTCATGCTTAAAATTGCCCGTTTTAGAAAGCTCCACAAAGCACGTGCCCACAGAATCGGTAGTAAAATATTTTTGAATTCCACCACTGTCTGTAGTCCATAATTCCAGGTTTATTTAGATGTCTGACTGTTATGGCCATAAGTCAGAGAGAAAAAACTATTCATAAATGGAAATGATGGTGAGCATTTTAAGGTGAATTTTATATGGATTGGTTCATAAGATATTTTCTCTGCTAAATTGCAGAACCATTTCTCTTTGTGCATATATATATATATATATATAAAAGTATATAAGAATATATATATATATATATATATATATATATTCATAAACACCTATTACTAAACATGTTTTAGTTTCCACTGTGCATTTCTACATTTATTTCATCCTAAAAAATTACTTTCAACTATATTTTGATACATTGTGACACAGAGACCTCCATGGTAGAATACAAAGAAGTTAATTATTGTGACTTATATATTAATCTGCAAGTACAAATCAAGGCAATTCATATTTCAACTTGCAAAAACTAAATTTCTTAAACATTCCCAGTTGGAATAATTTTGGGGTGAACAGAAACAATACAAGTATGACAGATAGATGATATGTAGGTAGAAATATAATTATGTTGTTATTCAGAATGTTAGCTACTTGTATGTGTAGTATTTAAATTGGTATAAGTCACAGAAATACCAAATTTACAGGCAGCCTACAAAGCTTGCAATACAAAATAATACAAAATAAAAAACTCTAAAGAAACAGAAACAAAATATCCAGCTAAACCAAATGTAAAATTGAAGAGGTGGCTTTATACCCTCTTCAGAAAGAATCTGAAATCTCAGGAAAAACGTTATTTTATAGTCACGTCAAAACATATGCAAAGTTTTGCTTCCTGTTGAGATGGCTATTATTCACAGCTATGTCCCTTTTACTTAATAAGGTAAGTGTTAAAACCCTATCAGTTTCTTACCACTAAGACAGCTATGTTCTCAATGAGGTCATTTACCATTTAAGCTGCTTCTCTGCTATGCGCACGGATTCCAGGCAACTTAAGAAAATCCTGTTTAAGCATAAATACTTGGGCAAAATTTGCAAGATTGTCAATCTGGATTGAAGTTACTATAGTCCAGAATTTGGATAATTCCTCTAATCCTACACTCCCCTGTCTATCTGTTCCAGGAAAATAACTGCCTGTCACGTTCTTCCCTGTAATCAGTCATTTTTCAGGCATACTACATAGTATCAACCATATAGTATTGACTTTGTGAACCCTCAAGTTTCCTCTTTCTGCTATCTGGGCAGTCAAACTTGCAGCCTGCAGGCCCGATGCGTCACACGCTGGCCACGCCCACACCTGGTTTAGCAAAGGAGGAAAAATTCAAAGTATGTCACATGGCGCAGTGATTAGAGTGCAGTACTGCACTCTACTCCCACAAGCTCAAGATTGTCTCAGCCCTCCATCCTTCCAAGGTGGGTAAGATGAGGACCCAGATTGTTGGGGGCAATAGGCTGACTCTGTAAAACAGCTTAGAGAGGGCTGTAAAGCACTGTGAAGTGATATATAAATCTAAGTACTATTGCTGTATATAATATGCATGTAGAATAGAATAGAATAGAATAGAATAGAATAGAATAGAATAGAATAGAATAGAATAGAATAGAATGGAATGGAATAGAATAGAATAGAATTCTTTATTGGCCAAGTGTGGTTGGACACACAAGGAATTTGTCTTGGTGCAAATACTTGGTGCAAATACTCTCATGCATACATAAACAAAATGATTATTCCAGTTGGTGGGGTCCAGGAGGAAAGCCTTGTCTGCTGTTGTTCCTGCCCTCTGAAACATCCTGCCCCCTAATATGAAGTTGGTCCCAACTTTCCAATCTTTTGATAAGAGCTAAAGACCTGGCTGTACCAGTTGGCTTTGGGCACCAGTGAGGGAACAGCACAAGGGAGGTGGTAGATTGAGTAATAACAGATCCCACTTCCTCTCACCACTCTGCCCTTGCCCTCCCTACGTGTCTTTAGTTTTAATGTTTGATTTTAACCTTTGATTAGAGCTCAGATGTAACTGTAAGCCCCACCCCAACCAGGGTTAGCCTATGGTAAGATGGGTGGGAAATGGGTGGTTTCTTCCCCAAACCCCAAAAACTTTAACCTTAGACTATCTACTATTGACCTCACCCCTTTCCTAAGAGGTCTGTAGGGGGCGTGCATAAGCGCACCAACGTGCCTACTGTCCCTGTCATATTGTTTCTTTTATATTTTATTTTTCTTATATGTATCCATGTATTCATAACTATGTTTTACATATACCTATTATCTTGTAAGCAATTGACAAATAAATAAATAAATAAATAAAGTATAAGTAAGTAAGTAAGTATGTAAATAAATGTATATAGCATGTGTATATGTGTCTTATGGATGGGTATGGAGATGGATGGATGGATGGATGGATGGATGGATGGATGGATGGATAGGTAGGTAGGTAGGTAGGTAGAGATCAAGATGATAGAGATAGAAATGATAGAGATGGAGATGGATAGAGAAAGAGATGGAGATAGAGAGATATTGTTTTGGGAGCAGACAACAGAATTTCATTTTTAATGTGTACCAGTGTGCTCACAGTAAAAAAAAATGGTAATAAAGGTTATCTTATGTATACTTTTATGGGCTACTCAGGAGGTGACAGTGAAACCCTTCTACTGCAGATAACTGGGAAAACAATGAAACAATGCAATGGTGGAATTTTTTTAAATTAACAGGGAATAGCAAGAAGCTAAGGGAAGGAAAAATAGTAGTTATAATCTTATTGCCTATTTTTAACCAGCAACTTTCTATTTGCAAGGCAAGAATTACAGCCATTGTGCCATTAAACCAGAGGTTATCGGGTAGCTTTAAAAATTATTAAAGAGCATGATAAGTGTTCATCCAATTGAAGAGGCATTCCTGCTTCTGCAAGTAGCTAATAAATGGCTGAGGTTAACCTGCACCAAAATGCTATTTGAAATGGCCAGGAGCACTCAAGGAGATGTAACATGGAAAAATATACTTTACAAAGTAGAATATGCAAATATGACTTGATGATGATGCTACCCATTCCGTCATGTCCAACTCAGTAATTTTATGAGCCAGATCTCTCTACATCTTCTGATCTTGCACTATTTCTTTGAGTTGTTCTATGCTCCCGTTGGTATCAGCTTTGAAGATGTCCAGCCACTGTGTTCTTTGATGACCTGGTTTCTTTTTACCATTAACTCATCCAAACTTAACTGCTTTCTCCAGAGAAGTCCCCTGCATGACATGGCCAATGTAAATGAAATGCAGTTTCATGATTTGGTCTTCAAGTGACATGTCTGGGGTTACATGTTCCAGAAATATGACCTAGGATCACTTCAGGGGTGGGATTCAAAACTCCCAGCAACTGGTTCGTTGCTGGGTGGGCATGGCCATGGTGGGCATAGCCTACTGGTACTTCCAGTAGGGGAGGTTTTTTGCCTTTCCAAGGGTCCAGAGTCTTCCCTCGGGCCTCTGGGAGGGTGAAAACAGTCTCCCAAGAACTCTGGAGGCCCTCTGGAAGCTGGAAAAAGGACTGTTTTTGGACTTTCGGAAGACCGATTTTCCCCCTCACAGAGCCTCCGTGCAGATCCTACACTTATTTGCATTGAAATTGGGCCACATGGAGACTCCTGGGAGGGGTGGGGCAGGGTGGGTGGGGCCAGCCGGTCAGTTCAAATACCGGTTTGGTGAACCAGATGCAAATTTAACATCCAGTTTGCCCAAACCAGTCTGAACCAGTAGAATCCCACCCCTTGATCACTTTAATAGTTTGACTGTGTTGATATATTTGTTTACATTGTTTTTAATTACTATGCACTGCCCAGCTGCCCAGATATATATATATATATACACATACACATACACATACAAACACACACACACACACACACACACACACACACACACACACATATTGGAAATGGGTGACTATAGAAAGAAACATTACCTGTTTTTGCCATCTAGAATTGATTGCCTGCCCATTTTGGCCAAGGGAACCAGGTAATGCAGTTTAATTATTCCAATGTATTTCAAAGATTAAATAAATAATTGCGAGGAAAAAAAATGGGGTCAGATTACAGATTCTAAAGGGAGAAACAAATGTCTGAAATTAGCTATTTCATAGATAAAGTACAAAAGGAGTGGAAGACAAATTAAGAACAATGTAAATCCTGAACTCTCCATCTGTGTTCCATTGTCCCCTTGTGGTTTGAGTTAAGGTTAGTGAAGTGCTGAAAAATCAATGGCACTAAAGTCACATTTCCAAGATTGGATACCAGATTGGAGGAAACGAATAGATCTTTATCAATATATATTAAAAAATAAACTCCAAGTACTTTTCTAGAATAATGGGCCAGTCAAAAATTCATTGTCCTCTGGTTTCCACACCTCTAATAAGAATTGATGTGGTTTTTGTGGTTCTCCTCGCAAAATAAAGAAAGGTTAAAATTGCACCATGAATAAAATACTTCAATGATGCATTCAAATGAATCTTTAAATGCAGCATTTCTCATAAAAGTTCCCTTATCAGTGAGATGGGCAGCATATAAATTTAAGGAAAAAAAATAAAGGAAGTATATCTATTTGCAGTATTTGCGGTTTAGAGAATTGATTTAGGACTCAAAGCAGATACCAAAATTAGATGATAGATTAGATAGATAGATGATAGATAGATAGATAGATAGATAGATAGATAGATAGATAGATAGATAGATAGATAGATAGACAGATAGATAGGCAGACATAGATTGAGACGATAGATGATAAACAGATAGATATCGATTGAGAAGATAGATAGATGATAGGTAGGTAGGTAGGTAGGTAGGTAGGCTGACACAAGGAAAAGGATTTTGAGGCATAATTGTAAATATATTCCAAAAGATGAAGTCATTCTTATTTGCATACTGTATGCACACATGGTAATCACACTTTTATGCTCTGGAGACCAACATCTGGAGATCAACACAGTTGAAGAAGACTACAGTAGATGATTCATATGTCGTTTCTCATGTTTGCATTACAAGAAAGAATAAAAAATGGGGTCCATCCAATTATTTATTCCATGCCAGTTAAAATCATAGCCTATGCATTTACCAAAATAGAAACACATACTGTAGCTTGGGAAAACCTTAAGGCACTTTTAAATCTGAACCAATATATCATAGCATAAGCTTTCTGGTCTCTCATCTTTTCTTTGCCTCTTTCCATCTCCACATCATAAACAGCTCTCTCTCTGTGTGTGTGTGTGTGCGCGTGTAATATTCTTCTTCTAGGGATGCATTCGATGCAGATGATAAACTGCACTGTGACCCATAAAACTTTATGCTTTAATAAACATGCTACTTACTTGCAGAGAAAGCAACATATAGTCTGCGGGCATTTAAAGAGGGCTACTCAGAAAACTCTTAAAATGAGAAACAATAATGTTTGTCCCCATTAATATTTTATTTTTTATTTTGTCACTGGCCTTCTACAAGAAATGCTAATATAATATATAGAAAAAGAGAACCTATTAAACCAGCCATAGGATTGAATGAGAATACCTGAGAAAACAAATATTTATTTATCGTGGCAACTCTTTCCTCAAAATAAATAAATAAATGGGACACCCACATTTTGTGTTGAATCTTGCTTTTAGTTACAAATGCATGATGCCACTCCCTCCCTCCCTCCCTCCCTCCCTTCTTTCTTTCTTTCTTTCTTTCTTTCTTTCTTTCTTTCTTTCTTTCTTTCTTTCTTTCTTTCTTTCTTTCTTTCTTTCTTTCTTTCTTTCTTTCTTTCTTTCTTTCTTCTTGCTTGAGTCTTGTGAAAATAATAATTAGAATAACTCTTCTTTCCATTCTCCCTCCCTCTTTTGTCCTTCCTTCCTTCTTTCCTCCCTCCCTCCCTCCCTCCCTTCTTTCCTCCCTCCCTCCCTCCATTTTCCTTCCTTCCTTCCTCTCAGCCTCCCTCCCCCTCCATTTTCCTTCCTCCTTTCCTTCTTCCTCTCCTCCCTCCTTCCCTTCCTTCCTTCCTTCCTTCCTTCCTTCCTTCTTTCCTTCTTTCCTTCCTTTCTGCTAGCTGGAGTCTTGTGAAAATAAATAAGGCTCAACTGTGCTGTCAAGGTCAGTAAGCATTCAGATGATTTGCTGAATAAGCAGCAATAAAGGAAGTGAAGGATGCCAGGAGGCTGGATACATAATGTCATCATCCCCTAAAGAAATTGTCTCGAGTATCCGGCTAGGCTTCTTCTGCTAAGCTGAGACATACTGAGATGTTTCAGCTCAGACAGGAACTTTGATCAAAATGTTTAACAAGCTACATGCATTAAAAATAAAACGAAGAGGCATTTCTCCCACCGCTCATTCTGTCTTCTCATTTTTGCCTGTGGTCCCTTCTTCTTCTTTGCCTCTAGAAAAAAGAATCCACAAACACAGGGAAGCTGAGAAAAAGCAACAGAGAAAAGAAGAAGAAAAAAAAAAAACCACTGACATAAAACACCTGGAGAAGGAGGTTGGAGCTAGAGCTTAAATGAAAATTCTTTAATTTAAGAGAAATTGAAAGTGTCCCTGATGTGGAGGCAAACAAAAGAAATTTCCTCCATTGGAGAAGAATTTCACAAATCCTTTTCTGGAGTCATTAAATGCTGTCATCCATTTCCATTCATGAATTTCCATTCATGCTGTCATCCATTTCCATTCATGAATTTCCATTCATGCTGTCATCCATTTCCATTCATGAATTTCCATTCATGCTGTCATCCATTTCCATTCCGCTCATGAACAACATTGGTCTGGCCATTGCCCCAATGATCACACCGACCACAACTTTTGTCATCCATATGTTAATATTAAAGTAAAGTAAATAGGTTCTTTGAAAGGTTCTTCTATATAGCCCAAGGCATTAAATGTTCCAGGGATCCAATTATGTGAAAGAGTCATGGGCGGATCCAATTCTTTTAGAACAGTAAGAACACCAGGACATAAAAATACTGCTTTCTGGAAGGAGGATGCAAGTCATATGATGAACGGTGGCAGGAACTGGATAGATCTAGTCTAGTGAAGAGAAGAGAAGGACTAGGGATGACAAGATAGCAATCTTCCAATGTTTGGGGGTTGTCACAGAGAGGAGAGGGTCAACCTATTCTCCAAAGCACCAGGACAAGAAATAATGGATGGAAACCTATCATGGACAGATCCAAACTAGAACTGAGGAGAAATTTTCTGACAATAGAGAACAATTAACCAGTGGAACAGCATGCCTCCAAGGGTGCTCCATCATTAGGGGTTTTTAAGAAGAGATTGGACAACCATTTGTCTGGAATGGTATAGAGTCTCCTTGAGCAAGGCTTGGACTAGAAGACCTCCAAGGTCCCTTCCAACTCTGTTATTCTATATTCTGTATTCATGAGAAACATTATACAGATGGGCATGACGTGACTGAACTCTGTATCTCTGCTCTGATAATTTAAGAGAAAGCAAATTGTGCATTGAGAGCCAGTTAAGTGATTAAGGTACTGGGAGTCTGTGAGTTCTAGTCCTGTCTTAGACACAAAGCCAGTTGGTAGCCTTAAGCCAGTCCCTCTTTCCCAGCCCTAGGAAGAAAGCAATGGCAAACCAGTTCTGAAAGTCTTTCCAAGAAAATTACAGGGAATTGTTCAGGCAATTGTCAGGCACCACCTGGGTAGAAAGTTAGCACCCACCCTCTCCTAGAAGAATGAAAATTTTTGAAAAATATTAAAAAGGCAGAATATTCTATTTCCCTGGAAACATGTTTCTTTTTACAGACAGGAAGCAGACTCACTCTTAATAGTCCCCACCTTTCTTAATAGCCCACAGCGGATGTCAGCACTTAAGAGAAGAGATAGATAGCTCTATTCATAAGCAAATTCCCTGCAGCCAAGGTCTGAACAAAGTTAGGATTAGCCCTTGGCCATAATAGGAAATGCCCAACACCCTTTCAGAACCCAAGATCCTTCATTGCATCTTCTCAGTTGCACCACACCCTCCAAACTTCAGAGACAACCTACAGAGCCAGCTATGACTCCCTACAACAGTCAATAGAATACATGTTCTTGCACAGGAACAGGAAGCTCAAGTTCAAAGCCCAAGAAAAGAGATAAATACCCCTCACTCTCAACTCCAGATGGTTAGCTGCATCAGGACCATGTGCTTGATGGTTCTGCTTAATTAAACCATATTTCCAATCAGCCTCCATGTTTCCAGTGTCTTTTTCCTAGTTTGGAACTGAACTAGATGGATATTTCTTCCAATACCTCTATATTTCATCTTGAGAATTTTCCCCTTAATATGTGGGCTAAGTCCTCCCTAGCTGATTTTTAAGGGACATTTGAAAGCCCATTTTTTTAAGCAATTATTCTTTTAACTGTCATTTTATTATTGATTACCTAAGTTTTATATTATTGTTTTGTGTATTTATGAATGTACAGCATGTGCAAATGAATAATACACATATAAATATTATGTATTTTCATATTTCTTTATAAATCTGTTCTTACATTTGGAAATGTTTGATTTTATGTTGTAAACTGCCATATGCTTGTATACCAGGAGCGTAAAGTTGGCAATAAATACATTTGACAGTAAAGAAATTCAGTGAATATTCTTGAATTTATTCAGTTCCTAATCAGAGTATTACTATCTTGTCTCAATCCAAACCTTTTTTTTTTTTTTTAGTTCTCATCCAACAAATTTCTGTTGTCCAGCATTGAAAAATCAGCAGCTTCCCTGGTGAAAAATTCACAAAATAAACAACTACATTATCTTTATACTAATCATGGCAGAGCCCAAATCCTCTGATCTTACCTGGCAGTTTCATGCAGATGTTGAGTAGCATGGAGGATCAGACTGAATCCTGTGAGGTAGTAATAATACTTAGACTTACAGGTGAAACTCGAATAATTAGAATATTGTGCAAAAGTTCATTTATTTCAGTAACGCAACTTAAAAGGTGAAACTAATATATGAGGTAGATTCATTACATGCAAAGCAAGATAATTCAAGCTGTGATTTGTCATAATTGAGATGATTATGGCTTAGAGCTCATGAAAACCCCAAATCCACAATCTCAGAAAATTATAATATTACATGCAATCAATAAAAAAGGATTGTACATAGAACAATATCGGACCTCTGAAAAGTATAAGCATGCATATGTACTCAGTACTTGGTTTGGGTCCCTTTTGCAGTAATTACTGCCTCAATGCGGTGTGGCATGGAAGCTATCAGCCTGTGGCACTGCTGAGGTATTATGGAAGATCAGGATGCTTCAATAGCGGCCTTCGGCTCTTCTGCATTGTTTGATCTCATGTCTCTCATCCTTCTCTTGGGAATGCCCCATAGATTCTCTATGGGGTTCAGGTCAGGTGAGTTTGCTGGCCAATCAAGCACAGTAATCCCACGATCATTGAACCAGGTTTTGGTGCACTTGGCAGTGTGGACAGGTGCCAAGTCCTGCTGGAAAATGAAGTCAGCATCCCCATAAAGCTCGTTTGAGGAAGGAAGCATGAAGTGCTCCAAAATCTCCTGGTAGACGGCTGCATTGACCCTGGACTTAATGAAGCACAGTGGACCAACACCAGCAGATGACATGGCTCCCCAAATCAACACAGACTGTGGAAACTTCACACTGGACTTCAAGCATCTTGCAGTGTGTGCCTCTCCATTCGTCCTCCAGACTCTGGGTCCTTGGTTTCCAAATGAGATGCAAAAGTTGCTCTCATCAGAAAAGAGGACTTTGGACCACTGAGCAACAGACCACTTCTGTTTTTCTTTAGCCCAGGTAAGACACTTCTGATGTTTGTTGTTCAGGAGCGGCTTGACAAGAGAAATACAACATTTGAAGCCCATGTCCAGGATCCGTCTGTGTGTAGTGGCTCTTGATGCACTGACTTCAGCCTCAGTCCTCTCCTTGTGAAAGTCCCCAACACTTTTGAATGGCCTTTTCCTGACAATCCTCTCCAGGCTGCGGTCATCCCTGCTGCTTGTGCACCTTTTTCTTCCACACTTTTCCCTTCCACATAACTTTCTATTAATGTGCTTTGATACAGCATTTTGGGAACATCCAGCTTCTTTCGCAATTACCTTTTGAGGCTTTTCCTCCTTATGGAGGGTGTCAGTGATGGTTTTCTGCACAACTGTCAGGTCAGCAGTCTTTTCCATGATTGTGATTCCTATTGAACCAGATTGAGAGACCATTTAAAGGCTCAGGACTCTTTGCAAGTGTTATGGCTTAATTAGCTGATTAGACTGGGACACTTTGAGTCTAGAATATTGAACCTTTTCACAATATTCTAATTTTCTGATATTGTGGATTTGGGGTTTTCGTGAGCTGTAAACCATAATAATCTCAATTAGGGCAAATCAAGGCCTGAACTGTCTTGGTTTGCATGTAATGAATCTAACTCATATATTAGTTTCACCTTTTAAATTGCATTACTGAAATAATTGAACTTTTGTATGATATTCTAATTTTTCAAGTTTCACCTATATATACCACTTCACGGTGCTTTACTGCCCTCTCTAAGCAGTTTACAGAGTCAGCATATTACCCTAAACCAGTAGGCTAAAATGAAGTCTCCTGAGCATTACAAAACAGTGCATCCTAAACAGATTTGTCCCAAATTATCCAGCAGAATCCCATGGCTGATATGATTTCATGTCACGAGAGGTCCACAACCAGTATAACAGTCCCCTTTCCTATTTCTTGGGGTACAGTATTTATCACTGTTGAAAGAAATATCCAGGTCCAGATCCAAGCCGGGAGAAAGGAATTGGAGACAAAATGGAGGCTGGAGGCTGATTGGAAAGATGGTTTAACGATAAAACAGTACCACCAAGCACATGGGTTCTGGTGCAGCTGACCACATGGAGTTGAGAGTGGGTGGCTTTTATATCTTCTCTGGGCTTTGCACTTGAGCTTCCTGTTCCTGTGCAAGAACATGTATTCTATTGGCTGTTGTCAGACTCCCATGGGGCCACATAGCTAGCTGTATAGGTTGTCTGAGCTAAGTTTGGTTGAAGTTTGGAGGGTGATGCAATGTCCTTCGGAGATTGTGCAATGTAGTGCGCTCTGCTGCTAGTGGGTTAATTCTATTATGTCTTGAAGGGTCATGTCTTAATCCCTTCATCCTGGAGCTGAAGATCTTTTGTAGATAGGCTGGCCCAGTTTTTCTTAATGGGCACAAAATATCTTCTGGTGGCAGGGAGCTGGAGCTCTGAGTTTCTGTCTCCCTTAAGATTTTTTTTATTTCTCTTTTAGGGGAAATATTTCATCCTGCCATTTTTAATATTTCTAAAAATATTTCATTCTTCTAGGAGGGGGTGGCTTCCCACACCACTTACTAAAGTTAGTTATACAGATAGTCCTTGCTTAATGACAAGTTGCTTATAATGCTCTCATCCCCATGGTCATGTGATCGCATTTTAGGTGCTTGGCAACTGGTTTGTCTTTATGGCTGTTTGCAATATCCTGTAATCACATGACCATGATTTTCCAGTGTTTGCTTCTCATGTCTAGCAGAAAAAAAATGTCCATTTGGTATAATGGATTCATTTAATGACCACCACATTCACTTAATGATCATGATATTTCTTAAGGACCATAGTCTTTGCTTAATGATTATGGCATTCACCTAATGACTGCTGCAAAGAAGATCATAAAATTAGGCAAAGTCATGGGGTGACTTGCTTAGTGATCACTGTGACTTATGACCATAATTCCAAGCACAATTATGGATATAAGATGGAGGAAAACCTATATTTTTTTCCTGAAATCATTCGTTCAGGCTATGCTTCCAAAGGCATCCATTTTAAGCTCTATAGATATTACTATCTCAGTAGATAATTCAGTAATAACACTATAAACCAATTTGATGGCTGGAGTTCACAATCAGCTACAGATGTTCTGTCTCTACTGCTTTCCAAATCTCTTTTGGGGGTCTCTATTTGGATGTTGCTTTCAACCCATTGTATTAGATGTATTGAAGAAAATGAAATATGAATGTGTTTCCATAGACATTAGGTTATTACTTGGCAGATGGGCTTTATACTTTAAAAAAAAATACAAGCCAAAACATTTAATTAGATAGGGGCTGATAATTCCTTATATATAATTTACAATCTGTTTTTACATCTTTTATATACATATGTATTTACTTAGGTATGGTGTTTATTTGCAGAGCAAATAAATTTGACATTAGCTTACCTTCTAAATAATTTGGCATTGAAGAACAGTGTATCTTCTAAATAATTTGATGTGTAGGAAGAACTTTGAAAGAAATAAAGCATTATTAATGCTTTGATAATGTTCCCTTCATCATCTTGTTTTTTAAATACATAAAAACCTATACCAGTAAGAGAAAAGATAATTGGGAAATATTTGGTTATTCAAGTCTTACTATAACATTATCACAATTCATTTTCTTAATTATCCTGGAAGTCATATGCCCTGAGTCTTAGCACATATATTAGGGAAGGGCATGGTAATATATGTAAAAATACTTTGGGGGTTTAATGAATTATGTAACATGTATATTCTTTCATCAGGTTTACAGATCAGGAGCAGAAAACTCATAAATATGGGGAATTATTATTATTAGGAACTGAGTGCTGAAAGAATATCTTTTGTAAAGTTTTTTAGAATCCAAAGAACTTGTGGATAAGATACACAGTTGTAGATCAGTCTAGAAGAAGTCTTCTTGAATAAAAAAGATATAACTCTTTTTGCAAATTAGTATAAGACTTCCTTCTCAGATATTTTCTTCAATCTGTAAAATGGGTTTTCACTAGTTGTTGTACCAAGCTAAAGCTAAAGTGGGGGAACATATTTTAGCATGTTGTGGGAATCCAACCATTGTCTTCATATACTATGTGAACGTCAGGCCCAGTGGTGGGATTCAAATTCTATTACTACCGGTTCTGTGGGCATGGTTTGGTGGGTGTGACATGGCTTGGTGGGCGTGACTTGGTGGGCATGGCAGGGGAAGGATACTGTAAAATCTCTATTCCTACCCCATTCCTGGTGGAAGGTTACTGCAAAATTCCATTCCCTCCGCACCCCACTAATTTGCTTTCCAGCTCCGTTCTCCTATGCAGGGCAACAAAAGAAGTCCCAGACGATCAGCCGGAGGCAGAGAATAGATGGGGGCGGGGCCAGTCAAAGGTGGTATTTGCTGGTTCTCTGAACTACTCAAAATTTCCACTACCGGTTTTCCAGAACTGGTCAGAACCTGCTGAATACCACCTCTGGTCAGGCCCAAAGAACTGAGAACAGGACATGGAGTTACTTCTGAGTAGCTTCTTTGGTGTTTTGGAAAATAAGTTGACCCTCCTCTTCTTTATGCAGCCCCTCAAATATTGGAATATTGCTAACATGTCACTCCAGTCCTTCTTTTCTCTAGACTAGACATACCCAATTCCCCCAATTGTTCTTCATATAGTTTCCAGGCCCTTAATTATCTTTGTTGCTCTTCTCTGCTTTCTTTCCAAAGTCTCAACATCTTTTTTATAATATGGTAACCAAAACTAGATGCAATATTCGAGATGTGGTCTTACTAAGGTTTTATAAAGTAGTACTAATACTTCATGTAATCTTAACTCTGTCCCTCTGTTTATACAACCAAGGATTACATTAGCTTTTTTGGCTGCTGCTGAACACTGCTGGCTCATATTTAAATGATTGTATGGCTCATACTTGATCTTTTATGATTTCCTTTGTATTTTCTATATATTTGTTACATATCCTTTTCACTTTTTACTGCCATTTAGTTGGGTTAATATAATATACTTTTCATGGAGTGCTTTGCAGACGTTACAGCTAGTACAAAGTGAAACAGCTACATTCCTAATGGGACAATATTTCCTATATAGAATTATTCCAATTTTGCAATCAGTGCATTGGGTTTCTGTAAGTTCCTGGGTGGAAACCAAAGTCTTGACTGGCAACTTTAAAGCATTGCGTTGAATAGCATCAGGATATATCAATCTATTCCTTACCAGAACTGAAACTGTGTTATCTTGTCCTGACATCTAGAAAGAGCTTAAAAGAGATTGTGCTGGGACTGAGAAAGAAAGAAGAGTATCTAAGATTATGTACTTCTTTTTACATAGTAAAACAGTACAACATTAAAAAAATGCAAACAAAAAAGAAAAGAAAAAATAGTGCAGAAAAGCAAAAAAAGAAAAATATAAAAGAAAGAAAAATAAGAATATGGTAAATAGATGTAATATATAAAATATGCTCTTCCCTTTTAAACTTTCACAAGTTTAAAACAGTTTTAGTAATTTATCACCTTCTCTTAAAATAAAACTCTTCTTTCCATATACCATCTCTTATCTATAAACCCTTAAAACCTTAATATGTCAGCAAGAGTCCTTTTAAGGATTTCCAGAGATGATATACTGTAGAACGAGTGGCAGAACCTGGGAGCAGAGTTAAAAGAGGACTCAGCCTAGAATCTCTATGTAGCTGCAAACAGACTAAATCCAATCTCTGTTGTTTTAATTGTTTGATGATATGTTTATTTCAATTTCAAGGCTGCCCAACTCCTCAACAACTCTGGACTATATTTGGATTTTGTGTTCTCAAGTCTGTGGTTTGACATCCAAAGCAGTGGTGGGTTTCAAAACTTTTTCCTACCAGTTCAGTGTGAGTGTGTGCTTTGTACGTGTGCAGCATTTGCAACTCACCATCTGCTGCAAACCTGTGTGTAAAACAGTTTAATGTGCGGCAATCGGCTTTTCAACCTTAGCATGAAGCAGCTAAGGTTGAAAAGCAGGAAATAAAGATCAATATAGAGCCAGGGTGTGAGAGGGCCCAGCAGCTGATCATTGGAGCAAACCAGTTCGCTCACAGATGATCCTTGGAGCTACCGGTTTAGGTGAACCGGGCCGAATCAGTAGAATACCACCACTGTCCTAAAGGCAGTTGATTTGTTGGTACATTTGCCAAAGTTTTTTTTAGGGCTAACTTCTGAGCCTTGAGCATCATCTCATTGACTTTTACAAACCATGCAATGCAATAGCTTCATCAAGCAGCCTTTTATTCAGAGAACTGCTTTTTGAAGTCAATCAATTACCTTGACAGCTTCTTGCAGACATTTTACACAGCAGTTATTTTGGCCCAGTTTTAACTCCCATGGTGGTGATAAATATTGTTTGGGAATTAAATTACCAAATGGCCTTCAACTGTAACTGGTGTGGAAAAGACACACACATCATAGGGGCAACAGAATAGAACTTACGTCATGCAGCAACACCAGGAAGCAAGAATCAACACCATGGGGTCAAAGAAAAAAAAAATGTTGAAAACATTGGTTGTCAAGTGTTTTGATTAAAGGGTATTCAAGATGAGAGTGCAATTGAATAGTGGCTTGTTGTTGTGTACCACACAGTATATAGCAGTGTCTCCTGAAAAATAGCCAGCAGCTGGTGCACTGTCCCTTTAAGACTGCTCCTTAGCCATCCCAGCAACTGATGTATATAAAAGTTGAGCAAAGAGGCAGCTGAGTGTGTTGGTATGCAGTGGAAGGTAGTTTTTTTTTTTTGTGGGGGTTGGTGGGGGGAACTAAAAGAGCCTGAAGCTGCCTAAGGCAAATTTACTGTTACTGTTCTCCAGAAGTTGGACTCACAAAGAGAGGTAGTGGAGAAACAGAAGTTGTACTAGACTAAGGGAAGAGTGGTATAGTAAACTTTCAGTTCTAGCCTTTGAGTATTTGTGGGTGTATTGTCTAGAGGCCAGGAAGAGTTGGGTTGCTCACTTGAAGTTTTGGAGCCCAGCATAGATATACATTAAAAACCTGTGATATTCCTGTTGCAGTCATAAAGTTTTGACTAATGAGAAATATCTTTTTTTAGGGTTCTTGGTGCTCTCTGAGCTTGGTTGTTTTCTTGCAGATGTTTCATGACCCCAACTAGATAATGTCATCAGTGCTAGTCTCATTTCCACCCTGAGCAACAAATATTCTCCTTTATTAAGACCTTCTTTTCAACCAGGAACCCTCAGTGCACAACCAGGAATGATTTTGAAGTGACCTGGTCTAGGACAGGTGTGAGCTGCTTAACTATTGGAAGCACTATCCATCCAGCTTATTTACCAACTGCTGGGACACTGTCATGATACAGAGGTCACTCTATGTCCTAAAAAAATCTAGCTACAGAACATTCATGCCAGAGAGAATAAAACCTTGCAGTTCATTAAAGAAAAAAAAATAGGAGAAAGTAAATTATGTCTGGCATGAATCCGCACTGTATAATGGACATTAATACAATTGAACAAGTCCAGAGGTATTTCACAAGAAGAGTACTCTACTCCTCAGCTTCCAATAGAATACCTTATGCCATCAGGCTTGAAATTTTGGACCTGGACAACTTAGAACTATGCTGCCTACGGTCTGACCTAAGCTTAGTACACAAAATTGTCTGCTACAACATCCTACCTGTCAATGACTACTTCAGCTTCAACCACAAAAACAAGACAGGCGAACAATAGATACAAACTCAAAGTAAACTGCTCCAAACTCGATTGCAGAAAATACGACTTCAGCAACAGAGTGGTCAATGCCTGGAACTCACTACCTGACTCTGTTGTTACATCCTCAAACCCCCAAAACTTTAATCTTAAATTGTCTACTGTGGACCTCACTCCATTCCTAAGAGGTCTGTAAGTGGGGCGTGCATAAGCGCACCCAGTGTGCCTACCGTCCCTGTCCTACTGTTCCCATTTATCCATACTCATTTATTATATATATATATTTATATGTTATGTGTTATGTTCATACTTATACTTGTTTTCTCATACATGCTTGACAAAATAAATAAATAAATCTAATGGGGTGGAATTTGACACTGTTTTCTGATAGGCTGACCAACATGGATTAACTAAGATCTTTTCTAATAGGTCTGTTTAGATTCTCTGTCAGCTCGCAAAGAAGAAAACATGTCTCTTCTTGTAATGTCCTGGGGATCTTAAAATAATCAGAACAGACCATGACTTGCTGTGTTTCTGTTGGGCAAAGTAAAGATTTGAGAAATGGGGTGGGAGGAGGTCAGGATTCTCTAGAGGGGCTACATCAAATAGTGTCTTGAGCCAAGTCACCTGGGACCTTGAAACCTATTTTTTTCCCCATTCCACTTGAGCAAGGAAGTGCCACCACGAGGAATTCATGTACTCAGTTTTCCTCAAGCCGATTCTTCAAGTGCTAGAGACCTAAATCAAATAAACATAAAACACACAAAAAAAAAGATCCACCAATCAATGAGTTGACCTTATCATGGCAACTTTAATAAATACCATAAAATAATTCAAAACTCAATGTTGTCAAGCTGAATGGATTGATTATTCTCCGAGGATGCTCAGAACTTCAGCCAAGTTATTAAATGTCTCAAAGCTAAACATGCCTATTATGGTAACGTTTTCCTAATTCGATGATGAATCACACATTTTGCACATAGATAATTCCAGTTTCAGCCTCTGATCGATTCTCAAAGTAAACACATCTGGCTTTTTCTTCTGCATACCATAGTTCTAATTCCTGCACACCCAATCATACACACAGGAAGAAAAAAATGTGCCAATTTCCAAAGGACCAATACACAGAACATAGAAAAACAGAGTTGGAAGGGATGTTGGAGGTCTTCTACTCCTACCTCCTACTCAAGCAGGAGACCCTATACCATTTCAGACAAATGACTGTCCAGTCTCTTTTTGAAAGCCTCCAGTGATGGAACACCTACAGCTTCTGAAGGCAAGCTATTCCACTGGTTGATTGCTCTCCCTGTTAGGAAATTTCTCCTTGATTCTAGGTTGCTTCTCTCTTTTGTTAATTTCCAACCATTATTTCTTGCCTTGCCTTTTGGTGCTTTGAAAAATAGTTTGACCCCTTATTTTACCAAAGCAAAACTACTATTTACTTTGGAAAATAGTTTGATACAGTACATATGTATTGTAAAGTGGCAGGCAGGGGCAACTTTGGGTTTTTCTCCAAGTTCAGCATGGAGTATGATCAAGCCAAGCACTTATTCAACATCATGTAGCAGACATGGAGTACCAATTGGATCAAGTCAGGATCCCAAACATTATTGGCAGTGAATCCAACACTACTCTTCTTAATGCACATCTAAATAAAGTAGATCCTTCAAGGGCCTTCACTCTGGCATGACATCACCTCTTCTCTCAGCTACCCTTGAAGGCCAATGCAGGAAGTTCTCTTAACTGGAGAGAAAATGTTCCTGTGATTCTGGACACACAGAAACAATAGAGCATGTACTATAGAGTAATGTATGACGGACACTTTCATTGTAGCTTCATCTCCCCATTACTGCATAAATACTCAGAATGCACAGGACAATTTTATGCCACTCAACTGTTTTTAGTTACCAACCCTGTTATATCATAAGGTTCTGTGCAACCACACTCAAACAATCACCCAATGTTGACTTGTGCTATAAATTAGATTTAATGAGCACCTAGTTCACCATTTTAATGTGTTTTTCAATTTGATTGATATAGTCTTCCACATGCAATACTTTTATATTCCTTTACATTCATCTAATGCTGCTATCACACATACACACTCAAACACATACACAGAGAAGAGGGAGGGAGAGGGAGAGAGGGAGAGAGAGAGAGAGAGAAAGAGAGAGAGAGAAAGAGAAAGAGAAGGGATAGCATTAGATGAATGTAAGGGAATATATAAGATTAATATTGCATGTGGAAGACTGTATCGATGATATATATAAATATATATATATATGTATGTATATATGTATGCACATACATATACATATACATATACATATACATATACATTTACATATATAAAGAACACACACACACTTTTAATTTCTAGCTCAATTTTGTATCTTCTAGGTGTGCATGTTTATTCTGAATTTTTATTTTTAATGTATCCTTTATGCTTTTTATGTTGTACCTCATGATTCTTGACTCTTGATTAATGTATTTTTTTCTTTTATGTACACCAGAGGTGGTATTCAGCAGGTTCTGACCAGTTCTGGAGAACTGGTACTGGAAATTTTGAGCAGTTCGGAGAACCAGCAAATACCACCTCTGACTGGAGATTTTACAATATCTTTCCCCTGCCATGCCCATCAAGCCACGCCCACAGAACCGATAGTAAAAAAAAAATGAATCCCACCACTGATGTACACTGAGACCATTTGCACCAAGACAAATTCTTTGTGTGTCCAATCACACTTGGCCAATAAAGAGTTCTATTCTATTCTGTTCTGTTCTATTCTATTCTATGACTATAACTCACCTTCCTTAGACTAGTCTATGACCATAATAAAGTTTTGAGTTGAGTTGAATGCACAGTGCTATCCCCATCAGTTTGTGTGTGTGTGTATGTGTTAGAGTAATTACTCTGTGCCAATCTGGGTGGAGAGCTTATGGATGGGAGCTTAATCTTCCCCATCAGTTTCTTGTAATTTAGTTATATATATGTATTCTACATTTATTTTTTATAAATAACTCAAGGCAGCAAATATATCGAACACACCTCCTATTTTTCCCATAATCCCAACCCTGTGTGATAGGTTAGCCTGAGAGAAACTGATTGGCCCAAGGTCATTCAACTGGTTTTCATGGCTAACATAGGACTTGAAACTCCTGCTTTCTAGTCTGGGGCCTGAACCTCTAGACCAAACTGGCTGTCAAAAATTTAAAATTTTGTCATCTTTCCATTGGTGTCAATGGATTTAAACACACAGAGAAAGAGAGAGAGAGACGGGAAGAAAGAGAAACCTCACAGGGAGACCTTTATTGTACACCATCAGGAGTCATGTTTGTTGGACTGGGCAGATAGATAAATGTGAAGAATGAATAAATTAAATAATTAAATATAAGATTGGGCAACCACATATTTATTGCAAAAGAAACAAACCAAACAGAATATACTATTTTGTTGTTAGCTGCAAAGTCGTGTCCGACCCATCACGACCCCATGGTCACCATTCCTCCAGGCCTTTCTGTCCTCTACCATCTTCTGGAGTCCATTTAAGCTCACGCCAACTGCTTCAGGGACTCCATCCAGCCACTTAATTCTCTGTCTTCCCCTTCTTCTATTGCCCTCAATTGTTCCCAGCATTAGGCTCTTCTCTAGGGACTCCTTCCTTCTCATGAGATGGCCAAAGTCTTTGAGTTTCATCTTCAGGATCTTCAACTTCTAAAGAGCAGTCAGAGTTGATCTCTTTTAGGACTGACTGCTTTGATTGCAGTCCAAGGGACTCGCAGAAGTCTTCTCCAGCACTATAGTACAAAGGCCTCAATTCTTTGGCGTTCAGCCTTTCTTATGGTCCAACTTTCACAGCCATACATTGCAACTGGGGAAACCATAGCCTTGACTATATGCACTTTTGTTGGCAGGGTGGTGGCTCTGCTTTTTAGTATGCTGTCTAGATTTGCCATAGCTTTCCTCCCCAGGAGCATTATATACTACATAATGTTATTATATAGTATATAATAACATTATAAAGTATATACTCTACTATAATCAATATACCTTACCCCTCATTTTCTCTCATTTAGAAAATATTCTAAAGTGTCAAAAATCCATGGGATATGAAAGGAACTGACAGCATGTGTAGAGCTGCAGAAAAGTGCCCTGACCTCTAAAATAAATGATTAATTCAAAAGAAGAAATAACTCTTTGGCAGTTTTCCCTACTCTGCCCACCTTCCCTCCCCACTGTATTCCTTTGCTTTCTAGGGAAAACTCTTGGCAATATCCACAGCGAATATATAAAATCTCCATTTGGGTTTTAGCTTCCTGAGCATGAGATATGATTGATAGGCAACCTACAAAGCCTGCATCATTGATGCTGGTTTCTAATCTCTTGCCTGGCTGAAAAATGCTAGTTTTAAACCCAATTTGGCTAAATATGTAAGAGTTGGACATATGCTAATGCATATATTATACCTATAGACGAACAGACTATAATAGCAGTACCCTGTGAGTTCTCATTACAAAAGGGAAGTGAGAAAATAATTACTTGGAAAATACAACACATAACACTGGCAAATGCTGGCATGCAAATATTCTTCACAGTAGATGCAAAAAAAAAGGGGGGGGAGGAGTATTTCACCATGCACACCCCTGCACCACCACCACCACCACACACACACACACACAGTATGAACTGGCGTGTCCACTTTGTTGATTTCATTGAGTCAGACAACAATGGTTGCAATTCTACTAGTCCCCAGCTATCCAGAGCAAAACTGGAGGGAGGTTAAGAGAATAGGTCATTATGGAATGATGTTTAAAAGGGCTGGCTATAAAAACACAACAATACATACAATAGGCTGGCAGTCTGCCTATGCATTGACCTTGTTGATTGGTTGAACCATAAGGTTGTGGTCTGGATTCAAGCTGGAACTCCTGTATGTAAATTAGTAATAGCACTTAAACTTATATGGCACTTCACAGTGCTTTACAGACCTCTCTAAGCAGTTTACAGAGTCAGCATATTGCCCCCAACAATCTGGCTCCTCATTTTACTGACCTCAGAAGTCAACATACTATTATCTGTATCCTGCTAACTAGAATGTACATGCAGTGTCCCGACATGCATTCAAGATATGAATGAACAACATGGTGATTAACTTTTGATTACAAGTAGCTAAAGATACTTAATTCTCAGAGGAGGAATGAATGTATTGAAATGACAAGGACAAAGCTATGCAAATAAATACTATATGTAAATAACTCAATTTCATATGCAATAGGTATAGACCGTTTGGTGGCCATCATGGCATTAGGTTTTTATTCTCTTAACCCTTTGACACTAGCCATGTTAATAAAGACTGATGGGAGATGAACTTTAAAACATATACAGAGCACCAGAATTGTTTAACCTTGAGTTATATACTAATTGGGTATGTGTGTCTTTGCAGAAGTAGTAGGATCTCATCCATCTTTCTCCTTGGTTTGTAAATGTTATTTTACATTCCCTTCTGTTAACTAGCATGAAGGGAAAAATAACTGGGCGAACTGAGGTTTAAGTAAAAAAGAGAGAAAATAAAACCTGGCAAGGATTCAGGGATTTGGGTTTGGAGGGTCAGGAGAGAGAATAAGTTATTCACATTTTTCCCCTCTGTAATTGGACAGAACTTTTAATCTATCTTCTCCTGCCCTTCCCCCCACCTTCAAAGCTGCTGATTTTACAGGTTTAGAAAAGTCCCTTGGAATCTCTTCTCCTTTTTGCCCTATGAAAGAGAAAAAAAACCAGCCAATAAACTCCAAATGTTTCAGATTCAACAACCAAATTTATATGACTCAGGAGAGGTAAGCAAAACGAGTATTGTATCTTCATTTTCTTCATGGCACTCTATCAGCTTTTTCTTCTGCTGATGCTGGAAGTCAATAAAAACCCATTAATGCCAAGATTCCATATTAAGCTTGACAGTTTACAAATTGCAAAGGTTTTTATTTCAAACATGATCAAGTCTGGAGTGCCAGGGAATTTTGCCGAGAAAAGTAGTGTGAAGAATCTGAATAAAAGTTAGCCAAGTAATTTGCTGGATGCAATGTAGGT
Organism: Bungarus multicinctus; assembly: GCA_023653725.1. NCBI lineage: Eukaryota > Metazoa > Chordata > Lepidosauria > Squamata > Elapidae > Bungarus > Bungarus multicinctus. The sequence continues at coordinate 120,829,042 of CM042842.1, read as the reverse complement.
GAAATAAGTAAATTTACCAAAATGGATTAGGGGGGAGAGATTTACATGAACATTTTCTGAAATTTAAAGCCAATAGGAATCCATATATTTGTGGTTATTCGTGGAATGAGCCACTCTCATGGATGCAGCAGCATATGTCCAGGTTGTATGTTCTCATGCACGCAATAGCACTTAGACTTATATACCACTTTACAGTGCTTCACATCCTTCTCTAAGTGGTTTACAGAGTCAGCATAATTGTCCCCAACAATCTGGCTCCTCATTTTACTGACCTCGGAAGGATGGAAAGCTGAATCAACCTTGAGCCTGGCAAGATTCAAACTGCCAAATTGCAGGCAGCCGGCAGTTAGCAAAAGTAGCCTGCAGTACTGCATTCTAACCGCTGTGCTACTGTGGCACAACCCATTGATTGATTGATTTAGAATGGCATTGTGATACAATTAGTTGCAGATGCAGTATAAAGCCTGCAACACAAAATGAAATACAACTCTCTCACTTTGAAATGGGAAGGAGCCAGGCTGTTCTAGGTCATTGCTCTTCTGCTGTCTCCTCCAGCATTTGCCATAGATGGAGTCCTTCTCCACTTCCTGTCCTTTCTTCAAGACTGTGAGAGGACCAGGGTGATTCACCACGCCATCTTCCTGAAGAGGATTCATATAAAATAACATTTGAATTACAGTTATAGATCAGCCTACAGTGTAAAGTCGATTAAAAATCATCAGAGTATAAAGAAAAGAAAAGCTAGAAGATATAAAAGGTGTATGCATTAAAATGGAAAGTGTGTCTGTCTCTGTCTCTCTGTGTCTATCTGTCTGTCTATCATCTAACGTCTACTGTATGTCTGTCTGTCTCTGTCACCTATCTATCTATCTATCTATCTATCTATCTATCTATCTATCTATCTATCTATCTATCTATCTATCTATCTATCTACCTACCTACCTACCTACCTACCTACCTACCTACCTATCTATCTATCTATCTATCTATCTACCTAGCTAGCTTTCCGAACAACTCAAAATTTCTGCTACTGGTTCTCCAGAACTGGTCAGAACCTGCTGAATGCCACCTGTGTATCTACAGTATACACAGAGAAAGTGTATACATGAATATGGAAGCCAACATCATCAGCTAAAGAACCAGCAGTTGTGATTTCACATTTTTGTGTATATAATAATAATTTATATTCCTGTGTCAACAATATTAAACAAGTCAGGCCATGACTATCCAACATCAAAAACCTCTGCCAGGCCATATGGAAAAACTCCATCTGAATCAGAATATCTGCTCAAAACTGTCCATATACACTGCCAAAATATTCAATGAAGCTTGGACTGAACAAATTTGCTCACCCCTACCAACAATAGAGGAAAAATAGTGAAAACTGAAAGAATCAGATGCCCTATGGAAAGAGTCTGAATGGAGAAGATCATTACAAACACACATCTTCTGTTTCTTCTAAAGCAAAGAAAGGAAAAGAAAAGTTACTTTGGAAAGAGGTCAGAAAACCTCATAAAGGACTTTCATCAAAACATTTTCTGCAAAATAGTGCTTTAAACCTTTTCTACAAAATGTTGAAAGTTTCATTGATCTAAACCAACTCGTTTTCATGCAGATATAAATTTACTGGGTATATCAGCTACTTAATGAGGATCAACCAAGAGAGAAACTTGCACTTCAAGTATTGATTTATAAACAATTTAAAATTTAAACACTGCCAAGAAATCACGAAAGGCAACTCTTGTTCCAAAGGAGCATAGCTGCTTTAAACCTCTATTCCCACATGTTTACACTATCTATTCAAAAACCTGTTAGATCTAAACTCTTTGATGTATGACCAGCTACTTCTTCTGTGGCTTTTTGTTAACTCAAGTCTAAACCCAGTGGGGAAAAGGACAAATTGGTTCTTTTATCAAACACTTTCAGTATCTATTTCCACTAAAGAGGGAATCTCATATTCTTGGTTTATTTATGTATGGCCGCATGAACTATGTTATGAATCTATAAAAGACAGAGAAAATGGAACATAGGGATGACTTAGGAGGGCACCCAAGAAGAGAGTGTCAACTCTGAAGTGAACCTGGCTGATGCCATCTTGTGCTGCCTCATAGTTGCCACAAAGCCAGAGAGAGGAAAGGGAGGGGGGAAGTAGATAGCTAGGCTCCAGTCAAAACAAAATGCTTTCTTGTGGGAACCAAGGTCATTGAAACAGGTGGATGTCCTTCATTGGACAATGTGACCAGTGACATCTGGGAGGAAGAGTTTAATTATTTTCATTAGGTGAAAATGTGGGAACTGTCAGAGTTGGTTTTCATAGCTGTGCTGATATGATGTATCCAGGATGGGCTTCAAAAATTTCAGCAATGGGTTCTGCTTGGTTGCTGAGTGGGCGTGGCCATGTGGACATGGCCTAGTTGGCCTCCTACACCACAGCGGGGTGGGGGTGGGGCGTTTTCACCTTTCCCAGATACTGGAGACTTTCCTCAAGCCTGGGATGGCAAAAATGGCCTCACTTGGCTCCGGAGGCTCTCTGGAAGCCAGAAACAGACCCATTTCCAGACTTCCGGAACTTCCGGGAGGTCCATTTTCCCTCCTCCCCAACACAGGCCCTGCACTTAGAGGCCAGCCAGGGGTGGGATTTGGTGGTTCACCAAACCAGCCGTAACATTAGCAACGAACCCGTAGCAGCCCACCCCTGGATGTGTCCAATAAAGATATTCTTTGAGGAATCTACTTGCCTCAGAGTTATGCTTTCAATGGGTGCATTACTCAGAACACTGACAGAGGGACTCTGAATGTGAGAAGCATATAAAAATGAATCAACAGACTTTTGATAACCCGATCCCTTGGATGCTTTGTTAGGGAAAAATACTGCAGTATGGACCCCTCTACTCCAGAAAAAAAAACATTTTCTAGGAGGAAGGAGACCCTCCCATTTAGTGAATACAGCTTATATAGGTTTATCAAATCACATGGTTACATAACACTTCCTGTTTCCCATATATGGACGTTATACAACCTTCCATGGAAAACTTCCAACATATTTAGATTTCCTGTTTTTCAAATTCCAGAAAATTATAAGAAAACATTAATATTTCTTAGTGTGACATTTATAATGTCAGAGTGCCCCAGCACATGCCTCTAACTTATGCCAAGTACATAGTTTTGCAATATTGTATTATTCCTAGCAGAAAACACGTTTCATAATTGTTCTGAGCTTTAAAAGTTCAAACTGCGAACACAAAATGGCTTCAGTTCGGCTCTTTATATTCTCAGGTGTAATAACCAAATTTTACTTATAACACTGAAGAAAAAGACCCCCATATGTGATTTAATAGAAGAAGTCCCATTGTGCTTTTCGACATGGGTAGGACTTCAATGATCTATGTTGACATATAATTTGGTGATGGGCAAATTTTCTTCTTTCTGAATTAACAGTGGAGGTAGTCTTTGACTTATGATCCAATTGAACCTCAAATTTCTGTGGTTAAGCGAGACAATTGTTAAGTGAATTTTCCCCCATTTTACAACCTTTCTTGCAACAGTGGTTAAGTGAATCACTGCAGTTGTTCAGTTAGTAACATGGTTGTTAAGTGAACCTGGCTTCCCCATTGCGTTTGTCAGAAGGTTGCAAAAGGTGATGATGCTATGATCCCAGGATATTGCAATTATCATAGATATGAACCAATTACCAAGCATCTGAATTTTGATCATGTGACCACGGGGGTGGTGCAATGGTCGTAAGTGTGAAAAATGGTTACTTTTTTTCAAACACTCACTAAACAAATGTTTGTAAGTCAAGGACTACATGTAGCTATTTTACTAAGAGAGAATATTTGTAGTCCAGGGTTCAACACTGGTATCCATGGTACCCTCTGAGCTTGGTTGTTTTCTTGCAGACATTTCATTACCTAACTAGGTAACATCAGGGGTGGGATTCAATTTTTTTAACAACCGGTTCTGTGGGTGTGGCTTAGTTGATGGGCTTGGCTTAGTGGTCATGTGACTGGCTGGGTGTGGCCAACTCAACATCACTCACATCGAGGCATGCATCTCCTCGCCTGGCTTCTCATGACTGTGGGGATGCTGCAACTGCCGTAAGTGTGAAAAACAGCCATAACTCACTTTTTTCCGTGCCATTGTAACTTTGAATGGTCACTCCACACAAGCAAAATACCAGCAAAGGAGGAAAAAAGTTCCAGAGACAGGAAGTTTAGTCTTGCCAAGAATGTAATAAGAGTTAATGGAGAAGCAGTTTCTATAAGCAATACCAGAATGTTTCCTTCCTGCCTTCCTTACAGGATTAGGCCAGTAATTTCTTCTAACAACTGGTTCTCCAAACTGCTTAGAATGTTAACAACCAGTTCTACTGAATACGAATGAACCTGTAGAATCCCACCCCTGGGTAACATCATCAGTTGTGGTGATGACTCATTTGTTTGGCTTCAGAAACCATTAACTGATGGAGAATTAGCTTAGCACTTAGACTTATATACCACTTCACAGTACTTTATAGCCCTCTCTAAGCGGTTTACAGAGTCAACATATTGCCCTCAACAACTTTGGGTGCTCATCTTACTGATCTTAGAAGGATGGAAGGCTGAGTCAACTTTGAGCCTGGTGAGATTTGAACTGCCAAATTGCAGGCAGCCAGCAGGCAGCAGAAGTAGCCTGCAGTACTGCACTCCAATCACTGCACCAATGTGGCTCATGTAGAATGTAGGGAGCTGTGTCGAACTAACAGTCCTTTCAGCATAATGGTTTCAGTGCTGCCGGTAGCTTTCCAGTGATTCCATTATGAGTTTTATAAGCCTTACTTGCAGGTAGTATGGATTGAGCTAGAGACTTTTCTGTGTGCAAATCCTATGCTAATTTGTTGAGTTGTAGCCCTTGTAAGATGGAGTGAAATCCTGTGCACAACTTCCCTAAGTCTCAGAGTTGGAGAGGGCCATTTCATTAGAAAGGACTATTCATATGCTAACAACCACATTCTCAACAAGGCAACATTTGTAAACATTAAATCAATAATCAGCCTGCTTTAATTAAACATTATTGGGAGGCACAGGGGCATTGGTCGATGCATAACTTGGCCTGGAGAGCCGTTTTAATTGGAATTCATCTTCAGTGCAAAGTAAGTACTGCTGAGTTCATATGGGACCTTCATTTTCAAACAGAGGATCCTTAAAATGTAATTTCTCTGTTTCTCTCAGAATGAATGAAAACCACTGACATAAATAAGATTAAAAGCATGCTAACAATTAAAAAAAAAAAGAATTTTAAAAAGTCTAGGACATGTGATATGTCTTTTGCAGAACACAAATCAGAAAAAAGTCAGCATTAAGAAATCAACATTGGGAAGGAAGTTCCCCTTAATTTTAAAAGTGGTTTCTCCAATCACTATTTGTATGGTACAGAGTTATGATATACTGTGATATACTGTTAAATCCAATCAGGAGCCAGAGTTTTCCAGATTAGGAACACAGAGAAGATAAACAGGCAACTGTAACTTAAAATCTACTGTAAGAAATATAAGACCTACTTACCACCATGTTAGGGAAAAATTGAAATAAGAAAATTCTTCAGTCATCGAATATGTGCCAGTTCATTCCCCAAAACTTGGTGTATTAGACAATAGTGTTAAAAGCAGCAATAATAAATCACAAATCAATCTGCAGCACCACCATTTTGGGATGTCAACAAGATATAAGATGGGGATTGCAGAGACTCTGGAAAGAGTGCAGAAAAAGCAACAAAGATAATTAGGTGCTTGGAGACTAAAATATATGAAGGACAGTTGCAAGAATTAGGTTTGTCTAAAGAAGGACTGGGTGTGATATGATAGTAGTGTTCCAATATTTGAGGGGGTCAACCTATTTTCCAAAGCATCTGAAGGCAAGACAAGAAACAATGGATGGAAAATAATTAAGGTGAGAAGCAACCTAGAACTAAGGAGAAGTTTCATAACAGTGAGAACAATTAACCAGTGGAATGTCTTGCCTTCCAGAAATTATGGGTGCTCCATCACTGGATATTTTAAAAAGAGACTAGACAGTCACTTGTCTGGAATGGTATATGGTTTCCTGCTTGGACAGGGGGTTGGAGTAGAAGACCTCCTAAATCCCTTCCAACTCTGTTATTCTGATTAGCTTTAATTGTCAGAGTTTATCAGCTGTTATATTTAGTGTTGAGTTTCTTGGTAGAGGGGGCAATATCTACTCAATGGTGGTTGTGGTGCCATGATCCAAGAGTCACATTTTGGTATATGTACTAAACCCTTGTACTAAAGAGTTTGAGCTTGAATCATAATGAGCTATCTACTATCTTGCAGGTTTCCACACATGGTTGATTCACACGACTGATTCCCACAGGAATGGGCTGAATTGGGTTTTCAGAAAGTTTCTGTCAGGTTCAAGCTTATCTAAGGCCGTCTATACAATGAAATATTGTAATGGAATATAGGGTTCCATCAAAGCACGTGCACAATAGAATGGATGGATAAATGGTATTAAAGTCTTTTTTTTAAAAGGCTGCATAGGTGTCAGTAAATTCAAGGTACTATGGTCATAATGATCATAACTCCCTTCAAAAGAGATAAGATTATTTTTTACTTTCAATAGCAATAAAGAAATTATGCAAAAATTGGATTGAAAAGGGCAAAAGATGATCTTGTTAGTGGTGAATAACCATTTGTTGTTGCAGTTTTAACTTCAAATAAATATTATGCAGCATAGAAAACCTCCATCCGGGGTGTTCATACACAATTTTCATCTGACAAGGAAATATTATGTGACCATCTGACTAATGTGAGATCAAGAACTACCCTTTCTGTATATCTACCTTATATAATCTGCCCTGAAGAAGGAGAGACGTCAGGGCCCATTGTGATTCCAAAGTAAATTTGAAATCCAGAAACTAAATTAAAAGAAAGATAAACCAAAAAGTCAGATAGCATCCTTTTTTTATCCCAATTTCTGCACACATTGACCCAGAGTGATAGAGAAGCAGAAATGTGGAGTTGAAAAGGATTACAAGAATCTACTCCCTAGCAATGTCCCTCCTACCCCCAAAAACCCTTATTTGATAGGTGGCTACTTGGCCTTTTGTTAAAAAGTACCAGAGATCAGGATGATTAGGGGACTGGAGGCTAAAACATATGAAGAATGGTTACAGGAACTGGGCTTTGCTAGTCTAATGAAGAGAAGGACCAGGGGAGATATGATAGCAGTGTTCCAATATATGAGGAGCTGCCACAGAGAAGAAGGGGTCAAGCTATTTTTCAAGGCATCCAAAGTCCAGACAAGGAATAATGGATGGAAGATGATCAAGGAGAGATTCAAGCTAAAAATAAGGAGAAATTTTCTGACAGTGAGAACAATCAAACAATAGTACAGCTTGCCTTCGGAAGTTGTGTGAGCGTCATCCCTGGAAGCTTTCAAGACGAGATTGGACTGCCATTTGTCAGAAATGGTGTAGGGTCTCCTGCTTGGGTGGTGGTGGGGTGGACTAGATGACCTACAAGGTCCCCTCCAATTCTGTTAAACTGTTATCAACCATCTCCAAGCCTAGATTGCTCTACTGTTGCCTAGATTTTATCATCTGAAAGTGTTCTTTATGTCTACATGAAAGCTAGGTAGCTACAATCTACATTCATTATTTCTGGACATAATTTTTACGATCATGGCTATCTTCTCTTTATGTACTTGTCTATGGTTATCATGTCCCTACTAAGTCTTGTTTTTTCTTCAGACTGAACATCTAAAGTTCCTTCATCCTATGCTATAGGGCATGTATAGGACATATATTTGAGTTCCAGGATCACCTTCATTCTCCTCCTTCGAATTTTCTCCAGCCTGTCAATATTCTTTTAGAAAGAGGGTGCTCAGAATCATCCACAGTACTTTCGTTCTACATCTTCATTCAATCCAGCTTCAAATTGACTCATCTGTTCCTGTTAGATTCAGCATCCAATATAGAGGAGAAAACCTTAAGTAATGAAAAGAAAGCTTTACAAATGCAAAATGTCAAACAGGTATCAGCAACTTTATACTGTCAATAGGACACCACTAAGTATGTCTTCTTAACAATAAGGCCTGCTAAGATTAATAGGGCTTACTTCTAGGTAAGCAGAATAAGAACATATAGGATTGCTCTCTACGTCTGTACAATTTGCTTTCCTTGACTAACTCCAATCAATGAGACAGCTACAGCAGGTCGAAAGCAACAGTGATAAAATGCCACCTTATGAAGTAATTGCATTCATAGATCTTGCCAAATGAGTCATAAAACCATCCATCAATATCTTTTGGCGGTGCAAAAAAGCATAGCTACAAAGCAAGCTGGGAATTCTCTGATCAGAAAAGCTTATGCTGTGGTTCTTTTTTCTGGTCCATAAATCATAATTCCTTGAGTTTGGTACCAGAGTTTAGAAAGAATTCAAATCCCCCGTTGCCATTTGAAGATATCTAACAAGGTGCTAACATTTCCATTAAAGCTGCCAACAAGCTCAAACCTTGCATTTATATTTCTGCCTTAAATGGATGAAAAAGGTGCCAGAAAGTTTCTGTTAACTGTTTTATCCCTGATCATTACTTCATGTTTTCCAAAGATAGCTTTGATTTATGTTGTAAGATCACTGCTTTTAAAGGCTCAGCCTCCTTTTATAAATCTTCCGTAATGCATATTCAATTGCTACTTAGAAGCATTCATATATACCAGAGAAAAACAGTTTATATATTTGTTTGTTTATTTTTCCCATTTCTTAACCATCCATCTCCCTTAGATGTATTTGGGTTCTTCACCACTGACATTTTTAAAGTAATGCTCTTAAAATATTGGATAAGTGTAAGCCACATCTATCATGCAAACTATAAATGTATTGGAGATCCTGGGTTAGCTATAGTTCCCAACTGAGAATATACTTAGAAATAAAACCCAGATAATGTGTAAAATAGTCCTTGTTGTAATTTCTCAAAAGGACATTTGGAAATTATAAAGCATTAAAGTATTTCAGTACAAAATGCATTTCCATATATTCCTCTCCATCTCTCTCTCTCTCTCCCTCTCTCTCAGTATTCAAACATAGAAAAAGGGGGTTAGCAAAATCATAAATACCAAGTAACCATTGATTTACAGCCATTGTAATTTACAAATTACAAATATAATTTATTTTATTTACTCTATAAGTGGCAGTTAGAACTTTAAAGTACGAATAAATAAATGTTAAATCCCATGTATGCAAATGTAAACAAGAAAGGCTGATATGTAGGACTGGATGAACAAAAATGTTCCCTTTGGTGAATATTTAAAATGCAAACAGACAAAGCAAAGCAAAAAAGGATTGATGAGAGATAGGGCTAAACAACTGCACAAAATATATATGTAATATTTGCATGGGAGAGACAAAGAATGAGTGAGAGGGGAAGTGTACATGTGGTACCCAGGCCACTCCCAATTTGCTGCTAAATGTTGATTCCTGTCCTGATTAAATTCATACTGATGAATTTTTAGAGCAATGCAATTGGGATTCCCACCTCCCTCTCCACCAGTTGCTTGATCCCCTAATGTTTCCATTTAAATATTCCGAGTAAAGGAACCTTTATCCTTTCTTTTGCATCATTCCCTCTGTTACATTTCCCTTTAGAATTCTGAAATCCTATAGCTTGCAGTATGTTGCTATTGAAATTTAGGGGCACAATTTTTCCTGTTTCCTGCTTCCTGCAAGATAAAACATCAAATCAAAATTTGGGAGGAAAATGAAGGATGTCAGAATAGAATAGAATAGAATAGAATAGAATAGAATAGGGAGAAGGAATGGAATGGAATGGAATAGAATAGAATAGAATAGAATAGAATAGAATAGAATAGAATAGAATAGAATAGAATAGAATAGAATAGAATAACAGAGTTGGAAGGGACTTTCGAGGTATTCTAGTCTAGCCTGCTTAGGCAGGAAACCCTACAACATTTCAGACAAATGTTTATCCAATCTCTTCTTAAAAACTTCCAGTGTTGAAGCATTTACCACTTCTAGAGGCAAGTTGTTCCACTGATTAATTGTTCTAACTCTCAGAAAATTTCTCCTTAGTACTAGGCTGCTTCTCTCCTTGATTAGTTTCTACCAATTGCTTCTTGTCCTGCCTTCAGGTGCTTTGGAGAATAGCTTGACTTCTTGGTGGCAACCCCTGAGATATTGGAACAGTGCTATCATGTCACCCCTAGTCCTTCTTTTCATCAAACTAGACGTACCCAATTCCAGCAACTGTTCTTTATATGTTTTAGCCTCCAGTCCCCTAATCATCTTTGTTGCTCTTCTCTGCGCTCTTTCTAGAGTCTCAACGTCTTTTTTATCTCATGGCAACAAAAACAAAAGAAGTTGTTTCTGAAATTGAGGAAACCAATGGGAAGCCAACAAAACTTCAGTTGTTGTTGCAAGGTTTTTATTTCCTGGCACCAAAACCAAAATACCTACAGTTGTTTTGGATTCCTCAGTATTGTCCTTCCTAGTCACAACTCTTCAAAAACCAAGCTTCTGTTTTCAAGGTTGTTGCTTTCTTCAATTACACATCCCAGAGGAGAAGCACTGAATAAAGGCTTATTTTTTAAAGTTACCCCCCCCCCATATCTCGCATGTGGCCCTTCTTGTTTTTAATGCCTTTACTCTCTCCAATTGCAGTCAGTCTCCATGATAGTTTTTCCCTTTCTGCGTTAATCTTTCTTTCCTCCTTAGACAAACCTTCCAAATTGTTCTGAGTCTGACTAAGAGTCACATCCTTTCATTATCCTTCTTTGAGAAAGGCCATTATGTCCTGATGCCTTTGATAACAATGTTCTCACACTCTGGGTTGCCATTTCCCCCCCCCCCCCCTCACACTCTCCCTTCTTTTTTTCACAGCTACCTTTCTGCTCTTCATTGGCCCTTTTGCTAACATGATATCCTTTCCCTTCTTTTTGTTTTGCTCTTTTTCAAGGGGCACAAAATTCACATTTCTCCCTCCTCCACCAATCCTCCGTTATTGAGAGAATCCCATTCAGGCACACTCTTCTCGCCCTTATTATCTTCTCAAGGTGAATCATGAAGCAGGCAATTAGAACTCTCTAATATCAATAGAGCCAGCAGTTATAAAAGAGTGGCCATGGAGGTGGCAGGGGACAGGCTTAGAACTGATCTATATATCTGTCATATATATGTAGTATTGTTTAATTTGAATAAATTGAACATAGTAAAATATGCAAGAGGTTTCCCTTTGCCTTAATTCAGAATATCCTTAGTAAGTAAACCCTTAGTAAGACCACACCTAGAGTACTGCATCCAGTTTTGGTCATCACACTATAAAAAAGATGTTGAGGATCTAGAAAAAGTGCAGAAAAGAGCAACCAGGATGATTAGGGGACTGAAGACTAAAACATATGAAGAACGGTTGCAGGAACTGGGCTTGGCTAGTCTAGTGAAGAGAAGGACCAGGGGAGACATGATAGCAGTCTTCCAATATTTGAAGGGCTGCCACAGAGAGGAAGAGGCCAAGCCAAGCTATTTTTTAAAGCACCTGTAGGCCAGACAAGGAACAATGGATGGAAACTGAACAAGGACCTGAAACCTGGAAATAAGGAGAAACTTTCTGACAGTGAGAACAATCAACCAATGGAACAGCTTGCCCTCGGAGGTTGTGGGAGTGTTATCACTTGAGATTTTCAAGAAGAGATTGGACTCCAGAAATGGTGTAGGGTCTCCTGTTTGGGCAGGGGGTTGGACTAGATGACCTACAAGGTCCCTTCCCACTCTGATTATCTGTAAGAATTTTATTTTATTTTATTTTAATTATATCCTGCCTTTATTATTCTTATAAACAACTTAAGGTGAGTAACATACCTGATACTCTTTCCTTCTCCTATTTTCCCCATAACAATGACCCTGTGAGGTGGGCTGGGCTGAAAGAGAGTGACTGGCCAAAAGTCACTCAGATGGCTTTCATGCCTAAAGTGGGATTAAATTCACAGGCTCCTGGTTTCTAGCCTTAACCATTAGACCAAACTGTATGTAATGCTACGAGGGAATGACCTTGATAGACTGGACCCAAAGATTTACTATTGCACATGAATCACATGGAAAGATTTTAATCATAACTATGTACAAACAAATGTAAGACAATGTGAAGCCAACATCCCCTGTTGTGAGTTGTTGCAGTGGCATGGAAATGACATCTATATCAGCCATGATGGTAGAGTGATAAGAATGCAATATTGCAGACATAATCTGCTCATAGCTGGGAGTTTGATTCTGACCAACTCAAGGTTAACTCAGCCTTCTATCCTTCCAAGATCAGTAAAATGTGGACCCAGATTGTTGGGGACTATATGCTGACTCTTAAAACTGCTTAGAGAGAGCTATATACCACTTTGGGTAATATATAAGTCTAAGTGCTATTACTACTGGTATCCATGTTATAGGATAATGTTTCTGTCATAAGAACTGCCTATTTTGAGGGCATTTTTAAAATTATGAATCATACCACAAAATCCCAGAAAACACATATACTTGCTCTACAAACTGCATGTATACAATACACATATAAATTGTCTTATGATTTCTCATTTGGCTCCAGTAGAAATGAAATGTACAACAGGTTGTTAAGACAAGTTAAAATTATGTCTTGGATATTAAAATAATATCAGGGCCACCTTCCACCATTCTTAGTTGTTAATTACATAAACATTTTTGGCTTCTTATCAATTTTTCTTTCTTTTTGTTAAATGACTATCTGGTCTCGCCTCAAATTATCATGGGGCTTACGACTATGCCGATGTCCCTAGGAAAAAAGTCACTGAACAGTTGAGGGAAAACTATATTCAATTCCATAACTCAATTACATAAAATTATGCACAGTTTCTATCAGTCTTTTTTGTATGCCTGCAATTCTACAGTTCTGTTCCACATTTTCTTGCTAATGAAGAATTTATGGAGATATTTCCATTTAATGCTTTAAAAGTTGAAACTATCACATTATTATTCAAGCCATATTCTCAGGGTAGGCAAGAGAAATTAAATGGAATAACTGCACAGAAGATTCCTAAATTCACATGGACTTTGTCAAGAAAAATGGGTATCAATAAGAAAGCAAGCAACAACCCACCAAAGATAATGTGGAATCATTTGTTTGTAATGAAGTAAGTGTGTATCAAAGATAATAACGTCTTGATAGACATTATTACATTCATTCATTTTCACTGACTACTTGGGTAGGGTAGCTTTCAGCTTAGAGGAGGGAAAATGGAGATCTATAAGAATAATTTCCATTTTTACTGGGCCAATCTTCAAGTCTACAGTTTTTTTAAAAAAATATATATTTTAAAATATGTATGAAAGAAAGCAGCTGTTTCCTCCCTCAATTTTTTCTCAAGTATAGAAGTTTTGAAGAGATAGAGTAAAATATCATGAATCCAGTTGTTTGGGAGTGACCTAGAAGTCAAATAAACATAGTTTTTGTGAGAAATTGTGGGCAGAGCTATACATAAGATACTCAAGAGATATTGGTTTTATCTCATGCATGGCAGCTCTGCGAAAATATGAGAAGAAGCATTTCAAACAGATATGCCTTAATTAACTCTCTTTAAGGAAGCTGGGAAAATCCTATTACCATTTCCATTTTTTTTAAAATACCCCCAAGTAGCACTAAAAATCTCTTAATGAAGTTTGTGTAGGTCTTGCTTCTTTGATCTCATCCAGCTGCATGGAGCTTAACTGGTTTGGGCAAGCAGAGGAAAATGCTACTTGGTAATTGATAACAGGAGTGAGAGGATGACTTTATAGAGACTGATAGTAGTTTTAAATGAGAATATAAAGGAGAGGACCGCAGATTTGATACTGGAAAAAGGAGGGATGTAACAGGACAATGCTGCCATCTGTGAAATAATAGATGAAATCACTGTTGATGCAATTTGCAAATCTGTTTCCACAGAGACTTATTTATTTACGTACTTAATTATTTTACAGTACCCATTTGTGACTTGCCCCATTCCAAGGGACTCTGGGTGGCACACAAACACAAAGCAAAGCAAAACAGAAGCTACGATAATTGTAGTATGGGGAAAACAACAGCCTCTTTTGAATATGCTGCAGCAGTAGGCTACCAGTTTCTGCAGCCTCTGTACCTACTGAGCATAAAGGCTTTTCTTGTGAAGAAGCAGGAGTGGGGTTTGGAGAAAAAGTTTGGAAGAGAGGGCAAGTGCCAGAGGACAATAACGAGACACCTTGAGAAAGAAGAAAACACTCCAACGGCTAGTTAAAGCTAGCAGAAAAAAACAATTGCAACCAGCCTGCCTGCCAAAGAAATTCTATATGTTGTATGTGTCAGAAGGAGGGCTGAGAAGATATCTGCAAATCTCTCACATCCTGGACATAAACTATTTCACTCTTCCTCTTGGGACGTTGCTATAGGGCATTATATGTTAAAACAACTAGACACAGGAACAGGTTTTTTTCTTCACGCTATCATTCTGCTGAACACCTAATTCTCTCAGTGCCATCTAATGTCTACATTACCCAGGTCGTATGGTTATAGCATTATTATTTATCCTTATTATCCTTCTAACTCCCCCTCTTATTAGTAGTATCATTATTATGATTATCATTATTCTGTTGCTTTGCATGTACACTTAGAGTTTCTGCACTAGAGACAAATTCCTTGAGTGTCTAATCACACTTGGCCAAATAAAGTATTCCATTCCATTCACTTGCTCAATTATTTTGTCAGGCCAATACAAACAAACTTCCCTGCCCTCCTTACACTACCTAATGTTGACTCAAGTCTGTCCAGGAAGAGAAGAGTGATCTGCCTCCATCCTACATATTTTGACTAGTCCCTGCCTATTGGTGTAGGAGACAGAGAGGTTTGAAATAATGAATCCAGTTCTCTTTGTTGCTCTTTGGTGATTATTTGGTTCAGACCTGAATGCTGGATTGTTATAACTGTCTGATAATTTAACTGCTCTGCAGCTTCTTTGCTTTTGTATCTGGAAGTATAAGTGATTGCAGGAAATATGTCCACAGGATCAGATTTTCTAAGCAAACAAAATAATAATACATTAATCCTGTAGTTAGTAGAAGTTAAATACATGATTGGCTTCAGATCTAAAACCATATATGAACTAAGGGTTAAGTCCCCACCTACAAAGATATGTCACTGTATCGTATTATCTTCCATGGTGCTAAGTATTTTTACTAATACTTTTTCTTGTATTATTGAAATGGTTCCTACATTTGTTCTAATCTTACCTTTTGCCCAATAGGAAAAACCTAGAAATTAGAGTTGGAAGGATCTTAAAAATCACCTTGATGCTGTACATTGTCATGGTGATGGAATTCACTATTACAGCCCTGTGATGACCCGGGGTGTGGCACAAAGGCAACACAGTCAAATAAGCAATAAGAGTCCCTTTATTATCTCCAACTTTGCCCCCAATGTCCAGGTTACCTTCAGCTGGAGAAAAGCTCTCCCAGAAACAGCCTTTAACTGTAGAAAATTTCAGTCCAAAACAAGGTACAGACAAATTGTAACTTAAAATCCAAACAAACCACAGGGCAGAAGAAGGAATTTCAGATTTGAAAGCATGGCAAAACTCACATAGTTGGGAAGATGCCAGGAACACAGATAAGCCACCATGATACAAGATAAAGTCACATTTGCTCCCAACAGCTTGCTGCATGCAGTTTGCCTTTTTTTATACACTGTGTACTAGCTGCAGCTAATGAAGGGAATCAGAGCTCTTTCCTCCCCTGTAAGCCACGCAACCCACATTGCTCTCTTCTCCATTCCTCATTGCATGTCCTAGGATGAAGAAGAGGTGGGCCTGGATCTTCCTCTGAATTCCCTCTCCTTTGTTCTACCTCTCCCCGGCTCTGCCCAGATGGACTTGGCCCTTCCCCAGTTTCTTCCACAGCCAATGGAGCCACACTCCGACTCCCTGTCAGCTGTTTTGCTTTCTTCTCCTAGTCGGATTCCAACAGGGGCATGACAAGCCCTCTTCCTTTCCTTTCCAATAAATAAATAAAACCATCCATCATAAAGTCACTTTTGTTCATATCTTCTACGAATTCCAAGTTCTTGTGTCCCAGGTCCTCCTCCTAACCTCTACCATTTCTTAAGTTTCTGTATCAAGTTAGGATCATGGAAGCTTTTCCTTGGTTCCTCTATAAATCAGTACTGTTCTATGATCGGCTTTTGACTGAACATGAAGAATGACCAGAGCTCATTGTTGCAAAATGCTAACAAGAACAAACGAGATAAAAATGGGCTTTGATTCTGGTGACACATTGGTCATCTTTGCCATTCTAAAAAGGAATATTGTTCTCCTCTGCATTCCATTTGCAGTTGTATTGCCATCATTATGGCCATAGACTATTTGCAAAACAGAAAATGCCTTGCCCAGCGACAGACTGTCAGCCCATCAAGCGGAGTAATTTCCACATGGAAGGAGGCCAGTTCTCCAGCATTTCAGAGAGAAGGGGTTTTCCTGGCCATGAAATGAACTTAGAATATTTTACATGCCAAGCATGTGCTCTCCTAGTCGGTCACAGCTCTCGAGTAATGATGTTGTGCATTAGTAACCACTCCAAAGAAAAAGAGTTTGAGAAGAGACAAACAGAGCACAAGAGAGAGAAATAATCAAGCAAATAACTTCATTAGCAAATCACGTATGTTCAACTGTCTAAACCTATGTCTGTATTTATTTGGTACTATTTTTTGGAAGGAGTCAGTGTTTTTTTCAATGTTTAGAATCATGATTTAGACAAATTTCCTGATGATTTCCTGATGTTTCACTGGCAGCTATCTCTGGCATCTTTAATGGCCTGATCGCAGACATCTGAACAGGACTGATTGGGCTCCTATTTTTATGCCAGCTTTCAGACTTCTGATTGGTCTTCCTTTCTGATTGGTGTTAAATTGGTGAGGGCTGGTCTCTGGTTGGTTCTTTATTTGTATCTGATACTGATTAGCCATTTTGGTAATGTTGGCTTCTTATTGGTTCTAGCAAAAGAAGGTTAAAGATGTTGTTTTTTGAGTCCTAATTTTTTATTTGTTTTTAATTGTTCTCCTTCTGTTTAAACTACCCCTTCTTTTGCTCAGTAACAACCATGAGGGTGAAATCTTATCCAGCTAGTTACTTTTGTACTGTCTATCATTTCCTTTACTGATCATGTTGTAGGATCACCCACATTTATGTTTTAAAAAGAAAGAAAAAAAGAAGATTGCCACGAACTAGTCTTTGGGGAATGTGTCTCAAACCCTTTATTTCTGTATTTATTTGTTGATGGTTTTTTATTTATTTCATTTTGATGCTGCTTTTCCTCCTGGAGGAACCTATAAAGTTCTCTAGAGAAATAAATAAAATATTAAGCATAAATCTTGAAATCCCAATCCAATCAAAGCAGCTAGAATGTAAATGTAATTACCACCTACCCCATGGAGATTTTTCATGGTCCAGTACAAACTTTAGACAAGTTTTTTTCCCTAGAATTCCTCTAAGCATGGATCTCCAGTGAACAAAATATTCAGTCCTATTCTCAGCAGGAATTCTGG
Source organism: Bungarus multicinctus (assembly GCA_023653725.1). Lineage (NCBI taxonomy): Eukaryota > Metazoa > Chordata > Lepidosauria > Squamata > Elapidae > Bungarus > Bungarus multicinctus. The sequence goes on along the minus strand of CM042842.1, from coordinate 120,811,469 downwards.
CAGATTTCTTTTTAATCATTACCATGTGGCACGGAGGTAAACAGCAGGGATGTCTGAGATTCATAAAAGTGAATTTTGGGTGGAAAACATGCCACATTAATATGGAAGGAAGAGAGGGAGGGTGAAGGTGTACTGTACAAAAAGAGAGTAGGTAAGTAGTAAAACATCTATATTCTACTAAAACTCTCGTATCTTTATCTCAAGAAGAAGATTATATTATATGTGGAAAGAAGAATGATCCAATGGATCACAGGTTGTCTGATATGTAAGCAAAAGAGGGATCTATACAAAAAAAAAAACCAGAACATGTCTAAAAGAGAAGGTGAGAAGAATTTTTAATCTTCTTCCAACATACATTTTTTTAATAAAACAGTAAATGGAAGAAAAAAATGTCCTCTCTTTTATATACTTCCTGAAGTAAATGCTATAAAACATACACTGTTATCTTGTTTGATAAATGAGAACTAGCCTGCTGCTGATATTTCCTCTGGAAACTCACCTCTTAGAGTGTAGCAAAGGAAACCTTCTGAAGATCCATTCTGCTCATTCTACCCAAAGGTCAAGTTTCACATTTTTATAGCCAATAGCAGCTGCTTCTTTTGGCTTCATCCCAATTGAATTCCCAGTCTTTCCTTCCTCCCCTTTCTAACTAAGGATAAGAATACGCTTCAAAACTCCCAGTTGTGAAGGGGGCAAACAAAGAGATGGATCAAATTCATTCCTTTCCTCTCTCAAGATGAAGTTCTGTTCATGGAAATTGATCCCTTTTTAGTGGACATCTCTCCCACATGAATGTTTGCTTGAAAATCTCCTACACCAATCCATATCACCTCATTAAGTGAATCAAAGAAGCCACTGAGGAAGGATAATTAATATATCTTAGTTCCACAGTGTCATTCAGTCATATGCTTTTCCTTTCATACCTATAGCTCGAAGCCTCCATTTGAGAGAATAAGATTATCGGCATCTGCTCCAGGAAAATAATGAAATTATGCATGTTCCTTCCACTTGAAAATTTAATAAGGAGCAACATCTGCCTGTCTGGCAGAGATGATGCCAAAATGACTCAAGAGGTTTGGATGGAGCAGAAGCACTTCACAGTTTTCCTGAGGCTCAAATAAGGCTGTGGCTGTCATGGACCAGCTTGCATGCTTTTTCCTTTTTTATTTTTGATTAAGCACAAAGATCATCGTCAAATATAGAATTAATTGAGAACTCAGGAATTTTTAAAGTTTACCTAGCTTGGAAAGATGGAGTCTCAAAGGGTAGTAGAGTCAGGTATTCTTTTTCAAAAGCAAAGTTTTTGACTTCCTCCTCAGAGAGGAAATTGAACTACCTAAATGACCTACAAAATTCTGAGGAGTGTAAAGCTTGGTGGTTTTTCTGACAGTAATTATCACATCTTTCACTCTGAGGCATTCAAAATGGCTTCCAGGCCTTCAAGATTGATTACTTGATCCCGCATTTTCTTCACTGCTCGGACTCCTTGGCCCTTCCTCTCCTCAGCATAAGGCTACTTCATAGGATCACTTCAATCTCCATGGGACTGTGTCTGGGGAGTCAGCAATCTCACTGAATGAACAGAATGCACTTGCTGGGTCACAATTTCATTGGAGGCTTATTAAAACATATCGATCTCATTGATTTATCAAGTAAAAATTTCAGTGTTCTTCAGAAGAAATGAGGTTCAGAGATAGGTTGTACATTTCCTTGACTCCCTTTCTTATCCTTCCTACTCTCTGAAGAAAACCTCTACAAACTTGAGTTCAAAAAGTAGGTTGATTAGAGCTAAGAATTTATCCAAATATTGGATTAATTTAGACAAGTTCTCCGATTGATTCAAATACATTCTCTTCCTTGTTTACACTGATCAATTGCTGGCAGGATACTTAGAAACATTTGACAGAAGATAAGAACATTCTGGAGCAAAGAATAAGAGCCTCGGTGGCTCAGTGGTTAGAGTGCAGTACCACAAGCTTCTTCTGCAGCCAGCTGCCTGCAATTTGGCAGATCAAATCTCACCAGGCTCAAGGTTGACTCAGCCTTCCATCCTTCCAAGGTGGGTAAAACGAGGACCCAAACTGCAATATGCTGACTCTGAAAACCACTTAGAGAGGGCTGTAAAGCACTATAAAGTGGTATATAAGTCTAAGTGCTATTGCTATTGTTATAAGCTTGGTTTGCATAGTCATCATTGTAGAACTGATAAATCAAATTTTCTTGGAAGTCCATAGGCAGCATATGAAGGAAAAATTCTCATCTGCTAATTCTCCATATCATTTAATATCCCAAATTTTATTGTCACTCTCCATGGAGGCTCCCTTAAGTTAGTGTTGACAAATTTATCTTCTATAGCTTTCTCTTTCTCTTTAAAAAGCCATTTAATGCTTTTAAAAGTTACACAATGTCCATAACATCCCTACAATAAGATGAATTGTATCAAACAGTGTCCTTGTAGTGGATGCTATGTCCAAACTAATAATCAAAGCTTTATTCTGAAGGACATCATAGAATGATTGAATAGTAGAGTTGGAAGAGACCACAACATTCATCTAGCACAACTTCTGTAATGGGCTGGAAAACTAATTAAGCTATCATGAGAGGTGGATGTCCAATCTGTTTTTTAAAATCTCCAGAGATGAAGAACCCTCAACAGTGTTTCATTATTACACAATATTTGATACCAGGAGATAGAAAAATATTTGATGCTAGAGCAGGTTTGGGAATACCACTTTTGAACTGAAGAGATAAAATGTTCACTCCCTCAGATATATTACATGGAGATATAAGTCCGTGGAGTCCTTTCTCTGAATTTGGTTGTTTGCATGTAAATGGTTCATTATCCAATGATGTAACATTAACATCATTGCATTGATGATGTTACCTAGTTGGGTAATAATATGTATGGAAGTAAACAACAAAATGGAGAAAACACCAAAGACTACACCGTTCAACTCCAAGCTACATATATTCTATTAATTCTATGCCTTCTGGAAGTTTGATTCTGTTTTTGAAGTCGAGTACAGGAACTGACTCCTATCTAAATTTAGCATACATTTAAAAATCTACATTAGGTGTATTTTACAAATTATCATCCATACCTGCTATTTTATGATACAATATAGCATGTTATCTCTTCTGTAAGAAATCATCTTCTATGATAAAAAAAAAAAAACCTCTATGATTTCGCTGAAGACCATGAAAGCCTGAAACCATTTTCAAGGACATCATAACAGGTGTGGAGTTGAAGCAGCCAGTTCCCATAACAAAGTGAACTTGTTTACATGGTGTACGTGAGAAGTTGGGGTTTTGGCTGGGGAAATTATTGTTTAATTCTATGAAGTGGTGTTTGGGAATTTCAGAGTTAGTTTTGCTTCAACATTACCATGCAGTGTATTCAATAAACAGTAAGATTTTCCAAACCGGAATCAACCTGGAGTTTTATTTGGCTTCTTGAGCTGGATGTTAATAAGTCCATCGGGTTGCAAAGAGTTGGACATGATTTAGACACTGAACAACAAAAAGAAATGGATGCCAAACAGGAAGCTTCAGAAAAGTTGGAGTTCCCAGGGGAGATCCCACCAGAATACATATATTTTCCTCTATATATTTGCTAAGTTCTTAATTACACTTTTAGACGTTTTAGAGTTGATATAAATCAATTTAGTTGCACAACCGTAACAATGTGCAAAAGCAGGAGTGTCCTCAGAGTGCCATCAAAATGGCAGCTGTGATGATGCAGTCAAAGCTCCATTTGTTTTCATGTGCACTGCACAATCGCAGATGCTATCTCGACATTTTTGATGGCACCATGATGACATTTGTGTAGGAAATCCTTCTAAGTGTTTTTTTTTTTTTTTAATCATCATGCTCCTTCATATATATGACTTCAAAAATGTCCCCAGGAGCTTAAAAAAATTAGTATCTAAATTAAGTATGAGTAAGTGATACTGCACAGAGGCCAAATAAAATAGGATACATTACTTTCTGGTCATGGACACAAAGTCTAGGCATCAAGTAGAGGCATTAACATCCTCTACTGTCAGTTTAAATATATTTGGATTTTTATTGCTGCTCTGCAAAAGGTAACACGGTTTTGGATTATTGCTGCAAAGTCAGCATCTACATACATCTGCTCTTCCCACATGGACAGAGTTTGAAGTATCATCCACCTTCTCTGTACGAGATGTTTGTCAGCCCCGAATCTTCAGGGCTGCCACAGAGAGGCCTATTGGAGCTGTGGGAACATAAGGGGGAGATATAGATAGCTGGGGATGTGTAGCCAAAGCAACATTATTTCCCGTGGGAGCTAAGGACTCTCTGCCAGGTGTTGGAGAGGTGTGGACCAAAGCCAGCCAGGATGGTGCCTGTGATGTTGGACAACCATGTGACGGATGTGTGACCTGGGGGGAAAGAACTTTGGGGTTTTATTTGGGTGGGGAAAACCTCAGGATCTTCAAAGTCAGGTTTTTCCCAGATGTGCCAATATGACATGCCTAATAAATCGACACTTTGAAGAATGTGCTTGCCTTGGAGTGTTGATTCTGTTGGGTGTGTTAACTGGAACCTTGACAGTTCTCTATTGCTAAGGACTTGATCCAGGATACCCAGGAAAGTAGTAACAGACAATAAAACGCAAAGTCAATCTGTATTAGGAACACAGAAGTGTTGCATTTCCTTTCCTATTCAGTAATATGTATCACAATACCCAACAAGTCACAAGGACAATAGTTTAATTTTCACACTTGGAGGAGAAGCATGGAGTAAAAAGCTTCAGGATTCACAGCAAGACTCTTGGCCTCAGACAAGATTGATATTCAAAGGAACAAAGGAATGAGTCTTTTCCTGGCTGAAAGATGGCTGAAGGTCACCCATGCACAGCATGGTGGTAGAATGACATGGATATTTTTAATGGTCCTTTAGAGGCAGAGCCAGGCCAAATGCATCTGGAACTTCTGCTGGATATGAGAGAAAATCCTGGCTATATCTCTGAAAGCCAGGCTCCAAATGTTGAGGTCCTTCTAAGCATTTTCTCTCATTTGTCCTCTCCTATAGACAGAAATCTAAAACAGATTATTTGTATCATTAACCATATACACGGAGAATTACTAGGGAGCAGTGGTCTTCTTTCTTTTCCCCCACACAAGCTATTTAAACTTTGCTGCATTTCGATCCTCTGGAATGCAGCCACTGCCTCCTGGGAATCCAGACTACATTCCACCACACTGAATATATTAAGACAGGCATGGATTCACCAGATTAAGATGTCTTCCCTCTAGAGGGTGATCCAATATAGATTCTATGCTATGCTACTATGCCTGGAATACACACAGTTCAAAATTCATTTAACTGATTTTTGCTAAGGCAAATAAGGGTTAGATAAATCAGTTTGGCAGTCCTGCTTATGCATCCTCACCTTTTTGCATGCTTGTAAAACAGTGCAGGCTTTTAACTGAGTGTTTGTGGCCACAATCTTGGGTTGTTGGTTTTTTTTTTTAAACTTAAAAATTAATTAATTAAAAAATAAATAAATTAATAAATAATTAATTAAAAATTAATTAGGTTTTTAAAATTTTTAAATTTTAATATAATCCTTGAATTTTAAATTTTAGTAATATTTTGTACTTAATAGGATTTCAGCCGGATCAATTCTGTTTAATTTGTTTTTAACTGTACATATTGTTCGTTTTTAGTAGGCTGTACACCGCCCCGAGTCCCTTTTTGGGAGAGGGGGCGGTATAAAAATTTAATAAATAAATAAATAATAAATAAACTCATTACAGATACTCCTGGCTTTTACTGCAGTGAAATAGCCAGTGGGCATAACAACATGTGATCTTGGCTCCTCTGCAGATTCTCACCCACCTTTTTAACCTCCTCTGTCAAACATATGACATTTATCTCATCTTGTTACAAATTATGTCAAGGTCAAAGCTGGAACATGTCCTTTTTTTTGAGGCAAAAATAAAAGTCATAAGCCTAATTCACAGTAAATGTTAAGCCAAAATTTTCTTCACTGTGATTGCTGAATGCTTAGTTCTCACATCTCTCTAAACCAAAACCAAACAATTACTTTTTGCCAGTCCCTATAAGTGGAATTTAAATGTCAAACAGGGAGTATATTCAGTTAAGGCATCCATTGAGTTTGTAACTGAGAACTGCAGTTGTGTAGTGATTAAACTGCTGGACTCAATAGGAGAAGTCTATCTCTTTTGTATGTGTGTCATGTGTTGCATGCCTGTTTGTAAGGGACAAAGCTGATTCTGATGAATTCCCCAGATTGGGCACCATTTGGCATCATAACAATTCAGAGCCACTTGCCACAACCAATCACAAAATATGAATATGGTCAAAGCAACATTTTTCTGGCTCTTATTCCACTTTTTTCCCTTCCTCTTGTTTCTTCTCTCTCACACTTTTTCTGTTTTCTTCTTTATGTATAAAGAGACCCAAGTGGTCCTGCACAGTCAGATCGCTGCACTTCCTTAATGAAACAAAGAAAAAATGTTTTTTTTTAAAAAAATTTTATTCTAAGAGGAGTGGTGGTGCAGTGGTTAGAATGCAGTACTTCCTGCTGCTTGCAATTTACCAGTTCGAATGTCACCAGGCTCAAGGTTGATTCAGCCTTCCATCCTTCTGAGGTGGGTAAAATGAGGATCCAGATTGTTGGGGGCAATAGGACTGACTCTGTAAACCACTTAGAGAGGGCTGTAAATCACTGTGAAGCGGTATATAAGTCTAGGTGCTATTGCTATTCTGCCTTTATTGTTTTTGTAAATAGGTCAATGTGACAACCATGCACAATACTCTTTCCTCTTTCTATTTCCCCCAACCCCGTGAGGTGAGTTGGGCTGAGAGAGAATGATTGACCCCCAAATCCCCCAACCAGGCAGGACTAGAACTCACAGTCTCCTAGTGATTGGTCAACCAATCTTTTCTCAAAAGATTGTTCGGAATTGAAGAAGCTTCTTTGATGAGAAACGAAATGTTTTCAAAGGAAAAAAAAGGAACAAGAAAAGCTCAGTTACCTTTTGAAAAAGCACCCTTAGGACAGGTGATTGAGGATCTCCATAGACATCACAGCCTCATGGTTTCTAACCTGCTGCCTTAACCACTAAACCAATCTGGTCTATGTTCCTTTGGATCTGGAGAACTAGCATATAACCACCATCATCACCCCCTTCCTGAATGGCAGCATTATTCTTTTCTGCGATCAAGTCAGTGGTGGGATTCCAAATTTTTTACTACCGGTTCTGTGGTGGGCGTGGCAGCGGAAGGATACTGTAAAATCTCCATTCCCTCCCCACCCCACTAACCTGCTTTCCAACTCCGTTCTCCTGTGCAGGGCAACAAAAGAAGACCTACCCGATCAGCTGGGACTCAGGAGGCAGAGAATAGATGGGGGCAGGGCCAGCCAGAGGTGGTATTTGCTGGTTCTCTGAACTACTCAGAATTTCCACTACCGGTTGTCCAGAACTGGTCAGAACCTCTGGATCAAATCCTCCTGAATCTGAAAACATTTACTTCCCAGGGGGCTTGCAGAAGCTCACACTGCATGTGGTTTAGCTCTAAAAACTGCAGTTATTAAAAAGTCCAGCAAGGGCATTATTCTTGTGAAACATCCCCCTTTTGCCCCAAATAAGACAGAATCAAAATTTCTTCTGATGGAAATACCTTTCTGAAATGATGAGTAAAATGGAAATCAGCTACATAACGTCAAAGGAATTCTTTTGTGAGAACACTCAAAAATAGTAAGTTGAAAAAATTGTCTGTATGGTAGGGAGAGAAATGGATAAAAAAAGTGAATCCTTTCTCTCCATGCATGGTCAATTTTTTTCAGTCTTTTTATGACACTTGCGTGGCTATCTCGTAAGTTCACAGTGAATAATTTACAAATATAGTTTCTCTTCTCAAGCATAACATGAACCCTGGCAACTTTGGAAAGCATTTTGAGAGAAAAGATGCCAAAGTAGAGTGTAGATTGCATTAAAAACTCATTTTCTGTGTCACCATGACATTGGTCAGCCTGCCGTAATAGCTACTTTTCTTCATTCCTCATCAATTATGATGAGAATAAAAAGATCAACAGTTTGCATCTGCTATTAATTTGTGGAGTGAGTCATGCTGGCTTGAAAGATTTCCTTACCATGCATCGGAAATGGCCCCAAACACCAACCATGCATGAGAATTTTCAAATCAATATGTCAGGTTCAACTTGCTTTCATTCTTCACCTACCTGAGCTTTGTGTTTCTTGCTCTACCAATCACTTCCCACACAAATACCTTGTATTTGTTAGTATCCCTAATAACTTTCATTTGATAGGAAAAGAACAAATAGGTGAAGCTTTACCTGGGGAGAGCCTAATATTAAATAAGGAGGAATTTCCTTGCTAAGAAAGCTATTAAACAGTGGAACAACCGGAAGTGGTATTCAGCAGGTTCTGACCAGTTCTGTAGAACCGGTAGCAGAAATTTTGAGTAGTTCGGAGAACCGGCAAATCCCACCTCTGACACCGCTATCCCCATCTATTCTCTGCCTCCTGAGTCCCAGCTTATCGGCTGGGTCTCCTTTGGTTACCCTACACAGGAGAACGGAGCTGGAAAGCAGGTTAGTGGAATGGGGAGGGAATGGGATTTTGCAGTAACCTTCCCCCAGGAGTGGGGAGGGAATAGAGATTTAAAGTATCTTTCCCCTGCCACACCCATCAAGCCACGCCACACCCACCAAGCCACACCCAGGAGCACTGGTAGAAAAAAAAATTGAATCCCACCATTAGGAACAACCTACTTCTTGGTTTCATGGAGGCTCCATCAGTGCAGTTTTGGTTATGCAGGAGTTCAGGTATGACTTGGTAAAAAAATAAAGGATGGAATTCACATTTGTCTACATAAGCTAAACGTGTTTATTCAGATGAATCCTCCCTTAAAGCGGAAGAACTCCGAACACTCTGTAAGGCAGATATTTATACATTTCTTTGCTTTTACGTAGTTACATAAAAGGAAGCTGGCACACAGCAGATAAGGTATAAAATATAGAAATTATAAAAAATACTCAAGCATGCCTTATGTAGTTTTGGTCGCATGCCTAAGCCACAGGCTAGTGGTTTCCTATGGAACTTTCCAAGGCCTGAACTTCAATTCTACTATCTCAACATATGTTCCCTTTAGCCAGCCATCAGATCAATCAGATTCCTGACCAACACTTTCTAACCAAAGAAATCTAGCTATGGGTAGAGATTGGACTAGAAGACTTCCAAGGTCTCTTCTAATCCTTTGATTTTATTACACTGTGACCAAGGACATCTTCTGCTATTTAGTGATTGCTCTACTATAAAGGTAAAGTTTAAGGACACCGCTGGACCTCTTTGAAGATCCTGTCTAGATCTTCTATGATTGGACCACAAAAATCCAGATGGCACAAAAAATACACCGCAGGGTAGAAAGAGTAGCTATATTCTTCCATCCAAGTAACATGACTTAACCAGTGGTGGGATTCAAATATTGTTGCCACTGTTCAGTGGGCGTGGCTTGGTGGGCGCACTTTGCACACATGCACACACTTTGCGTGCATGCACATGCCAAAGTCATACTTTGCGCAGGTGTTGAGGCATTCTAATTCGCTGCCTGCAAGCCTGCACAATCCTGGTCACTTCAGCAGCTGCCGCGTGGTGCTATTCTGTGCCGTGCAAAGCAGTTGCGCTTCAAATTCAGTGGATAAAGGTGAGTATGGGAGCCCGGGCAGGCGGGTGGCCACAACAGCAGAGCGGTGGAGAGAACCGGTTCAGTCTCCGCTGCTCATCGCTGCAATCGGCTCTCCAGAACCAGGCAGAACCAGTCGAATACCACCACTGGACTTAACGCTACTTAGCTTTTTCCACCTGCTGAGACCTGTCATAAAACATGTTCCTATGATGGGTGAACTGAACTTTTTCCTGAAAATATTCTCTCCCCCAACACAGAAAAACCTTAAGGGGATCTAAATTATACGAAGACTAGAAAGGTAGAAAAAGAAGCTGAGATCAGACAAAGACCATGATCAAAGTAGAATGTAAGTTCCCTCAACATCCAAGAGAATGAAAAAAAGAACAGCGAGTAGGCTATTATCCTGCAAGATAAAGAGGTAGAAGACTTGAATCCTAGGATCAATGTTGTCCAAACTGGGATTAGAAAATTCAGATGGTGGCTGCAACTATGCAAGCAAAATCCCCTCTCTTTTTTTATATGCTGCATGTGTGACCCAAGCAAAAAAACATGGCAGGACTTTGATAGCCTTGTTGCAGTGGCCATATTGATTTTTTCAAACTTTCCCTCGGGATGTGCAGCTTGTAACTGCTATAAACCAACGTTTAAGGGCTTGATTCTTCAATAGCTGATCTGCATTTATCTGAGCTTTCTTGGATGAGCAATGAAAGTTTACTTGTCTCACTGAACTTTGTCCTTGACTCTTCACCGCTAGCTACTGGGTAGGCATTTAAGATCCCAGAAAGAAATTGATTTTACTTCAGAGCATTCAGTGAAGCTCTGAGAGAAGATCTTATTTTCCCAGGAGGTTTGGCAATCATTTTAGAATTATTGAATATTGTTTTTTTTTTTGCTAGCATTTTTGTGATGTTATCCGCTACGTCTATTATCTGTATATTATTATTGTTCCTTCATTGTTGATTTTATCTCTATAATACGCAGCTGCTTTTATTGATTGACATTGATTGATTAAATATTATATAATTTTAAATTCATATTCCTACATAAGGAAACATGGTTGCTAGGCAATCTATAAATATATAATCAATAATTTCTCTTTCAACCTCCCCACACCCCTAAAATATAACAACACCCAAGGTTTTCTCCATAACTTGATTCATACTCCATTTGTTGGAAGTCCTTGGAAATCATGTGATATATTATTACTACATGGAATCTAGAGTAAAAAAATGAACACTGCATTTCACTTTATTGAATGAATGAAAGAAGAATATGACACTTAGCAAGCGTAAGGGAATATAGAGTTAACTTTAGTCTGCCTCTGTGATGGGACGCCACAAGGTAGAAGCCTGGAATAAGGACAAGGTCTTAGCAATCATTGCTTGTCCTCAATTCTATGTTTGGGGGAGGCAACAAACAAGTTCCAGGCTTCTGAGAAAGAAAGACTTCAGGGATGGGAAACAAGCAGATGTCTTGTCACTGTTTTGTTCTCTAAATTAGGAACATAAATTATGGATGGCTCAGTTTTGCATAAACCGATTCCTCCAACTCAGTTTTATTTTTTTATTTAAAAAAGAGTCTATGATATCAGCCTTTTTGGGGGGGTGAAGAGTTGAAGGTAGATGAAGAAGATAAGTAACTGCCCAAATTGCTAAGAAGCAAACGATGCTGCTCTCAAATAAGGGGATTTGGGGGTACAATCTATTCTGCCTCATTGCATTTTCCTATCACTGCCCTCCTCCTCTTCCCTTTTTTATATTATTGTTGTGAAACTTTGCTGCACTTTGAAACAGCATCTCCCCAGAGATCCACATGTCCCTCTTCCTTATCTTCAAATGATGTTTCAAAGAATAAAGCTTGGTGGGTTAGGAAATTCCTCTTTTGATGGTTGGTATATGCTGGATATGTTTTATATTCTCTTGTGCATAATTTTATATTTTAATGTGTTTTTAATCTGTGAAATTACCCAAGGTTGTTTAGGAATTAGGTGCTTATCATAGCCTATAACTCATCCTGGGTTAGATAGCTGTAATCGTGATTTTGACCTTTGGTTTTATATGCCACCCATAGAATTTATGGGTGGCATATAGATCACCAATATTTTGTTCTGGGCAGTTATTGGGCTTCTGAGATATATATATAATTAAGTACTTCTCCTCTTCCTCTTCTTCTACTTTCTCTTTCTCTTTCTGTCCAGGAGGCTGAAGTAATTTTTTACTTTTTAATTTTCTTATTTTCTTCTCCAAGGTAGCAACTAATTCATTTCACTGCTGGGCTAATGAAGGGTTATATAAGTGGTAACAAAATTCATTTTATATTGTGGCCACTGAACTGCTGTTATTGGCAATATATGGCAAGGATATCTTTTGGATGCCTCCCCAGTCACAAAGCCTAAGATCTGCAACTCATTGTCAGCCTTAGACCATCAAAGAGAGTGCTTGTCCAAATTTGAGAGCCAGCTATGAAGGCATCAGGCTAGAAAATTGGAGACCACAAGTTCTGGTCCCACCTTAATCATAAAGTCAGGAGGGTGACCCAGTCACTTTCTCTCAGCCCTTGGAAGAAGGCAATGGCAAACCTCTTGTGAAACACCGTGCCAAGAAAACTTCAGGGACTTAACCAAGTAATTTCCGAGAATCAGATTCAATATTATTATTGTTATTGTTATTATTTGCATAGCCAACCAGATGTTTAGACTGGGTTTGGCATCTTTGTTCGAGTCCTTACCAAGGAAGTGGGATAGGCAAATCTGGATGTTTGACACAGATATCGTCTCAGGATAGAAGTTGTTCCAAATAAAGCCACCTTGTGCAATTGACTGATGGCAAATTTGTCAATGCCAATGATGCTCCAGTTGTTTTGGGATTGCACCGAGGGCACCTATTACTATTGGTATACCCTTGCTTGCCTTTGCCAAAGTCGTTCTATTTCTATTTGTAGGTCTTTGTATTTTGTTATTTTCTCCAATTCTTTCTCTTCTCTTTCTCATACTCCAGACATTGCCACATCCACTGTCCAGACTGTATCTTATTGACAATTATTAAGTCTGGGGTGTTACATGGCAGGCGCCTATCTATTTGAATTCTAAAATCCCAGAGCAATTTAACTTCTCCATTTTCTCTGAGTTTCTCTATTTTATGGTCCCACCAGTTCTTGCTTGCAGGCAAATGATTTCTTGCAGATCTTCCAATGCACCATTGTTGCTACTTTGTCATGCCGCTGCTTGTAGTCAGGTTGTGCAGTCTTCTTGCAGCAGCTTACCAGGTGGCCCAATGTTTTTTCAGCTTCTTTTCATAGGCGGCACTTTACTGTCTGTTGCTGTCTATTCAATTCTGGCTTTGTTGTTTATTGTTTATTTATTGTTGTTATTGTTGCTGCTGCTGTTGTTGTTGTTATTTTTCCCAGACTGACACCAGTCTCCAAAAATTGGTAAATTCATCTCTTATTGCTACAAAAGATGGTATATGTGGAATGTTTTTCACTGAAACTCTATTCCCATCATTAGTATTTTATTTATTGAGTGTTCTGAGGCTTGTTGTTATTAAAAATACATGCACAAAACTCATTATGTTGAAGAGGTAAACTGTCAAACAGGTAGTGATGCCTTAACGATGCAGGATAAAGCTGCTTCTCATATCTGGCAAGTGTTTTTTTAACTAATCATTTAACATGCTGCTATTTATTTTTATTTTATTATATTATTATATAGGCTTTCCAGAACAAGGGAAACACTACTAAGAAGCTCTGTTTTCAGACTCTCTCCCTTTTGACATTCTCAAAGCAATATTTTCAGCCTGGCCACTCAGCCAGCAGGCAGTATCAATAGCTCTTAAACTTATACACCATTTCACAGTGCTTTAAAGCTCTCTCTCTCTAAGTGGTTTACAGAATCAGCCTATTGCCCCCAACAATCTGGGCCCTCAATTTACCCACCTCGGAAGGATGGAAGGCTGAGTCAACCTTGAGCCTGGTGAGATTCGAACTGCCAAATTGCAGGCAGCCAATGATCAGTAGAAGTAGCCTGCAGTGCTGCATTCTAAACACTGCGCCACTGTGGCTCAGTACACAGAGAGAATCTACCCATTTTTTTAAAAAAAACATGAACTTCAAACTCAATTAAGTTTTATTTTCAAAAGCTAGTACTTGGTTTTCTTCTTTGCAAATATGGTCCCTTGTTAAAAAAAAAGTTTGCTTGCCTGCCCTGCCTGCCTGCCTGATTGTCTGTTTAACTACGACTGACTGATTGACTGATCAACTGATCAACTGACTGATTGACTGACAGGTTGATTGACAGTGGGACAGGGAATTCTACAAGTATCAACAGAAACATCAGTGGGCATGTGGTACCCACAGATTCCACAATGGGAACCAGGAATGGAAGCATTTCCAACCATTTAGAAAAACGTCCCATCTAGCTGGCTCCTGCACCAATGTCCTATCCTTAGGAAAACTTTCCTGATATTTCACTGATCTTCTTGCCCCTTGACCACAATGCTCACTGACCTCTGTGGAAAAATTACATGGGTTTTTTTTGCAGAAGCCCAAAACAGCAGTTGACTGCAAATCCTAGAATACTCCATGATGCCACATTTATGCATTTAGAGGTGGTATTCACCTGGTTCATATCGGTTCTCATGAACCGGTAGCAAAAATTTTGACTGATTCGCAGAACTGGCAAATGTCACCTCTGGCTGTCCCCGCCCACCTGCCCCTGCTCTTACCTCTCCTATATTCTGTTGTTTATTAGCTCAGCTGATTTGCACAGCAGAGCGGATTGCCACACTTCAGCTGAGCTAAAAACAGTGCAGCTCACCAGCAGTGATACAGAGGGTGATCTTTGAGCCCTGCATATGTGCGCATGCAGCACGGGTTAAGCGCACCTGTACAGCTTACCAGCATTGATACAGAGGCCCGTGTTTGAGCCCTGTGCAAAGCACATGAAGCAAGGTCTCTGAACTGGTAAGAATTTGAAACCCACCACTGTGTGTATGATGGCGTTTTAATGCTTTGCATTAGAATTTTAGAAGATTTTTGGGGATCCCCAGAGGAAAAAATATTCATAAAAGTTATGCTTCTTGATTTGCTTTGTGCCATCTGTTTTCTATAGGCACTGAGAGGTTTCTGTGTCCAAACACTTCTTTTTTAAAATGTCATAGTCTCTGAGTGCCAAAACAAAGGAAAACCTTGGCAGGCATTAAGAGAAACCCTGCTAATTGCTGGATTCCAATCACCTTTCCTTCCCTATACCTCTTAGTATTTTAGGCAGCTTTCCCAGTTTTTTTTGCAGAAGCCTAAAACAGCAGTTGATTGCAAATCCTAGAGTCCTCCATGATGCCACATTTGCCCTGGAATGATCCCAAAACTCTAGGAAGTGTTTGCAACATCAAGATGAGCAACCAAGTCTCTTCATATTGCAGCAGGATCTCAGTGTGGGGCCATTCTGTTTAAAATAAATGAAAAGAGCATCTGGACAACTGTAAATAAAACATCTTTACTCATCTGAATTAAGTTTTTTTTTTAAATGAAGATGCTTTCAAGTCAAGGTTTACACCTGAAAATCTCGTTGCTTGATGTTGTCTTCTAGTTACTAGCTTCTGAGATCAGCCAATCTTGATTTGAAGACTGTCTCTTAATGAAACTGGCCATGAATTGCATAAGTTCTTATGGATGCGTAAGAACTTATCTTGCTATAATGTAATAAACCCCTTTAACTTTGCAAAAAATGTTTTTTGCTAGGCATAATCCATATTTTTATATTATTGTATTTAAAATAGCTCCAGACTATTTTTACAAGTTTTCATATACTAATCAAGTCTATCCTTTTAAAACAAAACTGGGGAATTTCTATTGGTCATCATTCACACAGAGAGAGAAAGAGACAGACAGAGAGAGAGAGAGAGACAGAAACAGAGATAGAAAAAGAGACACACATGGAGAGAGAAACAGAGACAGACAGATAGACAGAAAAAGACAGGAGACAGAGGGACATAGAAAGACAGAAAGAAATAGAGAGACAAAGAGATAGATAGCTCTGCATGCAACTTTCCTTAATACACCCATTTTCTCTACATCTTTCTTAAGTACTTTCACTCTATTTTGTCCTAATTAAAACCCTAGAGGTTTTTTGTTTTATGTCTTTAACAGCTACTATTTTTCTCTGTATTTTTTCTATTCTTTACAATGTCTAAATCAGTAGCCAATAGAAACTGATCTTATTTCCTCCAAGCTTTTTAATTTTTTTATTTTCACAACAATCCAACACAGATAGTCATCTAAAATTTTAGAAAAGATGATACATTTGTCTCTATCTCATAAGATACTGGCTATTGATTTTAACATTTCAGTGTTATAGTCTGCTCCTTTACACAAATATAAATTTAAATGTATTTTTAGTAATGCTGTGTGTATATCTGTGTGTTGTGGTTTATATTCATTTTTCTCTTTGCTATAAATCAGGAACTGGCTTGGAACTTCCTTAAAACTGCATTGTAAGTTGTAAAAATATAAATATAACAAACAATAAACAAAATTAATGTATTCTATGACTGATGAGGAAACAAGGCAGAATAAATATGCTGTTTCATAGCAATGGAAAATAAATATATAGTGATGGAATTACTGTCAGGAACAAAGAATAAGGGATATGTGTTAAGTTGCAGTTCAGAATATTTATTGCTCAAGCCTATGTATAATAATCTGGTCAACTAAAATGCAACACTAAATTGGTTCCTGATAAGAGACAATGGAATTCAAGAGGAGTTTGATTTAGATCATTTGTGGTAATGTAATGTGTCCAGGCTGATGACCTATTTATCTCCACCTCTCAGCTCTGCCTGCTTTTCTCCTACAATTACTCTTTCATAGAATTCTATGTTGGAATGAATGCTGGCTACTAATAATTATTGTTTTTAATTCTAAATTATCATCTCACCTGTTTACATTGTATAACATTATTTAGTGCCTTCTGCCAAATGGAAGTAGAAGAACCAAAATTGCATGTCCCGGTCTAAATTGTTTTGAATGGATAGCTTGAGTGATGGCTACCTGTGTAAAGATGTTGTTTCAGGAATGGGAAAGTTAATCATACATTTGCTTTGAGCTACACTATATGCTAATGTCTAGGATTTCATAATTGGATGAGATTCACTAAAAACAATTGAACCCCAGTTCTTTTGAATCTTTGAACACAGCATGATGTGTTTTCTTGTCTCATTTCTTTTCTATCTTGCCATGTCTATCTTGTCACATCTTGTCTCATTTCTCATAGAAAAGGAGACCTGCTGGGTTTCCCCATGGAACCTTTTGAGACTGCAGGAGACAAGATATATACTCTGTATATAGAGGAGGCAATTTGCAGCTTTCAGGACCAAAAGAAGGATACTTGAATTTTCAAGGATATGGAAAAATAAAACAATAACTAATGTTTAAAATGTTCCAGACATTTAGGAAAAAAATAATAACCTGATGAATTTGATGGTGAATTGAAGGTCATAAAAATAGTAACAAGTGCTGATTTTTGCAGATCCAAACTACAGCTGTTGTAAAAGAAGTCGATCGCTAAATCCAAACAAATTGTTGGAGTCCACAATTGGCTTTTTAACAGTATGTGGTGTAAATGTGGATGTCCACAATGGGATACAAATGTCAAACTGCATGTTGCAATGCAAATGCAACATTTTAGTACTTATACTCTGCATCAGTGGAGGGGCAAAGTTTGTGTACCAATGTAAGTTTATTATTTGGATGAAATCTCAACATTTATTTTATTTATTTATTTATTTTGATTAGTCAATCGCTTACAAGATAATAGGTATAAGTATACACATAGTTATTAATACATACAATGGATACCTATAAGAAAAATAAAAGGAACAATAGGACAGGGACGGTAGGCACATTGGTGCGCTTATGCACACCCCTTACAGACCTCTTAGGAAAGGGGTGAGGTCAATAATAGACAGTCTAAGGTTAAAGTTTTTGGGGTTTGGGGAAGAAACCACAGAGTCAGGTAGAGTATTTCAGACATTGACCACTCTGTTGCTGAAGTCGTATTTTCTACAATCAAATATTCCTGATGGAAATACTTGTGTGAGTGTGTTCATGCATGTGTGCAATTTTGATTCAATTTTGACTTCTGGCAAGTAAATGCGTAAATCCATATAGTTGTCAAGAGTGGCTTGCTATTGCCTTCTTCCTATGGCCCAAGTCACCCAACTGGCTTCTGTTACCATGGTACAATTTCACATTGCCTGAGTACCTTTAACCACTACACAGAACTAGCCTTCTGTCTAGGAACTGAGTTAAATAATAGATAGATAGAGATAGAGATAGAGATAGAGATAGAGATAGAGATAGAGATAGAGATAGAGATAGAGATAGAGATAGAGATAGAGATAGAGATAGAGACAGAGAGACAGAGAGACAGAGAGACAGAGACAGAGACAGAGACAGAGACAGAGAGACAGAGACAGAGACAGACAGAGACAGAGATAGATAGTTAGGATGGACAGACAGACAGTCAGACCAAAATCTGATTATTTTTTTTTCAAGATAAGCAACATTGTGCAATGCATTAGAACAGAATCGTAAACTTACAAATTGAATACCTGAAATTAAAAAATAAAAAGAAATGTTGCTAAATCTCATTTTGCCAATGCTAATCATAGTTTTCTCTGTTTTCAAATTGTCTTTACTTCTCTCATGACAATTCACCATTTTTTTCATTGTCATTTATTCTTGGATATGCATCCTTTTAATTAGATATGTGTTCACCCGCATCCTCCAGTGTTTGCTTCAATCTACATTTAGATGTGAATATATCTTCAGATCAGTGTTCATATCAATATATTCACCATAATGTTTGTAAAGATCTAATTTGTCCTTTAATAGCCATGTATCAGCTTTTTCCAACTTATGGCCCTCCAGATATGATAGACCAATTCTCACAATCCCCAGCTAGTACTCATATTCATTTCCAGCCTCAAAATACATATATGTGAGCTCTCATTATTTTCTTCTTCCTATTTACAGCAACAGTGACAAACAGCTGTGCCTTTCTGAGCTCATTAAGAGATAAGGCTGAAAGTCCTGAAATCCTGCACAAAAGACAAAATGTCTCTATTGAAAGGTGGAGAACTGATCAATATCAGTGTTCTTGTTAATCAAGGCAAACTTTCATACCTGTGTTGGCTTGTCACTTACCAATAACTACTAAATGTTATTTAATCAGGTAATTCTAAGCTCTTCCCCACCACAAGCACGACTTCTTAGATCTTCCAAAAATACCCAAAGTCTTCAACTGTTGAAAGTTATTGATCTTTCTTCCTTTAAAGAAATCAATGGGAATATGCCCTGAGACTGTCAGAATGCTGCAAGGGATGATCTAATGTTTTGTCTTTCACTTGGCTGGCCTTTCCACCATGGAGAATTCTTATATTGTGGTTAAAA
Source organism: Bungarus multicinctus (assembly GCA_023653725.1). NCBI lineage: Eukaryota > Metazoa > Chordata > Lepidosauria > Squamata > Elapidae > Bungarus > Bungarus multicinctus. The sequence continues at coordinate 120,792,320 of CM042842.1, read as the reverse complement.
ACTCCCAATAGTCATATACCTTGTTTACAACTGTGCCCATTACATTAGCGAGTTCCATTACAAATGGGGATCAAAACCTTGTCTCTGACAATATTTTCATCAGTCTAAACAGCTCTGCAGCAACAAAAGAATCCTGCAGCAACTCTGCAGCAACTGTGAACACCAGAAAAAGGAAACTGATCATCTATACACCTTCCAACAAAAGATATACCCACACAACTTTATCAAAAAGTGCCTGACCCTATTACAGCTCAACCAACACAAATGCTGTGAAAAATATAACACAATTGTTGGAAGAAATATACATCTGGTTCAGTTTCAAGTGTGGAGAAAGATTCTGGAAACATGGAGGCTGATTAGAAATATGGTTTATTGATGAAAAGGACCAAATGGGTTTGAGGTCCTGGGTAGTTGACCATATGAAGTAAAGAGTGATAGTTATTTATACTCTCTCTTGGGCCTTGCCCTTCAGCTTCCAGTTCCTGTGCAAGATATGTACTCTATTGGCTGCTGTAGGGGTCATGTGCAAATCCTAGGAGTTTGTTTGAGATAATTTTGGTTGAAGCCTGGACTGGTGTAATGACCTTAGGAGATTTTGCAATGAAGAGAGACCTGCTGCTAGATGGGTTAATCCTATTATGTCCGGAGGGTCATGTCTTAATCTCATTACCCTGGAGCTGAAGGTCTTTTGTCTTGTAGATAGGCTGTCCCAGTCCTTCTTAATGGGCACCAAATAATTGCTGGGGGCAGGGAGCTGAGTTTTTGCCTCCCTTAAGATTTCCATTCCTCTTTTAGGAGAAGTATAATATTCTGTCTTTTTAATATTTCCTAAAATATTTCATTCTTCTAGAAGGTGAGTGCTAATTTTCTACACTACCATATATAAAAAACACCAACAGACTATTGCAACCAGCTGGTATCACTGTAGCACATAAACCAACTAAAGTCCTCCAGAACATCTGAAGTAAACCAAAAGACCCAGCAGTGCCAGAAGAAAAAAACAAGAATCATGTAGAACATACAGTGTAAGGACTGTAACAGCCATTATGTAGGATAAACAGGAAAAAGACTACCACAGCACACCCATGAACACCATCTAGCAGTCAGAAGATATGATGAGAACTTCTTAACTTCACAACACATGGACAGGCTCAACCATAATTTCAACAGGATAACTGTGGGCATCCTAGATCAAGCCAAGGCCAATAACACCTGGAAGCCTGGCACTCAGACAAATGGGTCATCAATGGGGACATAGAGATATACACTATCTACATATCACTTCAAAAAGACATTCAGCGGTCAACACCTATATGAGCATAACACCTAGATTAACACTAGATCAACAATTAAAAAGTAAGCAATACCCCAGTCAAGGAACTACCAATGCAGACAAAAAAATTTAACTATAAATAACAGACTAATCAAAGAACCACCAAGATTACAATTACCAACATTGACAGAGCAAGTGACTAGTATATAAAAATAAGAGCAAAACCCACTCCCTTCTAGCATTGGTTATATTACCTAGTTTGGTAATGAAACATCTGCAAGAAAAGCACCATTCCATTCCCCACTATCTAGTCAGAGCTGAAGAAGCTTCTTGGATGAGAAGCAAAATGTCCTCAAAAAAACAAACAAACTAAAAAGTCCAGTTGCCTCCTGAAAAAGCACCTTTGAGACAACCATGACCTGGATGACTGAGAATCTCTACAGACATCTGCAAGAAAACAACCAAGCTCAGAGAGCATCAAGAACCCCAGAATTCAACCCAGAGCTACATATATTCTCTTCTATCAATGTTGGGAATCATAATTTCCCTGCATGGAGTTTTATCATGTAACTCAAATAATTTTTTTTAAGTTGATTGTGTTTAATGAGATTCTATCATTCAGGTATATCTCAACCTGCAATTCAGCAGCAACATGATGCCAATTTAATCTCTGGAAAGTATCCTAAATATCTTCCCTTCTCCCTTTTATTCTGCAGCAATTTCTTGTAATTTTTTTAAAAAAGTAAAAAAATCAACCAAGGTAATCGGATTATTATTATTTTTTATATATAAAAATGTCCACTGTGTGGCATCGTAAAAAAAATAAATCATGCACTATAATTGATGAGAAATGTCATATGTGTTGCTCTGTTTACCTAATCTTCATTAAAGTGAGGAAAGATCAAGTGGAAGGATCCTTAGATTCAGATCACACTAATAGGAAAGAGAGCAGAAAGTTTAGTTATTCAATTGACTTGATGGTTGAACTTGCTCTCAGAAATGGTAAGTCAAACATTGGGACAAATCAAATACTTCAAATACAATGCCCTTTGATTGTTTTAAGGGGTCGATATCGCTCTTTGCACAATCTCATGACCTCCAAACATAATGTAACTATGGCAACAGCAATAGCACTTAGACTTATATGCAGCCTCATAGTGCTTTACAGCCCTCTCTAAGTGGTTTACAGAGTCAGCCTATTGCCCCCAACAATCTTGGTCCTCATTTTACTGACCTTGGAAGGATGGAAGGCTGAGTCAGCCTTGAGCTGGTCAGGATCTAACTCCTGGCAGTAAGCAGTGAGTTAACTTTCAATACAGCATTCTAACTGCTGTGCCATCACAGCACACTGTGATAAAGTGAATTTTAAATGCAATGTATTATTAACAACGCTAATAATATAATGATTTTTTTCCACATGTGGGTTTCATGCAACCTTGCATCAGGATGCAATTTTCACTTTTGTTGTTCACCAAATTCCGCTGATGTGGAAGCAGTGACATCAACTCTTGCACCATTAGGAAATTTTAAATAATTTAATTTAGGCTGCATGGTTCTTAAGGAAATTCACCTATCTAAATTCTTTCAGACAGCCAACAGCTCTTACACCACTTTGCCTTTCAATGGTACTAATGCTGAGCTGCCAGTTCTTCACTGGAGAAACTTTAAAAAGTTGTCACTTTAACTGGATAAAAAGTCTTTCTTTCTTTCTTTCTTTCTTTCTTTCTTTCTTTCTTTCTTTCTTTCTTTCTTTCTTTCTTTCTTTCTTTTCTCTCTCTCTCTCTCTCTCCCTCTCTCCCACTCTTTCTCTCTCCCTCTCTCTCTCTCACACACACACAGACACACACAGAGACACACACTGGACAGAGAGGGAGGGAGGAAGTCACAAGAAAATATAAGGTAGTTTCTTGGGACATGCATAGCTTCTTTAGGGCAGCTTTGTTTCAAAGATGCTTTGAAAACCCCTTGAAGCTGCTTCAGAGACAAAGTAGACCACACCTTTTAGAAAAAGAAAACATGAAAGTATGTGTGAAAACCTCCTGCAGGTACTGGACATGCTAGAGAAGGCCTCCTAAGTGGTATGGCTGCTTTGTTTCATTTTTTAAAAACACTGGAAACCTTTGAAGAATAACTAAGGCATCTGGTTGAGGCGTCTTAGCATCTCAGCCAGATGAGCTAGTTTCATTCTGTAGTGACAAGGACCTTGTCAAGGGAAACACAGGTGAATATCACCTGGCCTTTTCTCTCCCGCTACCACCAACGCACTGTGAATTCCTTCCCCAGTTCTGAATTTCCCTTCCGGCAAAAAAATTTTAACCCCATTTTCCATCCACAAATACCAGAACGTAATTACATAGGTCTTATTTAGCCTGAGGTTCTTTTTATTTATTGGAGATATTTTTATATCAATGTTTAGCTGAAAGAAATCCCTCAGGATGTCTTGAAGACAAGTAAAAAACAAGAAAGACCCTGCTTTGGGGATTGCAACCCAACAGAAAGGGAAAAAAATGGTATGTGGAGCCACCTGTAAATTCAGTATATTCTTTATACATATACATTACAGCCTCAGACTGCATGCCCATATTTAAAGTAATAGAATAACAGAAGAATAGAGTTGGAAGGGAACTTTCCAACTTATTGAACCCCAGATATTTTTCCATATCGAAATTTAACGATTGATTCTTACTACATATAATTAAGAGAGAACTCCGTTTTTACATACCTTATGTTTTGTAAATCCAGTTCTCCATTTGAAAAATGGACAAAATGCCTATTTTGAGTGAAAATATATAGAAAATTGTTTGTGTTGTGAAGAAAATTAGTGCAAAAAGAATAAACATTTTAAAACTTCAAATTGAGGCAGGACTGGGAAAATACAGTAATTCTTGGCTTATGACCACAACTGAGCCCAAAATTTCTGTTGGTAAGTGAGATATTTGTTAAATGAATTGTGTCCTATTTTGAGACCTTTCTTGCCACAATTGTTCACTGAATCACTGCAGTTAATAAGGGAATCACTGAAGTCGATAAGTTGGAAACATCAGAGGTGGTATTTAGCTGGTTCTGACCAGTTCTGGAGAACTGGTAGCGGAAATTTTGAGTAGTTTGGAGAACTGGCAAATCCTACCTCTGACTGGCCCCGCCCCCATCTATTCTCTGCCTCCCAAGTCCCGACTGATTGGCTGGGTCTTCTTTTGTTGTCCTGCACAGAAGAACAGAGCTGGAAAGCAGGTTAGTGGGATGGGAAGGGAATGGGGATTTTGCAGTATCCTTCCATTGCCACAGGTAGATAACAGGTATAAGTATAAACATGGTTATGAATACATGAAATGGACGTTGGTGCGCTTACGCATGCCCCCTACAGACCTCTTAGGAAAGGGGTGAGGTCAATAGTAGACAGTCTAAGGTTAAAGTTTTTGGGGTTTGGGGAAGAAACCACAGAGTCAGGTAGAGTATTCCAGACATTGACCACTCTGTTGCTGAAGTCGTATTTCCTGCAATCAAGTTTGGTGCAGTTTACCTTGAGTTTGTATCTATTGTGTGCTCTTGTATTGTTGTGGTTGAAGCTGAAGTATTCATTGACAGGTAGGACATTGCAATGTATGATTTTATATACTATGCTTAGATCGGACCGAAGGCAGTGTAGTTTTAGGTTGTCTAGGTCTAGAATTTCAAGGTATTCTGCTACGAGTAGAGGAGTGGAGAACTCTTCTCGTGAAATATTTCTGGACTTTCTCAACTGTTTTAACATCCAATATGTAATGCTGGTTCCAGATTGATGAGGTCTATTCAAGTATTGGTCTAGCAAATGTTTTGTATGCTCTAGTTAGTAGTGCGATACTACCGGAGAAAAAGCTACACAGGATTAGGTTAACAACTCTTAATGCCTTTTTGACTATGTAGTTACAGTGGGCTCTAGCACTTAGATCATTAGAGATGAGTACTCTAAGGTCCTTGACATAGTTGGGGTCATCAACAAGGTCTTGACTATTCAGCTTGTATTTTATTTTCTGATATATATATATATTTGCCAATATGTAAGAAAGAGCATTTGTTTGTTGAGATTTGAAGTTGCCATATGAATAAGTTGCAATTTGAATTTTGATCACATGATCATGGGGATGCTATAAAGGTTGTAAATATGAAAAATGCTCATAAGTCACTTTTTCAGTGCTGTTGTAACTTTGAAGGGTCACTAAATGAACTGTTATAAGTTGAGGACTACCTGCAATTGTTTTCTTTTTTTAAAAAAAAAGGTTAACCATCATAAACAACAAATGGATGGATTTATCACCTTTCAATCAATGTATATATTTACTAAAGCTTCTATGAAGCTACATTTTCCTAGATTGTAAGGCAGTGTTTATGGAGATTCTCAGTCATCCTGGTCATGGTTGTCCCACACAGGTGCTTTTTCAAGAGGCAACTGGACTTTCTGTTTTTTTTCTTTTAAAGACATTCCGCTTCTCATCCAAGAGAATGAGCTGAAGAAGCTTTGTGGATGAGAAGCAAAACGTCTTCAAAGAAAAAAACCAGAAAGTCAGTTGCCTCTTGAAAAAAGCACCTTTGGGACATTGTAAGACATTGCTTTTCAACTTTGGCAGCTTAAAGATGTGCTGATGTAAATCTTGCCTCCTTTACACAGGTTCCTTCTGTGTAGCTCACATATTCCCAAAGCAGAGGTTACATTTTTTGTTAGTTTCCTTTTTGACTGATTATATATGCCATCAAATCTGTTACCTAGAAAGATTATGCCATGTTTGCACAGCAGTTTGGATGTATTATTGCAGATTAATTCTGCCCACAGCCAGGAGTTCGATCCTGACTGACTTGAAGTTGATTTAGCCTTCTGAGCAGTGGTAGGATTATTATTTTTTTTACTGCTGGTTCTATGGGCATGGCTTGGTGAGCGTGGCAGGGGAAGGATACTGTAAAATGTCCAGTCAGGGGTGGTATTTGCCAGATCGCCGAACTACTCAAAATTTCCGCTACCGGTTCTCCAGAACTGGCCAGAACCTGCTGAATATCACCTCTGCTTCCGAGGTTGGTAAAATGAGGACCCAAATTGTTGGGGGCAACATGCTGACTCTGTAAATTCCTTGGAGAAAGCTACAAAAGCAATTAGTGCTATTGCTATGACAGATTGGTTGGGTAGAGGGATGAATGAGTGGATGCCATTCTTTTTTTCTTTTAATGTTCTTAATCACTTTAAAGTTTTCCTCTCTTGTTCTGTTCCTCGATGAAAACAGAATCTGAAAATTTCTCAATAGCTCAGTAGAAGCTCCAAGCTTTAACAACACGATCATAATTAAATTATTGGGAATGCTTTTCTTTTCAATAATTTAATATTACCTCCTGAGGAAAACATATATGTACTTCAGAAATATTTGCCGTAGCTATATTTATAATTTCTGATTATATTTACACTGCTTTTAATTCTGCTCTGAACATTTTCCATTATTCTCAAATATAGATACAAAACATTGCCATTAATTATCAACATTTTGTCATCCTGATCCATAACTTATATCACCAGGAACAAAAACCCCATTACCTCAATATCTATTCTTATATAGTAGATATATGTTTTTATGCCATTTTTACTTTCTTCCAAACAAATTTATCAACCGTCATACTTACCTACCTAATTTGTTTGGGGGGGGTTGTTTGTGTGTGTATGAATGTTTTGTGACAAACAAATCTTAAATTCTATCAACTATATTTTACCAGTAGGCCTGTTTTGTTTTGTTCTAATATTTAGCTTTAAAAAAACAAACAAAAAACCTTGAAGCAAGAGGTTTTTGTTCATCTTTTCTGCTTTCCTTCCCCCCAGCCCCCTTCAAATAATCCAGCAAACAGATATTTTAGTTTTGAGAAGTGAATCATTCACGGTGCCTCTTTAATAAGGGAGCTGGATCCACAGATCAGAGAGTGGAAAGAAAATAATTGCTGATATTGAACTAACACTTCTTCAGGATGGCTTTCACAAGAATTCTACAAGTGCTGAAATATCCAGATAGAAGCAGGAGTGTTTCTGCTGGCATTTCTGTAGCACATCTGTATAAGCATTGCTGACACAACCCCCTTCCCATTTTTGCAAAAGCAAGCTTAAATCCCATTGCTTTGTTCAAGATTTGTTTTGAAAAGGAATCTTCCTTAGAGAGCAATAGAGATAATGTTGGAGAAATGAAGAAACTATATTTTACAAAAAAGAAAAGCAATTTTTAAGCCCAGGAAACAGAGAAAGTATACAAAATAAACTCAGACTGTTTCTATCTTAAATTAATAGGGTGAAAAAGGGAGGCAAGGCAAAACACAGGCGGGCTCTGAAGATGTTGATCTTATATTTTATTGTGATCAATAAAATACACTTCTGGTGATATCTTTAGAGTTTGTTTCCAGACCTGGCTACTTTCAATGGTGAATATTATGCGGAAAAAAAGCCATGTTCATCTAATAGCATCCATAATAGAGAGTCAAATTAGCAAGATGGCAGCTATGTTCAAAGCCCTTTTTCAAATGTCGATATCACCTGTATGTACAACTTTGATAATGAACCACCATGGTGTTCGTGCAATCTGTTTGGCAGCCGGTAAGGCAGATATTTGACTTTTTAAAAAAATTCTTGATGGCCCTACACTTAAGCAGAATTGTGTGAAGAGACTGCACTGAAACACATTGCGTTAGGAAATGGTGCAAAGCAAAGAGGCATATGGATTGCTTTTGCATTGCAATATTTCAGCTGACCAATTCAGCTGGATGCAGAATGTCATTTGATGTTGCAGTTATCAAACTCGAGGCAGGTTTGAGCTAGCCACAAGTGTTCGGAGAGATATACAAAAAGTGCGGTGTGCAAGCTATAATGTATCAGCATGTACCATTCTGCTACCCACCCAACCTAATCCAAAGGCACAATTGTCTTCTCTATTTTTGCTGGTTTATACCCTGGGGCATCTGATTTGCAAAACTAGAGGAATAAAGAGATCAATCCAGTAATGGGCAATTTTATAGCTATAACTTTTGACTGTAACCGGTTTCCTATCAACTCACTACCGTGTCCTAGAGCCTCATTAACTGCAGGGAGGTTTCTCAAATCAGTTGAAAAAAATATATACAATAGTGTGAAATTGTTCTCGTTCTCTTTCTCTTTCTCTCTCTCTCTTTCTCTCTCCCTCCCTCCCTCCCTCCCTCTCTCAGTCTCTGTCTCTCTCTGTCTCTCTCTCTCACACACACAGAGAGACACAGGAAGTCAGGCAGCAGACACAAAGACACATGCACACACACACAGAGCACTGCAGGCAGATACACATTAGATGCCAATGCACAGTTGGATAATTAAAAGAGCCATAAACGTTTTATTGTGAGCATTAAAATTTCTAATGCTTCTTAGATTCTTAAGTAGTTGGCAATCTTGTCTTCAGCCCCCCATGGACAGCCTGGCACAGTGGGGATTAAAAAGAAACCATGAGTGTAGCTGCATCTTAAGGGACACACTACCTGAGGACTACATTAGAAGAGAGTACATTGCAAACTTAAATCAGAGACACCCTTTTTTTAAAAAAAGCACGTGGTTGGGATTAAGCAAAATATCATCCCAATGGACCTGTCTTTTAATTGCTTTAGATGCTTATATAATTTGAAAAAAGCTGGGTATCCAATTCAGAACAAATATATACAAATAAAGCTGGGTATCCAATTCAGAACAAATATGTACAAATAAAGTATACAAATAAATTGCACAGACTCCTTGTGTACTCTTAGGACATATCCAAGAGCTTGGATTTGCTTCATGGCCCAAGATGCTAGATCTAGTCAAGTGAGCAAGGCTTGCCTTATAAGCATTTATACATTTCTGCAGAGAAATAAGTTTTCCCTTGCGTTGAGCAGAAGAAAGAGCTATGCTAATTCAGCAGCTTTTCTTAAACTAGTTCCTACAATGCATGACAGGTGTTCAATTCTCAGACTCCCCCATCACTTCCATCATTGGCTACGTAACTAGAAACTCTGGCTTTTGTTAACCCATCATTTCTGCAGGAGATCATGTTTAAGAAAGTGCTGCAGATACAGCTATGCTAGATACTTCCTATTTTATTTATGTATTGCTGGCTTGCAAGATTTTTATTCTGTCTTTTTTCCAGGAAGTTTACCTTCCTTTCATCTTTACAAGGATGTAGGTACTAAACTAATACCACTCTGTAAAACTTTAGCAAGACCATACCTAGACTACTGCATCCAGTTTTGGTCACTACATTATAAAAAAGATTTTGAGACTCTAGAAAAAGTTCAGAGAAGAACAAACAAGATGATTAGGGGACAGGAGACTAAAACATATGAAGAACAATTACAGGAACTGGACAGGTTATTCTAGTGAAGAGAAGGATCAGGAGAGGCATGATAGCAGTGTTCCAGTATTTGAGGGGCTGCCACAGAGAGGAAGGGGTCCAGCTATTTTCCAAGGTACCTGTAGGCCAGACAAGGAATAATGGATGGAAACTAATCAAGGAGAGATTCAACCTACAAATAAGGAGAAATTTCCTGATAGCGAGAACAATCAACCAACGGAACAGCTTGCCATTAGAAGTTGTGGGAGCTTCATCATTGGAAGCTTTCAAGAAGAGAATGGACTGCCATTTGTCAGAAATGGTCTAGGGTCTCCTGCTTGGTTGGTGGATTGGACTAGATACCTACAAGGTCCCTTCCAACTCTGTTGATCTGTTAAATCTGTTAAACCCACCTTAGAATAGGAAGTTTCCATGGTTCAAGGATGGAGTTGAACCTAGGTCTTTGTACTCCAGTAGCTTAGCTATTACACTGCATGACTGTGCATCTGTTCAGCTGAAATCCATAAAGGAGAAATTTGGGAAGAGGAGGAGGAGGAGGAGGAGGAGATGGATATGATAAGGTTACATCTACATACATTCCAATTCTGTCTCCTTTTCTGTTGCTCCATTTTACATGGAGATTTATTTATAAAACTCTCTATACCAAAAACCTATATCCAATTTGTGAAAATTCAACATGTGGGTAGTCCTTGACTTACAACCATTTGTTTAGTGACCTTTGAAGTTACATTGGCATTGAAAAAAAGTGACTTATGATTGTTTTTTACACTTATGACCATTTAGGCATTCTCACGGTCACGTGAACCAAATTCCGGTGTCTGGCAACTGGCATGTATTTATGACAGTTTCACTGTCCCAGGGTCATGTGGTCATCATTTGTAACCTTCTCAGACAAGCAAAGTTAATGGGGGAGGCTAGACTTTTTTAATGACCACATGATTTATTTAACAACCTCAGTAATTTGCTCAATAACTTTGGCAGAAGAGGTCATAAAATGTGGCAAAACTCATTTCACAACAGCCTGGCTTAGCAACAGACATTTTGGATTCAATTGTGTTCATAAGTCAAGTACTACTTGTACATTTGTAGACAGGAGGATATGAACACAGAATATCAGAATGTAGAAAAAGGCAACATAAGAAAAGCTACATTTCCTACCTCCTTTTTGTGACTAGTTTTCCACTGTTCCTCAAGTTTTTCTAGAAAACTGTTCCTAAGAGAAGAAACTGTTCCTAGGAGAAGGATGAAAAAATGTCCTGGTGCATCGGTTCAATGACATATGCATTAAATATAAAATAGATTCTATTTATTTACTACAAGTATAATAACACAGCAGAGAAAATTCACAATAGATGATGTTCGGGTATGAGGACGCTGGTTGGCCAGTTATTTTCTTCAGCATATTTTGCACGTAAATTCCCATTCTTCTGTTCCATAATCAAATCCTCTTCTGCATGGGATATTGTCTCAGCACGAGAACAATGAGAATAAGCCATATTTTGCACAATTAAATCTCTGTGCTACATTGATTTATGCATCAATAAAACCAAACAAAAATGAATTGGATAGCAGAGATTATCCAAAATTATGTTTGCAATAAAAAAAAAAGGAGGGGAAGAGAAGTAGAACTAATTATGCTTAGTTCACTATTCCATTTGGCTATAATTCTACAGTCAGTTAGTATTCGGCTTAATTGTACAATTAATGAACATATAAATTAAATTCATAGTTTATTCCTACTAAATTACTTACTTGAAACGTCTTTGTAAAAGATGCAAGCGTAAAAAGACATTAGATTCAGAGCTGACATTATTAAATGACTTCCGCAATCACACCCATTGACAATGCTTAATTGTTTTTTTTTTTTAAATACACTGTGATTATTGTTAGATCTGGTGTCATGTTACTGGAAAATAATTCATTTTTTTTTTCTAAAGGGGCAGCTATCTGCTGTAACATCCTTATTTTCTATTCCTATAGCTTCTCAAGTTTAAACTCTTTTTTTTTTTTTTTTGGCCAAGGTTCCCTAAAAGTAAATTTTAAACTTTTCTTCTTTTGAAGAATCATTTCCTATTTTCATTTGCTACCTCAGAACAGGACATAAAAAAGAGGTGACCACATTACATTAAGAAAGGGGAAAGAAAATTCCTACTAGCAATGATTTTAAAAAATCTATAAAGGCCTGGTGCTTTTAAAAAAAAAAAAATGGAAAAATTCATGTTTAAAAATGCATTATTTGAATTGTTATCTGCTTAAATGTGTTTGGTTTTAAACTGATAGCATCGTATCAGCTGTTTATGATACTGCTCAATAGTACTCTAATTTTTTGAAATGTACTGTATTTTTATACAAGGGAGTATTTTTTTTTTTCACCATGTGCTGGTTTTCTCTGGTGTTACAGAAATAAGACCGAGACCTAGAATGCAATTACCACAGTGGTGAGCTTCAACCGGTTTAACAACCGGCTCTGTGAGCATGCACACAGAACACCTATTTGAACTTCTACAGAATGGCCCCAGTAAGTAGAACAGCTGAGGCGCGGAAATCCACTGTCCCGCACGAATCAGCTGAGATGAAAAAGATGGAAATATATCATTAGCCCACTGATAATTGGGGATTTGTACTAGAAAAACCACTGTACTCACGATTGTTTGCAGTAACCAGGGTTTATTTTCTCAGTCAATTCACAATAATAGAAGGCAACACTGGATCGATTCCAAGAAAAGCGAGTGCTGGGAGCAACTGCCTCTCAACGCTTATTATAATTGCCTGTCAACCCCACCCAGCTAACCTACACCTAACCATCTCCATCCTCGCCTCCACCCCGCATCTACTTATGCCTATCTTTCTCTAAACCCATCACTTAGAGCCTCCAACACGCGCCCCCAAAGCAAAGCCAGTAAATCCCCTGTCCCAACATCACAAACAAGTCCAATGCCACCAGTTGTTTTCTCTCCGATCTTCTCCCTCCCCCAGACAGCTGATGGCTGTCAAAATGGAACCGCCAAACAGCTGAGAGGTCACATTGGTGTTATTGTGCAGCTGCAGCACAGTCCACCATTGTAGTTTGTTTCACTTCATATCGGGGAGGCAGGCATCATTTCCAGTTGGTCCCCCAGGTGGCAGGCGAAGAGAAGATGCATCGACACCCCAATATATTACTGAGAATAGGTATGTGTCTGGCAAGCATTGGGGTGGAAAAACAGGTATGCGAGGTTTAGGCAACATGTGGCCAGCGAGCGTTGGGACAACTTGCCTGAGTCTCAGGCTCTTAGGATTCCACCATTCCATCATGAGCCTGACATATAGGACAAAATAGGGTGGGGGTGGGAGGGCAGGGCCATCTAATCATCATAACTACCTGTTCACTAGAACCGGTCCGATCCAGCAGCAACTCACCACTGAATTACCATCACACAAAAAACGTTAGTTCAGTAAGCAATGCATTCACATAGACATACACTAACATCTCCCAATGATTTATCAGAATGGTTCCTGGCTGAAATTAGAAAATATCTCTAGATTAGAAGAACAAAAAGTTGGGAGGATTAAGGACAAACACAAATGTGATGGACTCACATACAAGCCCGGACTCTAATCCTGTGTGTTGTGACATTATGCACATGTTCAAAGGGGTTGGAACTTCCATTGCAATGTCAATGACTTCTTCAGCTTCAATCACAACAATACATGGACAAACAATCGATACAAACTCAAGGTAAACTGCTTCAAACTTGATTGCAGAAAATACAACTTCAGCAACAGAGTGGTCGACGCCTGGAAAGCCCTACCCAACTCCGTTGTTACAGCCTCAACCCCTCACAGCTTCAATCTCAAACTGTCTACCGTGGACCTCACCCCATTCCTAAGAGGTCTGTAAAGGAGGCGTGCATAAGCATACCAGCGTACCTATCTTCCCTGTCTTACTGTCCCATTTATCTGTATTTACTCCCTTTGTTCATGTTTGTGTTCATATCTATACTTGTTATCATGTATATGTTTGACAAACAAATTAAATAAATAAACAAACAAATAAATAAATAAATAAAATGTTCACAATTTTCTTTTCATGAGCCTGAAAAAAAAAACCACTACTGAGAAGGCCTGGCCCCTTGTCCACAGCCCAAGTCACCTCATCAGCAGGATGAGGAATTCTGCTCATCCTCCAGAATATTCCTTCACTTATTCTCCATGCTGGTTGCACTTGATAGAAGATTGCACGATCATCTGCAGATGAGATTTGAAGGCCATCACAAACTGGAACCTTACCAAGGGAGAAGTACAGTGGTTGCACTGAAATTTAATATTTGTGGATTAACCCATCCATCTTTTTGCTTATCATATTGATGTATTTTCATTTTGTTCCTATTCATTGTTTATTTTATAGGTTCTATTATTTTACCTCTGTTCTGTTTGCCTTTCATTTTCTTCCCTTATTGTAAGCTGACTAGAGTAGCCCTATGGCAAGATAAGTGGCAAATAAATTTGACAAATGAATAGAATAGAAATAGAAATAATAATAAATGGAATGGAATGGAATGAAATAGCATAGCATAGCATAGCATAGCATAGCATAGCATAGAATAGAATGGAATAGAATAGAAAGATAATTGGTTAAAGAAATTTGGAATAAAGAGAAGAAGGAATGTTCTTGCATTAAAGTTCATATATTATCGTTCTTTCAAAACTTTCAGTTTGGATGCCTTTAGCATTTCAAACTGAGGAACTTGCACTTGAGAATGTTGGTGAGAACCTATGCAATGGCATTTGCTGACCTAATGCATTGCAATGACAGCCAAGTGCAAGTCATGGAAAACTGTATCTAGATGTTTTCAATCACAGTAGGCATAGTGCACCCAAAGCAATTTTGCTGAGATGCATTAATCAGTTCAAGGACTGGTGTGAGCATTATTGCAGTCTGCTAATCAAAAACAAAAGCAGTGAAGAAAACACTGATGAAGTATGAAAATAACCTTCTATTTCCCTGTTGAGGAAATAGCAATAATTATACACAAGTGTCACATTAACTATGGGATCCTCCTATTTTCACAACAACAACCCTATCAGATGAGTTGGGCTGAGAGAAAGTGACTGACCCAAAGCCACATTTTCCATGCCTAAGAGGGAACTACCATGTTTCTTAGAAAATAAGACAGGGCCTTATTTTTTTTAGGCCACTGAAAAAAGTGGTCGCTAGGCCTTCGTTTCGAGGGGTGTCTTAATTTCCCCTCCATGCACCTCGCCCAGCCACTGGGCTGCTTCTATCCTAAGGAATGCCCCACATGCCTTGCCTCTCCACCGGGCCGCTTCTGAATCAACCAAAATGAGCTATTCCACAAGCTTAGCCTCCTCATTTTCCTCCCTGTTCGCCAAAAAGCCGTAATTCCAAAACTTCATTGTTCGGAATGGAGGGTTTTTGGCAAACAGGAGGAAAATGGGGAACGAGGATTTTCCTGCCAGTCATCTATTCCTCAAGCTCCCTCTCCCTCGCTATTTTCCTGCCTTTCGCAAAAATGGCTCCACTCCGAGCCTTCAGCATATCCCAGGACCCTGCAAGGCTTGTTGTAGCATTGTGTGTGAGAGCAGTGGCATTGCTGTGAGGTTTGTCACATCGGCGCAGCCTCTTTGAACAGGACCCTGCAAGGATTGCTGTGACATTGGTCGTGCGAACAGCGGCACCTCCGCGAGTTTGGATACACTGATAGGATGCCAGCTGCAGCAGTGTGATGAAGCTCATGGAGGTGCTTCCATTCATGAGTGCAACACCACAGCAAGCCTTGCAGGGTCCTACTCTAAGAGGAATGGATAACAGGCAGGAAAATTCCCCTCCCCATTTTCCTACTTTTCACGAAAAGAGCTCCACTCCAAGCCTTCAGTATATCCCAGTATTGCAACACAGAAGGCTCCATTCTGAATCTTCAGCATTGCTATTCTGGGATACGCTGAAGATTCAGAATCAGGGGTGGGATTTTACAGGTTCGCACCTATTCGCTACAACCAGTTGTTAACATTCTAAGCAGTTCAGAGAACCGGTTGTTAGAAGAAATTACTGGCCTAATCCTGTAAGGAAGGCAGGAAGGAAACATTCTGGTATTGCTTATAGAAACTGCCTCTCCATTAACCCTTATTACGTTCTTGGCAGGACTGGACTTCCTGTCTCAGGAATGTCTCTGAAGTTTTTTTCTCCTCCTTTGCTGGTATTTTGCTTGTGTGGAGTGACCATTCAAAGTTACAATGGCACTGAAAAAAGTGACTTATGACCGTTTTTCACCCTTATGACTGTTGCAGCATCCCCACAGTCATGAGAGGCCAGGTGAGGAGATGCATGCCTCGATGTGAGTGATGTTGAGCTGGCCATGCCCAGCCAGTCACATGACCACCAAGCCATGCCCACCAACTAAGCCATGCCCACAGAACCGGTTGTTAAAAAAATTGAATCCCACCCCTGCTCAGAATGCCTCTGCAGAATGACTTTCACCCTTTCTGCAGCTGGACACTTGCCCCTCCCATGCCCATGCTGCTACTCATACCGGCCACGCCCATCCCTCAGGCTTATTTTCGGGGTAGGGGTAATATTAGGCCCACCCTCAAAAAATTAGGATTGGGCTTATTATTGGGGTGGGTCGTGTTTTCTGAGAAACACGGTAGAACTTACAGTCTCCTGGTGAACGGCCCCAAGTCACCCAGCTGGTGTCAGGCCTGGCCCAAAACAATCATTTAGGAAAGCAGACTCTTGACTCCAATTGATTAAGGTGATAATAACTTTCACTAAAGATGTTGATTGCAGGAAGATGAGACAGAATCTGAAGTTCCTGCTTATGGATACAAAGTGCCAAACCCAACATTCCCCATTGCTCCTCCCAATGTCCAGTCTGTTGCCACCAATCTGGGATCGCCACAATGTTGTGGGAAACTCTGGGTTGTTTAGGTAAAGGTAAAGGTTCCCCTCGCATATATGTGCTAGTTGTTTCCAGCTCTAGGGGAGCGGTACTCATCTCTGTTTCAAAGCTGAAAAGCCAGCGCTGTCCAAAGACGTCTTCGTGGTCATATGGCCAGCATGACTAAATGCCGAAGGCACACAGAATGCTGTTACCTTCCCACCAAAGTGGTCCCTATTTTTCTACTTTCATATTTACATGCTTTCAAACTGCTAGGTTGGCAGAAGCTGGGACAAGTAATGGGAGCTCACTCTGTTACACAGCACTAGGGATTTGAACCGCTGACCTGCTGACCTTTCTGATTGACAAGCTCAGCGTCTTAGCCACTGAGTCACCACGTTCCCCCCTGGGTTGTTTAGGCTGCTGGAATTTCACACCCAGGGCAAGCAGCCTTGAAGATACCCAGCATAACTGATACAAACAGCTCTGGTCTTCTTCACATGTCAGCTCCCCTTCCCCCGTTTACCACCATTAGATACACAGGTGTGGATTGCCCCAAATGCTTCCCCCCTCTTCCGCTTCGATGGCAGGACACCAGCAAGGTGCAGGCCAATGATGGAGATCCTGACAGCTGACTTTAGTGTCTAGAATTCATCTTAGTAATTAGTTACTAAGTTCTAAGTTACTAAGTTCTAGGTTTCTAGGTCACCACCTTAACCATTAAACCAAACTGGCTCTCAATGACCATCAAATACCTGAAAGATTGAAGCTGGCAGCAGATGAGATCCAAAACATTTGGAGTGTCTTATGGTCTTATCCAGTGGTGGGATTTAAAAAATGTTACTATTGGTTCTGTGAGTGTGGCTTGGTGGGTGTGGCAGGGGAAGGATACTGTAAACTTCCCATTCCCTCCCCACTCCTGGGGAAGGTTACTGCAAAATCCCATTTCCTCCCCACTCTAGGGAAAGGTTACTGCAAAATCTCATTCCCTCCCCACCCCACTAACCTGCTTTCCAGTTCCATTTTCCTGTGCAGGGCAACAAAAGAAGACCCAGCCAATCAGCTGGGACTCAGGAGGCAGAGAATAGATGGGGGCGCGGGGCCAGTCAGAGGTGGTATTTGCTGGTTCTCCAAACTACTCAAAATTTCCACTACTGGTTCTCCAGAACTGGTCAAAAACTGCTGAATTCCACTTCTGGTCTTATCCATGAAGAGCTCGTAACTCAAACTTGATTTAGACTTGTCCACAACTTCATGTAGGCATTGATGCATACCTATGTTGCGAATGGTTGATGGGTAGGTATAGGTTGAAAATGGTTTCAGACAAGCCGGTGCATAAATGTCCCTAATTTTAACTATGTGCTGTGTGGAGACACACATCCTCCATGCTGATTGGTTGTTTCAACATCCTGTTGGTGCCTTGTTGTTTATCCACTGTCTGCCAGAACAATAACATTTGCAAAAATATAAGTGCAACAGCTATGCAATCATCTCTGAATGACAGAAACATTTGTTCCCCAACATGCAGTGATGCAGAAGTCTAATGCAGCTTTTACATGCAGGAGTCCCTGGCTTCAACTCAGAGCCTAGCCCTAGAATTTGACCAAACAGCAAGAACACTGCTTCAGATGTTTTTGCTTCTAAAGAGGCCATCAAACTCACCTGCATGTCAGCACAATGAAACCTTCAGCATTGTTTCAAATGTTACCCATGGGACACTGACATTTAGGGGAATTCAGTACTAATATGTATGTAAATAAGTAAGTGTGTGAATAAGTATACCAGCTAATTACACATCGTGGCATTGCTCTGACTTAGCATGAAGCTGAAAACTTCCATGCAGTGATGCTGCCTGGGGTGATTTTTTAATTCATAGGGATTTCTAACACCTCAAATCCTCTGTAGAGTTTTGCCTTTGCTGTATAATTTGACAGTTCAGCAGGATGCTGGTGTTTAGCATTCTGGGGATCAAAGGGAATAATTTTCAAAAAATCAATCTTTGGTCGGGTAGAGATTAAAGGATTGGATTTGGACTAGAAAAGCCCTGGTGCTCATTCAACCCAACAGTTCAAGTTATCAGTTTAGCCAGTCAACCTCACAGGTTGTTATAGAGGGAATGGTACAATGACTTGAAAGAATATATATTAAGTAAATAAGAATGTCTTGCAGGGCCATTGAAAAAGTCATTATGTATGGCATTTAGAAAATGGAGTGGTTTCATTACATGGTTGTGGCAGCCATTTTGAATTTTTGGACCATCAGCCATTTCCCACAAACCTGTTGTCAGGACCTGTGATTGGATCATGGGACTCCTTTCCTATAAAACTATAGGAAGTTTGTGGGGGGTGGGTAGTAATTAAAAAAAACAATAGGAATATTGAGCTTAGGGCTGAGAGCTGCAATGGATTGTGTGTAGATACAAATAAGCATATATGAGCAATTACAATTTTTTCCTGTTCATGGTTTTTGGTTCATGGTCTATGGTTTTTGTGTGTGTGTGTGTGTGAAAAATCATTTATTCCCTTACATATTATGAAAGCTCTTTCAGAGTGCATATTACACTATTATCATTATCTCATCAATGAAGACTTGATTTCTGTTTTATTGTGTGTGTGTTTTTTCTCTCTTTTGTGTATTTTTCTGTATCCCTTAGATATTTGTTTAGATAAGGGCTGTGATGGTGCAGTGGTTAGAATGCAGTCTACAGGCTATTTCTGCTGACTGACGGCTGCCTGAAATTTGGCAATTCGGATCTCACCAGGCTCAAGATTGACTCATCCTTCCATCCTTCCAAGGTGAGTAAAATGAGAACCCAGATTGTTATGGGCAATATACTGGTTCTGTAAACCACTTAGAGAGGGCTGTATAAAGCACTGTGAAGCGATATATAAGTGTAAGTGCTATTGCTATTCTGAACTTTCCCATTCTTCAGCTGTGCATGAGGGTATCATCTTTTAGGTAGGATCTAATAATTAATTGTAAATTTGCTCCAGTATCTTCCTTTATCTTTTGGAGGATTGTTATTTGTTTCTGGCCATACCATCATATGACCTGCCTGGATTGTCACATTTTCTTTTTTCAACCCAGCTGTGAGATTCCCATAGTCTGTTCAATTCTGTAATTCATCTGCTCCACCATCAAAAGTTTGCATTCTGAGTATTTAAAATGGAAAAGGACTTATCTTTGTTCTTGTTTTACAAAAAAATAAGGTTGGTTTTGTTTAGCTCTTGTGAGATTGGTCTGGGTCACATGGAGGAGGGGAAGAAGGAATGAATCTCTAGCCATATGTTTTAATAGGATACAACCAGGAGATGATAATGCTTCTCTCTTTACTTTTGTTTTTCCTTGTCCTCTCTCGAAAGGCAGCAAGGGTGTAAAAGCAAAAGGTCTCTTTCACTCACTTTAAGATTATGAGAAAGATACTAGAGAAAGTAACCTTAGGAAGATTAATGGTGATACTAGAACTAACCAGCTACTATCTCAAAGCAAGAGAATGAATGTGAAATTCTACTGGACTTTTGGGAAAGGATTCACAACTGTTCATCCTACAACTGCAGATGGGCCCACTACAGCACCTTGAGTTGAGCTTGATCCATATTGATTTACATGGACAAAAATCTTATAATTATCTTGGTAAAAATCCAAAGGTAGCTTGGTGTTCTCCTTTTCCAGAATGTCTTATAACTTTGATCCCTATAATTCTGTTATCTTCCCATCTTATTATTACCCATACTTAGCTTGCTTCTTTGAAATGGACAAGTGCTCTCGTCTTCTCTAGAGGACACTAGATTATTCTTGGAGCTGGACCAAATTGCAGGAGCCGTGATGGTTAGAATGCAGCATTGCAGGCTAATTCTGCCTACAGCCTAGAGTTTGATCCTGATGGGCTCAAAGTTGACTGAGCCTTTCATCCTTCTGAGGTCAGAAAAAATGAGGACCTAGATTGTTACAGGCAATATGCTGACGTTGTAAACTGCTTAGAGAGGGCTGTAAAGCACTATGGAAAAGTATGTACAATAAGTCTAAGTGCTATTGCTATTGCAATAATGGGTGACAAATTGCTTCCTCTTATATCAAACCAGTACTATCCTTTGGTCATTATCTAATGTTGGAAACTAAGATGTTTGAGAGCATTCCTTGTTAGAGTACAGGTAGTCTTCGACTTATAATAGTTCCTTTAGTGACCATTCAAAGTTACAACAGCCTGGAAAAAGTGACTTACAGCCCTTTTTCATATTTATAACCATTGTGACATTCCCAGGATGGAATTCAAATTTCTTAAAAACTGGTTCTGTGGGCATGGCCTAATTTGTGAGTGTGGTTTGGTGGTCATGTGACTGAGTGGGCATGGCTTGTATGTTATGTAAATATTGATTTTTTATATAAAAAAGAGCAACTTTTACCCAAAATCAGGCAAAGTACGTAGGCAGATTAAGTTGCCTGCAGAATCACAGATTCACTCACAGATCCACCTTTCTGCTATCTGCTGTCTGAGTCTGTCACATAAAATTTGCTTGCAAGCAAACTGACAAAATTAACTCACAACATACCATGTATGTAAATATTGATTTTTTTTTTATAAAAAAGAATAACTTTTACCCAACCTTTCCCCTTTTGCAACCTTCTGACAAGCAAAGTCAATGGGGAAACCAGATTCATTTAACAACTGTGTTATTAATTTAACAACAGCAGTAATGCATTTAACACCTGTGACAAGAAAAATTGTAAAATGGGGCAAAACTCACTCAACAAATATCTCACCTAGCAGCAGAAATTTTGGACTCAATTGTAGTTGTATGTCAAGGATTACCTAGTTAGGAGTGGTTCACTACAGAATTATTATTTGGATTCACTGAGAAATTTCTTTTTTCTGCTTCCTTATCTACGCATTCATAAATGCTGGCGTGTTGAAATGAAATCCTTGTTTCAGCAAGTAGCTATCAGATCTAATTTTGCATTCAGTTCCCAAGGATCCTGGTTTAGAGATCCAAGCCATTTTCAGTTATTGTTGGGGTTAATGATAAAACTTCCAGATAAAAATTAGGGGATAAAGACATTCCATTCATTTTTAATGCGAATTGACCCACTTCACATCTATCCAGTGCAAAGCAAAGCAGATTCATACTGTGTTGTTTATTTATTTTTTTCAACGTATACAATGCAAAGGGGAATGGATACAAATTATCATGCAGAACTTTCCTTTAAAAAAAAAATTGCAATAGGGACAAGGAAATTGGGCAGAATGAATTTAAGATTGGGCAAATGAGACCCTAAATGAAATTGACCTTGACAGATTCATAATGAAAAAAACGTCTAAAAAAAGAATGTTATGTGTCTGATCTGATTTACATTCACATGGATTCAGAGGTTTTTTTTTGAACCTCAAGGAGCCCCAGTGGTTCAACTTTAATCATTCAGTAGCCTGTAAAGAAAAAGCAGAAAGAAAAGAGACTTGTCGGTGTTTTCAAATGATAACTGAACTATAGGCAATCCAATGAAGGAAAGTAAGATACATTCAGAGATAAATGGATCAGCAGGGAAGATATAGATAGATAGATAGATAGATAGATAGATAGATAGATAGATAGATAGATAGATAGATAGATAGATATATTTATTATTTATTTATTTATTTATTTGATTTATATACCGCCCCCTCTCCCCGGAGGGACTCGGGGCGGTGAACAGCCAATAAAAACACATATACAATGTACAAAGTATGAGACAACATGAAATATTAAAATTTAAAAACTGAAATCCAATATGGCTCTAATAAAATATAAACAAGTATTAAAAAGATTAAAACCCGATTAAAATTTAAAAACCCCTAGGCCAGTCCGGCCTGCCGAAATAAATGCGTTTTGAGCAACCGACGGAAGGCCATGAGATCGGGGGCGGCCCTTATCTCCGGGGGTAATTCATTCCAGAGAGGGGGTGCTCCCAATGAGAAGGCCCGCGCCCTCGGGGTCGCCAGCCATCCAGCCGGCGGCACCCCGAGGAGGCCCACCCTATGGGAGCGTACCGGTCGGTGGGAAGCCGATGGTGGCAGGAGGCGGTCTCGCAAGTAACCTGGTCCCGAGCCATGGAGCGCTTTAAAGATAGTGACCAAGACCTTGAAGCGCACCCGGAGGGCCACCGGGAGCCAATGCAGCACGCGTAGAAGTGGCATAACATGGGAGCCCCTAGGTGCCCCCATTACCACCCTCGCGGCTGCATTCTGCACCAACTGGAGCCTCCGGATGCTCTTCAAGGGCAGCTCCATGTAGAGAGCATTGGCATAGTCTAGGCGGGAGACCACCAGGGCGGAAGTGACCGTGCGAAGCGCATCCCGATCCAGAAAGGGCCGCAACTGGTAGATCCTACGGACCTGTCCAAAAGCCCCCCTGGCGACGGCCGCCACATGATCTTCCAATGACAGCCGTACATCCAGGAGGACACCCAGATTGCGGGCCCTCTCTGTGGGGGCAAGAATTTCCCCCCCCCCACAGCCAGCGATGGAACCAGCCGGCTGTATCGGGGTGCCGGGAAGCACAGCCACTCAGTCTTAGATGGGTTGAGCTGAAGCCTGTTCCGCCCCATCCAACACCGCACGGCCTCCAGGCATCGGGTCATCACTTCGACGGCTTCATCGGGGTGGCCCGGGGTAGAGATGTACAGCTGGGTATCATCAGCGTACTGATGGAACTCTACCCCAAAGCCACGGATGATCTCACCTAGCGGCTTCATATATATGTTGAACAGGAGGGGCAAGAGCACCGACCCCTGAGGTACCCCGCAAACCAGGGGCCTCGGGGCCGACCTCTGCCCCCCTGCCAACACAAATTGCGAGCGGTCAGAGAGGAAGGAGGAGAACCACCGCATAACGGTGCCTCCCACCCCCAACCCCCCCAGCCGCTGCAATAGGATACTGTGGTCGACAGTATCAAAAGCCGCCGAAAGATCTAGGAGGACCAGGACAGAGGAATAACCCCTGTCACGGGCCCTCCAGAGATCATCCACCAATGCGACCAGCGCCGTCTCTGTGCTGTGCCCGGGCCTGAAGCCCGATTGGCGTGGATCCAAATAGACAGCTTCATCCAGGTGCTGGGGAAACTGTTGTGCCACCACACTCTCAACAACCTTCGCCATAAAGCGAAGGTTGGAGACAGGACGATAATTAGATAACAAAGTTGGGTCCAGGAACGGTTTCTTGAGGAGGGGTCTCACCACCGCCTCTTTCAAGGCGGTGGGTAGATATCCCTCACTCAAGGAAGCGTTAATAATGCCCTGGAACCAACCTCGTGTCACCTCCCGGGTGGCCAACACCAGCCAGGAGGGACACGGGTCCAATAAACATGTGGTCGCATTCAGTCCCCGCAGTAACCTATCCACGTCCTCGGGGGTCACAGGATCAAACTCGTCCCAAATGACTGTTCCAAATTCCGCCCCCGATTCCCCACCCAGAGCTGCCCATTCGGAGTCCAAGCCATCCCGGATCTGAGTGATTTTATCCACCAGGAACTTTGAAAAATCCTCAGCCTGTCCCTGCAAGAGGTCCTCCTGCGCTCCCCCTTCTAAGAGGGAGCGGGTCACTCTAAACAGGGCAGCCGGGCGGTTTCCTGCGGACGCAATAAGGGTGGAAAAGTAAAGACGCCTTGCCACCCTTATCGCCACTAAATAGGTCTTAATAAAAGACTGTAAAAGTGTTCGGTCAGGTCCAGAGCGAGTGGTCCTCCAAATACTCTCCAGGCGTCTTTTCCGGCGCTTCATCTTCCTCAGCTCCCCGGAAAACCAGGGGGCTGAGCGAGAGCGGCGCCGGGTCAGAGGCCGCAAGGGCACGACCCGGTCCAGGGCCCCAGCCGCCACCCTTTCCCAGGTGGCGACTAGGTCCCCCACCGAGTCGTGAGTCCGAATGTCGGGATATGGCCCAAGCTCCATCAGGAACCTATCTGGATCCATCAGGCGCCTGGGGCGGTACCAACGTATTTGGTCCGCCTCCCTGCGACGGGGAGGAGCGGCCTGGAAGTCTAGCCTAAGGAGCGAATGATCTGACCATGACAAGGGTTCAACAGAAACATCCCCAACACCTAGATCATCCTGCCACTGTCCAGAGACAAAAACCAGATCCAGAATGTGACCCCCAGTATGCGTGGGTTCCTTAATTAATTGGGTCAGGCCCAAGGCCGTCATGGAAGCCAAGAACTCCTGAGCAGTCCCCGAGGCCCCACCGGCCGAAGGCAGGTTGAGATCCCCCATGACCATCAGCCTGGGGGTCTCAACCGCCAGACCGGCTATGACCTCGAGGAGCTCAGGCAGGGCCGATGTCACATAGCAGGGAGCCAGGTATGTAATCAATAGGCCCATCTGAACCCCGGAACCACACTTAACAAACAGGGACTCACATCCGGTCGTCTGAGGAACAGTGGATTCCCTAGGATCTAGATCCTCCCGAATAATTACCGCAACCCCCCCACCCCTCCCCTCGGCCCTCGGCCGATGAAAGACCCGAAACCCGGCTGGGCACATCTCCACTAGAGGGACACCTCCCTCCTGTCCCAGCCAGGTCTCGGTAATGCCCGCCAGGTCCGCACCCCCCTCCGTGACGAGATCGTGCACAAGGGGGGCTTTATTCACTACGGACCTGGCATTGCAGAGCATCAGCCGGAGGCCCGGGGCCCGATCATTCAAACAACTCAGGGAGCGAGACATGACCTGGGGGCCGGAGCGCACCACCGCTTGTAAACAGCGGGGGCGAGCTCCCATCACTTGATAAGACCCCCTGTCAACACCATACCTGCCTCTCCCATCGATCGTAGGGATAACCCTTTCATCCCCCTCCCCAGAGGAAACCCCCATCTTCGGAATGACCGTCCCCGATCCCAAGGCCTCCCAGTCGCAGGTATCCCCCGGTCTGGCCTTATCCCCAGGCGGGTTGTCCCCCAAACCCAGCCCGGGCCCCCTCCCTAACCCAATTAATAAATTCCCTTGCCCTAACCCCATTAAAAATTTCGTCAAAAATTTAAATAGTTTAAAAGACCCCTTAAAATCCCTAAAATTAAAATCCCCAACTGCGTCATATCTCCTCTCTGGCACCCAAGAGCCATCCTCGAGGTATGACCGAGAAAGGTCTGAGGGCCACACCTGAGAAAGGGGGGCATTCCTCAGGGCCCTCAGTTCAGCTGCCGAATAGATAGACTTCAGTTTTTCATCGCCTCTGGGCAGTAAGGCCTCACAAAGCAAGGGCCAGAATAAAATGTCCTGTGGAAGAAAAGAAAGATCCTCTACCCCAATGACCCTCTCACGGTCACTGGGGAGTCCTGATGGTAATAGGTCCACCATCCTCTCACGATGGTGAGGGACCAGATCACACGGACCTTAGAGTGGAGACAAGGTTCAACCCACTGTCCTCTCACAACAGTGGGGAGGGATGATATGCAACGCCATCGTCCTCTCACCACGATGGCGGTCTGAGAACCTCCTCCTCTGGCACCTTCTCCTGGTCAAGGATAGTCAGAATAAGGGCATTCGCTGGCTGATGGAAAATGTTATACCACTAAAAGTGGCAATAGGTTGGAGTTGATGGTAAACAGCAGACAAGTATCCAGACAAGTATCCAGAGCTCATACAGGAACAACGATATCAAACGCTGCCAGGCTGAACGATACAAGTAGAAGAGGACGACGAGGTAAAACAGCAAATGGCAGCAGCCTCGACCATCCACTAAAACAAGAACAAGAGAGGATCGCAGCAAGACAGATCTCAGCCGATCCTCTCGCCTAGAATTCAAATATCCCGCCATCCAAGATGGCGGGCGCAGCTGTAATCCCGCAGGTATTACACATACACACACACACATATATATTCAGACATACACATACATACATACGTACGTACATACATACATATATATTTATAATGTATACTATATCTATCTATCTTAGTGTATCTCTATCTATCTATCTATCTATCTATCTATCTATCTATCTATCTATCTATCTATCTATCTAGTATTCAATGTAAAATAATGCAACAGAGGATATAATATTGGAAGAGGAAATATCCCTCATTTCAGCTAATAAAACACTAAAGAAAGAGAATTAGAATCAAAATTCTTTTTTATTGGTCAAGTGTGATTGGACACACAAGGAATTTGTCTTGGTGCAAATGCTCTAAGTATACATAAAAGAAAAGATACATCAACAGAATCACCAACAGTTGCCATATTTGTCTTTTAAGTCCAGCAAATCTTAAAAAATGGCCATGTGCCTTGGGTAATATGGTAGACACTGTGAAATTTGGAAATGGATGATGCCTTCTTTCTCCAGCCTAGAAAGAAGAGGCAATGGCAAATCATTCCCCCCACTCCCCAGCTGCCATGGAAACTGCATGGACAACACAAAGACAAAAGTGGAAGGGAGAACTTAAAGTAGACATCCTTAGTAATTCAACCTTAAGTGAAATTGTAGAAAAAAAATTCTGCAGTTCTTGGCATCAGAACAAACCAAGGGATATTACATAGAAATTTCTGGTGATTCAATAGAATTTTTTTTAATGAATGAAGGTGAATATACATGTCCCAGAATAATGTGGCAGGTTCCAATCTGGGTCAGTCACAGGGATCAGAGATTTAGTCTTCCGAGCTTTCGGAATCATGCTGGAGCCCATCTTCAGGGAACTTCTCTCTAGCTAGCGAAATACTCTTCTAGGGAGTCCAAAAACTTGGAAGATTAAACCTCTGGTCCTAGTGACTAACCCAGATTAGATCTTGCAGAATTCTTATAAACCATACTGTAAGTGTAGAATGACAGATTAGAGAAGTGTCTGCTAAGCACACGTGCGTGCACACACACACACACACACGGGTAGGCTGCTGGGGGTTCGCAGGGGTTCAGGAGAGCCCCTAGCTAAGATTCTGTGCAGTTCAGAGAACAGTGCTGGCTGGTCCTGTCCACCCCACCCTGCCCCTCCCTCCCAGGAGTTTTGGATGCAGGGAAGTGGAGGGCGCACAGGGAGACTCAGGGAGGGCAAAAAAATGGGCCTCCCAGAAGTTCAGGAAGGCTCGAAATGGGTCTGTTTCCAGCTTCCAGAGAGCCTCCAGAGCCCAGGGAAGCCATTTTCGTCCTCCCGGAGGCTTGAGGAAAGCCTTCGGAGCCTGGGAAGGGCAAAAACACCCACCTCCCATTGCTGTGGTGCAGGAGGCTGACTAGGCCAGGCCCACCCGGCAACCACGCAGAGATCCCGTTGCTAAAAATTTTGAAGCCCACCCCTGCACACATACGTGCGCGTGCATACGCGCGCACACACACACACACACACACACACACACACACACACACACACACACAGGAACACACTGAAAGTTGAAAGCAATCGTAACACTGAACAAAAAAATAACTTATAGGGATCTTCGCTGATATGCTAGATTTCTATCTGCAGAGAACTGCGCCTGGTTTTGAAATGACTAATTCTTAGGTGTCTATTCGTAACCCCATTTTTATTTTCGCTTGTGCCATTTAAAAAGTGTGAAACTTTTCTCTATTTTTACGTATGGCTTTCATAGAACACCCCTTGTGTTGTAGAAGAAGCATTATTCTATGCACGTTTAGCACTTTAGGACCCCGATGTTTTTCTATGCTTCTTGGTTCCTTTTTTTTTTGTTTGTGCATCAAGAATATGATTACAAAACTGTATTCCAGCCTGCATATGAGTTCAAGAAATCTGGCCAGTAAAATATGGACTGAAAAAAAAACCCTTAAGCATAACATTTTAATATTGTTTGCTTGCTTGCTTTTTGCATTATATCAGAGATTTCCTTCTAAAAGCTCAATAGCAATAGCAACTGTACTTAGACTTATATACTGCTTCACTGTGCTTTACAGCCCCCTCTAAGCGGTTTACAGAGTCAGCATTTTGCCTCCAAACAATCTGGGTCCTCATTTTGCCAACCTCGGAAGGATGGAAGGCTGAGTCAACCTTGAGCCTGGTGAGATTCAAAATGCCAAATTGCAGGCAGTAGAAGTAGCTTGCAATACTGTACTCCAACCACTGCACCACCATGGCCCAAGCAGTTTATATGAGAGATTCTCCTCATATTATCCCTTTAGTTATTGTATATTGATCTGATACAGAGTAAATGGTCCCCTATCACACCATGATCTCTACAGACATGGGAGGAGGTTAACATGTTTCTTCCAAATCCACATTTATCACCTTAACTGTGATGTAAATTTCCTGTCTTTAAGGAACATGGGTTAAACCTACTGTTTGAGTTCTCTCAAGGATTCTAAGTTCCTAGTTACAGCCATGTTTGTGGCTAAATTAGGCAGACTCTTAATAGTCTTGTCACAGCCTCTCCACAATCATGTGATCAGAAGTTGGGTACTTGGCAACCAGCATGTATTTATGATGGTTGTAGTGTCCAAGGATGTGTTGGAAGAAATATACTGGACCCGTGCCCTTCCTGGTTGGTTTCTACCTCCAGGGAGGTGACACGAGGCTGGCTCCAGGGGATTGTCAACGCTTTGTTGATGGAGGGGGCTCTTCTTACCGCCCTGAAAATGGCGGTGGTGCGACCCCTCCTCAAGAAGCCTTCCTGGATCCGGCTCTTTTAAATAACTATCGTCCTGTCTCCAACCTTCCCTTTCTGGCGAAGGTTGTTGAGAGTATGGTGGCGCATCATCTCCCTCAGTACCTGGAGGAAGCATTCTACTTAGATCTGTTCCAATCGGGCTTCAGGCCCGGGTACAGTACCGAAACAGCATTGGTTGCGTTGGTTCATGATCTCTGGAGGGCCCGTGACAGAGGTTATTCCTCTGTCCTGGTCCTATTAGATCTATCAGCGGCTTTTGATACTATCGACCATAGTATCCTATTGCAGCGGTTGGAGGGGTTGGGAATTGGGGGCACCGTTTTGCGGTGGTTCTCCTCCTTCCTCTCGGACAGCCCGCAATTTGTGTTGACAGGGGGGGAGAGATCCACCCCTAGGCCCCTCATTTGTGGGGAACCTCAGGGGTCAGTCCTCTCCCCTCTTCTGTTCAACATTTATGTGAAGCCGCTGGGAGAGATAATCCGTGGTTTTGGGGTGAAATGTCATCTCTATGCTGACGACACTCAGCTCTACATCTCCACCCCAAACCACCCCAACGATGCTGTGGAGGTCATGGCCCGTTGCCTGGAGGCTATGCGGAACTGGATGGGCGGGAATAGGCTTTGACTCAACCCTTCCAAGACTGAGTGGCTGTGGTTTCCGGTGGCCCGATATAGTCAACTGACTCTGTCGCTGGCTATTGGGGATGAGATCTTGACCCCCACAGAAAGGGCTCGCAATCTTGGCATCCTCCTGGATGTACGGCTGTCTTTGGAAGATCACATCACGGCCGTCTCCAGGGGGGCTTTTTATCAGGTTCGCCTGATACGCCAGATGCAGCCCTTTCTTGATCGGGACGCCTTACGCACGGTCACCCATGCCCTGGTCACCTCCCTCCTGGACTACTGTAATGCCCTCTACATGGGGCTCCCTGCGGGGAGCACCCGGAGGCTCCAACTGGTAGAAAATGTGGCCACGCGGGTGGTTATGGGGGCGTCGAGATATTCCCATGTGACGCCTCTCCTGCGCGAGCTGCATTGGTTGCCGCTGGCTTTCCGGGTTCGCTTTAAAGTATTGGTTTTGGTCTTTAAAGCGCTCCATGGCATCGGACCAGGATACTTACAAGACCGCATTCTGCCAGTAGTCTCCCACCGACCGATGCGCTCCCACAGAGAGGGTCTCCTTTGGGTCCCGACGGCATCTATGTGCTGCCTGGTGACCCCAAGGAATAGGGCCTTCTCTGTGAGGGCACCTGCCCTTTGGAACGGGCTGCCCCCGGGGCCATAAACAGCCACTGACCTGAGGGCGTTCAGACGTGACCTGAAAACCTGGCTCTTTGAGCAGGCCGGCCTGAGCTGACTTCAAATGGGATTTTAAATAAGGGGTTTTAGATTTGATTGGTTGGGGTATGAAAGTTTTAGCTTATTTTAATTGGGGGTTTTAAATTTTTAATTTGGCAGCCCATAATTTAATTCTTTTTTAATTGTATTTATATCTGTAATTTATATGTATTTTAGTTGGCTGTTCACCGCTCTGAGTCCTTCGGGAGAAGGGCGGTATATAAAATTATTTAATAAATAAATAAATAAATAAATATCCATCTGGTTCAGTTCCAAGCAGGGAGAAAGACATTGGAAAGAAGGAGGCTGATTGGAAAGGTGGTTTAATGAAGCAGAACCATCAAGCATATGGTCCTAGTGCAGCTGACCACATTAAGTTGAGAGAGTGAGGTATTTATACCCTCTCTTGGGCTTTGAACTTGAGCTTCCTGTTCCCGTGCAAGAAAATATATTCTATTGATTGCTTTCAGACTTCCATGGGGCTATGCAGGGGACATAGCTGAGGTTGAGATAGGTTTGGTTGAAGTTGCTGGGTGATGCAATGTCCCCAGGTGATTTTGCAATGCAGTGAGCCCTGCTGCCAGATAATCCTTTTATGTCCTGGAGGGTCATATCTTAATCCCATCACCCTGGATCTGAAGGTCTTTAGTTTTGCAGATAGGCTGGCCCAGTCCTTCTCAATGGGCACCAAATATCTGCTGGGGGCAGGGAGCTGGGTCTCTGAGTTTCAGTCTCCCTTAAGATTTATTTTTCTCTTTTAGGGGAAATATAATATTCTGACTTTTTAATATTTCCTAAAATATTTTATTCTTCTAAGAGAAAGGTGGGTGTTAATGTTCTACAGATGTGATTGGCATTTGTGACCTTCCCCACCAGTTTCCAACAAGCAAAGTCAATGAAGGAAAGCCCGACTTGCTTAAAAGCCACAGGATTCATTTAACAACTGCAGAGATACCCTAAAAATCGAGTGACTCATTTAACAACCACCTTGCTTAACAATGGACATTCTAGACCCGAATATGGACATAAGTCAAGGACTACCTGTAATTCAGATCTAGATTAGGATGCTACCATCAGTCATCTCAGTCTATCCAGGGTGAAGCAGTACAGAATTGCATTTTTTTTTTGCCATCTAGTCCAGGGCTCGCCAACCTTTTGGACCTCAGGGACCACCAAACTCATAATTTTAGATCCCAGGGACAACTAACGGGTTCTGTGGGCATGGCCTAATTTTTGGGTGTGGCTTGGTGGTCATGTGACTGGCTGTGCATGGCTTGTATGTAAATATTATAAATATATAAATTTTTACCCAAAATCAGGCAAAGCAGGCAGGCAAATTGAGTTGCTCACAGAATCACAGATTCATTCAGAGATCTATCTATCTGCCATCGGCTAGCTCAGTCTGTCACATAAAATTTGCTTTCAAGCAAACTCATAAAATTTGCTTGCAAGCAAACTCACAAAATTAACTCACAACATACCATGCATGTAAATATTCAATTTTTTATTTTAAAAAAGAGCAACCTTTACCCAAAATCAGGCAAAGCAGGCAGGCAGATTGAGTTGCTCACAGAATCACAGATTCATTCAGAGATCTATCTATCTGCCATTGGTTAGCTCAGTCTGCCACATAAAATTTGCTTGCAAGCAAAGCTTCAGTCCTAAGGGAGGTTCGGCTGTGCTTAAAAGCAGAGCCGAAGATCTAAAGACTAACTAGAAAGCAAGAAATCCAACCATTTCCTGCTTCCTAGCTAATCTAACAACACAGCAGAAAGATGATGGTCGGAAAAAGGAGAAATAGAAATTTAGCAGGCAAGTTTGCCGAGTAAGGAGTGAGTGGATGGGGAGAGTTCCCACAGGCCATGTGGGCGGTGCAGCCTTTTGTTCCTGCACAGCCTGGATTAATTGCTTTGGGGGGGGGATGCTCTGGGAGGTGAGATTTCTCTGTAGCCCACCAAAAATTTTTCACAGCCCACCAGTGGGCCGTGGCCCACCTGTTGGTGATCGCTGATCTAGACAATAATTTTGTGTCTACCACCAATTGATGGATCCTTTCTCACTCTGAAGTATTAATGGAGTTGACTGGCAGTTTTGCTTCTTCCTTTCCTATAGAAATATCATTTTTTTAAAAAAAGAATGTACATCATCCTGTCTGTTAGATTAAATTGGCACAGCCTCATTGATTTTGCTTAATCCTTGTTTGTTGGCTTGTTTTGACATGAGTGCAGCTGTAGCCATTTAGTTCATTAGAGAGTGTTTGCGGGTAAACATCTTCCCCTGTAAAAAGACTGAATGTTGTAGGAAGGAGAAGAGATCTGATTAGCATTTTGTTATTCCTTTAACTTATTTTATATCCCCAGGAAGATCTGTGCTGGAGGTTCTGGAGTAACGGTGTTCCCGGTTTATTCCCTCTTACAATTATGGAAATGATAGAATTTTTGATTGCAAGGACCAGATTTACGCAGAGGGCTAATCAAAACCCCCAATGTTAATTGAATCAAAGTGCATTTAGTTAATGCACCAAAATTAAGGGATGCATATTAAAAAGGAATGAAAGCCTTCCACGTTATCACAAAGTGTAAGGACCTGCAAAAAATATGCGTCAATTTAGTGTCTGAAGTTTGGAATCCACATTGTGTTTAGTGGACCCACCTTCCACAAACAAATTTACTTCTAATGCAAGAGAATATATTCAGCTCAGGAGTGGACTGTGTGGGTTCCTGGGTTTTGGTTTGCTTAAGGTGTTTTGGAGGGCTTTAGTTGATTCGTGTTCTATGGTAATGTAAGAGAGGCCACAAACGAGATAAATTTGCATATAGGCAAACCTCCACCAAGAAACAATTATGCTTTCTGCATGAATGCCTATGATAGCATGCCCTGTCTGCTGGTGTCAGATTCAAACCTCCAATAAGTTACACAGCTGGATGGAAAATAGTTCAATGAAGCAGCTGAAAAATGATATGGCCAATGATTACGGATGCTCACCTCAGACTAACAAATGCCAGCATACCAGAGGTGGAATTCAGCAGGTTCTGACCAGTTCTAGAGAACCGGTAGTGGAAATTTGAAGTAGTTTGGAGAACCGGCAAATGCCACCTCTGACTGGCCCTGCCCCCATCTATTCTCTGCCTCCCGAGTCCCAGCTGATCAGCTGGGTCTTCTTTTTTTGCCCTGCACAGGAGAACGGAGCTGGAAAGCAGGTTAGTGGAGTGGGGAGGGAATAGGGATTTTGCAGTAACCTTCCCCTGCCATGCCCACCAAGCCACACCACACCCACCAAGCCACGCCAACAGAACCGGTAGTAAAATATTTTGAATCTTATCACTGCAGCATACTAAACTTCAACACTGAGGGGCAGCTAGAACAAACTGTGACCCCAGAATACACAAAAATGCTGACAACCATCATTAAGACTACATCCCTAAGACAAGCTGGGGGAAAAAAAGAAAACAAAATTCTAAAGTTCTCAACCTAAACTCTAGTACTAGAAAAAAGGATTGTTGATGTAGGCCAGTGATTTTCAAATGAGGCAACTTTGAGATATGCCGACATAATGGCTATGGAATTCTGGGAGTTGAAGTCCTCACAACATAGAAAGCTGCCAAGTTTGACAAAACACTGACGAAGATTATGTTCAAACAATATACTACAGTGACCTGCAAACCTACCTGGTGGATATATATAGTAAAAAAATGTATGGTAGGTTACAGACCAGACTAAGTAATTTGTTTATATAGTGCTTTTATTCAAGAGTTCAAGACTAGTTAATATGTGTTCTTTTCAAAAAAAAAATTCACCACAATAATCTTATCACTGTACAAAGTCAACTATGAACTTCAGCAGCTGGAATGTTCAATGTCCCAAACCATAACCACTCCACCATTCTGATTCTTATCAACTTTAATACCGACTGAGCTCAGAATGGTCATCTGAATCCATCTGCTAAAATGATAGACCAACTTCTTAAGCATGCTGTGTGAACATAGCCATCGAGGGGCTGAAAAAGCTTGGCTGACTATCACAAACTTTCTTCCATGGTTTGGCAGCACAGAACAATATCCTTCCTTCCTCTGATGTACTGATAGCATCTGAACTTCACCCAGTGCTTTCTGTTTGGCCAATGGGAAAGAACCTAGTGAAGCATTGAGGTTTTCTCATGCAAAGGTTTGTGGGATATCAATTCCTTCCTAGAGAAAATAGACAAGATATTTGTATTTCCATATTGGGGTTCCTGACTCAGTTTTTCTGTTTGTATGGGGCCAGAACCTTTAGGAAGAAGTTAGTCCTCTGTGATTTAATGTATATTTTTAACTTTTGAAGAGAACTTCAGAGATTTCACTTCTCACCTTTTTACCTCAGGAATAGGAAAGCTAACAGTTATCTTTAAATTTGTTAAATTTCCTGAATCTCCTGGAATGATGATTGATGATGATGATGATGATGATGATGATGTAACTATTCAGTCAAGTCCAA
Organism: Bungarus multicinctus; assembly: GCA_023653725.1. NCBI lineage: Eukaryota > Metazoa > Chordata > Lepidosauria > Squamata > Elapidae > Bungarus > Bungarus multicinctus. Next base: position 120,757,449 of record CM042842.1, on the reverse strand, counting down.
CTCTTGGTGATTCTATGGGCCAGGTATCTCCACATTTTCAGATCTTACACTACTTCTTTGAATTATTCTATGCTCTGATTGGTGTCAGCTTTGATGGTGTCCAGCCACTATGTTCTTTGGCTTCCTTTTACCATTAATTCTTCCAAACATAATTGCTTTCTGATATATATCTGTGATATGTCTGGTGTTATGCGCTCCAGGAGTTATTTGTTAGTCACATTTGCTGTCCAAGGATTACCAAGAGCCTTCTCCAGCCTCATAGCTCAGAAAAGTTTATTTTTCTTCCTGTTCTGTTTGTTTACGGTCCAGCTTTCACAACCACAGATAGCTTTGGGGAACACAATAGAAAATCTCCTAGAAATGATCCCTAAGTCATTTCTAGAACCATTTTGGCCAAGAACTGCTGAAAATTACTACCTCTGAGGTAACATGCCCTACTTTAGGTCACATTCACTGACATGAAAAATGTTGTAACAGGCCATTTTGCATCCTGCTGTGAATGAGGATCATCTTGATTTATACTTCCCTATCTTAATCATATGAATAAAATATAAATATCCTATCTGCCTTATGTCTGTTTGCCTATTAATCTATTAGATGCTCATGTGGGATTTTATGAGAGTCAAACAAGACATGGTCTGAGAGATTTGTGGTTCAATTTCAAGTCTTATTAAGGTTGTGTGCTGAAAGAAAGATTGAGTTTGATCTTGACCATGGCCTCCAGAAGGGGTGAATTCCTTCCTCCATACCATTTCTCTGATTTAACTCCCCACATTGTTCTGAGATATGATGAGGGGAGTGATATATAGTATGACTAGCTTTCATTACCTCTCTGGTGCCTAACATTTGTTTGGGAAATTGTTGATATCAGTTAAAAGAAATGATGAGGAACCTTATCCCCTCAACTCATCAGCATAATGCTAATTGACTAGAGAGGCAGATGGTTGCTTAAATCTAAGAAAAAGATTTTAGAATGCTTTGATCATGGACCTCTCATATTGAATCCAGATTGGATTTGGTAGCTTGGTTTGATTTGTTTTGACTTCTCTTATCAGTCTTCCCCCTCCCCCAATATCTCCAAACAGAGAAACATGCTGAATAACGCCCATGGAACTGATGGCATTTCAGCTACCTAACTAATTACTTCAACTACTGTAGATCTATGGCAAAGATAAATATTCTAATAAATATTCTTAAATTTTAAGATGAGAGATGGAAGCGATAATGTGGAAATGCAAGGTCATCTTACTAACACAGGGCATGACAGATTATTGCTGAGTATATCAAAAGCAAAGTGTTCTTAGGATACGTTGGACTTGATGTGATTTTAGGGACATGTGTTGTTTTGGCATAAAACTGGTTGTCATTATTTTTTTTCAACATCCCAATCTATGACTCTGAAGGTTTCCCTTCCAAATGTTAGATAAGTCCAATCCTGTTTTGCTTTCTGTGATTGGCCAAGGTTGGTTAAGCACAGTCATCTGCTGTAGTTATTGCTGGGTGTGAATAAATGATAATAATAAGCCATTTTACTACTGAAGTCAGAGGATATCTTATTCATGCAACTTTCTGTAGGAGATGACCGGGCTGAGACTGAGGAAGAGGTCAAATGCATCATCAGTCATGAATTCCTTCATGCCCACAAAGGATCTAAGTCCAGCCCACCTTGAATTCCTTCTACTCTTATCTCCCACAAATTTACTTTGGCTGTTACTAGTTCAGATTCTTGTAGTGAGCTTAAACTTACAATAAATCTTTATACTCATTTCAACTGACTGGATTTCCTGACTTTCCTGGCACTTGACACTTTCTTTTTCTAAGGCATGCTTCAAGATGTGAAGCAAAAAAAAAAAAAATTGCAGAACCCATTTACAAAAATGTCAGTTTGGGATCATCTGATTAAATCAGCAAACCTGAAATACAAGTGTGACCTATACTTATTGTTGAGAAGATTAAGAGACAGTTTAACTTAAGCAGCCACACAAGAAAATGCATGCATTAAGAGAAAATATGAATGTAAACATATTCAAGAGTGAAACAGTGCACCAAGACAAATATTTAGTTTTCTTCCTTTTTCTCAGTGAGGGACTCTTAGGTCTAGCCATGTTGGTGCAGTGGTTCGAATGCAGTACTGCAAGCTACTTCTGCTGACCGCCAGCTGCCAGCAGTTTGGCAGTTCGATTCTCACCAGCTCAAGGTTAACGCAGCCTTCCTTCCTTCTGAGGTCAGTAAAATGAGGACCCAGATTGTTGGGGGCAATATGCTATTCTGTAAACTGCTTAAAGAAGTGCTTCTTCTGTAAAGCACTGTGAAGTGGTATATAAGTCTATGTGTTATTGCTGTCTAGGATGGTGTACAAAATCTAAATGATTTCCAAATAGTTTTGACCCATGGGGCCAAATTATTAAAACAATTAATGGTTATTAACTGAATGTGATTAATATATTTGTTTAAAGACAAATGTCAGTGAAAATGACTTCACTGCTTATTCCTATTCTTAATACAGATGCAAAGTGGCAGGAGAAAAAATGTTAGGGCAAAGATTTGACCTAGAATTCAGAGCATCCTTGAGTACATTTAAGGTCTTTCATTGCAGTCATACCTACGAGTGATACGATGGCTTAGAGGTGGAGCTCTTGCCTCACAACCACTAGGCTGTGAGTTCGATCCTAGGTAGAGGCAGATATTTCTCTCTCTGGGCACACTGAGAATACATCTGCTGAACAAAGCTCTGCATTGGCGACAGGAAAGGCATCCGGCCATTAAACACTCTGCTAGCTCCATTCAGTTGCCCACACTCCACCCCGCGAGGGATTATGTGGTCATTAAAAGAAGATGATGATTGCAGTCATACCCATCATCTTTTTAAAATTAATTTTTATTGTTAAAATGATGAAATACAAAATGATCAGTCTCCATTAAACGGTGATGGTAAGAGGAAAAAACAGCTAAATATATTATTGTGAATAAATGAACTAAACTAATATAAGATAAATCTAGTTAACAAAAAAAATAAGAAAAGATCCATACAAGTATAAATATCTATATGGAATTTAATCACTGAACTTATTATTAAACTTGGTGATACCAACCATCTAGACCTTTTCAATCCATATTACAAGATTTTCCTAGCTGGAAAATGAAATAGATGGGTTCAATTTCCTTTTTGTTTATCTCAAAATATTCTCTTTTTTTTTAAATAAAGTTTTTTATTTTTATTTTTACATACATATCAATCAGTGGTAGGATTCAATTTTTTTTACTATCAGTTCTGTAGGCGTGGTTTGGTGGATGTGACTGGGGAAGGATACTGTAAAATCTCCAGTCAGAGGTAGAATTTGCCGGTTCTCGAAATTTCTGGTACTGATTCTCCAGAACTGGTCAGAACCTGAATACCACCTCTGATATCAATGCATGAACAATATGACACGTGGGTGTTTTACATTTTAATACAATCAAAGTAATACTTAATATATTTAACTTTAATAAACTTATATACTTCTAATATTCCTACCTAAATTTATTATTTCCAAAATTCTCATTGTTTGATTTTCAATATTTCAATAACTTATTTGCATTCCAATCCTTATATTCAAATATCTTCCTTTTACATCCAGTAGCATTTTAATAATCATGTTAGCTATTTTTTTTTACAATCTTATTTCAGTCTAACATTAATACACTTCCTTATATTCCATTATAGTCTTCTATTCATTTATGTATTCAATATTTCATTGTATTAGTTCTTTTATGCTGATCTTCATGTTATTCGAATATACTTCATATCACCCTCATTCAAATTCTAGTTTCCTTTCTTTTTCTTATATCATCTTATTATTAAGGAAATGTATTCCATTATTTCCCCTCTCTCCAATTCCATCTCAGTTCTAACTTTCAGTTATGCCACTACAATTCCCAAGAATATTCCCTAATAGGTTTTTTAATATAAAGTTAATATGTTTTTTTTTTAATATTTGATATCTCGAAATATTCTTATCAGTCAGCTTAATCTACCTTGGGGTGGAGTGTGGTGTCAAGATAAGACTTGAGTGTTGTCTATCTGTCTGTCTGCTTCTCTTTCTTTTTTTCTTTGATTTGATTTGTGCACCATCCATCTTGTCTAGGGGTGACTCTGGGCAGCTTACAAACAGGGATGGGATTCTACAGGTTCGCATCTATTCGCTACAACCGGTTGTTAACATTCTAAGCAATTCGGAGAACCGGTTGTTAGAAGAAATTACTGGCCTAATCCTGTAAGGAAGGCAGGAAGGAAACATTCTGGTATTGCTTACAGAAACTGCCTCTCCATTAACTCTTATTACATTCTTGGCAGGACTAGACTTCCTGTCTCAGGAACTTCTCTGGAGTTTTTTTCCCCCTCCTTTGCTGGTACTTTGCTTGTGTGGAGTGATCATTCAAAGTTACAATGGGTCTGAAAAAAACACACTTATGACTGTTGCAGCATCCCCACAGTCATGAGAGGCCAGGCGAGGAGATGCGTGCCTTGATGTGAGTGATGTTGAGTTGGCCACACCCAGCCAATAACATGACCACCAAGCCACATCCTCCCACTAAGCCATGCCCATAGAGCTGGTTGTTAAAAAATTTGAATCCCACCCCTGCTTACAAACATTAAAAACTAGTAAAGTTTAAAATAAGAACACAAAAAAATACAATAAAGTAGCAACAATGGTGCATTGGAAGATCTACAAGAGATACCATTTGCCTGCAAGCAAGAACTGGTGGGACCATAAAATAGAGAAAGTCATAGGAAATGAAGAAACCAAAGTGCTCTGGGACTTTAGAATTCAAACAGATAGACACCTGCCACATAACACCCCAGATTTAACAATTGTCAATAAGAAAGACAAACAAAAAGTTTGGATATTGAACGTGGCAGTACTTGGAGACAGCATAATAGAAGAAAAAGAATTGGAGAAGATAACAAAATACAAAGGCCTGCAAATAAAAATAAAACAATTGTGGCAAAAGCAAGCAAAGATAGTGCCAATAATAATACATGCCTTGGGTGCAATCTCAAAACAACTGGAGCACCACTTGAATACCATTGGCATTGACAAGTCCACCATCAGTCAATTGCAAGAGGAGTCTTTACCTGGAACAGCTTACATCCTGTGTCGATATATGTAATCATCAAACATTCACATCTGCTTATCCCAGGTCCTTTGGAAGGACTCAATAGGTAGACAAAAATGCTAAATCTAGTCTGAATATCTGGCTGACCATAATTTATAATTAAAAGATGGGAAGAAGAGGGCAGAAAGCCCTCCCACACGGGGAGAGGCGGGGTCTTTTGTAATCCAGTAGCCAATAGGAGTACAGTGGTGTACCCCTGCTCTGGGCCCAGGCCAACTGGCAGAGCTAGATCGTCAGATCCTTACAGATGGTCAGGAGAAGAAATGTGAATCTCACCTTAGGGGCTACCATGTTCTGAAGTGGAGGAATGTTGTATATTACTGTAACAATCAACATCATCTCCTTTTAATGACCCCATAATCACTTGCGGGGTGGAGTCTGGGCAACTGAATGGAATTGAGTATTTATTGGCTGGAAGCCTTTCCTGTCACCAATATGGAATTTTATTCAGCAGATATATTCTCATTGTGCTCTGAGAAAAATATCTGCCTCTACCTAGGATCAAACTCACAGCCTCCCGATTGTGAGGCAAGAGCTCCACCTCTAGGCCACCGTATCACTTACATTACCCTAACAATTGTAGGGTAAATATTGAAATGGAATTATTTCTTTTAAAAGTATCTGCCCCATAGGTTTCCCAAAGGCTTTTCAAAACTTTCCCCAAACCAAATAAATTCTTCTAAAGCATAATTTTAACCATAGTGACTCAAAATTCATGTAAATTATTTTAAACCACTAAAATGTGGCTCAGATTGACAAAAACTTTGATTTAGAGCCTGGCCACCCTGTTTTTTTAAAAAAAAAACAGTTCCATTTTGTCTGTCAGCTATCTTTTCTCTGAAAATCCCACAATATGTTAGCTCTCCCCAGAAGCTCATAAATACAACTCTGTCCCTGTCCCAAAAGAACACAGCTTCTGTATACTTATGATTTATTATTCTATACTTAGTAGTATTTCTTTTCTTGCTTTTAATCTATTTTTTTCCTCTCCTTGCTGTTGTTGCTTCTTTCCCTTCATTTAGATGTGGCCTAAGAGGATATAAATGAATTCTTCTCATTTAAAATGCAGTAAACAAGATAAGAAGAGAAGATCAACATTTCTTCAGCTTTCCTTACATATAATGAAAGACAAGTATGCCTCACAGAATGGTACAGTTTGTTATGTGGAAAAATAAATCTACATGAGCTCATATGAGATCACTTCGGTAAGATGACTTTCCAGAATTTTATTATTCTCATAATTCACCTGTCAGTCTCTCTCTCTCTCTCTCTCTCTCTCTTTCTCTCTCTTTCTCTCTCTCTCTCTCTCTGGCTCACAAACACACACACACACACGCATGAAGTAGTGTGGAAAAAAGAAGTAGTGGATGGAAAACAGAATTTGAAAATAAATTACTCAGAATGTAACTGATGTTTCTTAGTAATGCACTTAAATTGCAATGAAGCCATCTAGAGTAGTTTCTCAATGGGAAAAAGCATTCTATGGTGGAACAGGATACTGTGGGAAGTGGTCAACTTTCTTTTAATGGAGATTTTTAAAGATGGATGGCTAATTGGCAGGAATGGGATAGAGCTGGATTTTTACCTTGAGTAGGATGTTGAAGTAAATGATCTCCAGGTTCTCTTTCCAGCCTTACATTCTAGGTTTTTAAATGGTTGTGTCAATTCCTTCCACTGTTCCTGACTTAGTCTCCAATGAACTGTGAGTATACTACTTGATTATGTAATTACATTATGGCAATTGAAATCAATTTTAACAAGACACATTTTGAAACCCAAAGCTGAACCAGGTGATAAGGATGAGTTTTTCCTAGGAGGAGTCAAGTTTGTTATCTAGTTGTTCTGATACTCTATTCAACCCAGAATCAGAGACATTGAAGCACAAGTGGAAAGCATTGTTCAACAACATCCTAAGCTTAATATAACAGGAATTCAAGTGGAGAATTAAGTCCTAGTTCTTTTTGCTGTTGTTATTCAGTCATTAGGTTGTTTATGATATTTTGTGACTCCATGAACTATAACATGCCAGACCCCTGTCCTCCACTGTTTCCTGGAATCTGCCCAAATTCATGTTCATTGCATCAATGACATTATCTAACTACCTCATCCTCTGCTGTCCCCTTCTGCTTTTGCTTTCCATCTTTCCCAACATCAGGGTCTTTTCCAAAGAGTCCTCTCTTCTCATTAGGGGATCAAAATATCTGGGGTTCAGCTTCAATATTGGACCTTCCAAAGAACAGTCAGTTTTGATTTTGACTGATTTGATGAAGAGTTTACTTTTCTAAAAAAAATATTTTATTTTATTACTTATCAAATGTTGAGTCCATCTGACTCCTTGACAACTCTAGGCAGCTTACAAATCAAAAGAATACAAATACCGTAATACAAACACAAATATAGACAAATACAGAGAACACAACATGTTGGAAGAGTTTAGCACTAATTATAAAGCCCAAGTTATGAGCATTCAGAAAATGTTCTAGTTCAATTTAAAAACACCAACTATAAATCAACTAGAAGAGCCAGTTTGGTGTTGTGTTCAAAGGCTGCAGGCTAGAAATCAGGAGACTTGAGTTCTACTCCTGCCTTAGGAATGAAGCCAGCTCAATGATCTTGAGCCAGTTATTCTCTCAGTCCCAGGAAGAAAATAAACCATTTCTGAAAATCTTGCCAAGAAGTAAACCCAGACTTGAAGGCACAAAACAGATAAACAAATGAATAAATGAATAAACCAACTGTAACTAAAGAGGTTCCACAAGAACTCTATTTACAAGGACTAGGGGAGCAGCCAGATCTTTAACAATTTCTTAAATGTCACAGATCTTCTTTTGCTATACTCATAGACATCTCTGGTTGCTTCCATTACCTGCTATCTAAGTAGCAAGGTGAACTTATAATCATGATGGAAAGTTTCTAAGAGCAACCTTGTCCGACAATAAGTGGTCTTGAATTATCTTTCAGAGTTTGAGTACATGTGCCACAGTCTTTAGAAATATTTCCTTATAATGTCTATTTTGTGTGCCTCTATCGCAGTGTGGCCTTGAAAAAGGAAAAAAAAAAAGGTCCATAGGCATTCTACGGGAACTGTGTAGAATTCATATTCATTTTTCATGGACATGCCAAGACGAAAAAAAGCAGATTTATGGGAAACTCATTAGAAAATCAAGTTATAACTCTAGTGATTCATTCCAGCTCAGAATTAACAGCCTGATTTGGAAAACTACAGTGTGCACAACAAAATGAACTAAGCTTTGTGGGGATGAGAGCATTGAGTGTAGCTTAGTACTAATCATGTTCATTATTAGGAGAGGTGCTTGAGTTGTTAGTGTATTTTGAATGCTCTAGTGTCATTCTTCCCTTTCAATTCTTCTCCATCTCAGAAACTTGTGGTTTTGTTCAATTTGATGACGAAGAGAGAGGGATCCATGCAACCATCACAGCTTCAACTAGGCCAGGGTTGTCCAATTCAAGGTCCATGAGACAGATCCAGCCCATAGGGTGCTTAAATATGGCCTGTGGGACTGGCCTGAAAATATCAAAAGACCAGCCTGCAGTGCCTCTGCTGGCCAAAATGGGCCTCATAAGGCCCCTGTGTGGCCCATTTTCCATTTCCTCAGCATCCAGCAGCACTCTGCTGGGCAAAAACGACCCGTTTTTGGCTGGCAGAATGCTGCTAGAGGTTGGGGAGACCAAAAACAGGCCATGCTGGGGCCTTGAGATCCTTCTACGTGGCCCTTTTTGGCCAGCAGAGTGCTGCAGGAGGTCATTCAGGTCAAAAACAGGGTGTGTCTGTCCCATCTCACTCCTGCTCCCCCTCCTCTGAGGAGGAGAACTACAATGCTGATCCAGCCCGTGAAGAAATCCAGTTTGACACCTCCTGGCCTAGGTGATTAAAACTGCATGCTTCCTTCCTTCCAACAATCCTTCAAAACCTATTCAGAAGGACCTGACTCCACCCTCCCTTTTGAAGCCAGGGACCATCCGTGCAGAAGAACTTGCAAGAAGATAAATGAAGTAAGTGTAAAGTCTCTTCCGAGTCAAACTTAGCTGCTGGTGACATGTCGTTGCAGCTTTCTTGGCCACGGTTTGAAGCACAGAAGCCAGTCATTAGGAGAGATGAAGTTTCAGAATTTCATTTTACTGGTAAGATGTATGTTGGCTAGAAAGTACAGGTAGTCTGTCAGGACTCAGTGGTGGGATTCAAAATTTTTACTACTGGATTCTGTGGGCATGGCTTGGTGAGCGTGGCATGGGGAAGGATACTGCAAAATCTCCATTCCCTCCCCACCCCACTAACCTGCTTTCCAGATCTATTCTCCTGTGCAGGGCAACCAAAGAAGACCCAGCCAATCAGCTGAGACTCGGGAGGCAGAGAATAGATGGGGGCGGGGCCAGTCAGAGGTGGTGTTTGCCGGTTCTCTGAACTATTCAGAATTTCTGCTACCAGTTCTCCAGAACTGATCAGAACCTGCTGAATACCACCTCTGTCAGGACTGCCATTCTTTTTGCTCCAGCTTTGTTTCACTAGATGTCAGTCTGCCATAAACTACAGGAGGGAGCTGGGGGAAAGGGGGAAAGTCATGTGATCAGCTTTTGCAACCTTCTGATAAGCAAAGTCAATGGGGAAGCCAGATTCACTCAACCAACGTATTACTAACTTAACAACTTCAACGAATCCCTTAACAACTGTGGCAAGAAAAAAATGGGGCAAAACTCGGTTAATCATTGTCTCACTTACCAACAGAAATGTTGGGCTCAATTGTGATCATAGGTTGAGGACTACCTGTGCTATCATTGATTCCAATGTGACTTTTTGACGTTCTTCTACTTTGGGGTTTTCTCCAGAGGATCCTGAACTGGTCATCAGCTCCACTTCTTCTGACTTCATCTAGGCCAGTAATTTTGCACTTGAATGTCCCGAATCTAAGACGGTTAAATAAATAAATAAAAACCACATTGGATGTCGCCCTGAACAAAACTGAGGAAAATCATGGCGTATGTCAAGGAATGTACCCATATTGGCGAACCTATGGAACATATGCTGGAAGTGGAACGCTGAGCCACTTCTGCTGGCATGCGAGAGCTTACCCGGAAGTTTAGTTTATTTTTATTTAATTTATACACCGCCCCCTCTCCCAATTTTGGGACTCGGGGTGGTGTACAGCCTGATTAAAAACAATACAATACAGGATATAAAATTTAAAAACAAATTAAATCGATGGCTGAAAGATTAAGACAATAATAAAAATCATAAAAACAGGGCAGATAAAATAACAAATTTAAAACCTTACAATATTTCTAGGCCAGACCGGCTTGTTGGAAAAGATGAGTCTTCAATGTGTGCCGGAAGGTTTGCAGGTCAGGGATAATCCGCATCTCTGGGGGTAACTCATTCGAAAGGGAGGGTGCTCCCACAGAGAAGGCCCGTACCCTCGGGGTCGCCAGCCGGCATCATCCAGCTGACGGCATCCCCAGGAGGCCCACCCTGTGAGAGCGCACAGGCTGGCGGGAGGCCGATGGTGGCAAAAGGCGGTCCCACTGCACATGCGCACACACCGCCACCATCCAACAGCTGATTGTTGGGTATCTGGTGCACATGCACAGGGACAGGGGTGTGCGGGAGACACCTGTCCATGCGCAGATGCGCAACATGCATGGGGGTTGTGCACACATGCACAGAGACCCATGACACACAGGGGATCATGTGCACATACGCAGATGCATGGCATGTGGCAAGGGTGATTGTGCACACATGCGCAGACACGTGGTGTGCAGCAGGGGGATCACCGATGCATGTGCAGGGTGTGTGTGTGGGACCCCCATGCATTGTCTTCTGGGTGCTGAAACATGAGCATGCGTGCAGTTATTTGCATGGGAGCTGAAAAAGGTTAGCCACCACTGGAATACACAGTATAATGATAAGCTTCAAGTCCCAGCATACTCAGAGGAAAATATATCAGGAGGTATCACATGCCCTGGTTATTTCAGAACACACAACAGCATATGCATCTATTTAGAGCAAGTAAAATGCAGGCCCATTTCATGGTGAAATTAGAGCCATTTCTTCCTTCCAGGGAGAACAGCCTTATTACTGACAAAGTGAAATTGGCTCTCATCTCATGTTTGCAAAAAAAAAAAAACATACATCATTGGAATTATGAACCTAGTGACAATTGCAGGGAGTGTGAAATTGCACCAAAGGAAAGATCCGGAATTCGCCTTACAACAAAATAAAATAATCAGGAGGGAAAAGAAAAGGAAGCTTTTGAACATGTCTGGCTGAGAAAAGCTCACAAAATAAAAAGGTCTTTAAAAAAAACACAGGCTTTTCTTTGAACAGAGCCAATAAGGAGTAGCCCGAAGCCACCAAATTCTATAGCAGTAGCAAATATAGTAATATGTTTATTATTATTGCACTTAGATCAGCTAGTAGCTTTCCCATTTCTCTCTCTCAAAATGCAGTCTATTTCACATAGGTGATGAAAAATAATCATAGTTATTCTTATCCAGTTCCACTCTGAAGCATTCAACAAACTTCATTGCTAATTCCATTTTTATATGATTTCATACGCATAAACTAGGTAATAGCATTTTTTAAAATGAAGATGTCATGCGAAAAAACTTACAGCATCTATCTAAGAGTTTATAAGTGGAGATACATGAACTCTAATTAGGATTGAGGGTTTGGGAAGGGGGAGCTTCCATTAGCGTTTTTTTAATGTGCATTTCCAATTTGTTTACCTGGACTTCTCTCCTAAAAGCAAATTAAGTGAATTCTTTTTCTAGTCAAGCTTAGCTCTTGGCAGGGGAAGTAGAGGTGGTATTTGCTGGTTCTCTGAACTACTTAAAATTTCTGCTACCAGTTCTCCAGAACTGGTCAGACCCTGCTGAATATAACCTCTGATTAGCACTCACAATTGGTGATCCTTGTCTAGACTACCTCAAAGGGCTGACACGAATCTTGCAAGCCTGAAAATATCTCTCCCCTCTCTTACTTTTCTCTCCCACAAACTAGGGAGGGTCTCTTCTGAGATGCTATCTTCACTCCTACCCCTCCTTCAGTCTCAGATTTCATTTGTCAGATCATACTATTATCCTTCTTATCTTATTTATTTTTTATTTTTATTTATTTATTTGTCAATTGCTTACAAGATAATAGGTATAAGTAAAACATAGTTATGAATACACGGATACATATAAGAAAAATAAAATATAAAAGAAACAATAGGACAGGGACGGTAGGCACATTGGTGTGCTTATGCACCCCCCCTCTTTTCTACTTTTCTACTACCTTCTCCTACCGATATTTTATAATTGTACTAGCTCGGTACCTGTGCTTCACTACGAAACTATGTGGTTGGGCTTAGTTTTTGGGAGGAAAATAAGGGGGGGTGGGAATTCTGCCTCTGTCTACCAGCATCCATCGGTATTCACCTGGCTAGCGTCCTGTCAATGTGTGAGAGAGTTGTGGGCTGTTTGGAAACTGAAGCAGTATTTGCTGTGTGAGCAAGAAGGAGACAGCAAGGGCCTGGGCGTGGCTTAGCTCAACTGTTCTGTACTAAAGCTGGTTGCTGCTGTGAAACTGAAACTGAAACTCCTCTCCTCTGCTTTTGTTTTGCATTTGGAACAGATTTGTTTTCAGGTGAGGAGTGGGAGTAGGATTCCTTAGCATCAGAGCATCATCATCATCATCATCATCATCATCTAGGAAATATTAATGCTCTGAGGGTCATTTTGAAAAATCCTTTCTTAGTAAGCTCCTAGAGGCCAAGAGGAACATACACGCCAAATTTCAAGTTTGTAGGCTTTACAAAATTTACAAAATCTGGAGATTTTGTGATGATGCATGAGTGGTATTTTTCTTTTATATATATAAAGATTACTTTGTTGTTTGTATGTAAATTGAGAGCTTATGCACCAGAGACAAATTTCTTGTGTGTCTAATCACATTCAACCAATAAAATATTCTATTCTCTTTTCTGTTGGCAAAAGTTGATAAAATGAGGGCCCAGATTATTGGGAGCAATATGCTGACTCTATAAACCACTTAGAGAGGGCTGAAATGCACTATGAAGCAGTATATAAGTCTTAGTGCTATTGTGTTGCATTGCATTGCGTTGCGTTGCGTTCCATTCCATTCCATTCCATTCCATTCCATTCCATTCCATTCCATTCCATTCTATTCTATTCTATTCTATTCTATTCTATTCTATTCCCTTCAATACAGAAGAGATGCTTCCTGGTTCCCACCAAGTGGCAGTTTTGATAGATGGGGCCCACAATATCTCCATCTGGTTGGATGTAATGATATAGGCAGAAACACCGAGGAGTGGTGATCCCTCAAATAACCTAGCCCCTTTGCTTGAAGAACTTTATAGGTAACAATCAGGATTTTGAGTTGCACCCTGAGCCCCACTGGGAGCCCACACAGTTCAGAGAACAATACTGAGATATAAGGGGACATGGTGGCTCAGTGACTTAATGATGCTGCAACATCACAACCGCTTGTGCCATTTGGAATGCTAGGAAGACTGTTTCCTTTTCCATACTTTATTTTACTTTATCTCTTACTAGAAATCCAGGAGACTTTTAAGCAAAACTTTTACAAAACATTGAGAAATTGGAACGCTCGTATACCTCGCCTTGCATGTCAGCAGCTCTGCCAACACCAGGAAAGATCGATTTCAATTAACTAAATATAGAACTCTCACATATAACAGCTATAGAGATGTTGAGTAAGTGTGTGCATGTGGGTGGATGAATGGCCATGATTTTTCATGCACACCTACTTGTCAGAGCTTGGCAGGTAAGCAGGGGTCAGCCTCTTTGTTAAATATATAGATAGAAAATTATAGGGAAAGCCAGGAGACAGGTTAGAATAGAATAGAATAGAATAGAATAGAATAGAATAGAATAGAATAGAATAGAATAGAATAGAATAGAATAGAATAGAATACTTTATTGGCCAAGTGTGATTGGACACACAAGGAATTTGTCTTGGTGTAAATACTCTCAGTATACATAAAGAAGGAACATTCGTTAAGAATCAAGAATCATAATGTACAACACTTAATGATAGTCATAGGGTACAATCAACATCAAATCATACTAGGAAACAGGATACAAGCAACAAAGTTATAGTCACAAGTGGGAGGGGATGGGTGATAATGAGTGATGAGAAGATTAACAGCAACAGTAGTGTACACTTTGTAAATAGTTGAACAGTGTTGAGGGAATTATTTGTTTAGCAGAATGATGGCTTTCGGGAAAAAACTGTTCTTGTGTCTAGTTGTTCTGGTGTGCAGTGCTGTTGGATGTTAGATGGATATTGATTATTAGTTAGATGGATATTGATGATGTGGCTTCACATTGAAAGAATTGTAGAAAGCAAGGGTTGAAGGGGACTTTGGAGATCACCCAAACCAACCCTTGATTGAGCTAAGGAATCTATGGCATTCTTGAGAGATGGTCATCCTGCCTCTGTTTCAACACCTCAAGCAAAAGAGTATTCAGCTAGCTAATCTAGCGCTGACCATGTTACCTAATTTGGGTAATGAAATATCGGCAAGAAAACAAGCAAACTCAGAGAGCACTTAGTGCCCCTCATTTCAAAACTGAGCTATACATATTCTCCTTTAAAAGAGAATGCATCACCAAAGAAAGCCAATTGTGGTCAATACAACCACAAGACATATATTTGAAGCCATCCAAAATCAAGCTTGCCTGGAAGGTGGCTTGACCTTATATATTCTACATTTTGAGACACATCTCTGCAAGCAACACAAGGCTGCACCATTAGAATGGGAACAACAGGTCCAGTTTTTCAGATTCAACCCAGGACCATATCATTCGTTTTTGCTATTGTGTGGGCCTTGTTTGGCACAAGTATCTCTCTTGGAAGTAGTGATGTAATTGCCACTTTTGGCCAGGAGCCAGGAGCAGGAGTGGGAATGTGACAAGTTACTTGAGGTAGTCTATCACAGCCGCCTGGAAAGTCGTGTTATTTTTAATGGGCTTTTCACGGCTTGAATCCTCAAGCTGATTATATACTCTGTACTGTACGAGGAAGATAACTGGAACGGCTTCCAAATTCTAATTGGGAAAAACTCAGCCTAACTTATATTCTTCCCAAGAATGCATAATTAGGACTCATTATTAGAGTCAATAGGAATGCTTTAAAAATCATTGAATATGGGTTAATCTTGGTTACACTTAAAACGCCACCTGTTCATTTCTCACTCTTGCGCTCTCTTGTTCGAAGGAAGGAGCCCTGGTTATATTAGTTTTTGGTTTCAATGCGGTAGCTAATCCTTCGGTATTCAGTTTCATCTTTTGAATATGCAATTGGCTTTGGAACGGCTCCCATTACTCAGACCATCATTGCAAACTTTGGGGAAGCTGAATATTGTTTCTTGCAATGTCTTCATTGCTTGGCAAAGAAAGGATGGGGTGGGGGGCAGCACGATAAATCGAAGAGGGGGACTCCCACTGGGAGAAAGCCAGGCACTGCCAACTAGTTCAGATGCACAGAGCAGGGTGTGGAAAGATTTAAAAGGCTGCAAGGCGAAAATGCTGATTCCGGGCACTGCTGAGAACCGATATGGCAATGCGCTGGATTCAAGATTTAATGACCCTGAAAAGAAAGCTACTTACTGCTGCAGCTCACAGCAGTGGGGACAGCCAGCAGGGGCAGTCCTAGGCCAGGTTATTGTGGAAATGATTCTTTTCCCTTACTAATTTCACCATTGTTGCAAATGCAAAAAAGATTTGCATGCCTATGAGGTTTCAGGCCAGTGTTCAACTCCACAGTCCTAGGCTACTTATAATCCGAATACTCAGGAGGGTAGAGGGAGGAGAATGCATATTTTTATCTGCATTTTCCCCTCTTTCTATTCCCTAGCTTCATATGAGAGTTTTCCTTCAAGTTCAGCACTTTGCCAAATTCTCCGCTGTAGATGTAAGCTTGAATGAAAATTAGTTCTGAAATGTTCAACATAGGCTGGAGAGTGGTACACACAGTGATGCCTGTAGTTAAAAATAAAATGCTTTTATAAAATATATTTTCTGGAAAATGAACACACACATAAATATGAATGTTCATGGAGCTTTTCGGAAAAGAAAATTTCAGAATAACAGGGTTAATCTGGTCCAACTCCCTACTCAAGTAGGAAACCCTATATCATTTCAAACAAATGGTTGTCCAGTCTCTTCTTAAAAAGTTCCAATATTGGAATATCCATTTCTGGAAGCAACTCATTCAACTGATGAATTGTTCTACAGTAACTGTCAGGAAATTTCTTAGTTCTACTTTGATTCTCTGCTTGATTAGTTTCCAGTGTTGGAGGATTCATAATTTCTGGAGGCAAGTTATTCTAATGATTTTAGATTGTTTCTCTCCTTGATTAGTTTCTATCCATTCTTTCTTATTCTGCCTTCATATTTTAAAGAATAGGTTGACTCCCTCTTCTTTGTAGCAAACCCTGAGATATTGGAATGCTGCTATCATGTCTCCCCTAGTTCTTCTTTTCATTAAACTAGACATACCCAATTCCTGCAATCATTCTTTGTATGTTTTGTCTTCAGTCCCCTAATCATCTTTGTTGCTCTTCTCTGCATTCTTTCTGGAGTCTCAATATCTTTTATATATTGTGGTGACCAAAACTGGATGCAATCTTCCAAATGTGCTCTTACCAAGATACAGAAATTGAATATATGATTGAATATATGATATATGGAGAGAAATAAGACGCTTCCTTAGGATGAGGTCCAAAATGTCAGCTATGACTATGTGATCAATGTTTGACACACACACTCTTTTTTAAAAACTTGCATTGAATGTTAAAAAAGAGCAGACCTTTGATTGCACAGATGTGGCCATTATTTGACCATTTTGATCCTTTGCTTCAATTCCATCTCAACAATAACCAAGAGTGGCTCTCTCCTTTAATGCACATGCATTTTTAAAAGCATTTGATAGATTCTCCAGGCTTCATTTTCCCTCCCTCAAATATCTCCTCATGGGCAAGGCCAGTTAGCTTGGATAGATAGTTTCTGGATCAGATGGTTGTGAGAATCATGAACCTTGGACTCTAGAGCCAAGTTAACTGAAATTAGTCATATGGATATATCTGAAAGGATGCCATGATAGTAAATAACAGGTCATGCAATGAGATGAGTAAAACAAGTTGCACAATTATTTAACTTTTCATGTCCTGTTCTGTTCAGAAATCATAATAGCAATAGTAATAGCACTTGGACTTTATATACCACTTCAAGTGCTTCACAGACCTCTCTATGCGGTTTACAGAGTCAGCCTATTGCCCCCAACAATCTGGGTTTTCATTTTTCTGATCTCAGAAGGATGGAAAATTGAGACAACTTTGAGCTGGTGACACTCGAACTGCCAAACTGTGTTCTAACCACCATAGCTAATAAGTCTCTATTTATTTTTTTATTTTTATTTATTTAGTTTCATTTGTCAAGCATGTATGAGAAAACAAGTGTAAGTATGAACATAACATATAAACATATAAGTATAATCAGGTATAAGTATATACATAATAAATGAGTGTGAATAAATGAAAACAGTAGGACAGGGACAGTAGGCACACTGGTGCGCTTATGCACGCCCCCTTACAGACCTCTTAGGCAAAGGTGGTATTCAGCAGGTTCTGATCAGTTCTGGAGAACCAGTAGCGGAAATTTTGAGTATTTATTTTATTTATTTATTTTATTAAATTTTTATACCACCCCCTCTCCCGCAATGGGACTCGGGGCGGTGTACAGCCAAGATAAAAAACCCCACAATAAATAGAATTTTAAAAAGGTTTAAAAGAATTAAATTAATGGCTGAAAAAAAAAACAGTAAAAACAAGATAGAAAAGTTAAAATTACCAGAGAAAAATTTTTAAAATTTTAAAACCCTAATAATTGGTACTAGGCCAGACCGGCCTGTTGGAAGAGATGGGCTTTTAGTATGTGCCGGAAGGTTTGCAGGTCAGTAATGGCTCGCATCTCTGGAGGTAATTCATTCCAGAGGGAGGGTGCTCCCGCAGAGAAGGCCCACACCCTCGGGGCCACTAGCTGGCATCGTCCAGCCAACAGAACCCCAAGGAGGCCCACCCTGTGGGAGCGCATTGGCCGGCGGGAGCCCAATGGTGGCAGCAGGCGGTCCTGTAAGTACCCGGGTTCCAAGCCATGGAGTACTTTAAAGGTAACCACCAACACCTTGAATCGCACCCGGAAGGCCACCGGAAGCCAATGCAGCTCGCGCAGGAGTGGTGTAACATGGGAGCTCCGAGGAGCCCCCAAAATCACCTGCATGGCCGCACTCTGCACCAGCTGAAGGCTCCGGATGCTCTTCAAGGGGAGTCCCATGTAGAGAGCATTGCAATAGTCTAGGCGGGAGATGACGAGGGCAGAAGTGACTGTGCGAAGAGCGCCCTGATCCAGAAAAGGCCGCAGCTGGCAGATCCGTCAGACCTGACAAAAGGCCCCCCTGGCGACGGCTGCAATATGATCTTCTAACGGCAGCCGTACATCCAGGAGGACACCCAGATTGCGCGCCCTCTCCATGGGGGTCAAAATCTCTCCCCCCACAGCCAGCGATGGAATAAGCTGGCTGTATCTGGGCGCAGGAAACCACAGCCACTCAGTTTTGGTCAGATTGAGACGAAGCCTGTTAAGACCCATCCAACTCCACACGGCTTCCAGGCACCGGATCATCACTTAAATGACTTCACTGGGGTGGCCTAGGGTAGAGATGTATAGCTGAGTATCATCAGCATATTGATGGAATTCTACCCCAAAACCATGGATGATCTCACCCAGCGGCTTTACATAAATGTTGAACAGAAGGGATGAGAGCACCGACCCCTGAGTCACCCCACAAAACAAGGGCCTCGAGGCCGATCTCTGCCCCCCCGCCAACACAAATTGCGAGCGGTCGGAGAGGAAGGAGGAGAACCACCGTAACACGATGCCTCCCACTCCCAACCCCCCCAACCACCACAATAAGATACTGTGGTCGACAGTATCAAAAGCCACTGAGAGATCTAACAGGACCAGGACAGAGGAACAACCCATCATGGGCCTTCCAGAGATCATCCACCAACGTGACCAATGCCGTCTCCGTGCTGTGCCTGGGCCTGAAACCCGATTGGAGAGGATCTAGATATATCGCTTCATCCAGGTTCTGAGGGAGCTGTCATGCCACCACACTCTCAACAACCTTCGCCACAAAGCGAAGGTTGGAGACCGGACGATAATTCGACAATAGTGTTGGATCCAGGAACAGTTTCTTGAAGAGAGGCCTCACCACCGCCTCTTTAAAGGCGGCGGGTAAAAGCCTCTCTCTCAAGGAAGCGTTAATAATCCTCTGGAACCAACCTTGTGTCATTTCCCAAGTGGCCAAAACCAGCCAGGAGGGACACGGATCCAATAAACATGTGGTGGCATTAAGCCCACCCAGAATCCTGTCCACATCTTCCAGGGTCACAGGATTGAACTCAACCTACATGACCTCACAGACATCCGACCCTGCCCCCCTGCCCAGAGATGCCCAGTCAGAGTCCAGCCCATCCCGGATCTGAGTAATTTTGTCCTGCAGATATCGAGAAAAATCCTCGGCCCATCCTTGCAAGGGATCCTCCCGCGCTCCCACATCCAAAAGGGAGCGGGTCACCCTAAAAAGAGCGGCCGGTCGATTTTCTGCAGATGCAATAAGAGCAGAAAAGTAAGATTGCTTTACCATCCTTATCGCCACTAAATACGCCCTAATATTGGACTGTAAAAGTGTTCGGTCAGATCCGGAGCAGCTGGTCCTCCAACCACTCTCTAGGCGTCTTTTCCGGCGCTTCATCTCCCTCAGCTTCTCGGAGAACCAAGGAGCCAATTGGGATCAGCACCGAGTCAGAGGGCGCAAGGGCACGACCCAGTCAAGGGCCTCGGCAGCCACCCTATCCCAGGTGGCCACCAAGTCCCCCACCGAGTCGTGCATGCGAGTCTCGGGAAATGGCCCAAGCTCCATCAGGAACCTATCCGGGTCCATCAGGTGCCTGGATCGGAACCATTTTGTCGGTCCCGCCTCCCTGCAACGAGGGGGTGCGGAATGGAAGTCCAGCCTAAGGATTGAATGATCCAACCATGACAGGGGCTCTGTAGAAACATCCCCCATACCTAGATCATCCTGCCACTGATCAGAGACAAAAACCAGATCCAAGATGTGACCCCCAGTGTGTGTGGGGTCCCGAATTAATTGGGTTAGGCGCAAGTCATGGAAGCCATGAACTCCTGAGCAATCCTGAGGTCTCGCCGGCAGAGGGTAGGTTGAAGTTCCCCATGACCATAAGCCTGGGGGTCTCAACCGCCAAGCCAGCTATAACCTCAAGGAGCTCAGGCAGGGCCGAAGTCACATAGCAGAGAGCCAGGTATGTGATCAATAGGCCCACCTGAACCCCGGAACCACATTTCACAAAAAGGGATTCTCACCTGGTCGTCTGAGGAACAGTGGATTCCCTAGGACACAGATCTTCCTTAATAACCACCGCCATCCCTCCACCCCTCCCCTGAGCCCCAGTTCTCAGTAGTTCAGAGAACTGGTAAATACCCCTTTGATTGGCCCCACCCCCATCTATTCTCTGCCTCCTGAGTCCCAGCTGATCGGCTGGGTTTTCTTTGGTTGCCCTGCACAGGAGAAGGGAGCTGGAAAGCAGGTTAGTGGAATAGGGAGGTAATGGGATTTTGCAGTAACCTTCCCCTGGAGTGGGCAGGGAATAAAGATTTTGCAGTATATCCTTCCCCTGCCACACCCACCAAGCCACACCCACCAAGCCAAGACACATCCAAGCCATGCCCACAGAACTGGTAGTAAAAAATTTTGAATCTCACCACTGCTCTTAGGAATGAAGTGAGGTCTTAGGAATGGAATGAGGTCATTCTATAGGGCTAGAAGGAGGTCAACCCCTGGAAGGAAACCTTACACAAGGGTCTTTAAACTTGACAGCTTTAAGACTTGTGGACTTCAATTCCCAGAATTCCTCAGCCAACATGACTAGAGGAGGAATTCTGAAAATTGAAGTCCACAAGTCTTAAAGCTGTCAAGTTTAAAGACCCCTGCCTTACACCATCTTGGATAAATGGTGCCCAACCTTGGTGGTGCAGGCTGTTAATCATCTAGCACTTAATGCAAGCTGTCTGCAATTAGTGCAGGTTCGAATCCCACCAGGCTCAAGGTTGACTCAGCCTTCCATCGCCTCGGGGTAGGTAAATTGAGGACCCAAGGTTGTTGGGGGAAATAAGCTGACTTTGTAAAAATGCCGCTTGGGGGGACCAAAAGCCCTAGCAATAAGCAGGCATATACAATGGAATGAAGGCTATTGCCGAGCACTTAGCATGGTGCTCCTTAGACTGTAAGAAGGGCGGCATATAAATGTAATTTAAAAAAAAAAAAACTGTTCTTGTATACCTCCAGTGATGGAGCACCCACAACTCCAGAAGGCAAGCTGTTCCATTGATTAATTGTTCTCACTGTTAAGAAATTCCTCCTTATTTTGAGGTTGGATCTCCCTCTGATGAGCTTCCAGCTACTGCTTCTTGTCCCACTCTCTGGTGATTTGGAGAATAAAGATGCCCTCTACCTTGTGACAGTCTTCATCTATTGGAAAACTACTATCAAGTCTCTCCCAAGCCTTCTCTTTGGCAGGCTGAAGATACCTACTTCCTTTAGCCATTCATAATACAATTTAGCCTCCAGACTCCTTATCATCTTTTTACTCTTCTCTGAACTTTTTCTAGGATCTCAGCATCAAAATCAAGTTTCACATCTTCAGTTCCCCTCTGGACTAATCACAGTATTTGTCCAGAGGAGACAACCTCATAGTAAATCTTCTATCCCTTTCATTATCTTCTCCTGAATATCTCTCACTGCTTTGAACTCCACTCACCCCTGCAGGCATGTGATTCAGCAGCTGTCCTACACAAAGGATCTCTCACAGCAGAATATCTCTCTCTCTCTCTCTCTTTCTTCCTCTGATCAAAAAAACCCTCCTGAATGCCTCTTGAGACAGTTCTTTTGCCAAGACATGGGATTTGGAGTTGTAACCTTTTGTTCAAATGATCATGGTAAGAAGAGAATGGCTTGTGGGCTACGTGGAAATGGATTTCTGCCAAGTGGCACTGATGGAAACTTGAGAATTTTTGTGGAGTTAAAAAAATACCCTTTTCTCTTTTTAAAGAGATATAAGAGTCGGGGATCTGGAGGGTAAAACGCATGAAGGACAGTTGCAGGAATTGGGTATTTCTAGCTTAATGAAAAGAAAGACTAGGGATGACATGACAGCAATGTTCCAAAATCTAAGGGGATGCCACCAAGAAGAGAGTGTCAACTTATTCTCTAAAGCACTTGAAGGCAGGACAAGAAGCAATGGATGGAAACGAATCAAGGAGAGAAGCAATCTACAAATAAGGAGAAATTTCCTGACAGTAAGAACAATTAACCAGTGGATCAACTTGCCTCCGGAAGTTGTGAACGCTCCAACGCTGGAAGTTGTTTTTTTTTAAAGTATTTTTATGGGATTTTTTCTTTTTACATATCTCTATCATGTAATAAACAGTACTGTGACATTTTTTATACATTTACATTTCCTAACCAATACAATCTGTACATTCTATTTCTATACCTTCTACGTTATTGTATACACTTTCTTTTCTTATTTCTATTGTCTATCCGATCGTACTATTTCTCCCACATTGCATAGTATTCAGAGCAGGGGTGAGATTCAAATTTTTTAACAATCGGTTCTGTGAGCATGGTCAGGTGGGCGTGACTTGGTGGGTGTGGCCATGTGACTGAGTGGGCGTGGCTTCTTTTTTTTTTGGCAGGACCCCTCTCCCTCATTTTTTTTTTTTTGCCTCCGGGCCCCAAGGAAGCCTTCCTGGTATGGCATTTTTGCTCCCAGAAGGCTTCCCTGGGGCCTAGGAAGGCAAAAAATGGAGCCTGGTGCTGCACACACCCCCATGCTCTGTTTTTGGGCCTCCTGGACCTCAGGGAAGCCTCCTCGGGGGGCATTTTTGCTCCCAGGAAGCTTCCCTGGGGCCCAGGAAGGCAAAAAATGAAGCTCGGGGGTTGGCACATCTCCTCCCCCCTCATTCCCCCCACACACCCCTTTTCTCCTCCTGGGCCTCAGGGAAGCCTCCAGGGTGAAGCAATAAGACAGCAAGGGGACCCTGGCACAGCTGATCATCAGAACAGCTGATCGTCAGGAGAGGGAAAAAAGAAATACCTTTAAGGAGTGACTGGATGGGAGAGAATGCAGTCAGCAATGTCAGGCATGCATGTGATGTTGCGCATGCGCAATAAGGACTGATTGGGAGGGTAGGGGCAGGCGGAGAGGGGCGGGGCCAGCCAGGGGCATAATTTGCCAGTTCTCTAAACTGCACAGAATCATAACAACCAGTTCTATAGAACTGGTCCGAACCTGGAGAATCCCATCCCTGATTCAGAGTCTACTTTTCCTTTTAATTCTATAGTCAATTTGTCCATTTCCATGCATTCATTTTTTTTAAAAAATACTAAGTCTTTGGATGGTATGCAATCTTTCTTCCAACACTGTGTAAGGCAATCCTTGCTGCTGTTAATACATGTAACTTCAAATACTTTATCCTTCTATTGTATTTCCTTTTAATTATCCCTAGAAGAACACTGGAAGCTTTTAAGAAGAGATTGGATAACCATTTGTGTGAAGTGGTGTAGCATTTCCTGCCTAAGCAGGGGGTTGGACTAGAAAGACCTCCAAGATCCCTTCCAACTCTGTTATTCTATTCTATTCTATTTTGCCATTTCTCTAATTGTATATTACATCCAAAGTTTTTTGCCCGCTATATATATTTCCTGCTTGAACAGTGGGTTGTATTAGAAGAAGACGCCTTCCAACTTTTTTTATTCTTTTATTCTTTTTAAAATAAAGTTTTATTAATTTTCTACTATTACATTTAATTAATGCTTAATATACATCATGTTGTCTGGGTTATTTTGTTTGCTTAACAATACAAATTATATTCCTAATCTTTATCCAGCCATAAAGTGAATAAAATGAATTTCATGTTTGGTAGCATTCTGTATTTTCTTTCTGTTTGATCGTCCATGTCTGTCCATTTCTGCACAGTCCAATATCTTCTTAATTATCTCTTCATCTAGTGCTATTTCTTCATTTTTCCAATGCTGAGCAATTACAATCCTTGCTGCTATTAATAACATGCAATATTAAATATATAAGAAATATCAATATATCAAATGGTCAAGAAAGTTAAACATTTGGGAATATACTTAACAGCAAGATGTGCAACAATAAAAGAAGGTAACTACACAATTTTTTAAAATTCTTTGATTCTGTTAGTACATCCTTGGTAGAATCTAGTTTTGATGGGAAAAGTTGTATAGTTAGACAAGTTGACGTAGAATAATTTGGGACGATGCAGGGATGGGCTGCTGGGGGTTCGCAGGGGTTCAGGAGATCCTCTAGCTAAGATTCTGCATAGTTCGGAGAACCCCCAAATCCCATTTCTGGCTGGCCCCACCCATCCCACCCCTCCCCACCAAGGAGTCCCCACGTGGCCCATTTTGGATGCAGGTAAGTGCAGGGTGTGCATGGAGGGTCAGGAAGGGTGAAAAATGGGCTTTCCAGAAGTTCGGGAAGGCTGGAAACAGCCACGGTTCCAGCTTCCAGAGAGCCTCCAAAGCCAAGGGAGGCTGTTTTCGCCCTCCCGGAGGATCAAAGGGAGTAGTGAGTTTTTTACTACCGTTTCTGTGGGAGTGGCTTGGTGGGCATGGCAGGGGAAGGATATTGTAAAAACTCCAGTCAGAGGTGGCATTTGCCGGTTCTCCAAACTACTCAAAATTTCTGCTACCGGTTCTCCAGAACTAGTCAGAACCTGCTGAATACCACCTTTGATCAAGGAAAACCTCTGGAGCCTGAGGAGGGCAAAAATGCCTTCCCCACCACCACTATGGAGCAGGAGGCCGACTAGATCATGCCCACCATGGCCATACCCAACCAGCAACTGGGCAGAGAATCCATTGCTAAATTTTTTGAAGCCCACCCCTGGGACAATGTGACTATAAGTCCCCATTTCTGCTGAATTAAAAAAAAAAAAAGCAAGGCTTTCATGCTGCTATCAAAACTATTTATTTCAACAGCTCACCAACTGTGCTGTTACTGACGCATACAGCAAGATTTTAAAACACCAGCAGCAAAGCAGAAATAAAGACACTGCCTTTCCCCTTTTAAGCAGAGAAGCCTCTGGGGGATAAAAACCAAGCTTATTGATTAGTGAGAGAAAACTGGAAATATTGTTCAAAACCTTCTTCACGCTCTGTAATAATTTGTCAAGAAATTCCTGTATGTGCTCAGGCCAGCTTATCCAGCAAAACCTCATATGCATGCAAATACGTGTGAGAGAGAGTTTGCTCTGTGTCTGTACACACAGAGAAATACACGTGGGAGAATTGCTCACTAAGGGAACATAGACATACTGGTTAAGCTGATATTTCAATATTAGTACTTTCAATTGATCTCAGACTAATACGGAATGTCATTCCTTAGGTTTGAATTCTTCCAGTTTGGTGAGGGAAACAGAGGATTTAGCAGGCAATCCACTCGAAAATTTAAACAGGAAACACCACCCTATGAGCTCTGAATTAAATTGGAATAAAAGGCAACATGAACATGGGTTTGAACAATGAAAACTAAGAGAATTGACACTCTGAAAATCAGATATATGTATGTTATATATGTATGTGTATATTTATTTATTTATTCATTCCATTTATAGGTTGTTGTTTTTGTTAGTTGCGAAGTCGTGTCTGACCCATCATGACCTCATGGACAACGTTCCTCCAGGCCTTTCTGTCCTCTACCATCTTCTAGAGCAGGGGTCACCAACCTTTTGGAACTCAGGGACCACCAAACTCATAATTTTAGATCCCAGGGACCACTAACTGGTTCTGTGGGTGTGGCCTAATTTGTGAGTGTGGCTTGGTATTCATATGACTGGCTGGGCATGGCTTATATGTAAATATTATAAATATTTATATAAATATTGAATTTTTTATAAAAAAAGAGCAACGTTTACCCAAAATCAGGCAAAGCAGGCAGGCAGATTGAGTTGCTCACAGAATCACAGATTCATTCAGAGATCTATCTATCTGCCATTGACTAGCTCAGTCTGTCACATAAAATTTGCTAGCAAGCAAACTCACAAAATTAACTCACAACACACCATGCATATAAATATTGATTTTTTTTATAAAAAAGAGCAACTTTTACCCCAAATCAGGCAAAGCAGGCAGATCGAGTTGCTCACAGAATCATTCAGTGATCTATCTATCTGCCATCAGCTAACTCAGTCTCTCAAATTTGCTTGCCATGAGTCTCCACTGAATTTACTTGCAAGTAAACCTTCAGTCCTAAGGGAGGTTCAGCTGTGCTGAGCCGAAGATCTAAAGACTAGCTAGAAAGCAAAAATCCAACCATTTCCTGCTTCCTAGCTAATCTAAATCTCCCGGCACAGCAGAACAGATGATGGTTGGAAAAAGGAAAAATAGCAATTTAACAGACAAGTTTACCGGGTAAGGAGTGAGTGGGCGGGGAAGGTTCCCATGGGCCATGTGAGCAGCGCAGCCTTGTGTTTCTGTGCAGCCTGGATTAATTGCTTTGTGGGGGTGCTCTGGGGGATGAGATTTCTCTGCGGCCCACCAAAATTTTCTCACGGCCCACCCGTGGGCTGCGGCCCACTGGTTGTCGACCACTGTTCTAGAGTCCACTTAAACTCATACCTACTGCTTCAGTGATTCCATCCAGCCATCTCATTCTCTGTCATCCCTTTCTTCTATTGCCCTCAACCGTTCCCAGCATTAGGCTCTTCTCCAGGGAGTCCTTCCTTCTCATGAGATGGCCAAAGTATTTGAGTTTCATCTTCAGGATTTGGCCTTCTAAAGAGCAGTCAGGGTTGATCTCCTCTAGGACTGACCGATTTGATCGCCTTGCAGTCCAAGGGATTCACAGGATTCTTCTCCAGCACCATAGTTCAAAGGCCTCAATTCTTTGGTGCTCAGCCTTCCCTATGGTCCAACTTTCACAGCTATACATTGCAACTGGTAAAACCATAGCTTGACTATACAAACTTTTATTGGCAGGCTGATGGCTCTGCTTTTTAGTATGCTGTCTAGATTTGCTATAACTTTCCTTTTCAGGACCAAGCATTTCCAGGAGCGGGCCATTCCTTTGCTGTTCCCAGGGTGGCGCCATGGGCCAGATCTAAACAGGCCAGATCTGGCCCGTGGGCCTAGAGTTTGACACCCCTAGTTTAGCTATATGAACACTGTTTTAAAGGGAATCATCTCTGAGAATCCTGTAATGCTGAGCTTTTAACAACAACAATAGCAACAAATTATAAATTGGACACTAAATGAGCATACATCCGAACCCATTCATGCTATCCTGTACAATGCTGTTACCACACTGGGACTGGATCAATTAGTATATAACAACACTAGACTAAACAACTGCCTTGACCTCATCTTCTGCAACAGCTCAAACTCAATTTATGACCTACAGATACAAAAATCATTTTCAAACAGTGACCATAGCATGATTGACTTTTGTCTAAATTTACACCATCTTAAAGAGGATCCCCAAAATACAATTTTTAAAAAGCCAATTATGAACTCATAGCTGCCGACATATCATCTCTTGATTGGCACATTCTGTTCTCTAGCTGTAATATTACAGAAGAACATTATAACACTTTCTTGCTTGAACTCGAAAGAGTCATTAAACTGTATGTTCCATTAGTAACCTGCAAAAACAAAAACAAAAAAATAATTTACCTAAAATAATAAGAAAACTTCATCTTAAAAAAAATCCTTATGGTGTAAAAACAAAACTAGAATAGAATAGAATGCTTTATTGGCCAAGTGTGATTGGAACACAAGGAATTTGTCTTGGTGTAAATACTCTCAGTAAAAACAAAACTAAATATGTAACTAACTTTAAAAACAAATACAACACCTTATGCCAACAGATAAAGGCAGAATGCACCAATTACCACTGCAAGCAAGAGGAAAACCTTTTACGCACAAAATCCACCAGCATCTTCTATAACTTTGTAAACACCAAACGTAAAGACTCAAAAACCATCCTACCTCTAAAAGTATCAAATGGGAAAGAATATAGTGACAAAGCCATTAAGGCAAACCTCTTCAAAATGTACTTCAGTTCAGACTTTGTAAACAGTAATGGCTCATGACCCACATTTCCTAATCGTACCACAACTAACTGCAATGATATTGACTTTACTGAAGATAATGTAGAAAATGCACTACATCACCTAAAATCATCTTTATCTATTGGCCCTGATGGCTTATGTGCATATTTCTTAAAAAAATTCTCCATGCCATGGCAGAACCCCTAAGCATAATATATGAGATAACATTCAGAACCAGCTCCTTACCAAACCTATGGTCTTTAGCAATGGTCATCCCTATCTTAAAAAAAGGTGACCCCTGCCTGGTTGAAAACTACAGTCCAATCTCATTGTGTTGTGTCACGTGCAAAGTTATGGAATCAATTATTAATCAATGCATCACCTTCCACCTAGAGTCAAACAATCTATTCTCCAACAAACAATTTGGTTTCAGAAAAAAAATATCCTGCAACTTGCAACTTTTACCCTGCAGAAACATATGGACTACATTATTTGACCATGGCAAAGCAATAGATGTAATTTACATAGACTTCTGCAAAGCCTTTGACTTAGTGGTACATAACAAACTACTATTAAAATTAAAATCTTACGGAATTTCCGGATCCCTTCATAAGTGGATTACTGCCTTCCTGTCAAACAGGCAACAAATAGTAAAAATAGGGAACACCCTATCAAACCCTGCACCAGTTAATAGTGGTGTCCCGCAAGGGAGCATTCTAGGACCCATGCTCTTTACACTCTATATAAATGACCTTTGTGATTACCTTATAAGTAACTGCGTCCTCTTCACTGATGATGTAAAAATATTCAACACCACCAGCAATGCTACTGTCCTTCAAAGTGACCTTGATTATGTGTCTGAGTGATCAAACAATTGGCAACTCCAAATCTCAACCAACAAATGTTCTGTCCTACATATTGGTAAAAAAAAATCAATACACCAAATACAAGCTAGATGGATGACCTCGTTGGCGACCCTCACTCTGTCAAAGACCTTGGAGTTCTCATATCGAATGACCTAAGCACCAAAGCTCCCTACAACAACATTGCAAAAAAGGCAACACTCTGGAATATTATGAGGCACATCCCTAAAAGCAAATGGCCTTGATGTTTTTAGATGCACAAAAAGCCTTTGACAATGTGAATCGTTGATTCATCCTACTGCAATTGATACAAATGGGCTTTGATAAAAAAAATTATCCAAGCCATTGAAATGATATATCATAAACAAACTGCAAAGGTTATAGTAAATGGGGAATTAAGAAAATCCATAGATATAAGAAAAGGGACAAGACAAGTTTGTCCACTGTCGCCTCTGCTGTTTGTGTTAACATTGGAAGTGCTGAATAGGAATATTAGAGAAGAAAAAGAAATAAAAGGAATGAAAATTAAAAAGAAAGAGTATAAATTGCAAGCCTTTGCAGATGACCTGGTATTTATATTAGAGGATCCACTGGAAACAGCATCTAAATTAATAGAAAAGATAGAAGAATATGGAAAAATAGCAGGTAAATATAAACAAAGATAAAATAAAGATATTAACAAAGAATATGTTAGCAAGACGAAAGAAAGAGTTGGAAGAAGTTTTAGAAATACAGGTCACAAATAAGGTTAAGTATTTATTACACCAAGATGTAGCACACTGAAGGAGGATGATTATGTTAAACTCAAACAGCAGATTGTGACAGATTTGGCAAAATGGGAAAACTTACAACTATCATTGATTAGGATAATATCTACAGTTAAGATGCCTAGAATTTTATATTTATTCCAGACAATTCCAATTTGACTAGGGAAAGAGTTTTTTGAAGGCTTAAGTAGAATTGTGTTGAAATATATTTGGCAGGGTAAGAAAGCGAGAATAAAACTTAAACTGTTACAAGATGCAAGAACAAGAGGAGGGTTTGCCTTGCCCAACTGGGAATTATATTATCAAGGGACAAATTTGTTGTGGGTATAGGAATGGATAACATTAAGGAACAGTAGATTATTGACTTTAGAAGGGCATGACTTGCTGCTGGGATGGCATGCTTTCCTCTGGTATAAGGGGACTAAAATGCAGGAGTATTTTGGAAGAGATTTCATTAGACAGGCACGGTTTTTGAACTGGGAGGAGATAAAAAGACAATACTACTTAAAAATCCCATTATGGATATCTACTATTGAAGCTTTTTCTTATCCAATAATATATAAAAAGGAACAAACAGTTAGATATGGTGAGATATTGAATGAAAAGGGTGAACTTAAATCTATGCAAGCATTGGAAGAGCAAGGTGCAAAAATGAATTGGTTTTCATATTTGCAAATACAATCTAGATTTGATAAAGATCTGAAAACAGAAGGTATTTATGATAAGTTGACTGATTTAGATAAAATTATGATGGGTACTGATGAAAAGGTAATTAAAAACTCTATGGACATTTATTAGAATTTAAGTTGGAGGAAGAACAAGTAAAAGAAATGATTGCTTGGGGGGGAACTTTTTGATATGGGATTGATTTAGAGAAAGGGCAAAAATTGTGGTCTCAAAATTATAAAATGACAATGTCAACTGCATATAAAGAAAATTTGTAGAAGATGTTTTACAGGTGGCACCTACTCCCATCGAAAATTGTGAGAATGTTTCAGAACAAACTGGATAAAGGTTGGAAATGTCATCAGATACCTGGTTCATTTTACCTTATGTGGTGGACATGCCCGGATACAAAAAGATATTGGACTAAAATCCACACATGGTTGGAAAAAAATGATAAAACAACACATAGACTTTAAACCAGAGATGTTTTCATTGGGAATTATATCGGAAATATACAATAAAGAGCTGAAATATTTGATTGTCTTGACAGCGGCTAGAATTGTATTTGCTAAGAATTGGAAAAATGAAAAAATACCTATACAGGAGGAAGTTATTAAGAAAATCATGGACTGTGCTGAAATGAGTAAATTGACATTTGAGATTAGAGAGCAAGAAGATAAGCAATTTTATATGATATGGGATTTGTTTTATCAATGGTTGGACAAAAAGACATGGTAATGTAATAGATTAGATAATTTTGTAATGGAAGTTTAATAGATCAATATAAAATATAATATAGACATATATAACCATTGGATAAAAGTATAATATAAATTTCAAAATAAAATCTGGAATAGCTCGTATAAAATGTTGGAATAAATAGTTTAGTCATGGCTGATTGATAATTGATAAATATATAAGCATATGTTTGTTTGACAATGTAAAAATTTCTATAAACTGAGTAATGACTATGAAAGAATAGCACAAAACATTTGTAACCAACTAACACACTGTATGTATATAAGATGGAAGATGGTTTTATATTTTTATGTTTTGTTTGTATATGTTTGTCTTAAACATAAAAAAAACATTGCAAAAAAGGCTTTAAGAGTTGTAAATTTGATCTTATGAAGCTTCTCCTCTGATAATACTGATTTGCAAACTAGGGCATACACATCTTTGCTAGACCAATACAGCCTATACAGCTCCGCTGTCTGGAATCCGCACTTTATATCAGACATTAATACAATTGAGCGAGTCCAGAAGTATTTTACAAGAAGAGTACTACACTCCTCTGTTTGCAACAGAATACCCTTCACCACCAGACTTGAGATTCTAGGCTTAGACAACCTTGAACTATGCTGGCTAAGATTGGACTTAAGCATAGTACATAAAATCATATGTTACAATGTCTTACCAGTTAATGAATATTTCATCTTTTCACAACAACACAAAAACACACAATAGATATAAATTAAATATAAACCATTCCAAACTTGATTGCAGTAAATACGATTTCAGCAACAGAGTAGTCAATGTCTGGAACTCACTACCTGATTCTGTTGTTACTTGCTCAAACCCCCACTCCTTAACTCTCAAACTAACCTCTATTGACCTCACCCCATTCCTAAGAGGTCTGGAAGGGGCGTGCATAAGTGCACAATCATGCCTACCATCCCTGTCCTATTGTGCCCAGTTATTAGTTCCTATTTCATGTATTTAACTTATGTTTATTCTTATTTATATTCTATTGTAAGCGTTTGACAAAATAAATAAATAAAACAAACAACAACAGCCAAATTATCAGACTCATGAAAAGGATGCAAAATGGTTTTTGTCCTAATACTTAATTTGATATATTTGTGCTCTGTTTAAAAACATTGTTGATCAATTCCTACAATAACCTTTCCTTGGAGTGTTTTATTATTGGATGTGAATTTATGCACAAAACATTTGGAAGGTTATGTTATCATGAAATTGTCTATTTGCTTTAGATCTCAAACAGTTTGCCAAAATCTTCAATGAGTGGTTTGACTTCCAACCCTTTTTTTACACATTTGCTCACAAGTGTGATGTGCCAAAATTTAGTTCAACATAGGAATATAATCCAGGAGGAAGAGAAAAAACCTTCAGCGAGGAGTCAAGTTACTAATTCTGTAATATGAGTGAGAAGCTAGCTTTGTCTATCGTAGAGGCAGGCAAGACATCTAAGGAATACCATACATCTTTGCGAAAATTATTAGATTCAGAATTTCTGAATATAATATCTACTTAGAGGTATTTAAGCAAAGGCCAGATAACCATCTGGTAGGTATAATGTAACTGATTCATACCCTATAAATCCTGTCTGGAACAGAGTGTTGGTTTAGTAAACAGTGTATAATTAACTACATTTTTGTTGATCTCTGGTTTCTATCACAGTATTATTCAATGATGTGATTTACTGTATGCCATAGAATATTATCAATAGCTTCCTGGTCTTTCAATAACTCCTTATGCACAGGGTACAATTCGGTCTTTCATATCTAAAGGCATTATGTTCATATTGGTATTAAGCCAACAATAGTATTCCCATTTTAATATGGATTTTTTGAGGATTTAGCTTGTGTTTCTCTGCTGTTTCAGGTCCTGTGGAAAAGTTTCAAGGACAGGGATTTTTTTACCCACAGAGATAACAAGATTTCCAGAACTTTTAAAAGCCAAGATTTGGTTCATAATATAATCACTTCGTTGGCAAAAGGCAGATCTTTTGACCTTTTGCTCCTAAACTTCTAACATCAATAATTTTCTTTAGTTTGGAGAAAATCTGAAGCTCTAGGGAGATTAATATTTCCATCTATTCTCTCTCTCTCTCCCCTCCCTCTCCCTCCTTCCCTCCCTCTCTCATCTGATCTAATCTATCTTTTACCATTTACTTATTTTATGCCTTTGTGTCATTGCTGACTCCTGGTGATCAGCCTGGATGAGTCCCTGCAACTCTCTTGACAAGGTTTTTCTGAAGAGGTTTGCCATTGCCTTCTTCCTAGGGTGAAGATAGAGTGACTGGCCCAAGGTCACCTAGCTTGCTTCATGATTAAGGTGAGACTAGAACTCACAGTCTCCCACTTTCTAACCCAGTGCTTAACCATTGCACCAAATTGACTTCTCTACTTTCAAGTTCTTTATTTAATATTATTCCATAATAACAATAATATGCTGCTCAGGGAAGGGTAGGTTTGTTAAAATATATATAGGTTGCACTATATATCGCAAAACTGCTTATGTTTTATATGGAAAAAGTTCACACTGCTTGAAACCTAGTTTTATATGACTTTACCAAGTCTCTTTTTTTAAAAAAAAAATGCTGCCTTTAGTTCATTCATTTTAAATTTCATATCTAGAAAATGAAAATGAGAGTGACAGAGAGAGAGAGAGAATCATCGCAATAAGAAGTTACATCCATTTACCAGAAACTAAAAGAGAAAGGTGGAAGGTTTGTATTTATTTATTTAAAATAATTGGGGCTTTTTGTTTATGTATTTAAAACTTTTGTGTACTGCTTTCCACCAAAAATCTCAAAATGATTTACAATAAATTCACTGACACAATGAAAAGACTGAAGTTAAATGTGTGTGTGTGGTAAAGATAAAATAATAAATCCAGCAATAACATGGAGAGTAAAAGCAGCATTAGAGAAGATAAAACTATCACAGTAACATATGAATTTATATATCCTTAAAAGGTGTGCAATAATAAAGATGTATTTGTCTGGGTTATATTTAAGACAATAGAAATGGGATCAAGGCTACATTCCAAAGTCAGGGCCTACCACTGAATAGTTATGCTCCTGGATAACATCTGTGTCTTACATGGAAGGCCCAGAATGGGACAACTCACTGTTGCCATGGAACAACTTGCCATGTTCAACTCACCACAAGAAAACTCACAGGACAATTCAATAATTCTATTCAATTATTTAAAATAATTTTTTTAAAATATTTTTTGTCATTCACATTTCATTGCCCCTCCTTTGGTATCTATCCATCTATCCATCCATCCATCCATCCATCCATCCACCCACCCACCCACCCACCTACTACCTACCTACCTACCTAATATATTATGTCTCTAACTGTTATCCATCTATCTACATTTATCTACCTCTATCATCTATTTATCTATCTACCCACCTACCTACTTACCTAACTACAGATCTATCTATCTATCTATCTATCTATCTATCTATCTATCTATCTATCTATCTATCTATCTATCTATCTATCTATCTATCTATCTATCTATCTATCTATCTATATCATGCCTCTACCTGTCATCCATTTCTTCAATAACTGAATTGGCTATAGTGACTTGTTCCACAGTGAGTTGTTCATGTCAGATTGGTAGTGGGGAGTTGGCTACAGTGAGCAGATGGGAGATACAAGCAAAAGGAAAAGTAGGAGGAGGAGAAAATTGGGAGGAACGATTTGATGGAAAAAGAGAAAGGAAAGAAGAATAAAGATTGAAATGATGGAGAAGAACAGATTGAAGGAAATAATAGCAGTGAAGAAGGAAAGAGTGGAAAAAAGAGGGAATAATAGTGAATGCAGGAGGAGGGAGATGGAAAACGAAGAAAAGAAGGACGAAGAGGACTGAAGAAAAAGAACTTTTTGTGATACTACTACAAAGTCTTCAAAATAGTACAGAATCAGTATTCCATCAAGCCACATACCCACAACCACAGCTATATCAATATGAGAGAAATATGTATTCTATAATCTTTCTTTCTAACTTAAAATGGATTTTCAAACCGGATTTAGATACCTTTCAAGTCTCTCTTTCTAATTCCAGCAAAAAAAATAATCAACAGAATGACTCGAAGTCATTAAGCTGAATAATGAACAATAAATTCTGTTGCTATTCGTTAGCTGATGTCTGCCATAAGCTCTTAAAGAGAAGATGGCTTCTCTTTAAGAAGGAGGAACCATTTCCTTTACTTACTGATTCTTCTGACATTGCCTCCCCTCTCATGCAGGACTGGGCACTGCTCTGAGGCCTATATTATTGTCTTAACAATGTTAGATCACACCACCCTTCTTCTAGATAACAGTGGTCTTTTAAATTCAGAGCAGCAACAGAAGGAAATTGTATTTGACCTGCAGAAATGGCTGGGCCCCAAACAATATACCAATTAACTAGTCAGGAAATTAGATAAGACAAAGAAAGGTGAACAATGAGGTGTTGCTTAGAATGCCTGCCGTGTGACTGATGGAGACTGACAATTCTTCCTGTGACCCAAATTGAATTTTAGATTTGTCACAATGGTATCACTTATGTCAAGAGCAGACATGATGCATTTCCCCTGTTGTATGTTTCACATTCGCTTTATGGGTTATCTGTGGCCACGGTAACTCATTGGGGCACCCTGTAACTTGAGTTCACACTGCTGAAATTTAGCAAGAAAACAACCCATTTGGGGTGACCTTTATTTATTTTTTATCACTCCTTATCACCCGTCCCCTCCCACTTGTGACAGTATGACTGTAACTTTGTTGTTTGTATCCTTATGATTTATATTGACTGTTTTCTAGTATGATTTGATTGCTTATTTGTACCCTATGACTATCATTAAGTGTTGTACCTTACGATTTGACTCACGACAAGTGTACCTTTTCTTTTATGTACACTGAGAGTATTTGCACCAAGACAAATTCCTTGTGTGTCCAACAACATGGCCAATAAAGAATAAATAATTCTATTATTTTCTTCTCCCATAACTGAGGATGGAATGGAAAAATATGCATCAAGGTAGAGAAAAGAAAGACTAGGGGTGATGAGATAGCAGTATTCCAGTATTGGAGGGGCTGACACAGAGGAAGAGAAGGTCAACTTATTTTCCAAAGCACCAGAAGGCAGGAGAAGAAACAATGGATGGAGACTAATCAAGGAGAGAAGCAGCCTGGAATTAAGGAGAAACTTCCTGACAGTGAGGACTAACCAGTGGAACTGCTTACCTTCAGAAGTTGTAATGGCTTCATCACTGGAAGGTTTTTAGAAAAGACTGGACAACCTCCTATCTGAAATGGTATAGGGTCTCCCAGGAGTGGGATTCTACAGGCTCGCACCTATTCGCTAGAACCGGTTGTTAAGATTCTAAGCAATTCGGAGAACCGGTTGTTAGAAGAAATTACTGGCCTAATGTATTTATTTATTTATTTTTCAAACTTTTATACCGCTCCCTCTCCCAAAAGGGGACTCGGGGCGGTGTACAGCCTACTAAAAAAACATACAATAAATATATAATAAATACGATTAAAAATAGATTAAATAATTAGATCCGGCTGTCTATTCAAGATTCAATTAAAAATTAAAAGCTAATAAAACCCCAATTAAAATTAATTAAAACCAAAAACACAGTTACTGGGCCAGGCCAGCCTGTTTAAAAAATAGGGTTTTCACTGCGCGCCGGAAGGTCAGAATATCCGTCATAGCCCGTATCTCTGGGGGGAGATCATTCCATAGGGAGGGAGCTCCCACAGAGAAAGCCCGAACTCTCGGGGCCGTCAGCCGACAGCGGCCAGGCGGCGGTACCCCAAGTAGGGCAACCCTGTGGGAGCGTACTGGGTGGCGGGAGGTTGACAATGGCAGTAGGCGGTCCCGTAAGTACCCAGGTCCCGAGCCATGGAGCACTTTAAATACCATCAGTACCACCTTGAATCGAATCCGGTAGGCCACAGGAAGCCAGTGCAGCCTGTGGAGAAGCGGTGTAACGTGGGAGCAGGGGCGAGAGCACCGACCCCTGAGGCATCCCACACAGTAGGGGCCTCGGGGCCGACCTCTGCCCCCCTGTCAACACAAATTGCGAACGGTCGGAGAGGAAGGAGGTGAACCACCGCAACACGGTGCCCCCCACTCCCAACCCCTCCAACCGCCGCAATAAGATACTGTGGTCGACAGTATCAAAAGCCGCTGAGAGATCTAATAGGACCAGGACAGAGGAACAACCCCTGTCCCGAGCCCTCCAGAGATCATCAACCAACGCGACCAAAGCCGTCTCCGTGCTGTGCCCGGGCCTGAAACCCGATTGGAGTGGGTCAAGATAACTCGCTTCATCCAGGTACTGCGGGAGCTGACGTGCCACCACACTCTCAACAACCTTCGCAACAAAACGAAGGTTGGAGATAGGACGATAATTAGATAACAATGCTGGGTCCAGGGACGATTTCTTGAGGAGGGGCCGCACCACCACCTCTTTCAAGGCAGCAGGCAGCAGCCCCTCTCTCAAGGAAGCGTTTATAATGCCCTGGAACCAGCCTCGTGTCACCTCCCGAGTGGCCAAAACCAGCCAGGAGGGACACGGGTCCAACAAACAGGTGGTGGCATTAAGCCCCCCCAGTATCCTGTCCACGTCCTCCAAAGTAACAGGGTCGAACTCAACCCAATTGACCTCACCGATATCCACCCCCCCCCGCCCGGAGATGCCCAATCGGAGTCCAGTTCGCTCCGGATCTGAGCGATTTTGTCCTGCAGAAACCTGGAAAACTCCTCAGCCCGTCCCTGCAAGGGGTCCTCCCGCGCTCCCACCTCCAGGAGGGAGCGGGTCACCCTAAACAGGGCGGCTGGGCGGTTTTCCGCGGACGCAATAAGGGTGGAGAGGTAAGACCTCCTCGCCATCCTTATCGCCACTAAATACGTCTTAATATAAGAACGTAATAGTGTTCGGTCAGACCCAGAGCGGCTAGCCCTCCAACTGCTCTCTAGGCGTCTTTTCCGGGGCTTCATCTCCCTTAGCTCCTCAGAAAACCAGGGAGCCACATGGGATCAGCACCGGGTCAGAGGCCGCAAGGGCACGACTCGGTCAAGGGCCCCAGCAGCCACCCTATCCCAGGTGGCGACCAAGCCCTCAACTGAGTCGTGTGTGTGAGCTTCGGGAAATGGCCCAAGCTCCGTCAGGAACCTATCAGGGTCCATCAGGCGCCTGGGGCGGTACCATTTTAATGGTACCGCCTCCCTGCAGTCAGGGGGCGCGGAACGGAAGTCAAGCTTCAGGAGCGAGTGATCCGTCCATGACAGGGGTTCCACAACTATATCCCCCATACCCAGATCACTCTGCCACTGATCAGAGACAAAAACCAGATCCAAGGTGTGACCTCCCACGTGAGTAGGGTCCCGAATTAACTGGGTCAGGCCCATGGCCGTCATGGAAGCCATGAACTAATCCTGTAAGGAAGGCAGGAAGGAAATGTTCTGGTGTTGCTTACAGAAACTGCCTCTCCGTTAACCCTTATCATGTTCTTGGCAGGACTAGACTTCCTGTCTCAGGAAAATCTCTGGAGTTTTTTCCCTCCTTTGCTGGTACTTTGCTTGTGTGGAGTGACCATTCAAAGTTACAATGGCACTGAAAAAAGTGACTTATAACCATTTTTCACACTTATGACTATTGCAGCATCCCCATGGTCACGAGGCCAGGTGAGGAGATGCATGCCTCGATGTGAGTGATGTTGAGTTGGCCATGCCCAGCCAGTCACATCATCACCACCAAGCCACGTCCACCAACCATGCCACGCCCTCAGAACCGGTTGTTAAAAAAATTGAATCCCACCCCTGGGGTCTCCTACTTGAGCAGGGGGCTGGACTAGAAGACCTCCAAGGTCACTTCCAGCTCTATTCTGATTGATTGTTTGATTTTTGAAATTTGCCCAAGTTGAGGTATAGAACTGGGAGTGGTTGGACTTCCGGAATCTTTCTGTTTTAATTCCTATCTTTTAACCCTTGTCTTAGTAAGACTCTTCCTTCCACTGATCTCATCACCCATCTGGTGATGCCTTATAGCCTTCCAGATTGGTTAGGAAAACAAGTTGCCTCCCCTAATCACATTTATCTACCATCATCCATATACAGCAGTGGTCCCCAATCTTTTAATTCCATGGTAGCAGTGGACGATTCAGCGGTTTCAGCAGCAGGGTGGAATGGCTTTCATTCACCCAATCTAAATGCAGTGCACACACATAAATAAAGCTTTGTGTGCTTACCTGCCACTTTGGTGGCCCAGTCCTCAATGGGTTTTGGCCAGAGGTGGTCAACCTGGAGAACTGGTAGCAGAAATTTTGAGTAATTTGGAGAACCAGCAAATACCACCTCTCACTGCTCCCCACCCCCCGCCCCATCTATTCTCTGCCTCCCAAGTCCCAGCTGATTGGCTGGGTTTTCTTTTGTTGCCCTGCACAGGAGAACGGAGCTGGAAAGCAGGTTAGTGGGGTAGGGAAAGAATGGGATTTTATAGTATCCTTCCCCTGCCATGCCCACCAAGCCACACCACACTCAACAAGCCACACCCACAGAACCAGTAATAAAAAAATTTGAATCCCACCACTGGTTTTGGCTCAGTAATGGCCTGCAGCCTAAGGGTTGGTGACCTCTGCTTTAGAGGATTCAGCAATCCTAAATCTCATTAGCTTTTGAGGGTTTCTTGGATGAACTGTTTGTTTCAGGTCCTGCCACAACATTTCTGTAAGTTTTAGGTTTAACTTTTCTATAGCAGGCCATTGAATTTATTCTCCTTCATCTTTTCCCTTGTAGATTTGGTTCTATGATTAGAATCAATGTCTTGTTCCCTGAACTATTTGCATTTCAGCTTTAGCTGGCAGACAGAATTTCTCCTGCAGAGTTCTCTGGCAAGAAGCAGGATTCATGCTTTCTCCAGGGGTGACATCTCATCTAAGCCCTGAGGCAGCGAAGCCTCCCCAGATCAGGATTAGAACACC
This sequence comes from Bungarus multicinctus, assembly GCA_023653725.1. Taxonomy (NCBI): domain Eukaryota; kingdom Metazoa; phylum Chordata; class Lepidosauria; order Squamata; family Elapidae; genus Bungarus; species Bungarus multicinctus. The sequence continues at coordinate 120,716,994 of CM042842.1, read as the reverse complement.
TCCAGCTGGTATGAGGTTCTTACTGGGGAATGAAGCATTTGGTTTCTCATGGCTATAGTCTGAACAATTCTGCTTTTCTTTCATCTGTTGGTGAAGCATTCTTCCAAAAGCCTGGGAGGTTATTTATTTATTTATATCCCACTTTTATTTTTATTTTTTTTATAAATAACTCAAGGTTGTAAGCTTATCTAATACTCCTTCCTTCTATTTTCCCCGCAACAATACTATGGTGAATTGGGCTGAGAGAGCGTGGTTGGCCCAAAGTGACTTTCATGCTTACAGCAGGACTAAAACTCACAGTCTGCTCCTTATTGGCCCAAATTACAGTCTTGTGGTAATTGTCCCAAATACATCCATCTGGCTTTCATGCCTAAAGCAGGACTAGAACTCACAATCTCCTGGTGATTGGCCCAAAATCACCTAACCGGTTTTCATTGCCAAGGTGGGGCTAGAATTTCTTCCTCCCAAAGACACCCATCTGCTTTTCATGCCTAAGATAGAACTAGAACACGTTGTCTCTGCCAGCTTTTTTGCCTAACACAAGACTAGAACTCATGATCTCCTAATTTCTAGCTTGGTACCTTAACCACTAGACCAAAGTGTGCTCTTTAACAAACCTGAACTGAACATTCATGTTCTTCTTACTAATCAGTGGCTTCCACCATGCTAGATTCCCATTGATCCCATTTTTACCTTTTGATTTTCTGACACAGTAGTAGAGATGTGAATACTGATTTTAGCCAAGGCAAGATATAAATTAGCTTTGGCGTTCCTTGGATATTGTTCTAAAGTTCTTCTGAGATTGTTTTATGCTCTGTCATTAGAGTGATTTTTACAAGATGGTCATTCTTGGACATATTATGATGGTCCGAAATATTTTCTATTTCAAGAGTATGTCTGACATCACCTTTTTCAAAAGAGTAAGTATCATTTTGTTTTTTTAACGGCGATCAAGAAATTTATTTTGAGTAAGGTAGGACTTGGTTCTAAAATATGTGTAGCGAGAATTTTTCTATGATGAGGGTTGTAAGATTTATGTATTGTATAATAACTGCATAATAAAATATTATACTGATTGCATAATAAAATATTCACAGAGCTGGCCCAAGTTAGCTCTTTAATTGAATTGACTGAACGATGGAGCGTGATTATTTTGTCATACTGGTACATTGCATAATGAAAGACTTCTCTTGTGACATAAATGGAACCAGCACTGAATCTTAGCATTCTTTGTTCACTCAAACTGTCTTCTTCTTGCCCCAAATATTATGGCTTTAAATTTAAAACAAAACGTAAAATGAAATCATGTAATGTTTTGAACTGGAGACAATCAGACTAGGAAGTGCTGCTGTAGTATCATCTAGTTCAAGGGTGTCAAATTCAAGGCCTGGGGCCCAGATCTGGCTTGCGGGGTGCTTAAATCTGGGCCACAGGGTTGCCCTGGAAACAGCGAAAAACTGACTGGCGGTGCCTGTGCCAGAAAAAATAGAACTCAGGGGGGTCGTAGATGGCCCTCCCAAGCTCTGTTTTTGCTGGCAGGGGGTTCCAGGAAGCTGTCACAGACAAAAAAATGGAGCTCAAGAGCCCATTTTCATGGGCAAAGCACTCAAGCCACCACAGGCTCCCCCAACACGGAGTGACATTGAGGTGGCCACCCTGGCCACACCCACCCTGGGCCCCCAAAGTCAAACATAACCCTGATGTGGCCCTCAGTGAAATTGAGTTTGACACTCTTGATCTAGTTTATCCATGGTATTTAATTTTGTTGTACAAGGTGCAATGACAGTAAAGTAAATTAAACTAAACCAAAATTTTCCTGAATATAGAGTTAATCTTGGATTAACACCTGAAATCAGCAGCACATTGTCACCTTGTGGTTTAGTTATCTTATTCCTTTCCACAACCATCCTTTTCTTTGTTCTGGTTTGTCTCTTTATTATTTCAGCAAAACATAAACATCTTCCATGTTGCAAGCCGCTTTCCATGTTCTCCATAATACATTATAAGCAAAAACAGGGATAAATATGCAATGGGTTTTTTTTTTGCATTCAGTAATAGAATGCACCAGTTATCTTGCTGAGTCACCTCAAATTCAATTTCCCATTCAGAATTTATCTAAATTACCAGTCCATAAATTAACAATGGCAAATGCTAACAGAGACCTTGAATTATATTATTTTTCAGCTGCTAGATTTGGAGAATGTAATTGCTGCTGACAAGATAATGTTTTCCAACTTCTTCTTTTAAATAAATGCATCTCAACTTTTAAAAATCAACAAAACAAAACAGGTTGGAAGGGGAAAAAAACATTCATTTGCCCTTATCTCGTTATTTAAAATAAGCAAGGCATGTCAGAGGGAACAAAGGCAACTGTGGTATTACAATCTAAGGTAGACTTTTAGGCATAAACCTGGAAAGTGAGTATGTGAGGGCCTGCATGTGAAAAAAAAAAAGGCTAAACAAGTAATTAATTCTAGGAGAAAAGGAATTTGTAGAAGAAGAGCTCCTAGAATGAGGGGTCTTTGATCAGTGGTGGGATTCAATTTTTTAAAATTACTGTTTCTATGGGCGTGGCTTAGTAGGCATGGCAGGGGAAGGATAGTGTAAAATCTCCAGTCAGAGGTGGTATTTGCCAGTTCTCTGAACTACTCAAAATTTCCGCTACTAGTTCTCCAGAACTGGTCAGAACCTGCTGAATACCACCTCTGCCTTTGGCGCTCTTTGAGCTTGGTGTTTTTCTTGCAGACATTTCAAATTAGCATTGATGATGTCAATGTCAGCTTTGAAAGCCATATTCCAGGCTGCCACATAACCTGAGAAGTTGAGAGGGGAATGATTTCAATTGAGTAGTTCTAAGTAGACAAAATAAAATTCTTTTCTTAGTTCAAGGTTATTAAGTGTGGCACAACAGAGAAAAAGATCTGATTGGTCCATGTGATGTGATGATGGGAGAAAAGAGAATGGATTGTAGTTTGGGACATTGTGGGAAATCCGGGAAACTTTAGTTTCGCGATTCCACAGATGTGCCAGGTGCTATTCTAATAAAGGTACTTTTGAGATTACGCTTGTCTCGGAGTTACTGATTGGAATGGAAGTTTGCTGGGACTCTGACATTATCTCGAAAGTACCTTTGCTGGAACACTGACAGTTACTTAGTTTGGGTAATAAAATTTCTGCAAGAAAATAGCCAAGCTTAGAGAGCACCAAAGACCCTTCATTTCAACCCTGAGCTACAAATATTCTCCTTTATTAATTCTTAGAACTGTCTGAATGAGAGGTGATTTCCTTGCTTTGCAGAAAATCAAGAGATGTTCCATTGTTATATGCACCACAGGTAATATTGTCCCTTCTAGTCCTAGTTCAATAACTATTGAAGACTTGGTTGTTTGTTTATTAACCACCAAAACCCTCAGAGAAGGGCTGTGTTCATTTGGTTCATTTTCTGATACAGAATCCACTACATTTGAAAATGTACTAATTGATGGGATGGGAAGAATTGGGGATGTGCTTTGACCTAGCATGAAACCTGAACTCAGTGTGAAATGGGACAACTTGAGGGGGAATGGACATCTAAACTGCATCTTTCCCTCATTCAAAATCCCTTCCAGTTTTACATTTGATGTAAATTCAAATGCAATTGAGATGCAATCCAAGTGTTCACACACACTAATTTGGCCGGTTCTTACAGTCCTCCACACATTAATTTGGCAGGTTCTTACAGTGTTTGGTTTCCATTAGATGTAATAACATTCAGGTAGCCTTCAAAATTATTTTTTTTAGTTGTCTCTTCACTGAGAAGTTCTCTAGAACTTTAGTGGATCATCCCAGGTTCTTCTTTGTCAGGAAGGGCTTTCACTGTTTCTTCCTGTGATTTGGACAGGTCAACTATGGGCGGGAAATTGGCCATTCTTGTCATGTCCATATCAAGACCAAAGCTCCAAGTTTTGTAAGGTTTGTGAATTGCTTGATACCACAGTTGTCATTTTTATGGTGGTCTTTAGAATCTCCTTGTTGTGTGACTTGGCACTCATTTTAGAATCAATACATCAGCGGAGTATATCTTTCAACAACCTAACCAAGATATCCCTTCAGAAAATTTCAAGAAGAGACTGGATTGGAGTATTGTCTCCTGCTTGGGTGGGGGTTGGACTAGATGACCTGCAATGTCCTTCCAACTCTGTTTATCCGTTAAAATTAGTATTCACTAGGATAGTGAATAATAGTTTGATCAACAGGGAAGGGAGGGAGTTATTGAAAATGGGGATTAATCAGAGGGACCTTTGGGATCAACAGTCACAATATCAGACTTTGAATGGGCAAAGGATTAAGACATTCATTAAGATGTAGTTCAGAAGATTTATTGCTAAAGCTTATAAACAAGAACCTAGTCAACTAAAGTTCAATGCTAAATTGGAACCAGATAAAAGTCAACAGAATTCCCAGAGGGTTGAACTTGGACTGTTTGTGGCAATGTAATGATTCTAAGCTAATGACATATTTAATTCTGCCTCCCCCCCCAGCTCTACCTGCTCTTCTTCTGCAATGACTAGATCATCAGGAATAGAAAGAACAAGAGGATAGTCAAAGAAGGAAAACCTTTATTAGCTATCACTGTAATCACATTTTCAGGCTCTGTTTTTTGGTTATTTTATGAATTATGCTATTTTTTCTTCAAAAAGCAACCATTTTTTTTTCACTTCAGTACTTTCATATCTATTCCCACTTCTGCATACCCCTCTTGAACCTCCTTCAGTATTTTTTTCAATAATCTTACCTTTTATTTATTCCTCTTTCATATCCTTTCTATTCCTCTCTTTTTACAACTTATCCAGGTTTCTATTTTGTTTCAAGGCAGTTATCTCACAAGTGCCCTGCTTAGGTCATTTTTGCAGTAGTGATTTATAGGGTCCCCTAGAGTTGTCCAACCAATTTTGTTATGCCAAAATATAGTAATGTGGATAGATTTTATATCACTTCAACAACGACTGGGAGAAGCTAATGTGGAAATGACCTTAGTCTTCTTCCTTTGGTATCTATCCATCTTACATATCATTCTTTCATTAGTTTCCTTTTTGCTGTATAAAACTGAAAACAATCTAGTAACATAGTTCAAGGAGAGAAGCAACCTAGAACTAAGGAGAAATTTCCTAACCATGAGGACAATTAACCAATGGAGTGGATTTGCTTCAGAAGTTATGGATGCTCCATCATAGCTTTTAAGAAGAGACTGGACAGCCACATGTCTGGAATGGTATAAGGTCTCTGCTTGAGTAGAGGGTTGGATTAGAAGGTCTCCGGGGTCCCTTATAAATCTGTTATTCTTTTATTCTTCTTTCTGTCTTTTGTTCTTCTAAGTAGAATCCACCCTTCCTGGTTTGATTCATTTTAAATAGATTACAAATAACCCCAGACTTCCAACCATTCATTTGGTGACTATTTGAAGTTACCACGGGACTGAGAAAAATGATCTATAAGTTTTTCCACTTACAATGGTTGCATCATCATCGCATGATCGAAATTTGGGCACTTGGCAACTGACATGTATTTACAATGGTTGCAGCGTCTCAGGGTCATCTGATCTCCATTGGTGACTTTTCCAGCTGTTGTAGCTATTGACAAGCAAAGGGGGAAGCTAGACTTGCTTAATGATTACATGATTCACTTAACAATTACAGTTATTTGTTTAACAACCATGGCACAACAAAGGTTGTAAAATCAGGTGCAATTCATTTAACAACTGTTGCTTAGCAACAGTAATTCCAGTCCCAGTCATGGTTGAATGTCAAGGGCTGCCTATTTGTGTTATCAACTTGATGTTGACTCTTGGCAGCCATGTGAATAGATTTTCTCCTTGATGACCTGATCTATTTTCTCCCAAACTATCACTCATAAGAAATAAAATAGACTCAATTTTCAATTTTCAAATAAGGGAAATGGATGGGAAGAATGCTTCAGTTTTCTACCATGCAAATATTAGAAGCTGATGTAATGTTCAATGTGACATTTTTTTTTAACATTCTGAGAGATGGTTTGGAAAGAAAGGCTAACAACATTAATGGTGATAATGACTTAAAGGCAAAAGTAAAGGTTCCTCTCACAAATACACGCTAGTCGTTTCTGGCTCTAGGGCGCAGTGCTCATCTCTGTTACAAAGCCGAAGAGCCAACGCTGTCCGAAGATGTCTCCGTGGTCATGGGACCAGCATGACTAAATGCTGAAGGTGCACAGAATACTGTTACCTTCCCACCAAAATGCTCCCTATTTTTCTACTTGCATTTTACATGCTTTTGAACTGCTAGGTTGGCAGAAGCTGGGACAAGTAACAGGAGCTCACTCTGTTACACGGCGCTAGGGATTCCAACTACCGAACTGCCAACCTTTCTGATTGACAAGCTCAGCGCCTTAGCCATTAAGCCACCGCATCCCTCATAATGTCTTGGGTATTACCTTTAGGACTATGCAATGGATTCAATTCATAGAATAATAGAGTTGGAAGGGTCTTTGGAGGGCTTCTAACCCAACCCTCTGTTCAAGCAGGAGACCCAATATCATTTCAGACAAATGGCTGTCCAGTTTCTTTTTGAAAGCATCCAGTGATGGAACACCCACAACTTCTGAAGGCAATCTATTCCACTGGTTGATTGCTCTCAGCATTAGGATTGTTCTCCTTAGTTCTAGGTTGCTTCTCTCCTTCATTAGTTCCCACCCATTGTTTATTGTCTTGCCTTTTGGTGCTTTGGAAAATAGTTTGACCTCCTCGTCTTTGTAGGGACCCCTCAAATATTGTAACCCTCAAATATTGCATCATTCAAGTGAGTTCTTATAATATAGAGGAGCATAAATGCAGCATCTGTCTAGTGGTTTGATTGAAGGAAAAGGTCCACTGCAGTAATCAGATTTAACTTCCCAAGAAAATAAACACAGGATCAAACTCACTTCATCCTGCTATAGCTAATACTGATCTATTTTCAGACCTAGCACCACATCTGTATTTATGATTTAAGGAAACATATACTTTCAGCACATCTGTTACATATTTTGGCATCTCGAAAGTTCTAGAGGGCCAGTAATGACTACCATGATTTCTCTGTTTGTTTCAAAATTATTTTGCGTTGTTTATTTTTTCATCAGCAGATGCTAATTCTGTTAACCTGCGCAACAAAGATGGGACTCAGTCCTGCAGGACTTTATGGAAGGTTCACAAGTGTGATTCAACATGAGAGGGAAGTCAACTTCTCATAACCAGCCCTTGGCCAGACAGCAGCAGCAGAGACTAGCAGTTTGAAGCTGCATAAAATGTCTCAAGCATATGGTATCTGAAATGTGAGCCAGTTGGAGATTCCTGCTCAAAATGAAAGTTTGGCAAAACTCTCCTGCTGGATGAACTTCAACACTTTTAGCTTTGTATGGAGAAGCTAATTATTCTCAAGTCCACTATGCCAGTTCCAACATGCCTTCAGCAACAGCACACAAAATGATTTGCAAGCCATGTCCTTGCACACAAATGTATAGATTCAACAGGAAGAAGTAAAGGGTAGTCTTGACTTACAATCACAATTGGGATAAGATTTCCAGTTGTAAATGTTCAGAGTATTGCAGCGTAAATTCAACACCAGAAAAATAAACAAAGATGTCTGAGACTTCATTTAACTTCTTTATAAACATATAAAGTAAATTTTACAATACCAGTTGTAGATTTCTCCAACATGGAGCAAACTCAAGCAGAAGCAGGCATGTTACAGGTTCAGAGCAGAACAGCAACTCAGGAGCTCAGAAACAGACATCAGTTTCACTTTAGTTCAGCAGGCAATCAAGACACACAGCAGAGAAGAGAAGTAGTTTCATTTTCAATAGACATACTCAGAACTTAAACATAGCTGCAGAGCTGTAGAGCTTAATTTATAGCCATGCGTAGGCTACTTCTACTTTCAGTTTCCAAACAGTCCTCATTGGCTGACTTAGTTGCTATGCCTATTCATTGGCTCACCTTGTTACCATGCTCTATTCCTGTTCATGAATATACTCTGACAGTAAATCATTACAATCATAAGTCAAGGTACCCACATGACTAGACTCAATTTTACAAACATTTTTTGAGGCAGTTGTGAAGCGAATCTTGTACTCATGAACTGGAAACTGGTTATAAGTGCAATTCTTCTGAATGGGGTGATTTTGTTAGAGACTGCAAAAATAAAAAGTCAGAAACTGGCAAAAAATGTTGCACGTGTCCCATGACGATGATTTGCAACATTTTGGTCCAGTTTCTGACATTTTTTTACAGTCTAACAAAATCACCCCATTCAGAAGAATAGATTTTCACTTATTATAACCACAGTTTTCACTTCAAGAGTCCTAAAGGCAAACCAGTTGACAAATGTCCAATATGAAGTCATGTGACTACAGGGGAGTAAAGTAAGGGTAAAGGAGTCCCTGCGGATTTTACTCCACTAGTCATTGCTGACTATAGGCAGTGGTGCTCATCTCTGTTTCAAAGTCATTGAGCCAACACTGCCTGAAGACATTTCCATACTCATGTGGCCGGCATGTCATCATGGAGCACTATTATTATCCCACCGAAGTGGTATCTATTTATCTACTCACATTTGCATGCTTTCGAACTGCTAGGTTGGCAAGCGCTGGGTTGAGATCCTGTTGTATGGTGCTGAGGTCTTGAACCTGGGCTGCCCAGCCTCTTAACTGCTGAGCCACCACACTGCCCACAGGAGGTGTGTGTGCTGGCCTAATGTTTTACAATGGCAGAAGTGCCTTAAGGGGCATAAAACATTTTTTTCCAGGCCTGTCATAATTTGAAACAGTCATTAAAGTGATTGGTGTTAAGTCAAGGACTACCTGTACTTTCTTTGCTCCGAAGCTATCAACATTTTCTGAAAATGTTGGAAAAATTTGAAAATATTCTGAAGATCAGAGGACATATGGATTGACATAGAATAAAGTGGCATAGAATTTAGAAGTTAAAAGATGCAAACAAGTGGTTCTAACCAAATAGTTGGAAGTTTGCATCATCATGATATTAGCCTATGGTTAATTTCTCTTCAGGATGCACAGCTTTTTTCACTGGTAGAGAATAACACTTCAGATGCTTCTCTGTCTGTCTGTCTGTCTGTCTGTCTGTCTGTGTGTATATGTGTCTTTCTGTCTCTGTGTGTCTCTGTCTGTGTGTGTGTCTCTGTCTGTGTGTGTGTGTGTGTGTATGTGTCTTTCTGTCTCTGTGTGTCTCTCTCTGTGTGTGTGTGTCTCTGTCTGTCTGTCTGTCTCTCTCTCTCTTCTCTTCAATCAAGCCAAGGAAATGCATGTAAAGATATCACACCAAACTGACTTTCTAACAAAAAAGCTAGAAAATCCCCAAATAATGTATTTCAACATTAAATTAAACATAGAACACTTTTATTACGACAACATGCTATTTTCAGCAAAACGATCAGAGTGGCGTCCAGGATTGTGCAGTTGATCAAGCAGGCTGTGAGAACTCTGTGACAAATAAGAGAAGACCAGATCTGCCTACTGAAGAAAGAAGTGAGAGACAGATACAGGCCAGACCTGGGAAAAGATGAGGATGAGGATTTTGTTATATAGGATGGGAAGAAAAAATAACTGCATGTGGATTTGAACAAGGACTCACTCTTGAAACCACATCAGTTGCTGACATTCTTTGGGATATGTCCTCCTAACTTTCTCCTGCAAACATTTCTGATATTAAATTCTTGAATTTCTCATGGGCATGCCTAAATAGCTTCTGTTTGGTTTGTTTGGGTGAAACTTGATCTATGAGTTGCTCACCTCTGATTCTGGTAGAAATAATAGTCAAATGAGCCAGAAAAAATAAGGATGTTAAATAAAGCAATATTACCAACACTTGTCACTTTTCCTACTGTAGATATCTCAATTAATTAATTAGTCTTTTGCTTTATTAATCTTTAGTCTATTAACTGGTTCAAGCAATACTGTAGAGATGTGAGGACTGTTAATCAATTTTCAATTTTCAAATAAGGGAAATGGATGGGAAGAATGCCTCAGTTTCTTCCATGCAAATATTAGAAGCCGATGTAATTATGGAAGAGATCTATATTTTCTCTAATTTCTACATTATTGGACCGCATTGAGTGAGTTTACAAGAAATTTCTGTAGGTTTCATAGATCTGAGGTTATATATATTGGAGTTTCACACCAAAATTCAGTGTTAAATTGTAACTGTACAGACACTTAACTCTTAGTTCAGCTTCTTAGTTTGACCTGCAAAAGGCTTCCAGATCTGACTTGACTAGATTACAGTATGACTGTATTACAGAAAAATTGAACTCTCATACACAACTGCCATAGTCTGCTGCAGAAGAAATAAGTTACAACATTTACATTTGTGTATATCTCTTCCATCTGTAAGAGCTGTGTGGTGGCTCATTGGTTAAGAAACTGGATTTGTCAGTTGGAAAATCGGCAGTCAGGTTCGAGACCCGAGAGCCATGTGATGAGGTGAGCTCCCATCCTCGCCCCAGCTCCTGTCAAGCTAGCAGTTAGAAAGCATCCAAATGTAAGTAGATAAATAGGTACCACTATGGTGGGAAGGTAACAACACTTCATGTCGTGATGCTGGTCACATGAGTGTAGAAATACTCTTGAAACAGAGCTCAATGGCCTTGAAACAGAGATGAGCACTGCCCCCTTTAGTCAGCAACAACTAGTGGAGTAAAATCTATATGGACTCCTTCTATCTCTCTCTATCTCTTTCCATTCATCCCTGGCTTCATTATCTCCATCTCTATCATTTCTCCCTCTATCTCTACCTGCATCATCCCCATCTCTATCATATCCATCTCTATCTCTCCATTCCAGAGCTAAAATTAAAGGCTTTATTTCCCATATGTAGAGGGAAGTGTAGTTACCAAATGCAGAATGCAGAAGTCATTAATGGATAAAAATGAAAACGAAACCCTTAGTAAACATAAGCAAGAGAGTAAAATAAGTACACCCTTATTCCATATAGCATAACAAAGGATAGAAGGCAACTTGGTTTTCTCACCTGGCTAGCTTTAATGAATACTTGTCTGGTGTCTTGTTAATGGATACCTGGGTGGGGTCTAGATAACCTTACAAGGCAGTTGAGATGTCTTTTGTATTCCCTTGAGCCTAGGAACCAATGGTTTCTGCTTCACTAACCTCCAAGCAATGCAGCTTAAAATGCAACATCCCATGTTCACATCGATTCACAATGGCAGAGGCGGCAGCGGCACTTCTGATCACTAAGTCAGTCCCATATGGTTGTTAAGTACAATGTACCCGATTGCCATTTGAAACCATTTGCCAGTTTTCCTGTTGACTTTACTTTGTTAAAAGTCGATGATGAAGGTTGAAGTGATCCAGTAGTGGGTTCCTACCTTGGTCGCTACCGGTTTGGTGGGTGATTGCACATGTGCCCCTAACACGCATGTGCTCACACCTCTAACATGTGTGCATGCATGCTCCTAATGTGCCAATCAGCTGAGAGGATGAAGAAACAAAAAGCTAGGAGCGACCCTCCCACCCATCCATGCACTTGTCTTTTATCTTCTCAGTTAATCATCTGAGGAACCGGTTCAGCTATACCAATGCTGGGATTCAAAACAAATTACTACTGGTTCTGTGGGCATGGCTTGGTGGGCATGGCACGGGAAGGTTACTGCAAAATCCCCATTCCCTCCCCACTCCACTAACCTGCTTTCCAGCTCCATTCTCCTGTGTAGGGCAACGAAAAAAGACCCAGCCGAACAGCTGGGACACAGGAGGCAGGGAATAGATGGGGGCGGGGCCAGTCAGAGATGGCTTTTGCCGGTTCTCCAAACTACTCAAAATTTTCACTTACCAGTTCTCCAGAACTGGTCAGAACCTGCTGAATACCACCTCTGGGCCATACCTATAGTTTTTTTTACTACTTGTTCAGCCAAACCAGTCCGAACCAATAGCATACCACCACTGAAATGGTCTCACATGGCTGTGGGATATTACTACCATGGTAATCGTACCAAATGCCCAAATTACCGAGTGCCCAAATTGCAATCTTGTGATTTCGAGGATGCTGTGACGGCTGCAACTTTGAGTGTTGGTCATAAGTCTCCTTGTTCAGCACAGTCGTAACTTTGCATGATTGCTGAATGAGTGGTCATTAACCAAGGGATGCCTGCAATTCAGGCCTAGTTTAAGTAAAGAGATGACCCTGTAAGCATCTTTCCAACTAACATGGTGGTATCACTAAAACATAATAAAGCAAATGTTCTCCTTATTTTTCCTGTCGTATGTTGATTCTTTTGTTCTCTTGTTCTTTAAAAAAGAATTTATATTGTGATTGGAGATAAAGCCTCTAGGGAACCTAACATTCTCTATCTTGTTAATTTTTGTCTTTTCCACTATGTTAATATTTGTTTCAATGTAACGCCTATGCATGGCACTGATTAATACATTTTATCCAATATCTGTTGTGTTAAAACAGTTTTTTTTAAATGACCATGGAGATTTCACTTGATAGTGCAGACAGCCTTGAAGGTGTTTAGACTACATAATGACTGAAAAATAAATATGTATGTATATAGATAGATAGATATAGATATATATCGATATTATATGTAAAGTAATATCAGCTGAAGTCAGCTGAAGTCATTCAAGAGTCCATTTACAACAATTCTTTTAATCCAAATCCAACCCTTTTAATCGAAATGAAAGCATCCTTTAACAGATGGCTGTCTGGCCTTTGCCTGAACATTTGCAATGAAAGGAATTCCACCATTTTTCTTGGCAACATACTTTATTTTTGAACTGTTTGGGGACTGGAGACTAAAACATATGAAGAATGATTTCAGGAACTGGGCACGGCTAGTCTAGTGAAGAGAAAGGCCAAGGGAGACATGATAGCAGTCTTCCAATATCTAAGGGGCTGCCACAAAGAGGAAGGGGTCCAGTTATTTTCCAAGCACCTGAAGGCCAGACAAGGAATAATGTATGGAAACTGAACAAGGAGAGTTTCAACCTAGAAATACGAAGAAATTTTCTGACAGTAAGAACAATCAACCAATGGAAAAGATTGCCTTCAGAAGTTGTAGGAGCTTCATCCCTGAAGCTTTCAAGAAGAGATTGGACTGCCATTTGTCAGAAATAGTGTAGGATCTCCTGCTTGGGTGGGGGATTGGACTAGATACCAACTATGTTAATCTGTAAATCTGTAAATAAGGAGTTTGTGTCCTAACCTGCAACTTTCAGTTAAAATCTACTGTATTGACAGTTCCATACCAGAAGCTAACGTAACAAGATTACATTTAATTTAGCAATGAGCAGATACAGTCACACAATATGCTACAATTAATTTATTAGATATTAAAATACAGTCTGCATTTTAAAGTAATTAGGGTTGTTGATTTTTTTGTGTGAACCAAGTCTGTTCAGTTTATGGGGTAATGCATTATGAATATTCAGACAATTTGGTGAGAATTCAGACATTTAGCTGATCAAGCAGAACTAATGACAGAGAACCTAGAATGAATTTCCATATTAGCATGGCACAGAACAAGTAATTCTGTTTTACTGCTTATTTGGCCGATCCCATCCAGCTTACCATCCTATTTATCTCTTTCTTAAATACTTACCAATCCTGAAACAAGCAAACACAAAGTAGTTTGATTCTGAAAATCAATTCAGTTTGGAGATTTGTTCAGATCAGCATTAAATGTGAACTTCAAAACATAGAAGACCTCCAAGGTCTTCTAATCTAACCCCCTGCTTGAGCAGGAGATCCTCTATCACTTCAGAGAAGTGGCTGTCCAGTCTCTTTTTGAAAACCTCCAGTGATGGAGTATTCTCAGCTTCAGAAAGCAAGCTATTCCATTAGCTTATTGCTCTCACCATTAGGAAATTTCTTCTTAGTTCTAGGGAGAAATTCTTCTTAGTTCTAAAGAGAAATTGACATTTTGAATTGCAGCCACATTGTATACACATAATTTTCCATTATGAAGAGATATACATAACAAAAGACCGTATCAATGGGCATTCTACAATGTCTGTCAGAGCTCCAACAAATCCACCTTCATTCAAATCAAAAGTCTCTAGCCACATCTCAGAAAAAGTAAATTGGTTTATTAGAAATTGCCATGTTGGCCCCCTTGACCCTGGTCTTCCTCTCACCCCCTGGATGTGACTTCTCCAATGGGACACATCCATCACCAAGAGTCAACCATCATGCTCTCCAATAACCTTCTTATGCTCCGACAACTTTTGGCTGCCGAGATGATTATCTAGGCATTTCAAGAATGCCTTGTTTTTCCCCACTCCCTTTTTCTGGCAGCTAAAAAGACCAAAGAAGTATCTTTTTAGTTGACAGTGTCATTCCCAAAAAAATGCCAACCTTATTAATGAACCTTATCAGTTGAAGGGAATCAGGTGGAAAGTAAGATTTTATTTTTTAAAACCAGTTTTTGCAAGTTTTTATTTTGCATTGGTTTAATGCAATTTCTCTGTAGACTCTTTGCTAAACCATTTGGAAGTTCTCTAACTCTTCTTTCTTGCTCCATTCATCTGTCATACCAGATTTAAGGAAAATATTTTAAAAATACAATAAATGTCTTTAAACTATTTCAAGTTCTAGCATATTTTCTATTTAGTTCAGCCAAAATAATGAAGCAGCTGCAGACATTTTGATATTTCTCTGTTATATTCTATGGTCAAAACATTTTCTAACCTAAATCACAAATCTCCAAGTGGTTGATCGTATTATGTTGCCTCCAAAATTGAAAGCATGAAAAACAGACTGAAGTATTGTTTTGAACAAATGTCAGTTGTTAAATCTGAAAGGATTCCAACTGATTTACATACCACATTGTTCAATATTTCTGTATATGGCACACCCAGGAATTTGCAAAGCTGGTCTTTTAGAAATCTACAACATATTTATTTTACAAAGCACATGTTGTTATTTAAAAGCAGAGCAGAAGATTATAGAGTCTCTTCATTTTTCTTCTCTCTTCTTTACTACAACATATGGGTCAAACAAAAACTGGTTTCTAATGTTCTTCCATTAAACAAGAAACATAAATTCCACAAACAGGTGACAGTAGGAAATCATGTTTGAGACCAGATAAGTATATCTCAGGATAATTGATTGAACGAGTAATAGCACCCAAAATGATTACACAGTCTGGTACTTACAAAAAATAATTACACTTCTGAAAATCAAAATTAATTTGTACACTCCTGCTGCATTTTTAAAAAGTTGTTGACATTTCATTGTAGTACTCCTAATGAAATGAAAATTATTAATAATTGTTTGCACTTAAGTGTGACAAATGTCATTTAACTCAAAGCGAGGAAGTGTCACACAGGGCATTGCCAGGCAGCTAAACTGGCAGCTTTTTTTATTCAGACTTACATGCAAAATAGCAGCTGTTTTAAAGGTAAACTGAGGGGAAAAAATACAACAATGAAGAACCAAACAATTTGGGAGAAATAAAGGCTTTTGAAAACCCAAAGTTTTCCCCCAAAGTTAAACAGGCCCATAATTAATACTTTGCCTTAGTCAATCGCACTATTACATTCAAGGTAAATGTATTTTCTTCAGAGCGAGCAACCTATGTTTTCTTGATTTTAACAGATTTCATCTGTTTAACCAATTAAATGGAACTGTCAATGTTCAGGGAGTTGGACGCAAGTCTATTGTCAGTCCCATCATTCTGGAAGCCGCTTAACTTTTCTCACTTCAAAGAAATCCCATAATTCACAGGAAGTTGCTTCAGTGGTAGGTTGCATGAGTCCTGGTAATGTTTGCCAGGGATCTTTCAGGAAAAAATAATCTATGATTAATAATGTTATTAATGAATCATAAGTGAACCTCAGCAAACAAAAGTTCCTTTTATGTATAAATGCTTCCTTTGACGATAGGACTATTTAATCGAACCCAAGATCCGCATTTCTTCAGGGCTAGTTGTTCTGCCACGCCAATCTATGGAAATAGGACCTAGACTACTATCTTATCTTAACTGGGACATTTTCCCCAGCCAGAAAACAATGCTGGTTTGTTCTAACAGACATTTTTTCCCCTAAGAGAAAAGGTGCATCATATCTTGTAACATTTTTGGAATAATGGTTCCATTCATCTGCCAAATACTATTTGGCCCAATCAGGGATCTATTTTGAGTCAATGTATAAGTTATTTCGTGCATAAGCCCTATTGGTGCTAAGTGTTCTGACCCAGGCTTCGTCAAACTTAATAAAACACAAACTGAATTTAAAAGTAAAACCTTTTTTAATGTGACACTGGGAATTACTTGCATTCCCAGCCAAAACTCATTATACACAGTTCCTCTAGATAAGAGCATGCTTTTCAGTGCTGTAGAATGCTTGTCAAGAAACAAAAGTCCAATTAAGACTTAACATAAACCAACCCAAAAACCTAGAAAAAAATGACCAGAGTACAGAGCTTCGTGAAGGACTCGGAGATTATTGAACTGCTTTGCTTCCTGCAAAGCTCTTCGTCATTGAGGACTGACTTTTATCCTGAGTCACTTCTTCTGCTTCAGCTGCTCTCGCCTTCTAGCAGCTCAGCACACATGCACACTGAAAACAGGCTCCTCTGCTTCACTACGGCCAAACTCCAAAAGCTCCGAAGGCAGCACCTCACTCCCAGATCACCCTGGCCCCATCCCTGCATCAGATGCAAGACCCACATCCAAGTCCTCACCAGACTCTCTGACTGGATCCCTTTTCTTCCTCACTGTCTGATACCTCTTCCGTCCGTACCAGCTACCGGAGAATCGCAACACTAAGTGGTTAAGCAACTCTTCCAAACTTGATGGAAAAAAGATGAACGTCTATGGCAGGATTGTCAAACTTGATTTCATTGAGGGCTGCATCAGGATTGTGTTTGATCTCGGGGGGGGGGGGAGTGGGTGTGGCCAGCTCGACATCACTTGTGTCAGGGGCACCTGAGGTGGCCTAAGTGTTCTGCCAGAGAAAACAGGCTCCCGAGCTCCATTTTTGCTGGCAGAGGCGCTGAGGGCCAATCCTTCACTTTTTCCAGGGTGGCCCCACGGACCAGATCTAAGCATCTTTTTTTTTCTCTTGAAGACGTTTCGCTTCTCTTCCAAGAACCATCTGAAGCCAAGACAAGAAACAATGGATGGAAACTAATCAGAGAAACTAAGAAACTAGAACTAAGGAGAAATTTCCTAACAGTGAGAACAATTAACCAGTGGAACAATTTGCCTCCAGAAGTTGTGAGTGTTTCATCACTGGAGGCTTTTAAGAAGATTCTGGACAGCTACTTATCTGAAATGGTACAGGGTTTCCTGCCTGAGCAGGGGGTTGGACTAGAAGACCTCTAAGGTCCCTTCTAGCTCTGTTCTTCTGTTCTTGATTTTTGCACCCCACCATAATTGGATCAGTGTCCTTCCCCCCCAAATTCCTGAAATCCGATTTAGTGAAACATTTCTATTCAGGTTGCCTTTCTTTATTTTCAGACAGCTGCATCTCATCCAGATTTGTGGGCTCCCTCCCGTCTGTCTATATTCTTTCAGGTTTTTGTTGGGCAATAGAACAAATTCCTTTGAAGAATTCCTTTCCCTTCATGTTGCCCTCCCATAATTAACTTCGGAGTATCTGAACAGCAAGGATTTCATCAATTAATCAATATATTCTTGTTTCGCCTAAGTGACAGTTGAATAATATTTGCAGTTGTACACAAACAGCAGTGCACTGTGCTGCTGCACATCCACGGCAGTTTTTAAAGGCAGGTTTTGTACAAATCAAGGCTTTTATCAATGAAGGTTTTATTAATATTTCAAAATGTTTTCTCATTTATTCCAAACTTATGCATAGAATCCTTTCTGATGATTTTTAAAAAATGGAGCTGGAGATGCCTCTAAGAAGAGAACGGCCTGATTGTGCTGTGCATAGGAAATGAAAATGTCTCTTCTCCCAGGAGTTGCTGGAATTCTGAGAGGTGAATTGGCAGCCATGGCAGAATAGAATAGAACAGAATAGAACAGAATAGAACAGAAGGGAAGGGAAGGGAAGAGAAGAGAAGAGAAGAGAAGAGAAGAGAAGAGAAGAGAAGAGAAGAGAAGAGAAGAGAAGAGAAGAGAAGAGAAGAGAAGAGAAGAGAAGAGAAGAACTGGAATAGAACAGAATAGAACAGAAGGAAAGGGAAGGGAAGAGGAGAGGAGAGGAGAGGAGAGGAGAGGAGAGGAGAGGAGAGGAGAGGAGAGGAGAGGAGAGATGGAAGGGACCTTGAAGATCTTCTAGTCCAACCCACTGGTCAGGCAGTAAACCCTATACCCGTGATGGCAAATATATGGCACGCATGCCGTAAGTGGCACACAGAGCCATCTCTGCCGGCATGCAAGCCGTCACCCCAGAACAGGTCCACTGCGCATGCTCGCGCACCTCCCGCCAGCCAGCTGATTTTGGATACCTACCATGCATGTGCGTGGGGTGGAGCACACGTGGGAGACAAGCATGCATGCGCAGAGGCATGCAGGGTGGGGGTGGGGGGTGCATGTACAGGGGGGCAGGGGGGTCACACACACATTGCATTATGGGTGCAGGCATGTATGCATGCACATGCACACACACACCTGCGCACTTTTGGCATGCAATGACAAAAAGGTTAGCCATCATTGCCCTACATGATTCCAGTGTTAGAGCATTCACAAATTATCCCACTGGTTAATTGTTCTCACTGTTAGGAAATTTCTTCTTAGTTCTAGGTTGCTTCTGTCCTTGATTACTTTCCACTTATTGCTTGTTGTCCTGCCTTCAGGTGCTTTGGAGAATAGCTTGACTCCTTCTTCCTTGTGGCAGCCCCGGAGTTATTGGAATAACGCTATCATAACACCCATAGTCCTTTTCATTAAACTTGATATATTCAATTCCGGTAACTGTTCTTTATATATTTTAGCCTCCAGTTCTCTTGAAGAGCTAGAATAAATTTACCCTTGAGGTAAATTTATCTTTGCTTGATAGTAGGGTTATATAATACATCTAGATTTGGATCTTGGGGTGAAGTTAGACACAGGGTCACTTCCAAGTTTTCTTGATGGAACTTCATCTCAGAGAGGATCAAACTGGATTCGCAACTAAATCTAGGCTGACATAGAAATTTTAGAACAGGGGCATACACATACATACAGTGCGTGTGAGAGAGAGGATGGGGGGAGGACAACCAGTTGTTTCTTTGATTGTATCTTCCTAAGATTTCTTCTTTTCTGCTGCAATGCTGTCCTTTGCATTAAGTAAGACATGATTGCTTAAAGGGAGCAGTTCAATAGTTCAGTTAGCTCTACTTTTAAAAAGAGGATAGGGTTGTTGCACCTTTTTAATTTGCTTTATTTGAATTAAAATATTTATTTGAATTAAAATCAACATATATGGGGTTTTTCTGAGTATGTGATGGTGCACTTCATGCATGTTATTATTGGTAGGATGTGGGCAACAGCAAAAGCTGAGATGTAAGATCCTAACCAGCTTACATTAATATGTTGGGTTAAAACTAGGCATAGAGCATGCTCGTGGCATACTGGTGAAACATCAACAAAAACCTGGTATTTTTCTTACAATTAGCAGAAAGTGGTGCTTATGCCATGTGAAAAATCTGAATTCAAATAGTTTGATAGTTTGATCTTATAGAAAGATGTTGATAAATAGATGCAAGGAAGGGAATGCATGTTAATTTATGAATTTATAATTTTCTTTTATTTACATAATTTATATCCTTTCTAAGGGTGATAATTGAATTGATGCTATTTGTAAGGAATGAAAATGGCAAAACAGTAACCAGTGGTTCCCAGGCTAAATAAAATTGTTATATTAACACATTAGGTGTTTTTCAAGGCCTCCTATATAATAGTCAAGTATCTATGGCCAGTGAGAAAAAAAAGTTGGGATTTTACTTCTTCAGTACAGATCTTGGAAAGGTTTTGATATCTAGGTACATCTCTACCCCGGGCCACCCCAACGAAGCCCTCGAAGTGATGACCCGGTGCCTGGAGGCCGTGCGGAGTTGGATGGGTCTTAACAGGCTTCGCCTCAACCCGACCAAAACCGAGTGGCTGTGGTTTCCTGCGCCCAGATACAGCCAGCTTGTTCTGTCGCTGGCCGTGGAGGGAGAAATTTTGACCCCCATGGAAAGGGCTCGCAATCTAGGTGTCCTCCTGGACGTACGGCTGTCTTTAGAAGATCACATCACGGCTGTTGCCCGGGGGGCCTTTTGTCAGATTCGTCTGATTTACCAGTTGAGGCCCTTTCTGGATCTAGACGCACTTCGCACAGTCACCTCCGCCCTCATCATCTCCCGCTTGGACTATTGCAACACTCTCTACATGGGGCTCCCCTTGAAGAGTATCTGGAGGCTGCAGTTGGTCCAGAATGCGGCCGCGCGGGTGATCTTGGGAGCCCCTCGGAGCTCCCATGTAACACCACTTCTCCGCAGGCTGCATTGGCTTCCTGTGGCCTTCCGGATCCGATTCAAGATAGTATTGATGGTTTTCAAAGCGCTCCATGGCTTGGGACCTGGGTACTTACGGGACCGCCTGCTGCCATCAACAGCCTCCCATCGCCCAGTGCGCTCCCACAGGGTTGCCCTCCTCAGGGTTACGCCACCTGATCATTGCTGGTTGGTGACCCCAAGGGTGTGGGCCTTCTCTGTGGGGGCCCCCTCCCTGTGGAATGATCTGCCTCCGGAGATACGGGCCATTACCGATATCCAGACCTTCCGGCGCGCAGTAAAGACCCTGTTCTTCCAACAGGCCGGCCTGGCCCAGTAAACGGTTTTTTGGGGTTTTTAAATTAACTAGGTTTTAAATTTTAAAAATTTTAATATAATCCTTAAATTTTAAATTTATTAGTAATATTTTGTATTAAATGGGATTTCGGCCGGATTAATTTGTTTAATTTGTTTTTAATTGCACATATTGTTCATTTTTAGTAGGCTGTACACCGCCCTGAGTCCCTTTTTGGGAGAGGGGGCGGTATAAAAATTCAATAAATAAATAAATAGGTGTCTATGACTTCATTTTTGTCTGCAATCAAGAGATTATTCTTGTCAAACAAAGAGATAAAAGTATGGATTGCTGGACTTTACAGCCATGTCTGCTTTGGAGCCCAATACTGTCTTATTAAACATTATATATAAAATTTTTGATTGACTCACACAATAATGGATGGCAGAAATTGATATCTATGGGTCCATCAATTGGTGATCACGGGATACAGAGGATCTTTCCTAGAATATAAGTACAATAAATGGTAAAGAACATGAATTAATGAGTGAAAGGAATGAAAGAAAAATAAGCTTTATGAGAAATAAAGGCAAAGGGAAAGGATGTAGTAGATCTGAATTCAAAGAGTTTGATCCTACAGAAAGAAGATGATAAATGTATGCAAGGAAGGGAATGTATATGTAAATTTATGAATTCATTATTTGCTTTTATTTACATAATTTATATCCTGTCCAATTTCACAACTCCAGGCGGTTTGCATAAAAGCATCCTGAAAGGGTATGCACAAAAATAAGAATCCTTAGTGATTGTTGCACATGGTATTCCACTTAACAGTACTAATGAAAGAATCCATTGAGCTGAGGAAGACAAACTATAATCATATTTTTCTCCAATAACAGGGTGTACCCAAAGACATCATCTACCTATCTAGCAACTGATAAGAAAAGAGCCCTGGTGGTGCAGTGGTTAAAGTGCATTATTGCAGGCAAACTCTGCCCACAGTCTGGAGTTTGGTCCTGATGGATCTCAAATTTGTTTCAGCTTTTAATCCTTCCAAGGTTGGAAAAATGAGGACCCAGATTATTGGGAGCACTATGCATTGTAAATTGCCCAGAGTGTGCTCTAAAGCACTATGAATTACACCATCTTCGGTCTGATCTAAGTATGGTATATAAAATCATACATTGCAATGACTTACCTGTCAATGAATACTTCAGCTTCAACCATAACAACACAAGAGCACACAATAGATACAAACTCAAGGTTAATTGCACCAAACTTGATTGCAGGAAATACGACTTCAGCAACAGAGTGATCAATGTCTGGAATACTCTATCTGACTCTGTGGTTTCTTCCCCAAACCCCAAAAACTTTAACCTTAGACTGTCTACTATTGACCTCACCCCTTTCCTAAGAGGTCTTGTAAGAGGCATGCATAAGCACACCAACATGCCTACCGTCCCTGTCCAATTGTTTCTTTTATTTTTATTATATGTACCCATTTCATGTATTCATAACTATGTATACACTTATACCTATTATCTTGTAAGCGATTGACAAATCAAAATAAATTCAAATAAATTCAAATTCAAATATATAAGCCTAAATGCTATTGCTATTGCTGATGCTTCTGATGATAGCAAGAAAGTTAATGCTAATATAGTTTCCCTGAAGAAAGGGAAAGATAACAAAGTTGACATGATAAAGATGTGAACTAGTTGCTCCTGCTTTCCTATTCCATATACAGAGCTGGTTGAATTCTATACAGTAAAACCTTTGATCACAACCATAATTCGTTCCATAATGAATTTCTTCGTCTTCTAATGTTTCATCTTTAGGAATTTCTGGGTTGGGGTTGTGTTTGATTGCCACCCGAGTATGTGTTCGTGACCAGATTCAAAAATTTTGTGAATTTTTTGATCGGACCCCGATTTGATTATTATCAGAAGCGTTCATGACCAGAGGTTCTACTGTACATTGGTTTGTTATTCCCTAAAGATACTTATTTAAGTTACTGGTATTGATTCATCGGATCATGGCATAAAGACAAGAACACCTAACTGTTTGGCTAATCTGCTCATGCAGAGACCTAAATTCAACAACATATTCTAGAGAGGCTCAGAGGTACCTATTCCCACCAAGATAGCTGCATCACAGTTGTGAGTTTTTCTCCATTTTGAGTCAACTTAAATCAGAATTACACTTCCAGGCTGATTTATCAGAATTTTAAAAAGCATTTAAAAAGCATTTTTAAAATCTTCCTTTTCTGGAGGATTTTGTCAATTTTTAGTTTGTTTATATCCTGACTTTATTATTTTTATAAATAACTTAAGGCAGTGAACACACACAACATTCCTTCTTATTGTTTTCCTCACAACAACAACCCAGTAAGGTGGGTCGGGCTGAGAGAGAGAGTGATTGACCCCAAATCACCTGGTTGGCTTTCATGCTTAAGGCGGAACTAGAACTCATGGTCTCCTGGTCATTGGCACAAAGCCATCGAACTAGCTTCCATGTCTAAGCCAGGACTAGAACTCACCATCTCCTGGTTTCTAACATGACACTTTAACCACTAGACCAAACGTTATGGCTCATTCAGATTATGGGAACTTTATATGTTAATTGTGATTTTAAATTGGATTGTAGTGAAATATTTATTAATTTTTGAAATTGGAATGTTTTATTTTGTACTACATCTAGTTATAGGCACATGAAAAATACTACTACTATCAAAAGTAATACTACTAATTATACTTCATTGGCATTACAATCATCTCCTTTTCTCATCAGCACAAAAGATCTTCCTGTAACATTTACAAAGCTCTAATTTGAGTCTCTCTCTTCAATCATTGACAAGCCACAATATGAATCAAAATATTTCCATTCAGTGAAGTTTAAAAAAGAGGAAAAGTTTGAAAGATAATTTAAATATTCTTCAGAACTAGGACTATGTTTGCCAAAATTCCACATTGAGAAGGAAAGATCAAAATATTTGAGAGTTCTAGTTTTGATTATGATAATTAAGATGATGGTGATGATGATGATTTAGTTTCTGCTGAAAAGTGCTCAGCAGATACTGGTAATTTAGGGTCAATTCAAGTTTTATTCCAAAGTTTAAGATTTAAAGGTACCTTAATATCAGAATGGAACAATTGCCACAATCAGCTCACTGTGACCAACGCTCCATGGCCAACTGTCCAGCACCAACTCACCATGGTCAACTCACGGCAAGACACCTCACCAAGGTCATCTCACTGTGGGAAAACTTGCTGCAGGACAATTTAACAATTCTATTTAGTTATTTAAAATAAATAAAAAATATTTTATTTTTTCCCATTTACATTTCATTCGGTCCCTCCTTTTGCATCCTTTCTTCAATAATTCTATTTCTTTGAAATTAGTATAACTCTTGTCCTGCAGCAAATTGCCCTGCAGCAAGTTGGCCATAGCAAGTTGGCCACGGTGAGTTGGCCATGGCAAGTTGTCATAGACCCCCTTCATATATGCTTGAACATTTTCCAAGTTTACTTAAATTCTTTGTTATAGAAAATAAAGAATCTCCTTATTCCTTATAGTGAAATATATAGAAGCCACTTGATTGAGAAGCTAGTGCTTTTGTGTCTGTCTGGACCCTGGATCAATCAAGTGGTTATAATATTTTTTTAAAAAAGAACCATGACAGTGAGAGAGAAGAAACCAGGGACAAAATACCACTGAAAGATCCTAGATATTGCCATTGGCTCTAGTAAACTAAACTAATCCCATTGCATACATTGCATAAACAAATAAACAAATTTAAGTTTCTTTTTCTCCAAAAAGATCAGATAGCAGTAGCCATCTTTCCATTTTTCCTGAAGGCTTCAACATAACATTTAGCACATCTCTGCATAAAAAAAAGAAAAGAAAAAGTGGGTGAAATGGATATACACAAAACTTTTGTATAAATCATTGTTCAATTCTATGCAATTCCTTGTCATGCTTTCCTGGCAGAAAGAACTAAACCTTATAACACGCTTACCCCATCAACTGCAGTCCTATTATTGACTTGCACAATGTCCAATTCCAGACATTTGGTTTTAACCATTAAGAACAGATAACAGAGTTGTTTTTAATCCTCCTGGTTAATTCCAGTCTGGCTTGGAAGATCCTATTAGGATCTACAAGATCTACAATACCACCAACATAATCCTCAACTTCATGGAGGATCATAAGCCCTTCCAACACAGGTATCATCCCTTGTATACTGATAATGATTAAGGGTTTACTTCATATTTAGAAAGTTACTAAATACTTTTAATTTAGATTAAATTTAAGGACTCTTAGTGTTATGGAGCAGAGCTATTTACGAAAGGATAGGAACATTCATCCATAATATCTAGAGAGATCTTTTTGAGCACACACACCTCTTGGGCAAATGGTGTAACTTTGATACATGCTTACTCTGAATTTTAAATGCAGGCATAATAAATTAGGCTTAAAATGCACCTCGAGCTTTAAGGGTATATGCTACTTTCTAAATGAATTACTGACATAGATGTAAGAAACCAGAATCATAATGAGTCACATTCACTGGGGAAATTCTGCCCTGTGATTTTTCATGCCAGATCAGTATATCAAAGATATCCATGGAGCCCTGTGTGACATAAAGAGCAGAAAGATTATTTATAGAACAATATGGAACAAAAGAGCATCTACAAAATCAATGAAAGGCTCAGCTATGAGTGAGCAATTTTGAAAGCAACACAGATTCGTCAGCACTATCTGACCAATATTTTGTGGTTAGTTTCTTCTCACTGTAATTTATCTATTTATTTGTTTGATGAAGCAATTCCTAAACCTCTAGCCAAGTTACAAGACCACCCCTGTATATGCTGTGATAAAACTTCATTAAAATTAAAAAAAAAAATAACTGATATAACAGGAATTAAATGTTAAGGGGAAAAATCAAAAGCCAACCCACCTCTGAGTTCCTTTAATTAAAACAAGAGTTTATTTATATATTTATGTATGTATATATATTTTTTTCTTAAGTTTTCACGGGTATTTATATTTAGGGTATTCAGCTTTGTTTGGGTATTTTCCCACGTCATTATAGTTGTGCTTTTAAAGTTTAAAGTTGTAGCGACGTTTCGGCAGAATCTCATCTGCCATCATCAGGCTTGTGCATTGTGTTCGTCTGTGAGTCAGGCTTTCATAGCCGTTTCTGTTTTAAATTTGGTGCTAGCCTACTGCTGTGTTAGAATGGTTGTTTCTTATCTTGATTGGTTGGGAGTCTTAGTCTGTGTTTATTGGTCTTGGAATTTGCTGTGTTGTGCTTGATTGGTGTTTCTAATATCTTCTGTCTGTTTTGTAGCATTTTTTTGACTTGATTGGCTGGCAACATTGTGTTTCCTGTATTGGAGGCTTTTAGTGTGGCTTGGCTTCAGGTAAATGGATGGCTATCATTTATTAGGAAGCTAGGTTTCATCTGGGTGCCTGGTTGGGGTGTGTTTGAGCTGGAGGTATCTGTTTGAGCCCAGATGTTTGCTTGGCTTGTGGTATGGAGATTTTTTTGTTTGTGAGTGCAGGCTTCCAGATAATTGACAGTCTGGTGGAATCATCTCTTCTATTCATGCTTTCAGGTCTTTTTTCAATCTCTATGGCTTCTCTGATAATTCTGCACAGTCAAAAAAATGCTACAAAACAGACAGAAGATATTAGAAACACCAATCAAGCAGAACACAGCAAACTCCAAGACCAATAAACACAGACTAAGACTCCCAACCAATCAGGATGAAGGAAAAAACCATTCTAACACAGCAGTAGGCTAGCACCAAATTTAAAACAGAAACGGCTGTGAAAGTCTGACTCACAGATGAACACAATACACAAGCCTGATGATGACAGATGAGATTCTGCCGAAATGTCACTACAACTTTACACTGCAACTGTCTTAAATATGAGTCAATTGCTAAGCATACCATTTTTGATCACATGACTATGTGGATACTGCAACAGTCATAAATGTGAAAAACGATCATAAGTAATTTTTTTCAGTGCCATTGTAACTTTGAAGGGCCACTGAGTGAACTATTGTAAGTCAAGGATTGCCTGTATTGTTGTGATATGAAAACAACTTGTCCATCTTAAAAGGAATTCTACTATTTACACCTCTTTTAGCTCTCGTGTATGTTTCTGCCTAAACAATGACAAGAAATTTTGCCCATGGTGGAGTTGCAAAACAGCTACTGATTCTTACAGTTATCAGTAGTTCATTCGTGATTCGACTGAATTGGGTTAAACTGATATGACTGCAGGAAAGGAAATGCAGTAGTTAAAATTAATAAAAAGATAACTATATTTCTAAGAAACATCCACTTTTGGGATCTAAACAAACCCAACTAGCTATGAAACCCAACTAGACATGAAATGCATCAGAAGTGGTATTCAGCAGGTTCTGACTAGTTCTGGAGAATCAGTAGCAGAAATTTTGAGGAATTTGGAGAACTGGCAAATACCACCTCTGACTGGCCCCTCCCACATCTATCCTCTGCCTCCCGAGTCCCAGCTGATTGGCTGGGTCTTCTTTTGTTGCCCTGCACAGGAGAATGGAGCTGGAAAACAGGTTAGTGGAGTGGGGAGGAAATGGAGATTTTGCAGTATCCTTCCCCTAGGAGTGCGGAGGGAATGGAGATTTTGCAGTAACTTTCTCCTGCCACACCCACCAAGCCAGGCCCACCATGCCATGCCACACCCACCAAGGCAAGCCCAAAGTACCGGTAATAAAAAAATTTGAATCCCACGACTGAAATACATTCTGTGAAAATGGATCCTCCTCTTAAAGGAGTAGGACTGACAGCTCTTGTCAGCTTTTTCCTTAGCCAGCAGCCAAACCCTCAGCCAAGAGAGGGGATGTATTGAGAAAGTTGCTTTTTATCAGAACACCATTTAAAACGCATTCACTGTTTATGGTCACTACTGTGCTGATTGTTTGGATTTTCTTTAACAGATATCTGTAAACATTCAGGAACAGCAAGGCATCTATTATTTCTACTGGTAGAGTCTCAGTGTGCAGCCTTTTCAGCATCTGTTGCACTGATAGTGTAAGAGAGGAACGTTATGAAAAGAAAGCCTTGGTGAGCTAGTGGTGTCCTGTGAACTAACCAGTGGCTGTAGGCTACATGCCAGCTTCTCCTTGAAACGGGACTGAGTCCAAGAAGTTGAGAACTATTGCCAATGTTCTTCTTCCTCTTTTTTGGGTGGGGGGTGTAATCTCTCCCTCTAAGGCAGAGGTGTCAAACTCAAGGCCTGGAGGCCAGATCTGACTTGTGGGGTCAGGGATAGGATTCCACCGGTATAACAACCGGTTTGGTGATCAAGTCCTTGTAATGGACGCTCCACATTACAAACAGCTCTAATACTTATCTTCTACAGCAGTCCCTGTGAAGAAAACAGCTGAGGCGCAGGAAACCACTCTGCCGCGCTAATCAGCTGTGCTCTGAACAAAGGAAGTAAAGGACAGGAAAGAGCTGGGGCAGGAGGGAGGGCCCTCACATGCTCATCGCAGCGAAGCGGTTCGGAGACAGCTGATCATCGGAGTAAGGAGTTCCCTCGAACCGGTCCAAACCGGTAGAATTACACTCCTACATGTGGTGCTTAAACTGGCCCCCAAGGGCCACTCTGGAAACAATAAAGAACCAGCCCATGGTGCTTCCGCCAGTGAAAACAGAACTCATAAGGACTACACATGTCCCTCCCAAGCTCTGTTTTTGCTGGCAAAGGGTTGCAGGAGGCCATCCTTGCTGAAAACGGAGCTTGCGAGGGCCACGCTTCCCTCCCCCCAGCTCCATTTTCACTGCCAGAGGGTTGCAGGAAGCCGTTGCAACCGAAAATGGCAATATGGAGCCCCTTTTCACTGGCAAAGCACTTGGGACATCACAGGCACCCTCCCAACACAAGTGACTTCATGCTGGCCATACCCACCCTGGTCCCCCGAAGTCAAACACAACCCTGATGTGGCCCTCAATAAAGTTGAGTTTGACACCCCTGCTCTAAGGTCACATTCATATACCTTTCATTCCATGCCTGTCTCCACCATGTTAACAGTGTCCATTGAAAAATTCCTTCAACCAGCATTTATCCCTTTGAGGAGCTGAAAGGACCATATCCAATATCTTCCTGCACCTATAGACCTAGAACTAAGGAATCATTTCCTGACAGCGAGAACAATGAACCAGTGGGACGTCTTGGCTTCAGAAGTGGCGGGTGATTCATCATTGGAGGCTTCTAAGAAGAGCCTGGGCAGCCACCTCTCTGGAATGGTATGGGATCTCCTTGCTTGAGCAGGGGGTTGGATTAGAAGACCTCCGAGGTCCCTTCCAGCTCTGATATACTATTCAATTTTAAATATAGAAATACTTGCTTAAATGATAAGCACGTAAGAATAACTTTCCATCGAGCAATGGAAATCCTTTTCCAAGAAAACCTTCCTTGTTTTTGAGTTGGATCATTTTTCACAGGCTACATTTCATGTCTATGTAAACAAGACACTTGACCAGGTCAGATAAAAATGTAACAGCTGCATGGACACCGAGTGCTATACTTATTTTGTCTAACCTTGTACAAGGTTTTCTTTTAAAACTTCTGATGTGGATACAGTTATTTTGGTTAATTTAGGGTTTGGTGCATTATGCAAATTGAGACCAAGGATTCCTTCAAAATCCAAGTTTAACATGTATGAATAGCATGCACTGTTTGTCATCACCAACTTTGAAAGCCTTTTGTGGTGGCTTGTAATGGATTATTCTGACCCCAGGAATGCTAACAATTATTTGCAGAATGTTACAGGGCAGAAGAGATGCATATTCCTTCCACATTCAGCAAGCACAGAGCAACATCCCCACCACCACCCCTAGATTAAGAGGGACTGAGAAAGAGGATCAAAGAGATCAAACAACCCTGGGTTTAGCATACTCACTGGGATTAAATTACACATACTTACTTTCCAAAATTCTACAGCCTAACCCCCTTTTTCCCCTTTCAATAAATCTGACTAATGAGATTCTGAAAACCTTGTTTTCTTGGTTGAGAATCGCTGCTAGGTGTTTGACATGACTCCTGCCTGAATGCCTCATAACACAAACACACCACAAAAACTTTTATGGACTCTGAATTGTCTTGGCTTTTGATTTTTCTCTGTCTGAAACAGGAATTGGCAACCCATGGGGTGCAAGCTACAAAAGGTTTCTTGGTTCTTCCCAGGTTTATACTTCTAAAAACAACTGCTAAATATCAGGGACACTTCTAAAGAAAGAAGCAAAATAATAGTGTTAAGCCTCTGATTGAATTCTTCTTCTTCTTCTTCTTCTTCTTCTTCTTCTTCTTCTTCTTCTTCTTCTTCTTCTTCTTCTTCTTCTTCTTCTTCTTCTTCTTCTTCTTCTTCTTCTTCTTCTTCTTCTTCTTCCTCTTCTTCTTCTTCTTCCTCCTCATCCTCCTCCTCTTCTTCTTCTTCTTCTTCCTCCTCCTCCTCCTCCCTCCCTCCTCCTCTTTTTACATGTGGGTTTGTAAATCCCAATTTTTAAAAATGATCACAAGCGTTTAACTCAAGAACACAGAAACTCTAAATAGAAGAGACATAGAGGACAAGTAATAACAACATATACCAATAGAAGAGAACTTTTTTAGCTCAGGGTTGAACTATTGAACAACATTCCCTTCTAGCATTTTCAATGTCACCTAGTTGGGTAAATGAAACATCTGCAAGAAAACAACCAAGCTCAAAGACCTCCAAGGACATCACAATATGTTGTTATTAACAGTCTATTAGCCCCCAAATTTCACCCCTCCTTAACTTGTGCATTCCCCTGGTTCTTCTCTCCAGAGATTATGTTCATGCATCTTGCTTAACCTTTATCTATTTTCTGCCTTCACATGAAGCACAGAACAATAAACTAATCAAAGCTGGCTTAGTCTGCAGACCTATATTTCAGATTCAGCTTCGGTAGATTTGAATTCTATAGTTTCCAAGAATTTTTCCATATGTCTTATTTCAGAATAAGGATTCTACAAAATGCAATAGATGCTTCAATCCACGTGGCATGAGGGTTTCTCAGTGGTGAGGCATATTCTTTGTGTGAAAGGTCTCTGTTTTCATCTTTCATTTTGGGGCTTTTAATTTAAAAGGTTCTTCAGTAACAGCACTTGGAAATAAACATTACTAAATATATTGTAGAGGTACTCCAATACTCCTCATGAAATTGGTCTGTGCGAGAGACTGTAACTCAGTGACATGACATGCGTTCTGCATATTGCATCCCAGGATTGAGTCTCTGGTGACTCTGATTGATAAGGAGTTCATGAAAGAGCCTTCAGTATTTTATGAAAGTAAAGGTACAAATGCTCTTTAAAGAATTGGTAGAATACAACTTCTATATTCTAGAGTTATATCTCTGTCTATAGGTAGTCCCTGACTTACTACCATTTGCATTGAAGTTCCTACCTAGTTTGAGTAATACCAATAGCACTTAGACTTATATACTGCTTCACAGTGCTTTACAGCCCTCTCTAAGCGGTTTACAGAGTCAGCCTATTGGCCCCAACAATCTGGGTCCTCATTTTGTCTACCTTGGAAGGATGGAAGGCTGAGTCAACCTTGAGCCTGGTGAAATTTGAACTGCCAAATTGTAGGCAGCCAACAGTCAGCAGAAGTAGCCTGCAGTACTGCACTCTAACCACTGTACCACTGCAGTCTGCAAGAAACATCTGCAAGAAAACAATCAAGTTCAGAGAGCACCGAAGACCCTCATAACAACTTTTTGTTTAGTATTCATTAGTCAAAATATTCAAAAAAGATGTCTAGTAAATGTTGGAAATATAACCAAAAATCTGGCACATATTATCATCTATGGTGGACTTGTGCTAAAGCAAAAAAAAAAAAAATTGGGGCAAAAATACACATGTGGCTAGAAAAGAAAATTTCTGGTTGGTCTATTCCTTCCCTGGTTCCAGACCCTCTCAATTTCCTGCTTCCAACTTTCTTTGTCCTTCCTCATTAATTGCTCTCAATTCCTTCTTATTCATCCTAACCTTGTATTGGACCCCAACAGTCAGGGTTTAATTCCTTGAGCAAATATTATCATTAATCCATTCAGAATCCTGCCCCTTTTTAGCTAACCTTTCATAGCTCAACTCTGTCTTCTCTTATTATATACTCATGTTTGCTTTTGAGCCTTTTTTTCACCTTTGAGAAAATGAGGAGCTATAAAGTCACAGTTAATGATCCCACTGACTAGTATAGTTTCAGATCAACCATTGCTTTGTTCCTGTGGAATATATGTTTGATCTTCAGATATTCACTGGTATTCAAATTCCACCAAGTCATCCCACTGATGCTCTGTCAATCTGTAAGCACCATCAACTATTAAACACAATGATTTAGCAAGCTGAGAAATAGGCTGAGCATCGCTTTTTCTGGCTTTTTCTTAAGAACATGTGTGGCTGAGGTATTAGCTGTCACATCACAGCCACCCGCTCAGAATATCACATCACGGAACTCAGGATGTTGCAACACAGCCAACGATCCAGGAGATTACAACACAAGAGCCAGGATGTCACCACAATTGAACTCAGAAGGTCATCACACAGCCCATTACTCAGGTCATTATGACCCAGGAGATTACAGCACAAGACCCAGGATGTCAAAACAATAGAACTCAGAAGGTCATCACACAGCCCATTACCCAGGTCGTTACAACACAGAAGGCTGATAGACACACAGCCAATACCTCAGCCACACATGTTCTTAAGAAAAAGCCAGCCAATCTGCAAACATCAACTCCATCAACCAATCAAGAAATGACAACACAGCCAACCTCCCCACCAGTATATATAGGGAGATGGCAGCTCTGATCACACTTTGCTCACGTAAGCACGAAGCCGAAAGCACCAGCATATATATATATACAGTATATATCAGCCTATATATATATATTAGCGTTCCATTTTTTCAAAGTTGGTAAAATGAGGATTCATATTGTTGGAGCAATATGCTGACATTGTAAACTGCTCAGAGAGTGCTGTAAATAGTAGCGGTATAGAAGTCTAAGTGTTATTGCTATTGACTTGGCTTTATTAAACACAAGAGACACAAAAAACATTTGCTCATTGTTAGGTCTATATCCCCCTTTTCCTCCATGAGCACGAATAATTATACTTCCCCAAGTCTCCTCTGATTGGCTGGTATGTATAGCTCAATACTAGCTCAAATATTCAGGATTCAGATTGCAGATTACAAGATATTCTGCTACCTACTGTTTGGTGATGTGTAGATTCTCCCAATTCATGGCTGTCCTTTATCAAGCTTGCTGTACTACTCAGAGCCAATTTACCTTCAAATTTACTTCCCAAATAAAAGCAGGCCTAAGTCTCGATGGGATCACCAGGGACCAGTCATGTTAAGGCACAATAGGACTGGTTTCTTCCATTTCTCAACCAAGATATGGTTATTATGGCCTAGGATCTTTTGTTTCCAGGTTCTCTGGACTCCAAATAGATACAGAATGATAAGTTCTGCTGCAGCTATTATGGAGGAAGATGAGTGTCAGTGCAGTCAGAAAATCTCAAGTATTAAATGTCGCATCGTAAGCTTAGGATGCTGAAAAGGTTCTGCATTATCCCTGTGTCATTTTGGTAAATAATTTTCTAAGATATTTTAGATGGCTTTCAGTCAAGATCAGCCAGGCTGGAAATAGATGTACAGATCTCAAAAGAAAATAAAAAACAATCTTATGCATTCTATTGCACCTTTTAACATTGCACCTTTTACAATGTTTAGATGCAGCCATTTCTAAATTGGTTTCTTTCTTTCTTTTTTTTTTTTTGTGGTTCAAGATAATCATTCATCAGATCAGATGTGAAATTCACTTGGTTTTTACTGGTGGAGACCGGAATCCAAGGAATCACTTAGAAAATTGTTGCTTTAGAAAACCTGGCAGACTTACCACAGTGGATTTAATGTGTTGTGTATTTTGTTTGTGTTCACCCCACTATGGAAAACATGGCATTCATATAAGTCACACGATCATTCCAGGAACTACCAGAGGACCAGAAGCAAACTTCTTCTTTGCAACAACTTGTTAGAGCCTGATGGTCTTACAATGAAAAATAAAAGGCTACAATCAAATAAAGTAAAACAAAATAGCAAGCAAGCTACAGGTAGTTTTCAACTTACAACAATTGGGACCAGAATTTCCGTTGTTAAGCAAAGTGGTTAAATGTTAAGAGTCGTCCAATTGTCCAACTGGAGGACTTAATAGCTCATGCGTGGACAAAATACTTTTAAAGCTCTTTGGTAAAGTCCAAAAGGATTTTTAAAAAGATGATTTAGAGCAGGGGTGCCAAACTCAAGGCCCACGGGCTGGATCCCATCCATGGGGCCATCCTGGAAACAGCAAAGGAGCAGCCCATGGTACCTCTGTCAGTAAAAACAGAGCTTGGGGGGGGGATCATTTTTGCTGGCAGAGAGTTGCAGGAGGCCATCGCTGCCAAAAATGGAGCTTGGGAGCCCATTTTAGCTGGCAGGGCACTCAGGCCACAGGCGCCATCCAAAATGAGAGACATCAAGCTGGCCACACCCACCCTGCCTATGCCTCCTTCCCTGAGGTAAAATGCAACCCTGATGCAGCCCTCAATCAAACTGAGTTTGACACCCCTGATTTAGAGACTAGCCCAAGATAGAAGCAACTTAAACAGATGGTGCCAATATCCCCTTAGTTTAAGCATCTCACATCATCATTGTGGGAAAGAGTTAAGCTTTATTTTCTCTTCCTGTTATTTTATGGTAGAAAAAGGTCCAAATACTGTTATCACCTCACAGTCTGTGTATGTTTCCTTGGTGGTCAAATGCTATTTTCCATGGTGGTCAAAGCAATAGTGCTGTTTCTATCCAGCACGAAGACGAAAACATTTAAAGAGAATTGCAGAGTCTCAAAAGCCTTTGCAAATGGCCTCCATATATCTCTGGGCTTCACACAAAAGCTGTCAGGAGGTTTGGCTGGAAGCATGCACTTTCCAATGAATACCTGCACAGAGACAAAATACCCCATGCATTTGGAGCACCAAGTAAAAAATAAAATAAAATAACAGCAAAAATGTTGGGAAAGGTTGTAAAAAAAAGTGGTCCCTGGGGTTTTTTATACAGCTTGCTTGCATTTTAAAAATAGTGAATGGATTGTGCTTTCAAAGTATATTTTCCTTTCTTTCTGTAAATCAGATGTTTTTGCTTTATTAAAGAAATAATATCTCTACTGCAGGGTGTCAAACTTGATTTCATTGGGGGCCACATCAGGGTTGTGTTTGATCTCAGGGGGCTCGGGTGGGTGTGGCCAGCTTGACATCACTCATGTTGGAGGCGCCTGTGGTGGCCCGAGCAGTCTGCCAGCAAAAACGGGCTCCCGGGGCCTGTTTTTGGCGGCAACGGCCTCCTGCAACCCTCTGCCAGCAAAAATGGAGCTGGCAGGTTTCACTGGCAGAGTCACTGCAGGCTGGTCCTTCATTGTTCCCAGGGCAGCCCTCAGGCCAGATCTAAGTACCCTGCAGGCTGGGCCGGGGGCTAACCCGGGCCTTGAGTTTGACACCCCTACTGTGTTGATACTATACTCCTGAAGCATTTGCCAATATATCCAACTACCCACCCTTCTTTCTTTCCTTCCTTCCTTCCTTCCTTCCTTCCTTCCTTCCTTCCTTCCTTCCTTCCTTCCTTCCTTCCTTCCTTCCTTCCTTCCTTCCTTCCCCCCAATGAACCTCAGTTAAGCTATCTTATATAAAATTCAGAGAACTCAATTGCGATATTGCTCAAATAATATTATTCTTCTGCTGCACCGTTGGATTTATTAATAGCCATCCCATAAACAATAAAAACTACCCAAGCATGAAATGCGTTTATGCGAATATGCTCATTACCTTGGCATTAGAGTGCTGTGGATTTTTGGTGCTTTAACGCCATTCCTATTACAGCTGCCTTCCTTCTTCTTAAGCAAAAAAGACAATTGGAAAAATGCACTGGGAAGGAAGCTTTTGATTGGATAATTTAAATCTAAATTAGCCAGTATGGAGTGAATATTTGTGATGCCTTTTAAACACATGTTTATGCCAAACCACCAAATTATCTTACTTTTTTTCAAGAAACACAATCGTTGCTAGATTTCTTACAATGCAGACAGATATAGAACAGTGGTGGGATTCAAAAAAATGTTACTACCGGTTCTGTGGGTGTGGCTTGGTGGGCAAGGCTTAGTGGCTGTGGCAGGGGAAGGATACTGTAAAATCTCCATTCCCTCCCCACTCCTGGGGGAAGGTTACTGCAAAATCCACATTCCCTCCCCACCCCCTAACCTGCTTTCCAGCTCCGTTCTCCTGTGCAGGGCAACAAGAGAAGACCCAGACAATCAGTTGGGACCCAGGAGGCAAAGAATAGGTGGGGTAGGGGCCAGTCAGAGGTGATATTTGCCGGTTGTCCGATGGTATTTGCCGAGGCCAGTCAGAAGTGGTATTTGTCGATTCTCACAACCACCGAACCAATTGTCAACGAAAGTGCAGTCCATCTCTGGGAATGAAGCTTTTTTGTTCATATGAAAGCAACATTAAGACATTTTTCAGTACTTGGATCTTACAAAATGTAGCCCACTGACTAGCTTCAAATGTTTGAGATTTCAAAGATACCACAGGCAGCCACCTTCTTCCTTCCTGTTAACTAATAAGAGGGCAAGTTACCTTTTAGATTTGACCTGCAACTCCCAAAATATCCAGGCGAAGAATTCTTTGTGTCACATTCTCGCTCTCTCCTTCCCATCCAACGCTTTGGTTTCATTTGTCTTGAAAATGAAAAAAAAGAACACATCGGAGTAGCTCTTGAAAAAGGCTGTGCGTAGTTTGAAAGGTAATTCTCCTGACATTTTGTCAGGATATGAAAGGCAGGAGTTTGATTAACTCCATTGCTCCTTCAGCTTAAAAAGTATGTATCAGAGTGCCCAGAGCTTACATCTTCAAGTGCTGCCATTTGCTGGTACTGTGGAAAATGAGTCCTGAGGAAAATAATAGTAATAATAATCTTGCAATTCTCAACAGAAGTTTTCTTCTCTTGCAAAAGAAGCTTCTCTTTCTTGATCTCATCTTTGAGGTACTTGGCATCTTCGTTGGGAAATGGTTGATGTTTTCTGTTTCCTTTCTCTCTGCTGCTCTACAGCATACTACAGAGGCCTCCAACTTTTCTGGCTCAGCGGATTGGCAGAGGTGGTGGGGCAAAGGGAGGGGTGGGGGAAGGGGATGTTTTCATGCACATGTGCGTGCTATCATGTACCTCAGTTCTAATTTACATGAAAGCTGGGACATGACCATTGAAGTAAAGACAAGGATAGAGAAACAGCATTCTTCAAAATGAAAAGGGTCTTCTGCAATTGTCACCTAATCCTAAGATTCAAAATCAGGCTTGTCAGATGCCCCATCTTTCCTATCCTGCTCTACAGAGTGCAGAGTTGGTCTCTGACAGAAAGCTACTTATTTTATTTATTTATTTTATCATATTTTTATACCGCACCCTCTCCCAAAATAGGGTCTCAGGGCGGTGTACAGCCTACTAAAAACATATAAATACATTATAAATACAATTAAAAATATATTAAACGCGATTTTTCCGGCTGTATCCCATCAAAACCAAATACAACAATATAAAATCAGGGATCTTAGATAAAAATTAAAAGTTAATTACTAAAATCCAATTTAAAACCAGAACCCATTCATTCGGCCAGGCCAGCCTGCCTAAAAAGTAGGGTTTTAACTGCACGCCGGAAGGTCAAGATATCCGTCATAGCTCGTATCTCTGGGGGGAGATCATTCCATAGGGAGGGAGCTCCCACAGAGAAAGCCCGAACTCTTGGGGCCGTCAGCCGACAGCGGCCGGGCGGCGGTACCCCAAGGAGGGCAACCCTGTGGGAGCGTACTGGGCGGCGGGAGGTTGATGATGGCAGCAGGCGGTCCCATAAGTACCCAGGTCCCGAGCCATGGAGCACTTTAAATACCATCAGTACCTTGAATCGAATCCGGAAGGCCACAGGAAGCCAGTGCAGCCTGCGGAGAAGCGGTGTAACGTGGGAGCTCCGAGGAGCACCCACAATCACCCGCGCGGCTGCATTCTGGACTAACTACAACCTCTGGAGACTCTTCAAGGGGAGCCCCATGTAGAGAGCATTGCAGTAATCCAGGCGGGAGATAACAAGGGCAAAAGTGACTGTGCGAAGTGCGCCCAGATCCAGAAAGGGCCGCAACTGGTAAATCAGACGAATCTGATAAAAAGCCCCCCTGGCGACGGCTGCAATATGTTCTTCTAAAGACAGCCGTACGTCCAGGAGGACACCCAAGTTGCGCGCCCTTTCCATGGGGATCAAGACCTCTCCCCCCACGGCCAGCGAAGGAACCAGCTGGCTGTATCTGGGCGCAGGAAACCACAGCCACTCGGTTTTGGTCGGGTTGAGACGAAGCCTGTTACGACCCATCCAACTCTGCACGGCCTCCAGGCATCGGGACATCACTTCGACGGCTTCGTTGGGGTGGCCCGGGGTGGAGATGTACAGCTGAGTATCATCAGCGTACTGATGGAACTCCACCCCGAAGCCACGGATGACCTCACCCAGCGGCTTTACATAAATGTTGAACAGCAGGGGCGAGAGCACCAACCCCTGAGGGACCCCACATCGTAGAGGCCTCGGGGCCGATCTCTGCCCCCCCGTCAACACAAATTGCGAGCGGTCGGAGAGGAAGGAGGTGAACCACCGCAACACGGTGCCCCCCACCCCCAACCCCTCCAACCGCTGCAATAGGATACTGTGGTCAACAGTATCAAAAGCCGCTGAGAGATCTAACAGGACCAGGACAGAGGAACAACCCCTGTCCCGGGCCCTCCAGAGGTCATCCACCAATGCGACCAACGCCGTCTCCGTGCTGTGCCCGGGCCTGAAGCCCGATTGGAGGGGGTCGAGATAACTCGCTTCATCCAGGTACTGCGGGAACTGACGTGCCACCACACTCTCAACAACCTTCGCAACAAAGCGAAGGTTGGAGACAGGACGATAGTTAGATAACAATGCTGGGTCCAGGGACGGTTTCTTGAGGAGGGGCCGCACCACCGCCTCTTTCAAGGCGGCGGGTAACAGCCCCTCTCTCAAGGAAGCGTTTATAATACCCTGGAACTAGCCTCGTGTCACCTCCCGAGTGGCCAAAACCAGCCAGGAGGGGCACGGGTCCAGCAAACAGGTGGTGGCATTCAGTCACCCCAGTATCCTGTCCACGTCCTCCACAATAACAGGATCGAACTCAACCCAGTTGACCGCACCGGTATCCACCCCCGCCCCCCCGCCCAGAGATGCCCAGTCGGAGTCCAGTTCGTCCCGGATCTGAACGATTTTGTCCTGCAGAAACCTAGAAAACTCCTCAGCCCGTCCCTGCAAGGGGTCCTCCCGCGCTCCCACCTCCAGGAGGGAGCGGGTCACCCTAAACAGGGCGGCTGGGCGGTTTTCTGCGGACGCAATAAGGGTGGAGAGGTAAGATCTCCTCGCCATCCTTATCGCCACTAAATACGTCTTAATATAAGATCGTAATAGTGTTCGGTCAGACCCAGAGTGGCTGGCCCTCCAACTGCTCTCTAGGTGTCTTTTCCAGCGCTTCATCTCCCTTAGCTCCTCAGAAAACCAGGGAGACACGTGGGATCAGCACCGGGTCAGAGGCCGCAAGGGCATGACTCGGTCAAGGGCCCCAGCAGCCACCCTATCCCAGGTGGCGACCAAGCCCTCAACCGAGTCGTGTGTGTGAGCTTCGGGAAATGGCCCAAGCTCCGTCAGGAACCTATCAGGGTCCATCAGGCACCTGGGGCGGTACCATTTTATCCGCCCCGCCTCCCTGCGGCCAGGAGGTGTGGAATGGAAGTCGAGTCTAAGGAGCGAATGATCAGTCCATGACAGGGGTTCCACAACTACATCCCCTATACCAATATCATTCTGCCACTGATCAGAGACAAAAACCAGATCCAGGGTGTGTCCCCCCAAGTGAGTAGGATCCCGAATTAGTTGGGTCAGGCCCATGGCCGTCATGGAAGCCATGAACTCTTGAGCAGTCCCCGCGGCACCGCCGGCAGATGGCAAGTTGAAATCCCCCATGACCATAAGCCTGGGGGTCCCAACCGCCACGCCAGCTATGACCTCAAGGAGCTCAAGCAGGGCTGCTGCCGCATAGCAGGGAGCCAGGTATGCGACCAGCAAGCCAACCTGAACCTTGGGACCGAACTTCACGAAAAGGAGCTCACACCCGGTCGTCTGAGACACAGTGGCTTCCCTCGGACACAGATCCTCCTTAATAACCACCGCAACCCCCCCTCCCCTCCTCTGGGCCCTCGGCCGATGAAAGACCCGAAACCCGGCTGGGCACATCTCCACCAGAGGGACTCCCCCCTCCTGGCCCAGCCAGGTCTCGGTAACTCCCACCAGGTCCGCACCCACCTCACAAATCAAATCGTAAATGAGAGGGGCTTTGTTAACACGGACCTGGCGTTACATAACATCAGCCGGAGGCCCAGGGCCCGATTGCTCAGACCCCCTGGGGAACGGGAGATGACAAGGGGGTCAGAGCGCGCCACAGCAGACAAGCAGCGAGGGCGCATTCCCGATACAGAATATGGCCCCCTATAATCGCCAAATCTGCCTCTCCCGCTCACCGTATCAATAGATTTAATTCCACCCTCCCCGGTGACCCCCCCCCCATCCTCAATACAATCCTATCCGGATTCTGACTCTCCCGGCCACGCCCAACCCACGGCTTGGTCCCAGCCTCCGGCGAGTTGTCCCCCAACTCCCGCCCGGACTTTCCTAACCCCTTTAAAAACCTAGTTAAAAATTTGTTAAGACACCCCTCCCTCCCACGCTTCCTACAACCCCTCCACTTGAAGACACTAGAAGCATTTGAAATGTGGATTTAGAGACAGCTGTTATGTATAAGCTGGGTTGACAAAATCAAAAATGAGGAGGTGATAAGCTGCATGGAAGGGCAAGGGAAATCATCAGAACCATTAACAAGTGAAAGTTAGAATATTTTGGACATGTGGTGCGACACTCAGAAAAATGCAACATACTTCAATCTCCAGGGAAATACTGAAGGCAAACGAGGTCCAGGCAAAAGAAGAACATTATGGTTTCAAAATTTAAGGGACTGGTTTGGACAAAACTCAGCAGCATTTTTTCATGTGGCTGTTGATAAAAATAGGATCAGCAACATAATCACCAATGTCCGATGACAGACACAACACAAGAAGGAGAAGAAGTATTCGCCCATCATTTCTGCAGCTCTGTTTCAAATCAAATCAAATCAAATCAAACCTTTATTGTCAACATACAACATGTGTACAATAAAATTGAATGACCTTCCCTTGGAGCAGCCCCCCCTCCCCCGAAACACAAAATACACCTCAAAATACGACAAAAGTGCCCTCAGGGTAAATGTGCAGCTGTGTCTTGATGGCATCATGTAACTTAGAGAGCGCTATGCTAACATTTGCATCAGGTGGAATATAGATGGTGCAGTGGTGGGATTCAAAAACTTTTACTACCAGTTCTGTGGGCATGGATTGGTAGGCATGGCCATGTGACTGGTGGGCATGGTGCTTCCTTTTTGCAGCTCCCCCACCCGTTTTTGGGAGCTTCTTAGCTCAGAGAAGCCTCTGGGGGGTGTTTTTGCTCCCTAAGGCTCCTCTGGGCTCAGGAAGAAAAGGAACAGAGCATGGGAGGGGCACGCAGCACCCCTCCAAGCTCTGTTTGGGAGTTTCCTAGCCTCAGAGAAGCCCCTGGGGAGGGCGTTTTTGCTTCCCAAAGGCTCCTCTGGGGCTCAGGAAGGAAAAAAACAGAGCATGGGAGGAGCATGCAGCACTCCTGCAAGCTCCATTTCGGGAGCTTCCTAGCTTCAAAGAAGCCCCTGGGGAGGGCGTTTTTGCTCCCCTAAGGCTCCTCTGGGGCTCTGGAAGGCAAAAAATGTAGTGGGGGCCTGAGATCCTCCCTCCATTTTTTGCCTTCCTGGGCCTCAGCAAGGGGAATCCCGGCACAGCTGATCTTATCTACAGCTGACTATCGGGAAGGAAAAGAAAGAAAGAAATATCTTAGGCGAATGTCAGGCAGGGGGCAGTGTGAGCGAGGATCGGGCGGGAGGGCGACTGGGTGGGGGATGTGGCCAGCGAGAACTTACTACCAGTTCAGTGACCCACACCAAATTCTTGCTACGGTTTGCCCGATCTGGTGCAAACCGGCTGAAAACCACCACTGCAGTGGTGATAACTATAACAGAAATCTGTCTAGGAAAATCAAATCAAATCAAATCAAATCAAATCAAATAGCTGCAGCCCGGCACTGGATCAGGGAACAGGGAGTTGAGGATCCCTGGAATATCAGATGGGAGACTACCATACATATCAGGATATAAACTAAACTGGGAAACTAGCATTGGCAAACCAGTTCCATAATATTGCCAAGAAGACTGCATGGTCCGTGACATCAGCCAGAGTAAAATTTAACTTAAGTTTTTTTTTTTTAATTTATCTTGGAGGGATGAATGGAGAATGAGGATTTTAAAAGCATGTTTCTAATACTTTTTTTTTTTACAAACTCAGAAATTTGTATTTTTCTAAAGCATTTCCTTAGTTTCTCCTATCTATATCTCTGTTCTGTCCTTGAAGAAGCTTGATACAACCAGTCATTCCTAGAACTAAAACAGAGCAAAAAACTCTGAAAATAAACCTTTTCAGAAGGGTAGTCTATGCAGGAGAACTGTGCTTTAAAAAGAGACGTTTTACTACCCAATTATCAGTGTGAGTGAGTGTGGGCTTTAAAATTTGGACTTTAATTAACAGTGACCAAAAAACCCAGTCCTGGCCTCTTTCAGATGTGAAAACCTCAACTTCTAAAATCTTTATCATGTTGGCTGGGAAATTCAGAGAATACTGGTCCACAAAAAAAGTTTGGTCTAGTCCTACAATCAATCAATCAATCAGTATAGAGCTGGAAGGGACCTTAGAGGTCTTCTAGTCCAACCCCCTCCTCAAGCAGGAGATCCTATACCATTTCAGACAAGTGGTTGTCCAATCTCTTCTTAAAAACATCCAGTGATGAAGCACTGACAACTTCTGAAGGCGAACTGTCCTTAAGGAAGTTTCCCCTTAATTCCAGATTGCTTCTCTCTTAGGTTAGTTTCCATCCATTGTTTCTTCTCCTGCCTTCAGTGCTTTGGTAAATAAGTTGACCCACACTTCTTTGTGGCAGCCTCTAAAATACCAGAATACTGCTATCATGTATTATATGCATTATACATGTATTAAAATAGCAATAGCACTTGCTGTTTCATAATGCTTTACAGCCTTCTCTAAGTGGTTTACAGAGTCAGCTCTATTGCCTCAAACAATCTGGGTCCTCATTTTACCCACCTCAGAAGGATGGAAGGCTGAGTCAACCTTGAGTTGGTGAGATTCAAATTACCAAATTGCAGGCAGCCGGCAGGCAGCAGAAGTAGCCTGCAGTACTGCGATCTAACCACTGTTGCACCACGACTCTTCATAATATTCAAATGAAATGCTTTTATTCTTGGATTTAAATATTTAATACACTGCATAGGTCTTGATGCCTTATATCAATAAAAGGACAGGAATATACTGCAATAGAAAACAGCTATAGTAGTTTTTAAGAAGAGATTGGATAACCATTTGTCTGAAATGGTATAGGGTTTCCTGCCTAAGCAGGGGGGCTGGACTAGAAGACCTCCAAGGTCCCTTCCATCTCTGTTATTCTATTCTATTCTATTCTATTCTATTCTATTCTATTCTATTCTATTCCTATTCCTATTCCTATTCCTATTCCTATTCCTATTCTAGTAATAATAAGTAATACTGATGGTAATGATAATATTATTGTTGTTAAAATGAATGCAACAGAATTATATTGTAGATTAAAGTCTCTTCTAAAAAGAGATACATAGAGAAAGTGTCATGAAGAGCTTCTCCATGTTCAACACCATTGAAGATGATGCTCTGGTAGAGACCGAAATACAGTATGTCATGGCTTGTCTTGGGTGGTTTCTCATCCCATCCAATGGAAGAACTGGAGGAAATAGGCTCTGATTTATCTTAGAGAGCCCAGCTGATTCAAAATGTAACATGCTTGATGAAAAGGAAAAGAGCATTGGTCCTGTGATAGATCTCCTTCAATTCTTTCAGAGACCAGCCTAGAACAGCCTTTTCATTAGACCACAAATGTATCTGCAGGAGAAGATTGATTAATACATTTTAGCCCCCTGAATGACAAGAGATTCCAACCAGCCATGACTAAAGAGCAGCCATAACCCTTTTAATTGCATAAAATAACCATCTTCATTAGGCCAACTTATCCTCTTGAGTATACCCCTGGGAAGCAGTTCAATGACTGCCGAGCACAATCCTTTTCTTCCGGCAGCTTCTTCAGGACGCTTTATATGTGATGCCATTTCTACCCCCACTTGAAAAGGACAGCCTCTCAGGCATGCCCCTTTTCAATTTAATTTCCCTGAGAGAAAGGAATGAAAAACTAAATTTGGGCAAATTCAGGCTATGTTGAAACAAACTGAAACAAAGC
This sequence comes from Bungarus multicinctus, assembly GCA_023653725.1. Taxonomy (NCBI): domain Eukaryota; kingdom Metazoa; phylum Chordata; class Lepidosauria; order Squamata; family Elapidae; genus Bungarus; species Bungarus multicinctus. The sequence goes on along the minus strand of CM042842.1, from coordinate 120,672,587 downwards.
AAAGAGGGAAATGTTGAAAGAAATCAACAGGGTGCTGGGGTGTTTCCAGGTGCAATTCAAGATGCTGGTTGTCACCTTTACAGCTCCACATGGCTTGGGACTGGATTACCCGAGGGACTGTCTTTTTCTGAGGGTCTCCACCCATACAATTCAATCTAGTAGATTGAGCATGCTACAGAGCCCATTTTCCTCTCACTGTCCGGTGCGCTCCCACAGGTCTCTTGTGGGTCCCATCAGCATCTATGTGCCGGCTGGTGACTCCGAGGAATAGGGCCTTCTCTGTGGGGGCGTCTGCTATCTGGAATGGGTTGCCTCCGGAGTTACGTACAGCCATGGACCTGGGGATGTTCAGGCGTGCCTTGAAAACCTGGCTCTTTGACCAGGCCGGCTTGGACTGATTTTAGATTTTAATTTTTATATCAAATTTTAGGGTTTAAGGGAGGGGTTTTAATTGTTTTCAGCCAGGGTCTTTAATTTAATTTAGTTTTAACTTTTATATATTTAATGTTTTAATTGTATGGCTGTGCACCGCTCCGAATCCTTCGGGAGAGGAGCGGTATATAAATAAATATTATTATTATTATTATTATTATTATTATTATTATTATTATTATTATTATTATTATTATTATTATTATTATTATTATTATTATTATTATTATCAGCCAAAGAGTGTCAATGAGTGGGAACAAAATGAGAGGTCTTCTCTGTTGTAGTGCCTGCTTTGTAGAATAGTCTCCCTTGGAAATTAGAATGGCTCCAACCCTATTGGCTTTTCACAAGACTCTACAAACTTGTTTAGTGCTCAGACTTGGGCAATGGTGAGATTCAAGTGGTGTAACAATTGGTTGGGTGAGTGTGCTCTTTGTGTGTGTGCATGCCAAATGCATGCTTCATGTGCGCACAGAGCATTTAGAAAAGAACATTTTTCGCTATAATACTTACCTTCTGCTGCAGCCCTGGTGAGTAAAACAGCTGATGCGTGACAAGCCTCTCTGCCACGGGAATCAGCTGTGCTCAAAAACAAGGAAATAAAGCACAGGAAAAGGGCAGAGGTGGGTGGGCAGGGTCAAATGATCACCAGAACTACTGGTTCACCCGAACCTGTCCGAACTAGTAGAATCCTGCTGCTGGACTTGGGGCTGGGAATGTGTTAAAAGCAGAAAATAGAATGGAGCAGAAAATAGAATAGAGCAGAGCAGAACAGAACAGAACAGAACAGAACAGAATATTGGCCAAGTGTGAAAGACACCCAAGGAATTTGTCACCAGTGCATAATCTCTCAATGTACATGTTAAACCACAACCTAATAACCATAATATTAAAGTAAAAATAATCATAATAATGATACCAATAATAGAAAGTAGTAGAACATATGAGAAAAATAAATGTAATACAGTTATATTATATGAGTAAGTATACTGAGATCTGAGGCAGTACTATGGGAATTGGATGTTCAGCAGAATGATGGCACAAGGGAAAAAGCTGTCTCTGTGTCTAGTTGTTTTGGCATGCAATGCCCTGTAGCAGCATCCTGAGGGGATGAATTTATTGGCTTTACTGCTAGCTGGTTAATTATCTTGGCTGCTGTATGCATTTATTTTCTGGATATTTTATTGTTTTAAATTGTTTTATAATTTTAGAATTATAAGCTGCCCAGAGTCATTTGGTTGAATTGGATGTCTATTTATTACTTTAGGTAATGAATGAATGAATGAATGAATGAATGAATGAATGAATGAATGAATGAATGAATGAATGAATGAATGAATGAATGTCCTATACTTTACAGGTCATAAATCCCTATCAATCTTTAAAGTGGCATGATCTGTTTCTTTGTTGATTTGTAGCATGCTCACTTCCACTTTCCCCCCCCATATTAACAACTTTGTGAAATGGATTGTCCTGTGAGATAGTGACAGGTTCAAAGTCACCTAAGGAACTTCCATATTTCCGTGCATTAAAAACCTGGCTCTTTGAGCAGGCCGGCCTAGGCTGACATAGGATTTTTAATTTAGTATTTGCATTTTAATTGGGTTTTTAAAATTTGGGTTTTAATTAACTTATTGGGGGAGGGTATGATTTTAGACAGCCTAAATTATTTAATCTATTTTTAACTTTTGTATATTGTAATGGGGTTTGTGGTTAGCTGTGCCCCGCCCTGAGTCCTTCGGGAGAAGGGCGGTATATAAATAACAAAATAAATAAATAAATAAATAAATAAATAAATAAATAAATAAATAAATAAATAAATATTTGAGCATGAACTGGTCCCTCCTTCTTCCTGATTTTAGTTCATCATGTCAACCAAACAGGTTCCCTCTCCCTTGAATGTCAGAAGTTATTCAAGGGGATCTTACTTAGACAATCTGAAGAACCTTTTAGATCAGGGGTGTCAAACTCAATTTCATTGAGGGCTGCATCAGGGCTGTGATTGACCTTGGGGGGCTGGGGTGTGTGGCTGACTGTTTGGGTGTGGCCAACTAGGTGGGCTGACCAGTTTGACACCACTTCCCAAACTGCTGGCATGTTTCCTCTTCATATTGGGTAGACCGGGCTGAAGCCATGCTGGCCTAATTGGGTAGACTGGGTTGAAGCTACATTGGCCTGAAGCAACATGAGTAGACTGGGCCAAAGTAAGATAGATATACCAGGATGGCCCTGTGGGCCAGATCCAACCACATTGCGGGACAGAACCATCCCATGGGCATTGAGTTTGACACCCCTGTTTTAGATAGTTATAAAATGGCAAGACAGTTGTGAGATTTGTGTAGATGAATCCCAGGGATGGAGAGAAGCCTTTGTAGAATTTTCTTCTGGTGGTGGCAGGCAAATGACTTGTCTACTGTTGAACAATCTGCACCTTGCCTTGGATGAGAAGGAAGGTGTCATACTGTATCTTACCTCCAACCCTCAAACAGCAAAATGTCTCTAACCAGCCACCTAAGTGGAATCAAGACTTTAAAAATTGTAGATTCAGATGAAAAAGCATCTAGAAAATGGCATGAGAGGGAAGAAGGATACTAAGGCTTTTTTAAGGTTGAAAATTAGAAAGTGTCCATTCAAGATGGATATCTTGTTTGTGAGTTGTGTGCCAAACTTGATCTGTTGGGAGCCCAACTCAAAATAAGAAGAGTGAGGCAGGAGAAGAATGAAACCTGATCTGGCTCCACTTACGTTCTAATGTAATTAAACAGAGTCAATAGTGAGTATTCCTCAATCAGGGATTTAATAATGTTTTTGCTGCAGCTAGATTAAAAACATTCAAAGATGAGCCAATGGTTGGAGGCTTCTGGGATTTACAATTGAGGCTTTGGGCACTCCTGGGAGCCCTGGGTTTAGGATATGTACCCGTAGTTTAGAAACTTAACTAGAGTTTAATTTAACTTCTAATTGCTAACTATTTTTAATAAAAAGGCAAAGTTTAGTAGCCATAGGAATCTTTGTTTTCCAAAAAAATCAAATCCAATTAACTATTTTTTTTTATTTTTTTGCAGAAAGCAACCTGCAGCTTATTGTCCACAGAAGTCTTCCAGATCCAACATCAATTCCTTGGCTTCTGAAATTCCCCAGAAGTCCAAAAGGAAGTCCCTGAGTGAGCAGGACCCACACTTTTTGACCATAGAAAAAGAGCAGGCTGAGCGGGGAGATGGAGTCAAACATGTCATCAGCTTAGAGTCATTACATTGCCACAAACAATCCAATCCCTCTTGAACACTGTTGACTCTTATCTGGGGCTGCTTTAGTATTGAACTTTAGTTGACCAGGTTCCTGTACATATGTATGAACAATAAATCTTTTTTTTTAAGAAAACTTTATTGAATTTTGTTACAAAAAGAAAAAAAATAAAAAGTATATAATTCAATAACAGCTGTTCGTGGTGCATTATCATATAACAGTCATTTGTGCGATAGTGATAATTTATACATAACTATATTCTTATTCTATCTATGTTCTATGTTTAATAATCATCTATCCTTAGTCTGTCTCCGATCTATCCAATTGTACCATTGTTCCCATACCTTATAAAATATTGAAGATTCCTTATCTTTTAAACTCAATGTTAATTTTTCCATTTCAGCACAATTCATAACTTATTGTATAACCAGTTCTTCTACAGGTGTGAATAACTATTTCCAACACTGAGCAAAAGCAATCCTGCCCGCAGTCAATATATGTAGTAATAAGTATTTTGTAGTCTTTACATATATTTTTTTTGAAGATCCCCAATAGGAAGAGCTCTGGTTGTAAATCTAATTGTTCATTGGTAATTTCCTGTAGCCATTTTTGGATTTTTAGCCAATATTTTCGAGCCTCTGGGCAAGACCACCACATATGATAATATGTTCCCTCTTTTTTCCCACATTTCCAACATGTGGGATTCAGTTTAGGGTACATTTTCGCTAATCTCAAAGGGGGTAAGTGCCACCTGTAAAACATTTTATATGCATTTTCTTTGTATGTTACTGATTTTGTTAATTTATGATTTCTATTCCATATAGTCTCCCAATCTGCTAACTTTATATTGTGTCCAATGTTTTGAGCCCAGGCAATCATACATCCTTTCACTACTTCTTCTCCCAGTTCTACTTCTAAAAGATACTTATAAATTTTAGTAATTTTTTTTTATCTGGTCCTAATAAGATTTTATCTAATTGTTGTGGTTTCAAATACATTCCATAATCTTTTATGTCCTTATTGTATCAGCTTTGTATTTGAAGATAAGCCCACCAATCTATTAGCAGCCCTTGTTCTTGGAGCTCTTGTTTTGTTTTTAAATTTCCATTTATATTCAATAGATCTTTATATTTTAACATTTTATTCAGATCTAGGTTATTTGGGTGAATCATCGCAGTCAATAAATCTTATTGACTGCAATTTGACATAAGGTCCTCTGATCCTTTGTGCCTGACAGTGACTTTGTGAAAGACAATTTTGAAAGGGGATTCATTTCCACTTAGGAATACCAAACCTCAAAAAAAATCAGCTGATTTTTCTCCTATTAAAAGGGTTCTGAGGACAAACTTCAGGTTCTGAATTTTATTCCTTAAGCCCCTAAACTTCACCCTTACCATAGGTCAAAAATGTTTGGCACTGCACATTTCAATGATATCACAACATGCTTCAATGCTTTGTCCTTCCAGAGGACTCTTCCATTCTCTCCTTTTTTCAGTTGTTTTTCCAATTTCCATCCCCTACATCTACAGACCCCACACATTCTGGACATAAACTGTTTCAACTTCTTCCCTCAGGATGCCATTATAGAGCATTGCATGCCAAAAAAACTAGACACAAATATAGTTTCTTCCCCCATGCCATCACTCTGTTAAACATCTTACTCCCATAGCACTTGTCTTATGCCTAAAGATATTTACCCATGTGGTAGGACTGTATTACTTTTATCCTTCTCATCTGTTCCACTACCTTATATCATCATCATCGTCGTCATCATCATCATCATCACATTAATATTATGATTATTAATACTTTGTTGTTTTGTACGTATATTGAGAGTTTATTCACCAGAGACAAATTCCTTGTATGTCTATCACATTTGGCCAATATTCTATTCTATTCTATTCTATTCTATTCTATTCTATTCTATTCTATTCTATTCTATTCTATTCTATTCTATTCTATTCTATTCTATTCTATGCTATGCTATGCTATGCTATGCTATGCTATGCTATTCTATGCTATGCTATGCTATGCTATGCTATGCTATGCTATGTTATGCTATGCTATTATTTTATTTTACTTTTTATTTATTTTTTTATTTATTTGATTTGTCAATCGCTTACAAGATAATAGTTATAAGTATAAATATGAGTAAGAATACAGGAAATAGGTACAAATAAATGGGGACAATAAGACAGGGGCAGTAGGCACGATTGTGCACTCATGCACGCCACTTACAGATCTCTTAGGAATGGTGTGAGGTCAATAGTGGACAGTTTGAGGTTAAAGGGGTGGGGGTTAGAGGATGTAACAACAGAGTCAGGTAATGCATTCCAGGCATTGACCACTCTGTTGCTAAAATCGTACTTTCTGCAATCAAGTTTGGAGCAGTTTATATTGAGTTTGTATCTCTTGTTTTGTTGAGGTGCTCTTGTATTGTTGAGGTTGAAGCTGAAGTAGTCATTGACTGGTAGGACATTGTATTCTATTCTGTTCTATCCTATCCTATCTTATCCCATCCCATCCCACCTTCACTCTGCTATCTCTCACAGCTGTGTCTTTTGCCTAAAGGTATTTACCCATGTAGTGGGGCTATATTGCCATAATCCTTCTCATCTTCTCATCTTTCCCATCTTCTGATCACTTTATCTTTCTCACCTCTCATCATTTCTACTACCTTCCCCTGTTGGTATACTTTGATTCATCAATTGTTGTTTGTATCTTATGATTTATGATTGTATCTTATGATTTATGACTTATCACTTTGTTGTTATATGTATGTATGTATACTGAGAGCTTATGCATCGGAGACAAATTCCTTGTGGGTCCAATCATACTTGGCCAATAAAGAATCCTATTCTATTCTCCAAAATATTAGTCTGTGATGGTAGCCTATAGAAATGCAGAAACTGTTTTCCACCCCACTTTCTGGGTGCTTCCATTTACTACCATATGAATTTAGGGCATGGTTACCCACTCGACTATGTAGAAGAAATTATATATTCACAAAAGGTGCATACCTAGGCAGAACAACAATAATAAAGATATCCGCCTTCATTTGGCATGTAATAAAACATAATAGTTTCGTCTTCCAGTTTAGCATGCAACCTTCCCAAGCAATTTCATTGAGAGCGGTGGAAAAATTGTTCTTCGGCTGCGCTATCTAAAATAAAGTCAAAGTGACATTTTTCAACAAGAACACATTGTCGACTCCTTTGTCTCGCCTTTTCAATTCAGCTTTGTTACATCTTTTGTTTCTTTGATGCCTAGAATATTGCAGCATTTGGCTTTAAAACCCACATTAGAAGAGCATTAATTAAAGGCAAGCACAGCGCAGTGGAGACACTGTTAAAATTATGCTTGAAGGTACAATGTAATTAATTTTGTACAAGCGAAACATAAAAGAGATCGGATGAGACCAGGGGAAACAGTGGCATATCTTCACAAAATGATAATGAGAAATACAATTGCAGATTAGACACAATATGAAAGGACATATGGACTAATTAGACTTCAAGGGAAAGAGTCAAAACAAAAGGAGAACCTGCTAAGTGTTCATCAAAATTAAATTTTATGTGTGTGTAACCCTTAATAGCCTCAGGGTTTTCATACTTTGTGTATGTATGTATGTATATATGTGTACACACGCATGCACACATTCCCGTAACAACTAAGGTGAAAAAGGTTGCAAAATAAGCCATGGCTTTGTTAAACAACACAAAATCTGATCTCAATTGTAGTCAAAAGTTGAGGACCACCTGTATTTAATAGAGTTTTATATAGAATTATATAGACTAATAGAGTTGGAAGGGACCTTGGGCTCAGAGGTAGGGGTGGGATTCAAACTTTTAACAACTGATTCTGTGGGTGTGGTTTAGATGTTAGGCATGGTTTGGTGGTCATGTGACTGGGTGGGCATGGCTTGGTGGTCATGTTATTGGCTGGGCGTGGCCAACTCAATATCACTCACATCGAAGCATGCATCTCCTCGCCTGGCCTCCCATGACTGGGGGGATGCTGCAATAGTCGTAAGTGTGAAAAAATGGTCATAAGTCACTTTTTTCAGCGCCATTGTAACTTTGAATGGTCACCCCACACAAGCAAAGTACCAGCAAAGGAGGAGAAAAAAACTCCAGAGAAGTTTCTGAGACAAGAAGTCTAGTTCTGCGAAGAATGTAATAAGGGTTAATGGAGAGGCAGTTTCTGTAAGCAACACCAGAATGTTTCCTTCCTGCCTTCTTTACAGGATTAGGCCAGTAATTTCTTCTAACAACCGGTTCTCTGAACTGCTTAGAATGTTAACAACTGGATCTAGTGAATGGGTGTGAACTGGTAGAATCCCAACCCTGCTCGGAGGTCTTCTAGTCCAACCCCCTGCTTAGGCAGAAAAATCTATACCACAGCTGTCAAACTCCCAGCCTGTGGGCCAGATGCATTATATGCTGGCCACGCCCATGCCTGGTTTAGCAAAGGGGCGAAAAGTCCCAATGCACCACATGATACCACCATGACATGAGTTTGACACCCCTGCCCTACACAATTTCAGACAAATGGTTGTCCAATCTCTTCTTAAAAACTTGCAGTGTTGAAGCATTCGCAATTTTTGGAGGCAAGCCGTTCCACTGATTAATTGTTCTAACAGTCAGGGAATGTCTCCTTAGTTCTAGATTACTTCTCTCTTTGATTAATTTCCATCAGGGTGGGCTGCTACTGGTTCTTTCTAGTTTGGGTGAACCCATAGCTAATTTTATGGTCGGTTTGGCAAACCATCAAATCCCACCCCTGTCTGGCCCTGCCCACACTGCCCTGCCCCTCCCAGGAGTCTCCATGCAACCCATTTTGGATGCCAGGTAAGTAAGTGCAGTGCCTGTGTGGAGGTTCAGGGAGGTAAAAAAAATGGGCCTCTGTTTCTGGTCCCCAGAGGGCCTCCGGAGCACGGGGAATGCTGTTTTCACCCTCCCACAGGCTCAAGGAAAGTCTCTGGAGCCCAGGGAGGGCAAAAACACGCCCCTGGCCATAGTGCAGGAGGCTGACTAGGCCATGCCCATCATGACCATGCCTACCCAGTAATTGGGCAGAGAACCGGTTGCTAAAATTTTTGGAGCCCACCCCTGGTTTCCACCCATTGCTTCTTGTCCTACCCTCAGGTGCTTTGGAGAATAACTTGACTCCTTCTTCTTTCATACATATAATTAAATTTGAGGGGTCCTTGTTGCTCTCTTAGCTTGCCTGTTCTCTTGACGATGTTTCCTTAAGCAAAGTAAGTAACATTTATTTATTATTTAATTTATTTATTTAATTAAATTTCTATACCTCCCCCTCTCCCAAAAAGGGACTCAGGGCGGTGTACAGCCTACTAAAAATAGAATATATACAATTTAAAAATAAATTAAATACAAGAATCCGGCCGAATCCCTTCAATTATAGAATACAAAATTTAAAATTCTGGGATTAAATTAAAAGTTAAGATTTAAAAATTTAAAAACCGAATTAAATTAAAACCCATAAACCATTTACTGGGCCAGGCCAGCCTGCTGGAAGAATAAGGTCTTGACTGCGCGCCGGAAGGTCTGGATGTCAGTAATGGCCCGTATCTCCGGGGGCAGATCATTCCACAGGGAGGGGGCCCCCACTCCATCATCATCATCAGTTCTAGTCCTGGGCTAGTCCAGTGACTAGCACTGATGATGCTACCTAATTTGGATAATGAAACATCTGCAAGAAAACCACCAAGCTTAGAGAGCATCAAGGACCCCTCATGTCAACCCAGAGTTACAAATATTCTCCTTTATTGGTAATTGAATTTGAAATTCGATTTTCAAAGGATAAATTTCAGTTTACATATTGCTGCACATTATGTACAGTATAATATTGAAAATTATATACAAAAATATATTATGGGAATTATGTATGTTGTGGGGTTATGTTACACATTACCATTAAATGGGCATATTCCTACAAAGACATTTAAAATGAAGTAATCTATGTAGAATCTGGAAACGTAACAAAATAATATAAAAATCAGCATTCCAGCGGAATATAACCATTTTAAAAATCACAAAGACAAAAAGTACATACCTAGGGGTGGGAAAGAGAAACCGGGAGAAACAAAGAATGATATGTTTGACTTTTCTTACCTTTAAGATATCTTTAAGATGGAAAAAGAGATTTAGCATTTGGGGAGGGGAGGGGAGTCAAGTCTCAGAATTTGAACAAATGGGGAGATTTTTATTCTACGAACCTCTGAAATATGTACATCCATGCCCTTTTTTTTCTTATAAAGGAGTACTTAAACTAAATAAAAAAAATCTCAGAGTAGACAAATGCATTTTTCCTGCTGTGATACATTACCATTTACAAAATCATACACATACTCTTGAAATAGATGTGCCCCCACCCCCCCCATAATTAGATTTTTTTCCCCACTACTTTCCAGAGACCTGCATTCATAGTTCTATGTTGGAGCAGAAAGTAAACTATTGTTTTGAAATGGAGATGAATCCAGCTCCAAAAGCACCAGAGATCGTCTTTAAGTAAAGGTGCCTGGAATTCATGTTCAAATCTCAACATTGTGGTGGTGCTAACTCTAGTTACAATGAGAGACCATTTGCCAGCCTAGAATGTTTTGTGTGCAATGCAGATACTTGTCCACTAAGCCGGGGTGTCAAACTTGATTTCATTGAGGGCTGCATCAGGGTTGTGTCTGACCTTGGGGATGGGGTGGGGAATGGCCAGTGGGCGTGGCCATTTGGGAGCCTGTTTTCACTGGCAGAGAGTTGCAGGAAGCCATGGCAGCTGAAAATGGAGCTCGGGAGCCCATTTTCATTGGCAGAAGCACCATGGGCCAGTCCTTCGCTATTTCCAGGGAAGCCTCACAGGCCAGATCTAAGCACCCCATGGGCCAATACCGGCCCCCGGCAGAGGTGGTATTCAGGAGTTCTGACCAGTTCTGGAGAACCAGCAAATACCACCTCTGACTGGAGATTTTACAGTATCCTTCCCCTGCCATGTCCACCAAGCCACACCCACAGAGCTGGTAGTAAAAATTTTTGAATCCCACCACTGGCCCCCGGGCCTTGGATTTGACACCCCTGCACCCCTATTGTCCAATCCTGGATGAAAGCACAGACATTCTAATCTATGCCAGAGTCAGGATAAACCATGCAAAATAAAATCCCAGCATGTCTAAAGGAATTGTACATTATATCCAAAACTAATCTTGGAGTTTACAACCCCTAATGAGAAATTTACTCTAGTGCAATTAATTCGGTTTTTTTAGCCAGTGATATCACTTCCCAGGTTGCTCTGTCAACATGGATGGAGTGTATAGTTCAGTACTAATTAGTGACAAACTTATCCCACAATAAATACCCCTCTCATTAGAACAATGCAGCACTCTTCAGCGTAAAGTGTACTTCAACCTGTCTTCAGTCCCATGGGGCTAGGTATTCAAACATGTTATCCAGTCTTAATTATACTGCACAATTACTGTCATTGTGCACGCCAATGTGCCTAATTACCCACTGCTATTCACAATTATCTAATCCATGCATCCTGTCATGGTTGCAAAGGCGGTAAATTCCGTGTTTCTAAGAACAGCTACAGGCTTGGATGGGTTTAGAACATTTGGAGGAGAAAGGCTTGTCAACTGATAGTTGTCCTATTTCTGGATTCAGTCGTACAACTTGATTCTTTAGTTCTACGTTCTTGCTGAAATAGCGAAAGTCCTAATCCATGATTTCATCCGACAGCAGATGTTTCTTGCATGCACTGGACACAGGGTTAAATATTGGACCGCTCTCCTCCAATGCTGATTTTATAAGCAATGTAACTATCAATTATCTTTCTTGTCATAAGAAGAACAGGATGCTTTTAGGTGGTTACTTGTAATAGAAGACATGAAGAAAGAGTTGACAAGATATCTCCCTACTGCGGATAAAGGAAAAAAATTGTTGTTGGTTTTTAACATAGCTGAGCCTTTGTGAATTCATGTCCATGTTGTTTTGTTGGCAACAATACATTGTGTGTTTTCCTGAAGTCTGAAGCCCTAGAATTTTCAGAAGAACTCTCATCCAATCAAACTCAACCCTGCTTAACCTCTTAGGATGGGGGTGAGAGGGACCAATTACTGCTGTTAACCTTTGGATGAATGGATGAACAGATAGATTTAACAGATTAACAGAGTTGGAAGGGACTTTGTAGGTCATCTAGTCCAACCCCTCGCCCAAGCAGGAGACCCTAAACCATTTATGACAAATGACAGTCCAATCTCTTCTTGAAAGCTTCCAATGATGGAGCTCTCACATTTCTGAATGCAGGATGTTCCATTAATTGATTGCTGTATCTCACTGTTAGAAGATTTCTCTTTATTTCTAAGTTGAATTTCTCCTGGATCAGTTTCCATCTATTATTCCTTGTCTGGCCTTTGTGTGCCTTGGAAAATAGCTTGACCCCTTCCTCTGTGTGGCAGCCCCTCAAATATTGGAACACTGCTATCCTGTCTCCCCTGGTCCTTCTCTTCACTAGACTAGCCAAGCCCAGTTCCTGCAAACGTTCAGTGTATCTATTAGCCTCCAGTCCCCTAATAATTCTGGTTGCTCTTCTCTGCACTTTTTTTTAGAATCTCAACAACTTTTTTATAATGTGGTGACCAAAACTGGATGCAGTATGATGAATGGATGGATTGATTTATTTGATTCATATGGACACCCGTCTCAAATAAATGATTCCAGATGGCTAACTAGAGGTAATCCTCAACTTACAACCATTCATTTAATGACTATTCAATGGCACTAAAATGTGACTTATGGCCAGTCCTCCCACTTACGACCATTGCAATATCCCCATGGTCACATGATCCAAATTCAGGTGGTTGGCAACTGAACATGTATTTATGGGGACTGCAGCATCCAGAGTAACATGATAGCCATTTGTGGCCTTCCTAGCTGGCTTCTGGCAAATAAAGTCAATGGGGAAAGCCAAATTTGAATTTAACCACTGTGTGATTAGCTTAACTACAATGATTCACTTAACCCTCGTGGCAAAAATAGGTCATAAAATTGGGCATGATTCAACCATCTTGCTTAGTAACATCTTGTTTGGTCCTGATTGTGATCGCAAGTCGAGGATTAACTATGTATTCTAAATAATAAAACCACTTACAAAATACAGGTAGTCCTTATGACCACAATTGAGCCCGCAATTTTTGTTACTAAGTAAGAGGATTGAATCATGAAGCAGTGATGGAATGTGCACTTTGAGGCACAGTGGGGAAAACCTTTGGTAACACAGAGCTTTCCTGGGGAGAGGCCTGGATTAAGAGATTACCCAGCCCCAAAATGGATGGAGGAGAAAGACATTCAGGATAGCCATACCCTAAGATCTTTCAGGATATATCTAGTAGATTAGAAGTTTATAGCTTTAGATTGGATAGAGAAAGCACAACTATCATGGTCAATGTACCGCTAATCTCATCTTTAGATAATTGCAATCTGGGATTCTTTTGATCCAGAAGTTACATCTGAAGCAGAAAAATATGGCCTAATTCAGCCAGCCATGTGCATATTTCATCTAAAGCTAAAACAATTATCATCTTCATTTAATGACCCCATAATCTCTTACAGGAGTCTGGGCAAGTAAATGGAGCTAGCAGAGTGTTTTAATGGCCGGATGTTCCTCCTGTTACCAATGTGGAGTTTTGTTCAGCAGAGATATTCTCATTGTACACATGGAGAGGTAGAAATATCTACCTCTACCTAGGATCAAACCCACAGCCTCCTGATTGTGAGGTGAAAGCTCTACCTCTAGGTCACGCCACCACTCCTAAAGCTAAAACAATTATCCTAGTAATTAATTAGCTGATCAATTGGAGACTGGAATTTGCAACCCAAGGGTTTTCATCCACTTCCAAAAACAAACAAAAAAAAAAAACCCTAAAGCTACAAATTTAGGTGATTATTTGAGTTCTAATTGTCACTATAAACTCACATTCAAATTTTCTGAATGATAAACGAAGAATGCTATCACCAACTCATCCCAAAATATATAAAGCTTCATGGCTTCTAAAAAACACTAACATTTAAAAAAAACAAAAACATCAGTTCTTCTCCCAAAAATTCTGCTATTTTTTCATATTATTACTTGGGGTGAAAGGATGTAACCAATTTACTTAAAATATAACATCAGTGATCTGTGACTGGCAATATTTGCAAATGATTCCCAAAGGTAGCATTTATGCATCCTACCTGTTATTCATAACAACTCAACCTTTGAGATGTTGCTTTTCAAAGTGACATAAAACAAATGCTGTAGAGACATACCTGAACCGAACAATCTGTTGAAAACCTCTTTATGAAATTACTAATTATGGTAACTACAAGCTCACCAAAGTAGTGAGAACCTGCAGTAGTATAACAACTGGTTTTGAGATGCAGGACCTTCTCACAGTGTAACCCATCTATCCATGGATCCAGGATCTTCTGTGGGATGAAATGAAATCTGGCCAGGAGAGTCAAGAACCGAATTAAGGGTCAGGATCAAAGGCAGCTGATTAGAAACACAAAGAAACACAAAGATAATTGAAAAATTCCACTGCTTTGACTATGAAATATTCCCCTGGTATTATTGGAGTTGAAACCAAATTTAGGTGACTGTCATCCTCAACTAAACACTAATCTTCATGCTGGGCTTTGGGGTTAACTTCTGCTACTGTCTTATTTTGTAATGTGTTTGTAATTGTAGCTATCAGTCCTCTTTTATTATTTCAACATTTGTCATTTTGTGTGAGTGTTTTGATTGCATTATATCTAGGAGGACATGGCTCAAGAGTCCATAACTCCTGTGAATGATTGGGTAGATACATACATTAAAGAGAGGTCCACCTCATTCTTCCTTAAGTTGAATTTAGATCTCAGTGACTACAGAGATATTGGCATGTTTTATGGACAAGACTATAGAAGTTTACTATTGTCATTTTCTAGGATGTTGCAAATAAATAAATAAACAAATAAATTCTCTGTCTTACATATTGGCAAAAAAAATCAGAAAATAAAATACAAGCTGAATAGTCAAGACCTTGTTGATGATACAAGCTCTGTAAAGCACCTTGGAATACTCATCTCTAATGATCTAAGTGCTAGAGCCCACTGTAAATACATAGCCAAAAAGGCATTAAGAGTTGTTAACCTAATCCTACATAGCTTTTTCTCTGGTAATATCACACTACTAACTAGAGCATACAAAATCTTGCTAGACCAATACTCAAATACAGCTCATCAGTCTGGAACCCACATTACGCATCTGATAATAGCACAGTTGAGAAAGTCCAGAAATATTTTACAAGAAGAGTTCTCCACTCCTCTACTCATTGTAAAATACCTTATGCCACCAGACATGAAATTCTAGACCTAGAAAACCTTAAATTACACCGTCTTCGGTCTGATCTAAGTATGGTATTTAAAATCATACATTGCAATGACTTACCTGTCAATGAATACTTCAGCTTCAACCATATCAACACAAGAGCACACAATAGATACAAACTCAAGGTTAACTGCACCAAACTTGATTGCAGGAAATACAACTTCAGCAACAGAGTGGTCAATGTCTGGAATACTCTATCTGACTGTGGTTTCTTCCCCAAACCCCAAAAACTTTAACCTTAGACTTTCTACTTTCTATTGATCTCACCCCTTTCCTAAGAGGTCTGTAGGGGGCATGCATAAGTGCACCAACGTGCCTACCATCCCTGTCCTATTGTTTCTTTTATTTTTCTTATATGTATCCATTTCATGTATTCATAACTATGTATATACTTATACCTATTATCTTGTAAGTGATTGACGAATTAAATAAATTCTAAATTCTAAATTTTTCAATGTACTGTATAGCCCTGAGATTCCTGATGTCTCCTATCCAAATATTAACCAAGTTTGTCTCAGTTTAGCATGCAAGATCAGATAAGTCCTTATGGTTTGTTGACTCTCCATCTATAATCCCTTAGGACAATAATGCAGCGAGACATTTTTTATCAGTAATATAATTCCATTTCAAGAATGTGTCCCTTTGGTTATCTCCCTTGCTCACACTGTATTTTGTTTGCTAGTTTGTTAGTTGTATGAACTGCACTATGAACTTCGTTCTACTTTTAATTAATTTTGACTTGAAAGCTCCATATCAAAACTTTGGTATATTTAGTGAAATTTTAATTCTGCTTTTAGCAACCAAGTACAAAGTGTGGTCTTGTTATGGAATTTTTGATCAGCTTCACAGCAACAACTAAAGATATGTAAGTCCCAGAGAGAGAACTGCGAGCTTGTTTTGAATGAAGCAATCAGTAACTGTAAAAACAGCAAACTCCTTGGAAACTGAGGTTATAATATGATAGAGAGCAAATGGAGATTTGTAAATGACACATATGTATCTGTCCAGTGCAATATATAAACTTCTGCACATCCTAACCTGCAAAGCAAAAATGAAAACACCTTATAAACAGAAACAGGAGTTTTGTGATTATTACCTTGATGGAATTGTAAATATTCAAGTAACACATGGCTTAATTCAAACCTTCAAGAAGCAAAGAAGTGACTTTTATGTAGTGCCTGATTTGCTTGCAATGTGATTATAGTATTGAGTTTGAACATGAAATCCAAATCCATTTTTTAAAGCATAGACTAATCACTATTACTAAAGGATGTAAACAAATTCAGGCAGAATAATGGTAGTTGTATAACTTGCATCAAGAAGAAGAAGAAGGAGGAGGAGGAGGAGGAGGAGGAAGAGGAGAAGAAGAAGAAGAAGAAGAAGAAGAAGAAGAAGAAGAAGAAGAAGAAGAAGAAGAAGAAGAAGAAGAAGAAGAAGAAGAAGAAGAAGAAGAAGAAGAAGAAGAAGAAGAAGAAGAAGAAGAAGAAGAAGAAGAAGAAGAAGAAGAAGAATTTTATTGTTGAAACTGTGGATGCACCCCAGCAACTGTTTGCAATACAATAAAACCAAAGCACTTAAGATAAAAGTAAGAATAAGAAAAATAGAGTGACCACATCTCCATTTGCAATTTGAGAGTACAATATCTACGATATACACAAAATATACATCCAATACTGACTGTGACGCTTTGCTGAGTGTAATACACAAGAGATAGATTATACTGTAATATGTTATTATACATCTGAATGAGGTATTGCGGTTTCACATCTTTTCACATCTTAATATGGTAGTGATTTATATTTATTTGCAGTTTGGATGGCCCAAGAAAAGAAACTATTTGTTAGTCTAGTGGTATGGGATTTTATTGACCTAAAGTGCTGTCCAGACGGCAGCAGGTCAAAAAGATAATTGCCAGGGTGTGAGGGATCTTCTGTGATGGCCTTGATTCTTTTTTGGCAGCGGGACCTGGCTAAGTCTTCCAGGGAGGGCAGGGGGCAACCAATGATCTTTTGAGCTGTGTTTATCATCCTCTGTACAGTTTTCCTGTCCACAGCTGAGGAGCCTGCATACCACACACCCAGACAGTATGTCAGAGTGCTCTCCACAGAAGGTTTATAGAAAGCCAGCAACAGCTTCTTTTCCAGATTGTTTTTCCTGAAAACCCACAGGAAATGCAGCCACTGCTGAGCTTTCTTCACTATGGCCTTGGTGTTAGGGGACCAGGAGATATCAGCTGAGATATGGATGCTAAGGAATCTGATCGTAGAGACAGTTTCCACCCATTCTCCGGGTGGAAGTTATGTTAATCATAGAATTCTTCAGAGCTACAGCCACAATTCAGCAGGAGGTTTTCAGTGGCTTTGAATGTTGATCAGAGTGATCTACTGGCAGCGTGATCCCACTGCTGGTTATGGGAATATCCAGATCTACAGCCATAAGGTTGATCGGGATGAGTGATCCAGTGTTTGCCACGGGGATTTTTAGAGCTACAGCCACGATTCACCAGGAGGTGTTGAATATAGCTCTGAAGGTTGATTAGAGAGATCTACTGTCAGGGTGATCTCCTGCTGGTTATGGGGATCTTCAGACCTACAGCCATAATTCAACAGGAATTGTTCAATATAGCTGTGAAGGTTGACCAGAGTGATGTTAATGTTAATGTTTTATAATTATGTCTGTTTAGTGTGTCTGTGTGTTTTACTTGTATGTAAACACAAGAACATTTTTTCCCAAATGCCATCACTTTGCTAAATAAATAATTCCCTCAACACCATCAAACTATTTACTAAATTTGCATCACTATTACTATTAATCTTCTCTTTGTTCCTATCACCCATCTCCTCCCACTTATGACTATATGACTGTAATTTTGTTGCTTGTATCCTTATGATTTATATTGATTGTCTCCTAGTATGATATGATTGCTTATTTGTACCCTATGACTATATTAAGTGTTGTACCTTATGATTCTTGATGAATGTATCTTTTCTTTTTATGTACACTGAGAGCATATGCACCAAAGACAAATTCCTTGTGTGTCCAATAAAGAATTCTATTATTGTTTATTGTCACTGACTGCAATAAAGTTGCACAATACATTTACTACCTCAATCAAAGACTGTGAGATTGCAACTAAGTAGACAGCCCAACAAAGATTCCTGGTTTGAGTACCAGCCATCTCATAGTATGCGTGCTACATAATTCTGCACAAGTCACTGAAAATCTAAAGGCGTCAATGTGCAAATTGTCTAGGGACCAGAAAATCCATTACAGTGATCCCAGCAGAAAAAGACTGGCTGAAAAGTCACACATAACATCAGAGAGACAGCAAAATATCATGCAACATTAGATGTGAGACTTTCAAATGGTAGGAGCATATTTAGTGTAAATTTAGTTTCAGGTGCAACCATGACCTTGGTTTGGAGGACTGAGATCAACAGATAGTTGTCTATATAGATCTGCCAAAGCAGCTGTTCAGTAATGACTATACATGCATAGCCAAGTTTTAATGATTCTGGGCCACTGAAGGTTTCAGGGGAAATAGCAACTATTTCACAAATTGCCCTTGCATTACAAATGGAATCAACCCCTCTTCTTTATAGGACACTGTTCCTCAATCCTGAGAACTTTAAGAAGTGGACTTCAATTTGCAGAATTCCTCAGCCAGCCTTGCAGTAGAATTTTCTATGTTTTAGCAATAACAGTAGACTTATATACAACTTCATAGTACATTAAAGCACTCTCTGAGTGGTTTACAGAGTCAGCACCTTGCTTCCAACAATCTGGCTCCTCATTTTATTGACCTCGGAAGGATGGAAAGCTGAGTCAACCTTGAGCTGGTCAGAGTCAAACTTTTGGCAGTAGACAGAGTCAGAGCTCCAATACTGCATTCTAACCATTTCTCCACCATGGCTCTTGGTTTATTCTATTTAGCAACAAGAAAAATGTGGTTTGTCCTTATCTTTTACTGGGATGTTTTTCAAATTCCCAATTTCTTCTCACACCCAAGTATTTATCAGATCTGGCCCTCAATACTTAGCTTTGTTCTAGATCAGCCCAAGTCATTTAGATGTTGACCTAGCTGGCAAAATAAAATTGTGTCCAAGCTGAGTCAACTCCAGCTAAATTACTTGGACACATCTAGCTGGGCAACAATTTAGAAGTAGCTTGTTAAAGCCATCCCTGAAGACTAGAGAACACCCTTGCAAGAAAGTGTTTTTCCAGTGAAACCAGTCTATCAGGTCAACCTGGTCTATCCAAATATGGAATGGAGCATATTGCTTTCGCTTTTGCCTTTCAGTCCCAATCCAGGAGCCTTTGCAAGCAGTCGCTTTCACGGCTAACTATTTTTTGTGCTGAATTTATATTTTACCGACAAAGAATTTATTTGTTTCTTTTGTCAGTAAAATATAAATTCAACACCCCTGCAAGAAGTATTATAGATATTCAGTAGTTAAAGTAATCAGTGGAAAGTTGTGGTGTCAATGAGTCTCAATCAGAAGATGTCAGTTGCAAATAATATCTATTCATGTCCTGTCCTGTACAGATACCACTAAGGCTGAGCAAACAGCCATTCTGTGGTTGTTTTAACCATTTGGTCATGTCTGATTCTTGACAAATTTATAGGCAAGTGCTCTGCTTCTTTCAGTTGATGGATATTCAACTTTGCATCAAATTTGATGCTATTAATCCAGTGTGTTCTTTGCTTGCCCCTTCTTCTTGTTCCACTAACCATTCCTAGCATCATTGCTTTCTCCAATGAATTTGAACACAAGACATGACCAAAGTTAATTGTACTTAATCTTATGATTTTAGCTTCTACTGATGTGTTTGGTTTTTTAATTTTATTTATTTATATTTATATTTATTTATTTATTTATTTATTTATTTATTTATTTGTCAATTGCTTACAAGATAATAGGTATAAGTAAAACATAGTTATGAATACATGGATACATATAAGAAAAATAAAATATAAAAGAAACAATAGGACAGGGACGGTAGGCACGTTGGTGCGTTTATGCACGCCCCCTACAGACCTCTTAGGAAAGGGGTGAGGTCAATATTAGACAGTCTAAGGTTAAAGTTTTTGGGGAAGAAACCACAGAGTCAAGTAGAGTATTCCAGACATTGACCACTCTGTTGCTGAAGTCGTATTTCCTGCAATCAAGTTTGGGGCGATTAACCTTGAGTTTATATCTATTGTTTGCTCTTGTGTTGTTATGGTTGAAGCTGAAGTATTCATTGACAGGTAGATCATTGCAATGTATGATTTTATATACTATACTTAGATCGGACTTATACTTAGATCGTTTTATACAATTTAGCTCCTCACTGTTGGTTACTTTGGCTGTCCATGGTATACACAATAATTTACACCAGCTCCACATTTCAAAGGCATCAATCAATTCTTATTCAATCAGCCGTTCTTAGTGGAAGCTTACAGAATCATAAAATTATAGAGTCGGAAGGGCCCTCAGAGGTCCTCTAATCTAACTCCCTGCTCAAGGCAGGAAGTTTATACCATCCCAGTCAAATGGCTGTCCGGTCTCCTTTTGAAAACCTCCAGTGAAGGAGTACCTGCAACCCTAGGAATCAAGTTGATGTTCTCACTGTCAGACAATTTCACCTCCCTTCTAGATTGGCTCTCTCTCTGACAAGCTTCCATCCATTACGTCTTGCCCTGCTCTCAGAAATGGAAGTGCCCAGTTCCCTCTTCAGTTTTTAAAATAAAATAAGTGCAGATGAAAAAAAACACCTGAAGCAAAGGATAAAAGATGCAGAAAGGCAAGCAAATCTAGGAAAGGCTCCAGCCTTCCTGTCACCTGGATACAACAGATATATTGTCACTACTACCTTGCACAGGTAGAAATACCCTGTCATTAGAAAGCTTTCTCTCTTGCCCGATCCCATGCTCTCCCCTTGGCAGGACTGGATGGATTCCAGAGAGGCATAAACAATAGAATGTGTTATTCTTCATTGCTCCTTTTATTTATTTATTTATTTATTTATTTATTTATTTGATTTATATACCACCCCCTCTCCCCGAAGGGACTCGGGGCGGTGAACAGCCAATAAAAACACATATACAAGGTACAAAATATGAGACAACATAAAATATTAAAATTTAAAAACTGAAATACAATATGGCTCTAATAAAATATAAGCAAGTATTAAAAAGATTAAAACCCGATTAAAATTTAAAAACCCCTAGGCCAGTCCGGCCTGCCGAAATAAATGCGTTTTGAGCAACCGACGGAAGGCCATGAGATTGGGGGCGGCCCTTACCTCTGGGGGTAATTCATTCCAGAGAGGGGGTGCTCCCAATGAGAAGGCCCGCGCCCTCGGGGTCGCCGGCCGTCCAGCCGGCGGCACCCCGAGGAGGCCCACTCTATGGGAGCGTACCGGTCGGTGGGAAGCCGATGGTGGCAGGAGGCGGTCTCGCAAGTAACCTGGTCCCGAGCCATGGAGCACTTTAAAGATAGTGACCAAGACCTTGAAGCGCACCCGGAGGGCCACCGGGAGCCAATGCAGCGTGCGTAGAAGTGGCATAACATGGGAGCCCCTAGGTGCCCCCATTACCACCCTTGCGGCTGCATTCTGCACCAACTGGAGCCTCCGGATGTTCTTCAAAGGCAGCCCCATGTAGAGAGCATTGGCATAGTCTAGGCGGGAGATCACCAGGGCGGAAGTGACTGTGCGAAGCGCATCCCGATCCAGAAAGGGTCGCAACTGGTAGATCCTACGGACCTGTCCAAAAGCCCCCCTGGCGACGGCCGCCACATGATCTTCCAATGACAGCCGTACATCCAGGAGGACACCCAGATTGCGGGCCCTCTCTGTGGGGGCAAGAATTTCCCCCCCCACAGCCAGCGATGGAACCAGCCGGCTGTATCGGGGTGCCGGGAAGCACAGCCACTCAGTCTTAGATGGGTTGAGCTGAAGCCTGTTCCGCCCCATCCAACACCGCACGGCCTCCAGGCATCGGGTCATCACTTCGACGGCTTCATCGGGGTGGCCCGGGGTAGAGATGTACAGCTGGGTGTCATCAGCGTACTGATGGAACTCTACCCCAAAGCCGCGGATGATCTCACCTAGCGGCTTCATATATATGTTGAACAGGAGGGGCGAGAGCCCCGACCCCTGAGGCACCCCGCAAACCAGGGGCCTCGGGGCCGACCTCTGCCCCCCTGCCAACACAAATTGCGAGCGGTCAGAGAGGAAGGATTGTATGTTTTAGTAGGCTGTACACCGCCCCGAGTCCCTTTTTTGGGAGAGGGGGCGGTATAGAAGTTTAAACAAATAAATAAATAAATAAATAAATAAGGAGGAGAACCACCGCATAACGGTGCCTTCCACCCCCACCCCCCCCAGCCGCTGCAATAGGATACTGTGGTCGACAGTATCAAAAGCCGCCGAAAGATCTAGGAGGACCAGGACAGAGGAATAACCCCTGTCACGGGCCCTCCAGAGATCATCCACCAATGCGACCAGCGCCGTCTCTGTGCTGTGCCCGGGCCTGAAGCCCGATTGGCGTGGATCCAAATAGACGTCTCTCTCTTTTAGAGAGACATCCAAACCAGATTCATATTGCATCTGATTAGTAGATATCCTGGTCACCCAGATTTGGCCTATGTTGGATTTCACTTGATTACATTGCTTTACAGATTTATTTTAATTCTGTCTTAAATTTTATTTTGGTGATTGTCTATACTGATCTATGGCTGCAATAAATTGAACTGAATTGAAAAGGAGTACAGTCTTACATTAATCACATTCATTACAATACCTTTAGCATTACATCCATGTAACTTATTCACACTGACTTATTTCCTACACCTCCTTTACCTCCTACATGGAGCCAGAGTGCTCCATGGAATTATTTTATTTTATTTATATTTATGTATTTATTTAAGATTTATGTAATAATTTAGGGTTTATTTATTTATTTATTTCCTGCCTTTATTACACATTCTTCCTAATTTTACCACAACAAAACTGAGGTGTGTTGGGATGAGAGAGAGTGATTGACCAAAGGTCACACAGCTGGCTTTCATGGCTAAGGCAGGACTAGAACTCACAGTCTCCCATCTTCTAGTCTGATGCCTTAACCACTTGACTAAACTGGTTCTCATCATAACTGGATGATAGTTGTGGTGTCCTCTGACAGACACTTGTCTAAAGTGTCCTTCTTATGTTTGCCAGCAATTTCCATTGCACAATCTTTTCCAATCACCTTAATCTTTCATTGACTTGCTAGGATGTGACTTCTTTCAGGGAGGATGATTATTAACTTTCTTATCTCTAGTTGCTGTCCCCTAGTCCTTGTTTGATCTTGAGGGATTGGGGGTTTTTTTCCATCTGCATGGCAGCTCTTATCTCTGGAATGCAGATCGGATATTTTATTTCTTGTTAATACAGACACAGCCATTTAAAGATAGTCCTAATAGATAGCACCTGTATTTGTTTTTAATCCCACCTTTAATGTTTTTTATAAGTAATTCAAGGCACTGAACATACCAAATATTCCTTACTGTTTTCTCTACAACAACCCTTTGAGGATACTTGGGTTGAAAGAAAGTGACTGGCCCAAGCCAACTGATCCAGATGGCTTTCATGCCTAAGGTAGGGCTAGAATTAATAGTCTCCTGGGCTAATAATCCTACTGGTGATTGGCCTAAAATGATCCAGCTGGCTTTCATGCCTAAAGTGGGACTAGAGCTCTCCCAACTTCTAGCCTAGTCCCTTAACCTGAGTTCACAGACACCTCTGTTTAATTCAGTTAAACATCCATTAAAAATTCGGTATCATCCCTCGCTGTCTTGATGAAATGATCAGTTTTCTTAGATTTTTTTTTTAAATAGTGAATCCATGCTCACCATTCCAAAAAAAGGAGTAAGGTTTGGAGGTGGGAGTTGGGGCAGGTGATAGAACAGGAACTGAGAGCTTTGTAACTGATTATATCCCAAAAGAAGACACTTTGAAAAAAAAAAGCACTCTGCCTCAGCTGCCATTTTGTGCAAGCACTAACAATTTCTCCCAATTCCAAACATGGCTGACAAGTTTGGTATCTCCTATCCAAACATTATCTATTGTACTTTTATACCGCCCCCTCTCCCAAATAGGGACTCGGGGCAGTGAACAGCCATTGATAAAAATACAGTCAATAAAAGTTAAAATAGATTAAAAAGTTATTAAATAGTATTGAATTAAAAATACAAAAACCAATAAAATCCAATAAGAAATTTAAAAGTTACAAATTTAAAACCCCTTCTAAGAACATTAGGCCAGACAGCCTGCTGAAAAAAGTGGGTCTTTAGTGCGCGCCGGAAGGTTCGCAGGTCAGTAATGGCCTGCATCTCTGGGGGTAATTCATTCCAGAGGGAGGGTGCCCCTGCAGAGAAGGCCTGCACCCTCAGGGCTGTCAACAGCATCGTCCAGCTGATGGCACCCCAAGGAGGCTCACCTTGTGGGAGCGCACTGGCCGGCAGGAGGCTGATGGTGGCAGCAGGCAGTCCTGTAAGTACCCCGGTCCCAAGCCATGGAGCACTTTAAAGGTAACCACAAACACCTTGAATCGCACCTGGAAGGCCACCGGAAGCCAATGCAACTCGCGCAGGAGTGGTGTAACACGGGAGCTCCAAGGAGCCCCCAGAATCACCCGCACAGCTGCATTCTGCACCAGCTGAAGCCTCTGGATGCTCTTCAAGGGGAGCCCCATGTAGACAGCATTGCAATAGTCTAAGCGGAAGATGATGAGGGCGGAAGTGACTGTGCGAAGTGCACCTGGATCCAGAAAGGGCCGCAACTGGTAGATCCACGGACCTGACAAAAATCCCACCTGGCGATGGCCGCTTTATGATCTTCTAATGACAGCCATACCTCCAGGAGGACACCTAGATTGCATGACCTCTCTGTGGGGGTCAAGATTTCTCCCCCCACAGCCAGCGATGGAGTGAGCTGGCTGTATCTGGGTGCAGGAAACCACAGCCACTTGGTTTTGGTCGGGTTGAGTCGAAGCCTGTTAAGACCCATCCAACTCCACATGGCTTCCAGGCATCGGGTCATCACTTCAACAGCTTCGTTGGGATGGCCTGGGGTAGAAATGTATAGCTGAGTGTCATCAGCATACTGATGGAATTTTACCCCAAAACCACAGATGATCTCGCCAAGCGGCTTCACATAAATGTTGAACAGCAGGGGCGAGAGCATGGACCCCTGAGGCACCCCACAAAACAAGGGCCTCGGGGTCAACCTCTGCCCCCCTGTCAACACAAATTGCGAGTGGTCGGAGAGGAAGGAGGAGAACCACTGTAACACGGTGCCTCCCACTCCCAGCTCCCCCAACCGCCACAATAAGATACTGTGGTTGACAGTATCAAAAGCCGCTGAGAGATCTAACAGGACCAGGACAGAAGAACAACCCCTGTCCCGGGCCTTCCAGAGATCATCCACCAATGCGACCAATGCCGTCTCCGTGCTGTGCCCGGGTCTGAAACCCGATTGGAGAGGATCTAGATATACTGCTTCAACCAGGTGCTGAGGGAGCTGTTGTGCCACCACACTCTCAACAACCTTTGCCACAAAGCAAAGGTTGGAGACTGGACAATAGTTCGACAATAGTGTTGGATCCAGGGACGGTTTCTTGAGGAGGGGTCTCACCACCGCCTCTTTCAAGGCGGTGGGTAAAAGCCCCTCTCTCAAGGAAGCATTAATAATCCCCTGGAGCCAACCTCGTGTCACCTCCCAAGTGGCCAAAACCAGCCAGGAGGGACACGGGTCCAGTAAACATGTGGTGGCATTAAGACCACCCAATATCCTGTCCACATCTTCCAGGGTCACAGGATCAAACTCTCCCCAAATGACCTCACTGAAATCCGCCCCCGCCCTCCTGTCCAGAGATGCCCAATCAGAGTCCAGCCCGTCCCGGATCTGAGCGATTTTGTCCTGCAGATACCTTGAAAAATCCTCGGCCCATCCTTGCAAGGGATTCTCCTGCGCTCCCACATCTAGAAGGGAGCGGGTCACCCTAAAAAGGGCGGCCGGGCAATTTTCTGCAGATGCAATAAGGGTGGAAAAGTAGGATCGCTTTTCCGCCCTTATCGCCACTAAATACATCCTAATATGGGACTGCAATAGTGTTCGGTCAGATCCGGAGCGGCTGGCCCTCCAACCACTCTCTAGGCATCTTTTCCAGTGCTTCATGTCCCTCAGCTCCTCAGAAAACCAAGGAGCCAATTGGGATCGGCACCGGGTCAGAGGCCGCAAGGGCACGACCCGGTCAAGGGCCTCAGCAGCCACCCTATCCCAGGTGGCCACCAAGTCCCCAACCGAGTCACTTGCGCGGGTCTCGGGAAACGGCCCAAGCTCCATCAGGAACCTATTTGGGTCCATCAGGCTCCTGGGGCGGAACCATTTTGTCAGTCCTGCCTCCCCGCCACGAGGGGGTATGGAATGGAAGTCCAGCCTAAGAAGCGAATGATCCGACCATGACAGGGGCTCTATAGAAACATCCCCTATGCCTAGATCATCCTGCCACTGACCAGAGACAAAAACCAGATCCAAGATGTGACCCCCAGTGTGTGTGGGGTCCTGAATTAATTGGGTCAGGCCCAAGGCTGTCATGGAAGCCAAGAACTCCTGAGCAATCCCCAAGGTCCCACCAGCAGAGGGTAGGTTCAAATCCCCCATGACCATAAGCCTAGGGGTCTCAACTGCCAAGCCGACTATAACCTTAAGGAGCTCAGGCAGGGCCGATGTCACATAGCAGGGAGCCAGGTATGTGATCAATAGGCCCACCTGAACCCCAGAACCACACTTCACAAAAAGGGATTCACATCCGATCGAACAGTGGATTCCCTAGGATACAGATCTTCCTTAATAACCACCACAACCCCCCACCCCTCCCGAGCCCTCGGGCAATGAAAAACCCGAAACCTGGGTGGGCACATCTCAACCAGGGGGACACCCCCCTCTTGGCCCAACCAGGTTTTGGTAATACCCGTCAGGTCCGCTCCCCCCTCCCAAATCAAATCATAGATGAGGGGGGCCTTATTAACTACGGACCTGGTGTTACACAACATCAGCCGAAGGCCCAGGGCCCGATGACTCGGACTGCCTGGGGAACGGGAAATAACTAGGGGGTCAGAGCGCACCACCTCATGCAAGCAGCGGGAGCACGCTCCCGATACATGATATGGCCCCCTATAACCACCAAATCTGCCTCTCCCGCTTACCGTGCAGATGGACTGCATCTCTCCCTCCTGGAGATAACCCCCCATCCTCGATCTGACCCCCCCCAACCCCAGAACCTCCCGGCCGCACTCGACCCCCGGTCTGGCCCCTGACTCAGGCGGGTTGTCCCCCAACCCCCACCTGGTTACCCTCCCTAACCCCGATAAAAATTTAAATAAGAACTTAAATAAGATTTAAAACATGTTTTAAGCCACAATGTTATTTTAATTGGATATAAATTATACAATCCAGTGTTTCTCAGTCTCAGCCACTTTAAATTGTATAGACTTCAAATCTCAGAATTCTTCATCTAGTCGATAACATTAAAGTTGTTGATATAGAGAAAAAAACTGGTATAATCAAAGCTGCGGCCACAGGACCAGCAGCTCAAAGTCAACTCCCAATTCATTCAAAGAAACAGTTACAAAGGTCTCTAAATATCTAGCCTTGTTGATTTTTGCTATGTCTGCCCTGGTTTCAAATTAAGATGGTAGTTGGGGCCATCTGTCATTACATAGCTGGCTCCCATTAAACCATCTTGAAAAAGAGATTAGAGTTCCTTTGATGTAAGTTGGAGTTGTATCTGCCAGAGAATGATGATTAGCTTAAACATTACAAATGTACCTCTAGGAAATCCAAAGCTGCTCTTTGGTCCTTCCTTCATCCAAATGTAATTTTAAATTGCATCTTTATCATCACTGAAATAAGGCTATTGTATCTTTTTCATGGGGAAGTTATACATTTATACATGCAAGGCATAATGCATATGATTAATTGCATCATTTTTCTGCATCAGTTCCAAAAGCATTTGTTGGGCATGCCTATGTTTAGAGAGAAATTGTTGCTTGATAGTGAAAGGAAGGCATTTTTCACATGTTTAGCACTAAAGGAAAAAAAGTTTTATTGAACAGAGTTTGATTCCTGGTGACTTCATAAACCTATCCATTCAGTCTTCCTGGTACTGATACAGAAATTATTTCTCATTTCAAATAATTTCTCTGAAAGGTTTTTTTTTTTTTATTCATTTATTAGATTTTATCCTAAGTACCTCAAGGTAGTGAATATACCTAATGTTTCTTCCTCATCCTCATCATCCTTCTCCACAAAACAACAACCCTGTGAAATAGCTTGGGCTAGAAGAAAGTGATTGGCCCAAAGTCACCCAGCTGTCTTTAACAGAATAACAGAGCTGGAAGGGACCCAGGAGGTCTTCTAGTCCAACTCCCTGCTCAGGCAGGTATACCATTTCAGACAAATGGCTGTCCAATCTCTTCTTAAAAACCTTCCAGTGATGAAGCACCTGCAACTTCTGGACACAAGTCATTCCACTGGTTAATTGTCTTCATTGTCAGGAAATTTCTCCTTAGTTCTAGATTGCTTCTCTCCTTGATTAGTTTCCATCCACTGCTGCTTTTCCTGCCTTCAGGTGCTTTGGAGAATAGCTTGATCCCCTCTTCTTTGTGGCAGCCCCTTAGATATTGGAACACTGCTGTCATTCTGCCTAATCCTCCTTTTCACTAAAGAAGACATACCCAATTCCAACAATTGTTCTTTATATGTATTTACTTAGGCTTCCCTGCCTAAGGCAGGACTAGAACTCACAGTGTCCTAGTAATTGGCCCCATGTCACCCAATTGGCTTTAATGCTGAAGGCAGGACTAGAACTAGAACTCATAATCTTCTGGTTTCTATATTATTATTTTTTTCTACTCTTGTTCTCATTCCTGAATACAATAAGGCCAAATCCTATGCAACAAAGATCAGCTAGTTAGCCATTTGTTGTAACTTCATTGTGGTCAGTGTGGGAATTCAAAAAATTTTACTAGCAGTTCCATGGGCGTGGCTTGGTGGGCGTGGTGTGGCTTGGTGGGCGTGATGTGGCTTGGTGGGCGTGGTGTGGCTTGGTGGGCGTGGCTTGGTGGGCATGGCAGGAGAAGGATACTGTAAAATTTCCATTCCCACCCCACTCCTGGGGGAAGGTTACCCATTCCCCCCCCACCCCATTAACCTGCTTTCCAGCTCTGTTCTTTTGTGCAGGGCAACAAAAGAAGACTCAGCCAACCAAATGGGACTCGGGTGGCAGAGAATAGATGGGCCAGTCATAGGTGATATTTGCCGTTTCTTCGAACTACTCAAAATTTCCGCCACCGATTCTCCAGAACTGGCCAGAGCCTGCTGAATACCACCTCTGATTGTGGTATTGGTGTCTAATATTCTTGTCTCTTAAGCAGTGGTGGGATTCAAAATTTTTTACTACTGGTTCTGTAGGTGTGACATGGCTTGGTGGGCATGGCAGGGGAAGGATACTGTAAAATCTCTATTCCCAACCCACTCCAGGGGAAGGATATTATAAAATCCCCATTCCCTCCCCACTCCTGGGGGAAGGTTACTGCAAAATCTCCATTCCCCCCCTACCCCACTAACCTGCTTTCCAGCTCTGTTCTCCTATGCCGGGCAACGAAAGAAAACCAAGCTATCAGCTGCGACTTGGGAGGCAGAGAATAGATTGGGGGTAGAGCCAGCCAGAAGTGGTATTTGCCAGTTCTCCAAACAACTCAAAATTCCCACTACCGGTTCTCCAGAACTGGTCAGAACCTGCTGAATACCATCTCTGCTCTTAAGGAATATAAGTGACATTTCATTGTTCAGCTTCTCAACAATCAATTTCTCTCAATCAATTTTCCATGAGAAGCTCTTAAGGGGCATCCAGTGATGGCGTCTTTCAATCCTAGAGAGGTTCTCCAATAACTAATGGAAGAGATTCTAATAATTAATATAGAGAATTCTTAAACCCCACAGCTGTGGAATTTGTGATCAGCTTCTGAAATAGGTTATATTCATCCAATCCCACAGTTATACTCTTTCTTTTCTTGTGAGACTATCTTTTTTTTTAAAGTAAGTAGTATGGAAATTTTACACAACAACCAAGAAAGATTTTACTGTCAGAGCTTCCAGTAAGCGTAGTTGGTCTTTGACTTACGACTTTAATTGACCCCATTAAGTGGGTCACCATATAACCATACCCAATTTAATGACCTTGTTATGGTTGTTAGGTGAACCATTGGGGCTGTGAAGCAAACTTTATGGCTGTTAAATAGATCCATTTTACCCATGGGGATTTTTTGGCTGAAATCACAAGTAATTGACAGTTTCTGGTAAACAAATGTTATAACTCATGGTTATGTTATCATGGGATACTGCAAACAACCATTTAATGCAGTCTGGTTGCCAAATGGCCAAAATAAGATCACATGACTGCAGAGAGAGGCAGCTGTCAGAATTTCAAATCTGGATCAAAAGTAGCCTTGAGGAGGTCTATGGTAACTTCAAGTTGTTGCTAAGCAACTGGTTGTAAGTTAAGGACTACTTGTATGCATTTAGGGTATAAATAGAGAATGGAGAAAGAAAAAGAGAAAGAGATGGAGAAGGAGGCATTCTGCATTCTTGAATTGATCTAAAACAGGGTTGTCAAACTCATGGCCCATGGGCCAGATGCATCAAGTCTGGCCATGCCCTCACCTGGTTTAGCAAATGGGAAAAAAGTGACCATATGTCATGTGATAACAATACAAGTTTGACACCCCTGATCTAAAAGAATTTGAGCCTTCTGAGCAATATCCATATTGTTATTTATTTAAAACAATATCACTTAGTGCTTTAAATGATTGCCTTATTATATTAAATGATTGCCCTACCAATTACTTTTGGTAGGTGGGTGGCTATATAAATGTAATAAATAAATTCCTGAAAGCTTATGAGGGAAGTCCCTGGAGATCTCAACTGTTACAAATTGATTGGATGGTAAAATTCATGTAGAGAGTAACCCTGTCTTGATTTTAATTAAACTGAAATGTCACTGCACAAAACAAAATGTGTGGCTTGGACCTGTACCTACCATTTTGAAACTGCATGCCCACATGACACTGTGGATGGCAGAGTTTCCATAGCCAAAAGAAGATGGCATCTCTGCTCTGGGATAAATATGCTTACTCATATTTTAGGTTATTCATCTGGATCATATCTATAGAAGCCAAGTTTATTCACTCATACTAGCGATCTGCATATATGCAGAGCTCCTATCCAATGCTGCTGTTAAAGACTATTGTTCATTTTGATCAACTGATTGAGATGTAAAGGGGTGAAAAAAAAATCAACAAAACGTCAGTGGCTTATAAAAAGCTCCATTAACTTTTATGTGGGATGGCACATAGCATGGGCATTTATTGAGCTACACAAATTTGCAGTGTCAAATTTTTCTATCGTGCATACTTCCTCACATCATGCTAGTTCTGCTTGCATCTCCAACAATGGGCAGAGCAATAATTGTTGGGGGCAAAGGAATTGTTGGCTAGGTAATTTGTTTTAATGAAGTGTTCCTATATTTTATAAAAACAAAAAAGCTTGTCATCAATCATTCATTGTGATATTTCTTTCCATGTTCTTTCAGTGCATGCCTAATGGATGTTTATTTAATCTCAGTTTTTGGGTTTTAAAACATTTCAGGCTGTAAACCAAGCACTCTATCCATAAGGTGAGAGTTGATGCCACTTTGCTCGAAGTATTGTCGCAATATTCTGGTTAGCAAAGTCATATTAATAATCATCAACCAAGCATGTGTAAGGCCAAGAACAATTGGACATTAATTTAATTTCCTTTAATTTAACTCGAACTTCAGACTTTTCATTTCTGGATGAAAATGAAAGATTCAAACTATCACATCCTGCCTTTAGGAAAGGTCCAATAAAATATCACAGACACTCTGAGATGGTGGAGACTTCAAAAACCATTGAGTCCAACTGTTTTTTGATGGAGCACCCTTGTTAAATTGGTACTTTGGCACTACTTCAAACACTCTTATGAAAAACAGCCTAACAGCTTCTCAGGTAGTTTGTCTCAGGACAACATTAATTTTTATGTTACTATATAAGACTTACCTTTTTGTCAAATTTCCTTTTCTTCTTATAAAGTGTATGTATGAGTGCCACTCCCTTAATAGCCAGGTAGTAGCATTAAGATCATTTTAGGGCTACAAAATCAGGCCAAAAACGGGATAGGCGATTGATATAGACACACACACACAAACACACACACACAAACACACACACACAGAGAGAGAGAGATATGATGTCATCTATCTGTCTGTCTATCATCTATGAGATAGATATAGGTAGGTAGGTAGGTAGGTAGGTAGATAGGTAGAATTTTTTTTCATTTCTTCAGTCTTTGCTACAGAATTACAGTATTTTGCCAAACAAATTCACTCAGTCAGATTGATATAATCACTTTTTTAAACAGAAAAATACCCAGTAGCTTGGCCTCCCCTCTTGTATCCTCCAGATCTGTTGGACATCAGTTCTCATGAACTGATGCCAGCATGAAGAAAATTGAAAATGCAACAAATCTGAGGACAGCTAAGCTGCAGGAGCACAGTAATTTGCATATTAAATCTTTACATTTTTATAAAATTAGGAAGGAATGTTCTGTAGCAATGTACTATCATACCATGACATTACGCAGAAGACAACAGATATTGAAGAATTCATTTGTTGCCTTGCCAGTGTTTCTGAAAGTTGAGTACTCTTATGCCAGAATAATTACGTAATTTTGAATCAGTGTAAATCTGTGCTTCATGAACAGCACTAAGTGTTACTTAGCTTCTAGGTGCAATTCAGGGTGCCGGTCACTATCTATGATACAGGCCCTTAATGTTCAAAGGTCCATTTGTCTCCCATAATATCTGCCCAGTCAATCTGATCTGACAAGGTTGGCATGCTCTGGATTCCTTCAAGTAAGCAAATATCAACATTTGGGACTCCAGAAGTTCACTTTTTCTCTGTCACAATGCATTTCCTCTGGAACAAGGGTCTGCAAACTTTGCAAGTTTAAGACTTGTGGAATTCAACTCCCAGAACTCTTGAGCTAACATGGCTGGAGGAGGAATTCTGGGAATTGAAGTCCACAAGTCTTAAAGCTGTCAAGTTTGAAGACCCCTGCCCTGGAATGAAAGGTTCACACTCGTGTTTTGAAGGATGCTAATGATCTAGCTCTTCACCTCATCCTTTGCCAACCTTTTCCTCTTTTTCTCTGGTCTCCTTTGGTTAATTATCCTTACCATTTCTGCTCTTTTGTGGGTATGTATGTATGCATGCATGTGTTTGTTTATTTGATTTTTATCTCACCTTTATTAAAATAACTCAAGGCAGTGACTGTGTATAATATTCCTTTCTCCTCCTCTTTTCCCCACAACAACAACTCGGTGAGGTGTGTTGGCCTGAGAGAGAATGACTGGCCCAAGGCCACCCAGCCGGTTTTCATGTTTAAGGCAGGACTAGAACTCACAGTCTCCCAGTTTGTGTTATGTGTACATTGTTTTCTTGTTTTAAATGTTACTCTTTTTAAACATTTTGTAAAGTTGTTGGCCAAGCTGTTGATTGGCCGAGCCAAAGGCTGGATTTCTCCTTCCCTGGTATGAATTATCACACAAGGAAAAGAACTGCAGATCTGTTTATTCTGTTCAGCACAAAAAGGTATGATCAAGGGACTAAGCCACAAACAAGAGCACAAATTAGCATTATGTACTATTGAAAAGCAAAGGCACATGATCATTTACAAGCAATTGGCCACAAGCAACAAAGTATTCACACCCCTGGTGGAGGATGGTCTTCCCAGAAGGTGGGTTCCTTATTAAAATATTACAGCCCTCACCCTTCTGCCTCTAACAGATAAGGCTGGTAATTAAATATGCAAAACTTTCTAGCTAATTTATCTGCAACAAGAAATGGGAAATAAGCACGTTCTAACGAATTCTCCGTTCAAGACGAAGCATGATAAGGTTTTCACATGGCCTTCCAGGAATTTTAGGGCAAGGATGAGAAGCTCAAGGATGAGAGGTCAAAAAGGAAAACACCTAAAAACAGAAGTGAGCAAAATAAAATGGAATTCTTTTCAACAAAATGGAATTTCTCAGGATAAAGCTAACTAGATTAGTGCTACACACTGAGAATTGCTGTTGCTCCTGCCCTCTCCCTCAATGTGAAGTTGGCCCCAATTCTCCCGTCCTTCAGTCGATGAAGAAAGGATCAGGTAATACATAGTATTTCTTCTTTAGTTAGTCATTTCAGGAAATACTAAATAAATATTCTGATAAAAATTATAAAGGTGAACATGGATCATTGGAAGGTTAAACACTAGTCAGACTTCATCTGGAGATAGCGTTAACTCTGGCATGATTTCTGCTGCAGCTAAAACCCAAAATCTACTTCCTACCAAATTCATGTGAAAAGTCGGATACCTCTCCACTCAAAAATCAGGTATGAGAATTTAAAAAAAATAGTTTGTATGCTTGTATATTTGAGACCTCTGGCATCAAAAATAATTAGAGCTAACTAAAACTGCCTTGCATCCAGCTCCCAGTCATGAATGAGAATAACTGATTATATGTAATCGCCAGCAATTATATTTATAGTGATTGATGGGGTCTATTAGCAGCACATTATGGTTTGATAATGAAACACCTTTACTCCTTCCTTCCACATATCATTTTGCACCTTCTCACCACCAATGGAGGAAAGCATTGGGGGAATTATTATTAGCTTAGCTGTGGCTTCACAAGAGCTATATTTTACCTGTCAGTCATAATCTGTTAAAAGAAAAGCTGGCTGGAAAAGTTTGGAGGTCCCTCATCCATGTTAACCAAGTTTCATTAGGTGAAACAGAATAGATGTTATGCTATAGGTAGACTTCCTGTTCCAGCAACAGTAACAGAATGAGGATGTGGATGTGGAGAGTCAACTAAGGATGTTAATCCTTCAGTTTGACCCAGATGCCAATTTTTGGAATCAATGTATTCTGGAAAGACAGTTTGATATAGTAGTTAAGGTGTTTGAAAACTCAAGATATAAATGCTCTAAACATATAAAGAATGGTTGTAAACATATAAAGAACAGTTGCTGGAATCAGATATGTCTAGTTGGGATGAAAAGAAGGACTAAGGGGTGACATGATAGCAAAGTTCCAATATCTCTGGGGCTGCCAAAAAGAAGAGGGAGTCAAGCTATTGTCCAAAGCACCTGAAGGCAGGATAAGAAGCAATGGATTGAAATTAATCAGGGAGAGAAACAACCTAGAACAAAGGAGAAATTTCCTGCCAATTAGAACAATTAATCAGTGGAACAACTTACCTCCAGAAGTTGTGAATGCTTCAACACTGGAAGTTTTTAAGAAGAGACTGGATTTATCTGAATGGTGTAGGATTTCCTGCCAAAGAAGAGGGCTGAACCAGAAGACCTTCAAGGTCCCTTCCAATTCTGTTATTCTGTTATTCTATTATTCTATTCTATTCTATTCTATTCTATTCTATTCTATTCTATTCTATTCTATTCTATCCTATCCTATTCCTATTCTAATATTCATGCTGAGTTTCAGTTCAAAATGCACATCCATCATGACAACAATGATCCTAATTTTTCTGATCTCTTGAGACTTCGTAAGTATGCCTTGGACATGTTTATGTGTGTGTATTTGTGTTTGCTTGTGTCTCTGTGTGTGAGATACTGAGAAAAAAGAAGGGGGGTTGAATTTTGAGAAGGTCTACTGTATGATCTTTTTGTCATTTAGTATCCACATCCTCATGAAATTTAGACTAGAAATGGCAGGCCCATCCTATGGTGATAAATGAGGTGATTCTTCCCTCTCTCCCTCCCTCCCTCCCTTCTTAAAACTTGCATTGCTTTGAAAGATTTCCCACCTAACAGGAATGGTAAATTTATCTGTTAAAAAAAAAACTTTGTCACATGATGGAATGAGAAGACAAAAATGATGTCTGACTCAATGGTCCCAAAAGGCCACTTTTAGCCTATAGAAATTGGGGTGTCTTTTGGGTCTTCCTGAATCTTTGATTCCTGAAATGGACTCTAAGAACACATACAGTGCAAAGTAGTGAATGTTAAAAGATGAATGTGTCTTCTGAGTTCTAAATTATGCTTATTGCATAACAATGAGGCAGGCAAAAAAGGAAGTCTTTTTCTTTTAGTTTCTACCATCTATTGGCATTGTTTTAAGTGATGAAGAAGCTTTTTAGCAGAGCCTTAATAATGATAATCCAGAATCCTGCATTATAATGTTAGACAGGGAAGAAAACATTCTTTACTTCTATGTAGAACTGTATACTACAATAGCAACAGCATGTGAAGAGATCTTTAAAGTATCAGCTTTAGATCATTTTTTAGATAAATTTCATTTTCTGAGGCTTGAGGATGTGGATGAGGCATCACATCCATTCAATCTACCAATCTGTAGTCTTGATATTTACCTGATTTGACTATTAAGATTTAGCAGAGGAAAGTTGGTAGTGTGAATCCAAAGAATGATAGAGCCTTTATAATAGCAATAGCAATTAGACTTTTATACCATTTAATAGTGCTTTTATAGCCTTCTCTAAGCAGTTTACAGAGTCAGCATATTGCCCCCAACAATCTGGATCCCCATTTTACTGACTTCAGAAAGATGAAAGGCTGAGTCAACCTTGAGCCAGTCAGAATCAAACTCCTGGCAGTTGGCAGAATCAGCCTGCAGTACTATATTCTAACCACTGCACCAGAGCATCTCATTTTGAGAAGTTCACGAGGATGTTGCATTTGCTATGAAAGAGAAAGGGCACAAGGAGACTCTGAAATAGAATATTCCTGAACTCTGAGGGCCTACATACCAGGAAATTAAATCAGAGTTATTTTTATCAGTCAGCATATTTCAAACTTGGGATGTAGTATTGCACTGGATGGAACAATAGCCTCATGGAAACCATAATTTCTTTTATGTATTTTGATTTTTTTAAATCCTGCCTTTATTGGTTTTATAAATAACTAAAGACAGTGAACATAGCTAATACTCCATCTTCCTCCTGTTTTACCTGTTGGAAGATATATCCATCTGGGTTCAGTTCCAAGTGGGGAGAAAGACACTGGAAACATGGAGGCTGGTTGGAAAGATGGTTTAATAGTAAAGCGGAAGCAACAAGCACATGTGATTCTGGGTAGCTGACCACATGAAGTGGAGTATGAGAGGTATTTATACCCTCTCTTGGGCTTTGAACTTGAGCTTCCTGTTCCTGCACCAAGAGCATGTGTTGGCTGTCAGACTCCCATGAAGCATGTGGGGGCATGTTTGTCTTGAAGTCAAATTTGGTTGAACCTTGGGTTGATGTAATGTAGGGGCTTGGTTATACCGTCTGGTGAGCTCTGCTGATAGATACTGCTATTATGTCTGGAGGGTCATGTCTTAATCCCATCACCCTGGAGCTGGAGGTCTTTTGTCTTGTAGATAGGCTGGCCCAGTCTTTCTCAATCGGCACCAAATACCTCTTAGGGGCAGGGAGCTGCAGGGAACTGGTTTTTGTATTTAGAAACCTGTTTCTCCTTTTCCCATCCAGGAAAACGCAATATTCTGCTTTTTTAAAAATATTCCTCAAAATATTTTATTCTTCTAGGAGGGGGGTGGGTGCTAACTTTCTATATACTCATAATAACAACAGACCTGTGAGGTGGTTTGGGCTGAGAGAGAGTGACTAGCCCAAAAACACCCAGCTGGCTTTCATGTCTAAGGACATAGGACTAGAACTTAGGGTCTCCCAGTGTTTAGGCTGGTGCCTTAACCACTAGACTAGCAGAATGTGGGGTCCAATTTGGGATAGTGGTTAAAGCCAATAAACCACAAGTTTTAGATAGACCTTCCTTGGGTGTGAAGCCAGCTGGGTAATTATGGCCCAGTCCCTCTTTCTCAGCCTTAGGAAGAAGGCATGGCAAATACTTCTGAAAATCTTGTTTAAAAAAACTGCAAGAGCTTTTATCTCCTGCCAGGAGGCATGGCCACCTCAAAGGATCCAAAAAGTAATTTTTTTGAAGAAGGAATGACACAGAAGAAGAGGAAGAAGAAGAAGAAGAAGAAGAAGAAGAAGAAGAAGAAGAAGAAGAAGAAGAAGAAGAAGAAGAAGAAGAAGAAGAAGAAGAAGAAGAAGAAGAAGAAGAAGAAGAAGAAGAAGAAGAAGAAGAAGAAGAAGAAGAAGAAGACGACTAGTGAATCAGAACAGAATTTCTGTGAGTTCAGCTTCCCATGGTCACCAGTGGCCAATCATGAAAATTCAAGAACAGAGAAAGAATCCTCAGAACACTAAGCCTACTTTTAATTATCATGGCTATTGATCACCGGTAGATCCTCTATGCATTTAGAAATTCTCCCTTTCCAGCCAAGTGGTATAATCACTTCCCCATGGCAATATTTTTACTTCACTAGAAATTTTCTGTAGGTTTGAAATCCAAATACATGCAACCCTTAATGAGGGAAAGGTTCAGTCGATAAAGAAAGAAACGAAAAGGAATATGAACAAAGACTACAATTGCTTTTTATCTAGGCTACTTTCCTGCAGCTGAAGCCAGCAGAGGGCATACATACACACACACACATACACACACACACATATACTGTACATATAAATATACTATAAATACACACACACACATATACACACACACACATATACACAGAGAGAGAGAGAGAGAATACAATATATATGCACTGTGCAATCAAAAAGGCATTATAATAAAGCCAGATTTCCCTGCCTTATGATAGTTCTCTCTCCTTTCAAAGTGTCACTGCCATTTTTCAATACCAAAGGATGGAGCTGACTTAAAAAGTCTTCATTATCAGAATTCTTCTTCATTATTATTATTATTATTATTATTATTATTATTATTATTATTATTATTATTATTATTATTATTATTATTATTATTATTATTATTATTATTATTATTATTAAAGGAGGTTGTATCTATTTCCTTCCCAGGCGTGTTTTGTTTCAGTGCATATTCCCTCTTCACACAATTATATATATATTTAGTCATGCCAGCCACATGACCACGGAGATGTCTTTGGACAGCACTGGCTCTTCGGATTTGTAATGGAGATGAACACCACCCCCTAAAGCCAGAAATGACTGGCACGTATGTACGAAAGGAACCTTTACCTTTACCTAGGTTAATATCCTACCTTTTATTTAGCAACACAAGGTGACATTTACAGGATTCATTGCTCCCGTTTTCTTTACAATAGATACTCTGTGGCGTAGGTTGAGCTGAAGAAAGTAGTCCAAAGTCACATAATAAAGCCATCAGGGTTCCAAATAATAGACCCAAAGCAAGCAAAACTCTGAGGCAGGTGGATTCCTCAAAGAATAGCTTTATTGGAAATATCATACTGGCACAATTCTGTGCCAGTACAATACTGTGCAATACTGGTGAAAACTGGCTCTGACGTCTCCCGTGGTGTTCCCCTAATTAAAAGTTTTTCTACTTTCTCAAAACAATCAGTCACATGGTCCAATCACGGTGCGGACTGGCAGCCAGGTAGCATCACTCCGACTTTCTCCAACCAGGTGTGACAATGTCCTTGGTTCCCAAGAGAAAATACTTTGTTCTGGCTACAGAATCCCAACTATTTCAAATCCCCCCTCTCTATCCCTCAGCTCCTGTGTGGCAACACTTGAAGCGGTCAAAAATGGCTTCGGTCAGGTCAGCTTCAGGGTTGACAGAAGCTCCTTGGTTGAAGGAATCCAACCTCTCTGACTTGCATCGAAGGTCTTTCCAGTGCTAGCCCAGTCTTAAGCTCTCTAGAGTCGTGCTCCTCAGCCTCAGTAACTTTAAAATGAATTAGGCATGGATCAACCCCCAGAAGATACCATTAAAAAAAAAAGTTCTTCTCCATGGTCCTGCATAATATATTTGTTCCAGTTATGCAGGAAAATGTATATATCTTAACATTCAGCCACATGTATACTGGGAATAGCACTCCATCAAGAACGGAAGTCTTAACTTTATTACTAGAAGCTAAAAGTCTTTTGGTAATGTAAAAACATTTGGATCTGGCCTTTTAAGGTTGTTTTTTTAACATGGTTTCTTAAAGATGATCTGGAGATGTTGCTTTCTAACTCCAGCTGCTGGTTTTGACTTGAACATAGAATAGAATAGAATAGAATAGAATAGAATGGAATAGAATAGAATAGAATAGAATAGAATTCTTTATTGGCCAAGTGTGATTGGATACACAAGGAATTTGTTTTGGTGCAAATGCTCTCAGTGTTCATTAAAAAAAAAGAAAAAAATACATTTGTCAAGAATCATAGGTATAACACTTAATAGTAGTCAAAGGGTACAAATAAGCAATCAAATCATACTAGGAAACATAATAATAAGCGATCAAATCAAGCTATACTTGTAAACAGTCAATTAAAAAAACATAAGGATACAAGCAACTAAGTTACATTCATGCAGTCATAAACGGGAGGAGATGGGTGAAAGGAAGGATGAGAAGATGAATAGTAATAGTAATACAGACTTAGTAAATAGTTTGACAGTGTTAAGGGAATTATTTGTTTAGCAGAGTGATGGTGTTTGGGAAAAAACTATTCTTATGTCTATTGTTCTGGTGTGCAGTGCTCTATAGTGTCGTTTTGAGCGTAGGAGTTTTATATTTATATAATAAATTTATATTTTTATATTTTAATTTATAGGTTGCCTGTCTCATATACATGACTCTATATTGTTCACAATTAAAACAGTTAAAAAACAATTAAAAACAGAGTTAGAATCAACAGAAATGACAAGAATAGCAGCCAAGAACATTAATTAAACCAGGGATGTTCAACCTTGGCAACTTTAAGACTTGTGGACTTCAACTTCCTGAATTCCCTAGCCAGCTCACAAATAGAAGATGGAGGGAATATTTGTTTATTTCAATTTATTAAACATGTTTGTCATCTATCTCGTACTGAAACAATTTGACAGCTGCCCTACTCCTGATATTGTTGCTCTGCAACTGATGTTTACAAAGATGCTTCCCTTCACCTGAAGGTAACACTGAATCTTCAAGATTAATCACACTGGATAGACATGTCCTCCATGAATTCATCAGGTTCTTCTTTATTGCCATTCAAGTTAGTGGCCATCACTGTATCTTGTGCTAATGAATTTGACAAGTTAATTATGCACTGTGTGAAGAAGGGCTTTCTTTCGTCTGTTCTAAATCTCCTTTCAATTAGCTTCACTGGATGGCCTCAGTCCTAATCTTTCCAGAAAAGGAGAGAAAAACATTTCCCTTTATCCATGCCATACAAGATTTTACACACTTCAGTCTTATCCTCCCTCAGTCCCCTTAGAATCTCAAGCGGTCTAGCTTTTTCTCCTAATTTTGATTGCCCTCTTCTGCCATTTTTACAGATGCCTTACAGCCTTTCCAAATATGATTACCAGAACTGTATATATAGTATGTAAACATACCAGCAGTTTGTACATTGACAAGAGCTTTGGTGATGCAGTGGTTAGAGTGTTGTACTGCAGGAGTGTACTTCAGAGAGTGTTACTCTCTGAAGTCTTGTGTCTGTC
The DNA here is from genome assembly GCA_023653725.1 of Bungarus multicinctus. Lineage (NCBI taxonomy): Eukaryota > Metazoa > Chordata > Lepidosauria > Squamata > Elapidae > Bungarus > Bungarus multicinctus. The sequence continues at coordinate 120,630,822 of CM042842.1, read as the reverse complement.
TGGGTTGGGCTGCAGAACCAAACCAGACAGTTATAGAGATGCAGATGACAGACTCAATAATTCCTCTGTAGAATTGTATCAGCAGCTCCTTGGGAGTTTGAGCTTTCTGAGTTGGCGCAGAAAGAACATTCTTGTGCTTTTTTGATGACATTTTTGATGTTAGGTGTCCATTTTAGGTCTTGAGAGATTTTAAGGCCCTTATGGAAAATTTAATTTCAATCTATACAAATTGGGATCCTAATCCAAAGAAATTTCAATGCTGAGATCTTGAGAAGTATCTCCATGGATACAAAAAAAAAAATGAATCTCTGCAAACTACCTTCTTTCACCAAATTGATGGGCATTTATCTGATTTTTAATATACCACAGAATACCATGCTTCAAATTGCCAGACCCTTTCAGCCTATTGTTTGTGTTCTTTGGAGCAAAGTCTGCCTACAGTCTCTATCCAATATTCTTCTTTTACAATGGGGACAGCAAAGTAAATTTCAAATGCAGCTTATATTCTGTAGATATTACTCGGGGTTACAAGAAATCTCTAAAGTGAAACTGTCTTTCACTCCTTGTGTAAGGGCTCAGAGATCAATGTTGACTGACGCCAAATCTCTCGTCCTCATATCAGAAGAACCTCAGAATACAGGTGGTCCTCGACTTATGATCATAATTGAGCCCTATGATCATTGCAGTCCTAAATCAAGGAATCACATGATCAGATTAGAAGTTACGATTGATTTTTTTATGATGGTTGTTAAGTGAACATTGCCCTCATTCAGTAAATACCAATATCTTAGCACCATACATACTAAGATTATTTCAATATATGCTTGCTGAGTTGAAATTATTACTGCAAAGAGATTTGATGCTACTCAGTATGAAGGGATAGTTGGTGAAACTGACAGATTTTACTGAGGTGAATATTAGCTACTTTGATTAGAGAAGAGACACTATCTACAATCATTGGTGACCGGAAAGTCCTTATAGACTTTTTGTGTAAAAAGGAAAAAAAATGAACCTGTGATTTATGACTTTGATGATTAGACAGGATAGATTATAAAAAAAGAGAGTATTATGACTTTAGAGGGAGAGGTAACAATAGAATTGTACATATAACTGCTGTGAAGAATACTGAAGCCCTTTCTTTATTTCTTTTTTCCTTTCTTTTCTATGTTTCCTCAGATTTTGTTATTGTCTTGCACTTTTTCTTTCTCTTTGATTTCTTTTGTATTTTTTATTTTCTAGTAGCATGTGGTAGCTTTTACCTTCTTGTTAAAAAGTTTTAATAAAACTACAGTTTATATGTTTTTTTAAAAAAAGAATGTATGATAGTCTCTCATTTACTCAGGAGTTATGAATGTAGAACATTCACCTGATGAATGCTTTGAATAATACACATGCACACAGCCAGCAGTGTTGCTCTAATTATGTGTGAATGAAAGGATGAGAGATGATTTTCACATGAGGCAGGATTGTCCATAGTTTTCTTCCCACTGACAGTCATGATTGAACAACTCCTGCAGAAAGCTGCTGTCAGCTGAATGATCTCATGGATGGATGAATATTCCTATGGTTAAGGTTTTAAGTTTAGTACCAGGACAACTTTTTAATGTGTTTCAGTTACGAATCCAAGATGGCGACCGGAAGCTCCATTTGAGGGGAGCTCCGCCGAGCGCTCACTTTTGCCAGCTAAGCCGGCCTCCCCCCTCGGCCCCCATGCATGATAGGGGTACCGAGGGGTTTGGGGACATCCGGGGTGTCGAAGGAGCCGACGGACAAGCCGCCAGGAGACCGCCCGGGTGGTTTCTTTGGACGGCGACGGCGGCGGTCTCGTAGAGGCCGCAGCTGCCGCGATGGCAGCTGCCATGGCTGCCGGAATTGCTGGGGCTGCCCCATGGTCGGGGGCTCTTCAGAGGTCCCCTGCCTTGGTGCCGGTGGCCTCGAGGATGGCCCTGTTGCGGCCGCTGCAGCTACTGCGGACGGTGACAGCGGGCGGTATAGCAGCGGCTACGGGGGGGGGCGGAGACCTCGTCGCGGTCGTTTTGTGGCTGGAGGCCCCGCCGCAGCTGGAGGCCCTGCCACAAACCCAGACCCCATTTCATCTGGCTGCCCCATGGTCGGGGGCTCTTCAGAGGTCCCCTGCCTTGGTGCCGGCGGCCTCGTAGATGGTCCTGTTGCGGCCGCTGCGGCTACTGCGGACAGTGACAGTGGGCAGTATTGCGGCGGCTGGGGGGGCAGAGGCCTCGTTGCAGTCGTTTTGTGGCTGGAGGCCCCGCCGCGGTTGGAGGCCCCGCCCCGAACCCGGACCCCATTTCATCTGGCTCTACTGTGACTGGGGGTGGCGCCGTGGCGGCCAGTGGTGGCGGGCGGCGCCACGGTGGCCGTGGGGGACGGAGGCAGCACCGATGCCAGCGGGTTTCTTGTGAGCGTCGCGATTGCCACACCCACCTTTTGGACAAGGGCCTTGTGAACAATGGTCTGGACTGCCAGTTTTTAACCATCGCAGCCGCAGTGGAGGGTGTGGTGATGGCCACAGGTGGCGGGCGGTGCCGAGGTGGCCTTGGATGGTGGTGGCGTTGCTGCCGTCGCGGCTACCATGGGTGCCCCGCAGTGGGTCACCCTGTGGCTGATAGTTCTGCTGCAGCCTCATGCTTTGTTTCCAACTGTCCTGCTTCCATCTGCTGCTCCAAGGACTTGAACAATCTTGTTCTGGTCTCGCGGCTGTTGTAGGTGGAGGCCGCCTTGTCATGGAGGGTGTCGGCCCCTCTAGCATGGCGGCCCCACCAGCAGCTGTGGAGACAGCATCTGCGTCGACTGGGAGACCTTTGCAATCTCGGAGGCGACGTGGACGGCGGAGCAGACGACGGCATCAAGGATGCCAATGGCAGTGGCAACAGCGGTACTGGCCTGCCCGAACGACACCGGTGATCTTGATGAAGATGGCCCCAGGGACGAAGACAGCATCCCCGATGACATCGCTAATGGTTGCTGTGCGACTCCGACGACGGCAGAGTCGAGGGGGGTCTGGTCCGGGGTTGGCTCATGGCAGGAAGACGGTGGTCCTTGATCCAGTGGTGACGGTGGCTAAAAGACCAATTAGCTATTCTTTGGCAGATTTAGGGGCTCTTGGGAGGGTCCCCCACTCCCTGAAGTGGCCCTCCGGACTATCAACAGCCTAACTCAAGGATGGTTCCTGGGATCCGGAGAGGTGGCATGGCCATCAAAAAAGGATTTGTAGGGGGGGGGGTTAAACTTTTTAAATTTTTATTCAGAGTTTTATCAGGGTTGGCGAGGGTGACTAGGAGAGGGTTGGGGGATGGTGATTTATTGGGGTTAGGGAGGATACCCGGACCGGGTTTGGGGGATAACCCGGGGGGGTTTGGAGTCAGCTGGGCTGGAGTGCACGTCTGGGAGGGCCCAGGGGGTCGTGAGTTGTGGGGGCGAACACAATTTGGACAGCAGGGGGTAGGTTCCATTGGCACCATAAGTGGGAGGGGCAGATATGACGGGGGTAGAGGGCCATATCAGGTTACGGGATCGCATGCCCGCTGTCTCCAAGTGGTGGTGCGCTCCGACCCTCCCGACCCGTCTGGCAGGCCTGGTTGTACAGTCTCAGGCCCTGAGTACCCGGTTGATGTTGTGCAATGCCAGGTCCATTGTCAACAAGCCCCCCCTGATTTGCGACCTTATTCAGGAGGAGGGCGTGGACCTGGCTGGTGTCATCGAAACCTGGTTGGGCCCAGAGGGTGGTGTTCCTCTGGTGGAGATGTGCCCACCAGGATTCCAAGCATTCCATTGACCAAGGTCTCAGGGAAGGGGTGGTGGGGTGGCGGTGATTATTAGAGAAGTCCTTTGTCCTAGGAAGGCCACTGTTCCTCAGACGGCTGGTTGTGAGTCTCTCTTTGTGAAGTGGGGGCAGGGGGTTCAGATGGGCCTTTTGATAACGTACCTGGCTCCCTGCCACGTGTCATCGGCCCTGCCCGGGCTCCTCGAGGTGATAGCCGGGCTGGCGGTTGAGATCCCTAGGCTTTTAGTCATGGAGGATTTCAACCTGCCTTCGCTCGGGGAAACCTCTGGGGTGGCTTGGGAGTTCCTGGCTTCCATGATGGCCATGGATTTGACCCAATTAGTTTCTGGCCCCACTCACACGGGGGGACACACACTGGACCTGATTTTTGCCTCTGGTCAGTGGTTGAATGATCGTTCTGGGGATCTAGTTATAAAACCCTTGTCATGGTCTGATCATTCTTTTCTTAGACTGGACTTCTGTGCCGCCACCCCCCATCGCAGGGAGGCGGAACTGAGGAGATGGTTCTGCCCCAGGCGCCTGATGGATCCTGAACGGTTCCAGATGGAGCTTGGGCCATTTCCTGAAACTCTGGCTCATAATTCGGCCACAGACTTGGTGGCCACCTGGGATAGGTTGGCCGCTGAGGCTCTGGACCGAGTTGTGCCTTTGCGACCTCTGACCCAGCACAGATCCCATTTGGCTCCGTGGTTCACGGAGGAGCTGAGGGGGATGAAGTGCTGGAAAAGATGTCTGGAGGGCATCTGGAGGACCAGTCATGCCGAGTCTGACCAGACACAGGTGAGGTCCTATATTAGGACCTACCTAGTGGGGATAGAGGCGGCGAAACGTTTGCATTTCCTCGCCCTTATTGCATCGGCAGAAAATTGGCCTGCCACACTGTTTAGAGTGACCCGCTCTCTACTTGAGCCGAGAGTGCGGGAGGACCTCTTGCAGGGTAGGGCAGAAGAGTTTTCCTGATTTCTGCATGATAAAATCGCTCAGATTCGGGATGGGCTGGACTCCAGTTGGGTGGTCCTGGGGGAGGTGTTCGGGGCAAGTCTTGAGATGGTTATCTGGGAGGAGTTCGATCCTGTGACCGCCGAGGGTGTGGACAGATTACTGGGGAGACTGAATGCCACCACCTGTTTACTGGACCCGTGCCCTTCCTGGTTGATTTCTACCTCCAGGGAGGTGACACGAGGCTGGCTCCAGGGGATTGTCAATGCTTCATTGATGGAGGGGGCTCTTCCTACTGCCCTGAAAACGGCGGTGGTACGGCCCCTCCTCAAGAAGCCTTCCCTGGATCCGGCTCTTTTAAATAACTATCGTCCTGTCTCCAACCTTCCCTTTCTGGCGAAGGTTGTTGAGAGTGTGGTGGCGCGTCAGCTCCCTCAGTACCTGGAGGAAGCATTCTACTTAGATCCATTCCAATCGGGCTTCAGGCCCGGGTACAGTACTGAAACATCATTGGTTGCGTTGGTCGATGATCTCTGGAGGGCCCATGACAGAGGTTATTCCTCTGTCCTGGTCCTATTAGATCTATCAGCGGCTTTTGATACTATCGACCATAGTATACTATTGCGGTGGTTGGAGGGGTTGGGAATTGGGGGCACCGTTTTGCGGTAGTTCTCCTCCTTCCTCTCGGACTGCTCGCAATTTGTGTTGATGGGGGGGGAGAGGTCCACCCCTAGGCCCCTCATTTGTGGGGTGCCTCAGGGGTCGGTCCTCTCCCCTCTTCTGTTCAACATTTATGTGAAGCCGCTGGGAGAGATCATCCGTGGTTTTGGGGTGAAATGTCATCTTTATGCTGATGATACTCGGCTTTACATCTTCACCCCAAACCACCCCAACGATGCTGTGGAGGTTATGGCCCGTTGCTTGGAGGCTGTACGGAACTGGATGGGCAGGAACAGGCTTCGACTCAACCCTTCCAAGACCGAGTGGCTGTGGTTTCCGGCGGCCCGATATAGTCAGCTGACTCCGTCACTGGCTATTGGGGATGAGATCCTGACCCCCACAGAAAGGGCTCGCAATCTTGGTGTCCTCCTGGATGTACGGCTGTCTTTGGAAGATCACATCACTGCCGTCTCCAGGGGGGCTTTTTATCAGGTTTGCCTGATACGCCAGATGCGGCCCTTTCTTGATCCTTACACACGGTCACCCATACCATGGTCACCTCCCGCCTGGACTACTGTAATGCCCTCTACATGGGGCTCCCTGTGGGGAGCACCCGGAGGCTTCAACTGGTACAAAATGCGGCTGCGCGGGTGGTTATGGGGGCGTCAAGATACTCCCATGTGACGCCCCTCCTGTGCGAGCTGAATTGGTTGCCGGTGGCCTTCCAGGTTCGCTTTAAAGTATTGGTTTTGGTCTTTAAAGCACTCCATGGCATCGGACCAGGATACTTACAAGACCGCATTCTGCCAGTAGTCTCCCACCGACCAGTGCGCTCCCACAGAGAGGGTCTCCTCTGGGTCCCGACGCCTTCTATGTACTGCCTGGTGACCCCGAGGAATAGGACCTTCTCTGTGGGGGCACCCGCCCTTTGGAACGGGCTGCCCCCAGGGCTACGAACAACCATTGACCTGAGGGCATTCAGACGTGACCTGAAGACCTGGCTCTTTGAGCAGGCAGGCCTGAGCTGACTCAAATGGGATTTTAAATAAGGGGTTTTAGATTAGTTGATTGGGGTACGAAAGTTTTAATTTATTTTAATCGGGGGTTTTAGATTTTTATTTGGGCAGCCTATAATTTAATTCTTTTTTAATCGTATTTATATCTGTGTTTTGTATGTATTTTAGTTGGCTGTTCACCGCCCTGAGTCCTTCGGGAGAAGGGCAGTATATAAAATTATGAAATAAAAAAATAAATAAATAAATAAGTGTACCAATCTGCTGGTTTTTGTTGTGTGGTGGAATGGAGGCTGGATTCCCAGGAGGGAGGGGCTGCTTTCCAGAGGATCAAGAGACAGCAAAGATTGGACAGCTTGGTTAGAAGACAGTTAAGAAGTCTCCTCCCTAGAAGTCCTCAGAGTATATCTTGCAAGCAATGATGCAAGCAGTTGCTTTAATTTGGCAAGATTTCTATCTATAGGAGAGGAGCAATAAAGGAAACTGCTTAGAAATAATTGCATGTCTTTCTTGATTTTGGGGGGCGGAGGCTGAAATCCTGTTTGTTTAAAGAAAAGCAATATCCCCCTGGTATCTATTCAATTGGAAGTCAACTAATCACAACATGTGTCACTTAATATGAGCAATGGTCATGAGGCTATTTGAGGAGGGGTAAAGTTCAGTTCTGAGTATATCCCAACAACATAGAGCTGATTACACATGGATGCTGATGGTTAAGTTGAAATCGGCTTCTCCAATGTGTGGATCTAGCCCTAGAACCAAGTTTGCTTAGCAAAGAAGTGTGAATTAAAACGGGATATTTTCCTAATTGCTGACTTAGAAACTCAGTTTGTTTACTCCTTTACCTTTGAGGGCATTGGCAAAATAGTAGTGAGGTGAAGAGAAAAACAGGATTGTCACTGGAATATACTTACAAAAAATCCTAAAGTATATATTGTATCCATAGCAACATCTACCCCAATAGTGGATATAAAAGTACCAAAAATGGCCTCAAGCCAGTTTTTGACTCCGGAACACTGCCTGAATTTTTCTTGGCAAGTGGTTTGTCCTTGTCTTCTTCTTCTTAGAGCTGAAAAAAGAATGCCGAAACTTGAATACCATTGGCATTGACAAAATCACCATCAGTCAATCTCAAAAAAACCTTACTTGGAGCAAGCATACAACAATACCTCCAGCAATACCTTTAACACCATCACACATCCACATCTGTCTATCCCAGGTGCTTGGGAAGGACTCAATAGGTGGATAACAATGCCAAATTCATCTGGCTGACAATGTGATCAACCATAATGTGAATAACAATCGACTAATGTCAGATGATAAGCAAACTCTCTTTGAAGACACCCAAGGAAAACATTGGCATGAAACCAAAGCAAATTGTGACATATGGCCAAATCCTCTGGTGTTGTCACCCATCAAAATTCATATCCTGCCCTTATCCCATTCCCATCTCATGTTAAGGAAAGTGATTGGTGGATGTTTTCCTTGTGACATGTTGTAGAAGAAGTTAAAAAAAGAGCCATGGTGGCACAGTGATTAGATTGCAGTATTGCAGGCTCATTGCCAGAAGTTCAATTCTGATTGGTTTAAGGCTGACTTAGCCTTCCATCCTTCTTAAGTTGGTAAAATGAGGACCCAGATTGTTGGGTGAAATATTCTGACTCTATAAACCGCTTAAAGAGTTCTGTAAAGCACTGTGAAGCGGTATAAAAGTCTAAGTGCTATTGCTATTGATAAAGAAACAGTCCTTGGCCTTAACATCTCCTGTGCACTAGAAATAAGGGCAGCAATACCAAGCTTGCTACAATACTGTAGCAAGATAGGAATTGCTAGGAAAACAGTGGATGTTATGCTGGTATTGATGTTTTTTTAGCCAACAGAAGAACTAGTGGATAGCATTTTATATTTGGCTTTAAAGAAGAGTTATGTCATGTACCTGTCAGAATCTGATTTGGAGAGGGAGGCCAAACAGCTGACAAGGAGTGGGAGTCTGGCTCCATTGGCTGTGGAAGAAACTGGGGAAGGGCAAAGTCCAGCTGGGCAGAGCAGGGAGAAGAAGAGCAAGGGAGAGGGAATTCAGAAAAAGACCCAGACCCACCCCCTCTTCATCCTAGGGCACTCAGAGAGGAATGGAGAAGGGAGCAATGTGAGTTGTGTGGCTTAAGGGGGAGGAAAGGGCCCTGATTCTCTTCATTAGCTGCAACTGGAAACACAGTGTTTAAAAAGGGAAGCTGCACACAGCAAACTGTTGGGAGCAAATTGTGAATTTATCTGGTTTCAATCTGGCTTATCTGTGTTCCTGTCATCTTCCCAACTGTGTGAGTTTTGTCATGCTTTCAAGTCTGAAATTCCTTCTCCTGCCCTGTCAAGTTAATTACTGAAGCTTGGTTTGTTTGGATTTTAAGTTACAGTCTGTATGCATTTTGTTTTGGACTGAATTTTCTCCAGTCGAAGGTAACCTTGATATTGGGGGCAAAGTTGGAGATAATAAAGGGACTCTTCTTGCTTATTTGACTGTGTTGCTTTTGTGCCACGTCCTGGGTCATCACAAGCTATTTGTCCTAATGTGATGAAATTGTTTCATCTGCATAGATTCCCAAAGTTTGCATGAGTTGAAAAATAGCCCTTGATTTATGACTACAATTAAGCCAAACATCTCTGTTGCTAATGAGATGGTTGTTAAGTGAGTGTTGCCCCATTTTGTGACCTTTCTTGCCATAGTTTTAAGTGAATCACTGCAGTTGTTAAGTTAGTAACACAGTTATAAAGTGAATCTGGCTTCCCCATTGACTTTGCCTGTCAGAAGACCACAAAAGTTGATCACAGAACCCTGGGACCCTGCAACCATCATAAATATGAACCTGTTGCCAAGCATCCAAATTTTGATCACATGACCATGGGGATGCTGCAATGGTCGTAAGTGTGAAAAATGGACATAAGTCACTTTTTTGAGTGCCATTCTAACTTTGAACAATCACTAACCTAGTGATTGTAAGTTGAGGACTGCCGATAATTTGTCTTTCTAAAAATTAGTCTTTTCAACAATGTATGCTAATGTTCCAAAGGAGCTTTACCAAGAGACAACTGGACTTTCTGGTTCTTCTTTGAAGGTGTTTCGCTTCTCATCCAAGAAACTTCTTCAGCTCTGGCTGGATGGTGGGAAATGGAAGGATTTTATATAGTCCATGCAGACAGCTGGACATTTGCATTCTTTTAGAGAGTCATCGAGGCCACCTGGAGGTTTATCTGTGTCCTCAGGGTCTCCTGAGTAGTGCAAATGGATATAGAGCCTTCTTGGAACTGTTGAAAGGACTGTGATCCTTCAATTCCCCACCATCCAGCCAGAGCTGAAGAAGCTTCTTGGATGAGAAGTGAAATGTCTTCAAAGAAAAAACAGAATGTCCAGTTGCCTCTTGAAAAAGCATCTTTGGGGCAACCATGACCTGGATGACTGAAAATCCCCATAGACGTAAGTGCTAATAGTTCTGTAAAAGCAATGGTTAAGCATCCTTAAAGTGATGCAGACGTTGCACAATGAAACATGGATGGGGAAATAATTTTTTATATCACTAGGAATGTTCAAGTTGCAGCCTGTCACCTGGAGAGCACAACAACAAGCAAAAGTGACTGGCAAAATAACATTTTAGCAATTCCACATTGCTTCTCCATCAGTGACTTCAGTATTGAATTGGTGGCATTTACAAGTCAAGAAAAGACAGCTATGCAAGCCCAACCATATATTTGAAGATTATGTTTTCCATTGAGGGAGGCCTTCATCTACCCCTGTTAACAAGGAAGCATCTAGAATCCGAGAGTTGCTAGCAATTTTGATGATGAACATGAAAAAAATGCTAGTTCTGCTTTTAAAAAAAATAAAAAATAACAGGGATTTCTTGTTTACTGAGGCTGATAAATCTTTAAAAGGCTGCTATTTAACCCTGTGAAAGCTTATACTTTTCGTGAGGGAATGCTGGAAATGGTAATTTCTCTCCACAGAGGTTTACTGGTAATTTGGATAAAGCAGGATTCTTAGCATTCAGCATCTATACTAGCAACCACTAACATCATTACCTTGATTCCCTAAAAATACGGCCTACCTCAAAAGTAAGTCCTAGCTTGATTTTTACACATTCACCCAATATAAGCCCTACCCCCAAAAATAAGCCAAAATTAAGATGCCACCTACTCCAGAGTACATGGGTAAAAATTAAGCTAGGGTGGGGATGGTTGGGGTTGGAATTGTCTTACTACTTACCTTCGGACAGTTGTAGCCAGGCATTGCACACCCCGATACCTGCCTTGCCAGCCCATTTCTTCTGCAGCCGGCAAGGCTGGCAAGGCTTTCCTGAAGGCCTCTGTAGCTGATAACAAAGTTCTGGATCGATCCAGAGCTCTGTTATCATCCGCAGAGGTCTTCAGGAAAGCCTTGCCGGATGCAGAAGAGGTCCCTGAAGGCCTCTGACAGCGAAAAGGCGGGCCAGGGGCAACACACATAAGTGAGGTAAGTCAGTGGATGACATCCCCCCAAAATAAGACCTGGTGCCGTTTTTGGTGGCAAAAAATATATAAGATGGGTGTAAGTCTCCATTTATGTCAAGTGGAAATTTTGGCAATAAACTATGTTACTCACGAGTGGGTGTGAATAGAAAAGGTTTATTTCCTTAAACCCGGCAACAGTGGTTATTCTGAATAAATATATCTTGTAGCCCCACCCTGTGTTTCTAACTAGCATCCACCCTCCCTATTATCCCTGCACGCTGCCACCCTGCCCACCTAAATGTAACTAAGTAAACATTAATGATCCATATCATACTTCCATCAGGATCGCCCTTAATTAGCTGGCTTGTCCCGTTGCGTTTATTCAAACAAAGATTCGAAGGACTAAACTTCCCCCACTCTCATCCCTGTTTAATGTCTTTGGCGATAGCGATAGCCACTTGTCAGTCTCGGTTTAACCAGGCTGGAAACTGTTGGATAGGAAGATCTTTCTCATTCAAAACAACAGGTTACACATGCCGGGATCAGATGCCCCCTCCCCAATCAGGATGAAACAGCAGAAATGGGCATTCTCTCCCCGTTCCAACGAACGTGTTGGGCTTCATGTCAGATAGCAAGTTGGTGGAACCATGGAAGCCCAACAACGGGGTCTTATTTTTGGGGAAACACGGTAGAAATTGCATAGTGTTCATCAGTTGGGAGGAAAAAACAGGCCTGAACCTCTCTCAATCTCCACTTTGGTAATTGTGGTAGGAAATAGAATATAGAATGATAGGGTTGGAAGAGACCTTGGAGGTCTTGTAGTCCAACTCCTTGCTCAAGCAGATCACCCTATACCATTTCAGACAAATGGCTGATGAGTCTCTTCTTCAACACCTCCTCCAGTGATAGAGCACCCACAACTTCTGGAGGTAAGCCATTCCTCTGATTAATTGTTCTCACAGTCAAGAAATTTTCACGAAGGAGATCAATTACATGTGTCCCAGGATAATGTTGCAATATCCAATCTGGGTTGATCACTGAGATCAAAGATTTACTGTTCTGAGTTTCTGGATTCATGCTGGAGTCCATCTTCAGGGAACTTCTCTCCATTGGAATACGTGTTTTGGGCTATTCTACGAGTCATATTTATGTGGTGCATTCCTATTGGTTGATTGGTCTGTTGATGGCCTATTATTGGCTGTTGTTTCCTTGTGCTGCCAAGCCCTTGGCTCTTAAGTACCTGATAAGCTGCGGCCCATTTCCCTAATTTCAATTATTTCCCCGACTATCTTTGTAATTGTTAATTTCTCCTTAGTTCTAGATTAGATCACTCTTTAATGATTTTCCACCTATTACATCTTGTGCTTCCCCAGGTGCTTTGGTTCACCCCTCTTCTCTGTGTCATCCCCTCAAGACTGGAATTGTTTGCATCATGTTTCATGTATTATGGAAATATTAATATCAACATTTCACTCCATTTCTACTCCAATGATAACATGCAAACAGCAGGTACAGGTTCTGACCAGTTTTGGAGAACTGGTAGTGGAAATTTTGAGTAGTTTGGAGAACCAACAAATACCACCTCTGACTGGCCCCAACCCAGGGATGGGATTCAAATTTTTAATAACTGGTTCTGTGGGTGTGGCTAAGTTGGTGGGCATGGCTTGGTGGTCATGTTATTGGCTGGGCATGGCCAACTCAATATCACTCACATCGAGACACGCATCTCCTCACCTGGCTGCTCATGACTGTGGAGATGCTGCAACAGTCGTAAGTGTGAAAAATTGTCATAAGTCATTTTTTTCAATGCCATTGTAACTTTGAATGGTCACTCCACACAAGCAAAGTGCCAGCAAAGGAGGAAAAAAAAAACTCAAGAGAAGTTCTAGAGATGGAAAGTCTAGTCCTGCCAAGAATATAATAAGGATTAAAGGAGAGGCAGGTTCTGTAAGCAACACCAGAATGTTTCCTTCCTGCCTTCCTTACAGGATTAGGCCAGTAATTTCTTCTAACAACCGGTTCTCCGAACTGCTTAGAATGTTAACAACCGGTTCTAGCGAATAGGTGTGAACTGGTAAAATCCCCACCCCTGCCCCGCCCCATCTATTCTCTGCCTCCTGAGTCCCAGCTGATTGGCTGGGTCATTTTTTGTTGCCCTATACAGGAGAATGGAGTTGGAAAGCAGGTTAGTGGGCTGGGGATGGAAAGGGAATTTTACAGTATCCTTCCTCTACCACGCCCACAAAGTCACACCCAATGAACCGGTAGTAAAAAAATTTGAATCCCACCACTGATTCAGTTCTTTAATTTCTAAATCTAAGTAGGCAATAGAGCTGATCTGAGCATTTGCTGTACTTTTTCTGCACATGAATGACCATCATCTTTGACATCACATTTCTAATTTGAATAATGATAGGAACAATACCTTTGTTTCATAGCCAGGTGCACCAGGGTGTTTGGCTTTTCTGGGTGTACAGATGCCAGAGATCATATTGACGGAATTAGGGAATGACTCTGGAAAAACAATCAAATTTTCCTTGGTGTTACACAGCCAGCTTTTGTCACCATATTATAAAAAAAATATGTTGAGACTCTGGAAAGAATGCAGAAATGAGCAACAAAGATGATTAGGGAGTTAGAGCCTAAAACATATGAAGAACAATTGCAGGAATTAAGTATATCTAGTCTAGTGAAAGAAAGGATTAGGGGTCACATCAGAGGTGGTATTCAGCAGGTTCTGACAAGTTCTGGAGAACCGGTAGGAGAAATTTTGAGTAGTTTGGAGAACTGGCAAATACCACCTCTGACTGGCCCTGCCCCCATCTATTCTCTGTCTCCCAAGTCCCAGCTGATCAGCTGGGTCTTCTTTTCTTGCCCTGCACAGGAGAAGGGAGCTGGAAAGCAGGTTAGTGGAGTGGGGAGGAAATGGGGATTTTGCAGTAACCTTCCTCCAGGAGTGGGGAGGAATTGAGATTTTCCTTCCCCTGCCACATCCACCAACCACACCATGCCCACCAAGCCATGCCCACAGAACCGGTAGTAAAAAAAAATTTGAATCCCAGCATTGGGTGACATGATAGCAGAGTTCCAATATTTGAAGGGCTGCCACAAAGAAGAGGGGGTTAACTATTTTTAAAAGCACCAGAAGGCAAGACAAGAAGCAATGGATGGAAACTAATCAAGGAGAGAAGCAACTTAGAACTAAGGGGAAATTTTTTGACAGAGAAAACCATTACCAGTAAATGACTTGCCTTCAGAAGTTGTGGATGTTCCATCACTGGAGGCTTTTAAGAAGAGACTGGACAGCCATTTGTCCAGTGCTTGTGCAGTGGGTTGGACTAGAAGACCTCTAAGGTCCCTTCCAACTCTGTTTTTATGGTAGGTAAGTTATAGCCTTGGCTCACAATATTTTTTAAAAGGCAAATAAAGAGGAAATACTCAAGTCCAATGTTCTGTTTACCGTGATGGAGCTCTCTAAGTGGGAATGTTATTTTTATTTATTTTAAATCAATCGTGACAATCCAAGGCACCTTTACTGATTAAAATGGAACAGGGCAAATGTGGGTGAATCACTTTACTTCTGTGAGCTAGATTTTAAATTGCAGAAAAAGTCAGCACTGAACCTGCAGCTTCAAAAAAATGTGCCTGTTCCTTTTGTTATTTAACAACAACAAAAACTGCAAAGGTTCTGCAGAGCATTTTTTTAGTCTATCTGCTAAACACTTTTTTTAAAAAAAAAAAAAGAAAAGAAAATGGGGAGGGGGAACTCTCTGCGGTTTTAATCACATTTTCAAGAATAAAATGAAGACAACGTATCAAGTGCAGTATTTCTCCCCTCCATAGGTACACCTCTTAATTGCTTACGCTCACCATGAAAATAATAGATCCTCCGTAGCCTGGATTTTGAAGTCTTTATTATTACTGTTTGCCAAAAGACAAAAGAAATAATTGCATGTTGATTATAAGCTAACAGGTAACTAGCTTGAAGAAAGGGACTGTCATGTTACTTTGGTTAGTTGAAATAGAAACACACTTGCTTGAACGTCTTCTCTTTTGTATTTAGTTTGGCTTACTCCAAATTACTAGCTACAGTGTGATACCTCCCCCCAAAACATTAAAATGAATTGGAATAAATCTATTAAGCAAAAAAAGTCTTTCCCATTGGAATAGCAATAGTACTTAGACTTATATACTACTTCATAGTGTTTTACAGTCCTCTCTAAGTGGTTTATAAAGTCAGCATATTGCCCCCATCAATCTGGGTCCTCATTTTAGGGACCTTGGAAAGATGGAAGGCTGAGTCGACCTTGAGCCAGTAAGGATCAAACGCCTGGCAGTCAGCAGAATTAGCCTGTAATACTGCTGACTGCCAGGAGTTTGATCCTTTACTGGCTCAAGGTTGACTCAGCCTTCCATCATTCCAAGGTGGGTAAATATTTATTTATTTATTTATTTATTTATTTATTTATTTATTTATTTATTTATTTATTTATTTATTATTTATTTATATACTGCCCCCTCTCCCAAATTGGGACTCAGGGTGGTGCACAGCCCAACTAAAACAATACAATATCAAATATAAAATTTAAAAATAGATTAAAAATGAATTAAATTTATGGCTGAGAGATTAAGACTATAATAAAATAATAAAAACAGGGTAAAAATTACAAAAAATTAAAACCATTCCAATAGTACTAGGTCAGACCGGCTTGCTGGAAAAGATGGGTCTTCAATGTGTGCTGGAAGGTTCGCAGGTCAGGGATAGTCCACATCTCTGGTGGTAACTCATTCCAAAGGGAGGGTGCTCCCACAGAGAAGGCCCGTACCCTCGGGACTGGCATCGCCCAGCTGACAGCACCCCAAGGAGGCCCACCCTGTGAGAGCGCACTGGCCAGTGGGAGGCCGATGGTGGCAGCAGGCGGTCCCATAAGTACCCGGGTCCCAAGCCATGAAGCGCTTTAAAGATGACGATTAACACCTTGAATCGCACCCAGAAGGCGATGCAGCTCGCGCAGGAGTGGTGTAACGTGGGAGCTCCGAGAAGCCCCCAAAATCACCCACGCAGCCACATTCTGCACCAGCTGGAGCCTCCGGATGCTTTTCAAGGGGAGCCCCATGTAGAGAGCATTGCAATAGTCTAGACGGGAGATGACAAGGGCAGAAGTGACTGTGCGTAGCGCGCCCCGATCCAGAAAGGGCCGCAACTGGCAGATCCATCGGATTCTAACCACAGTGCCACCATAGCTCCTAAATATAATAAGAACTATAAAAATGGCTGTGATAGCAGTTCAGCACATTGGACTCACTCTCCAAAAGGTGTTCCAGTGTGCCAGTGAGCATGAGCATCTCTGCAACACTAAAGCAATATCTTCAAAAAGAAAATGAAGCTCAAAGAGCAGCAAAAATTCAACAGCATCATCATATTCTATGGTCATGGTGACAGCCGCAAACTGCTGTTTTCATGTTTCTATGTGCCATGATATCTTTTATCTGCTAGTGAGAGTAGTGAAGAATGAACTTTTTATAGCACCATGGACAAGATTTCAACCTGATCCACATTAACTGCAATTTTGGCACAAGGATGGGAGAATGATTCAGGAGATGTACTAAAATTGGTGCTTTTTGAGCTTGGTTGTTTTCTTGCAATGTATCATTACCCAACTAGGGAATATCTTCAATGCTAGAAGGTTTACTCTCTGTTTACTATCACCTTGCTCTGTCAGTGTCAGTGAGAGCTAGAAAATCTAGAACTACACCGCCTTCGATCCGATCTAAGTATAGTACATAAAATTATATATTGCAATGTCCTATCAATGTCTGGAATACTCTACCTGACTCTGTGGTTTCCTCCCCAAACCCCTAAAACTTAAACCTGTCTACTATTGACCTCACCCCTTTCCTAAGAGGTCTGTAGGGGGCGTGCATAAGCGCACCAACGTGCCTACTGTCCAGAGGTGGTATTCAACTGGTTTGCACCTACTCGGGCAAACCGGTAGTGGTTATTTGGCATGGGTCGCCGAACCGATGGCGACCCCTGGCTGGCCACGCTCCCAACCCGGTCACCCAGTTGCTCACTTGCGATCACTCTCCTAGCTTTCCGTTCCCCACATCCTTGTTCTCCCTGAGGGAAAGGAAGAAAGGCATGGACGCTGCAAGTATTGCTTTCCCCATATGAGTAAAGTGCCTGGAGTGAGAAGGAGTGCGGTCTGACAGAGGGGGTGGGGGTGAATTGAGCCTTGGAGCACTTTTGCAATGTAAAAAAAATGCATTTTGGAAACAGGTCCTTTAAAAACTTCTATAAGAATTCCCCATGGATGCTGCAAGTATCACTTTCCCCTTGTGAGTTAAAGTGCCTGGAGTGAGAAGGAGTGTGGGCTGACAGAGGGGGTGGGAGAATCCACTCCAGCCTTGGAGAAATTTAAAGGAGCTGCTTCCAAAATGCTTGTCTGTTAAGTGCTCTGTGTTTGTGTGTGTGTGTGTGTGTGTGTGTGTTTGTGTTTGTGTGTGTGTGTGTGTATGAGATAGATAGATAGATAGATAGATAGATAGATAGATAGAAAGAAAGAAAGAAAGAAAGAAAGAAAGAAAGAAAGAAAGAAAGAAAGAAAGAAAGAAAGAAAGAAAGAAAGGGGAAGGGAGAGAAAGAAAGAAAAAAAATAGGAAGAGAGAGAGAGAGATAAAACTCTGTGCTATTATTTTTAATTGTTCTACTATTTATCATGTGTTAATATTTTACATTGTCCCTACACCTAGAGTGATTTTTCTGCCTTTCTTTTGCCCAGGGCTACCACATATTTTTCGGGGTTTACATGCATTCAATGTCAATAGTCCAGAGCATAAAATACACATGTGTTTAACAAGAGTTGAAAGGGACCTTGGAGGTCTTCTAGTCCAACCCCCAGCTCAGGCAAGAAAACTGAGGATGCCAAACTCTGAGTAGAAATCCTGGGAAAAGTGTCAGAATAATACTTAAAAGGGACCTTGGGGTGAACCCTATACCATTTCAGATAAATGGCTGTCCAGTCTTTTCTTAAAAACTTCCAGTGAGTGACCACCCAGAACTTCTGGAGACAGGCAGTTCCACTGGTTAATTGTTCTCACTGTCAGGAAGTTTCTCCTTGGTTTTAGGTTGCTTCTCTCTGTTCAGTTTCCATCCATTGCTTCTTGTTTGCATTCTGCTTCTTTGGAAAATACATTGTCCCCCTTTCTTTGTGGCAGCCTCTTAAAAGCCTGTTGCCTATCATACTCTTGAATAAAGCATATGGGCCATTTCCTCCTTTCAGTGGTCCATGAACGTACATCTATAGTATGCAATAATAAAGTCAAAAAAGGTGAACAATATTTTTACAGAACTATAGATAAGTTGAAGCTGGGTGACAAGGAATGGCTGGGAGGGAAGGGGTCAGGTGAGGCACCCCTTGATGTGAGTGACAGTGAGTTGGCCATGCCCACCCAGTCACATGACCACCAAGCCACACCCACCAAATAAGCCATGCCCACAGAACCGGTAGTAAAAAAAATTGAATTCCACCACTGCTACCGTCCCTGTCCTATTGTTTCTTTTTTATTTTTCTTGTATGTATCCATTTCATGTATTCATAACTATGTTTATACTTATACCTGTTATCTTACAATCACTTGACGAAATAAAATAAATAAAGTAAAAGTGTTCTTTGTGATTCCTTGATTAGGCTGTTGTCTACTGTCATATTGTTTGAACTGGCATTTCCTTAATTGGGGTATTGTTTACTGCTTTATTGTTCATCTGGTATTAATCCCTGCTTATCTGGCTGTTAACTGCTGGGAAGGCACTTCTGGCCCCTTCTTACCTTTCACGCATGTTGCTATCCTCACTGATTTGTGCAAATGTTTATTCTGGCCTACAATATGCAAAATAATAATGAAGTGTTGGGTGGCAAAGAGAAAGGAAAATTCAGTGAAGAGACTGGAAGAGAATTGCTTGTTGGAAGCACAATAGAATAGGACATAAAAGATGTAGCAAACAAGTTCAAGCTAAGCTTCTTTTCCCACATTTTGTGGGCAGGTGGAAGGTGAATATAAGTGGGTTCTGTGAACATTGCCAAATTGTGTTCTTTATCGTTCAGTCCGTTCTGTTAGTTGGAATTTGGACTAATTTAGAAACAAAGGTCAGCTGTAGTGAATCCTTGCCAAGGTGACAATGGAAGCAATCTGGTTGAAGTGAAACTTAACTTGTCCTATTATTAAATGGACCATGGGAAATGACTATTGGTAAAGAAGAGTAACATACAAAGCCATCACTCTCTTCCATTGTGGGGCAAGCAAAATTAGGCAAAGTGCAGAAAGGGAGGAGACAATCAGTCAAAGAATGAAATGAGAAGAAAAGGAATTATAACTAGCCCTAATTTAGTCCACGCCATTCATTATGCCTTTCCATGGCTTTCTACTTCTCAAATCATCTTGCTTCCATTGTGTATCCACTGCTGCTTCATTACTTTGTCATTCTCTAAACTTTTTATTGCTGTTTTCCCAGTATCCTAACAAGTCTCCCCAACCCTGATTTTATTGGCCTTTCCCTTCATTTCATCACATTCACTCTTCCTTCTCATTTATTTTGTGATTCGGTCCTTGTTCATTCTCTCTGTATAACCAAACTATCACCCTGTAGTTCTTCCAAAGTGGTCATCCACTGAATGTGTGTCATCCTTAATTGTGTCAGTACACTGCCTGAATCTCTGAGTTGGAATAATGTAGGCAACAGTATATTGATTTGCAAGATATTTTAGAATTTCTAGCTGGTACAGAATTATGTGAGCAAGCTGTGGTGTCACCAGGCTTCAGCTGGTGAATTGTCCAAAAAGTAAGATACCTTTAGTAGGCTATGCTGCATATGATGTGGTATAGCTAAGACTGGTAACCCAATCTGGTAACATTTTCTCCATTTGATTAAAAAAGCAAGTTAGCGACCTCATAATCCCTTGTGGGGTGGAGTCTGGGCAACTGAATAGAGCTGAGTGTTTACTGGCCGGATGCCCTTCCTGACCCCAATGTGGAGCTTTGTTCAGCAGTTATACTTTCATTGTGCCCAGAAAGAGAAATATCTGCCCCTACCTAGGATCAAACTCACAGCCTCCTGATTGTAAGGTGAGAGCTCCACCTCTAGGCCACTGCACCACTAAAAAAGCAAGTTATGTTTTAATTAAATAAACATTTTGCAAATGGGTCAGTATGGCATAGCTTCTTGAACTTCTGAATTTGGGTCCATCCAAGAAAGATGTGATACAAAGATGTGATAAAAATGTGTAGATATTTTTAACATCGGGGGAGGGGGTGGACAATCAGCTCTGTTTTGATTCACATGTTAGAATACTCTGCAGAAGTCATGGAGATGAGTGATGGTTTTAAAGTGAATCCAATTTAAACGGATGTGTTCCAACAGCTGTGACAAAGTGGCATATCTACTTATCTTTCAGGGTTTTTTTCCTTCTGTTCAATCATCCTTTGATTCTTGGAAGCTGCTTAGAGAAGTCCCTGAGTTTTCTTGCCTGGAGAAGTCCCAGTGTTGGGGTTTTTTTTTTTGGCAATTTTTTTTCAGAGATGGTTTGCCATTACCTCCTTCCTTGGGTTGAGAGAAAGCAACTGGCAAAGTCACCCAATTGGCATCTGCCTAGTGTGGAGCTAGAATTCACAGTCTCCCAATTTCTACCCTGATGCCTTAACCAGTAGATCAAATTGCCTCTCCTGAACATGCCTCCAATACATATGCTAGTCTCTACTATGTTGATTCTAACTCTTAGTGACTACATGGACAAATCAACTAATAATATGAAAGTTGCTATTGTCATCTCCCAGGATATTTTCTGACTTCTTGATCTAATTTACAACCCTGGGAGTTCCAATTTACCAGACACAATCCTGCTTAATTTCAGAGGCTAGTCAAAACTAGCCAGCTACCATCACCTGCTGATATACCTAATAGAGATCAAAACTTCACAAAATTTACAAAAGTTTAGTAACTGTATTCCCACTGGTCAGTGTCCTAATATGGAAGAAACCTGATTTTTGTATCCAGATAAAATTATTTATTTCTTCCAAAAAGAGAAGTGGCTACCATTGATCTCTGATAACTATGTTGCAGTAAATATTGATTTATACTCATCCTTACCCTTTGTGGGTAAGTATTTCCCATGCATTTCTTTCTACAGTTTTGCTAAGCCGATTGTTCCAATATTTCCTTCTGACAAATAAGTGCAAATGTAAACAAACACTGATTTCTGACCCACACCTTTCCGTTTATTTGATAGAGGCATTGCTTTCACTGGGCAAAGCAATGTTCCTAACCAATGTAAATATTCCTAAGCTAATTCCTAAGTGGCGGCCATCGCCAGGGGGCTTTTGGACAGGTCCGTAGGATCTACCAGTTGCGGCCCTTTCTGGATCGGGATGCGCTTCGCATGGTCACTTCCACCCTGGTGACCTCCCGCCTAGACTATGCCAACGCTCTCTACATGGGGCTGCCTTTGAAGAGCATCCGGAGGCTCCAGTTGGTGCAGAATGCAGCCGCGAGGGTGGTAATGGGGGCACCTAGGGGCTCCCATGTTATGCCACTTCTACGCGTGCTGCATTGGCTCCCGGTGGCCCTCCGGGTGCGCTTCAAAGTCTTGGTCGCTATCTTTAAAGCGCTCCATGGCTCAGGACCAGGTTACTTGCGAGACCACCTCCTGCCACCATCGGCTTCCCACTGACCGGTACGCTCCCATAGAGTGGGTCTCCTCGGGGTGCCACCGGCTGGACAGCTGGCGACCCCGAGGGTGCGGGCCTTCTCATTGGGAGCACCCCCTCTCTGGAATGAATTACCCCCGGAGGTAAGGACCGCCCCCAATCTCATGGCCTTCCATCAGTTACTCAAAACGCACTTATTTCGGCAGGCCGGACTGGCCTAGGGGTTTTTAAATTTTAACCGGGTTTTAATCTTTTTTAATACTTGCTTTATATTTTAATTAGAGCCATATTATATTTCAGTTTTTAAATTTTAATATTATTATGTTGTCTTGTGTATTGTACCTTGTATATGTGTTTTTATTGGCTGTTCACCGCCCCGAGTCCCTTCGGGGAGAGGGGGGCGGTATATAAATTGAATAAATAAATAAATAAATAAATAAAAAATAATTTAATGAAAAGAGGGTGTGATGACCCGGAGTGTAACACAAACTTAACAAAATCCAAAACTTAAATAAATGTCTTTTAATGCCTCCAACTTGGCCCCATTGTTCAATAATTCTCAGTTGGAAATAAAATTTACTCAAAAATAGTCTTCAAAAGAAAGCAATACAGTCCAAACTTAATGAGCAGATAGCGATGAAATAAAGAACCAAACAAACTACAATGAAGAAATTTCCACAACCGACCAGGACAAGTAATTACCAAATTCAAGGAGATAATAAGGCACAGTCTGTTGGAAGGATACCAACCAAGATAACTTCAGCCCAAAATAAAACACGCTTTGCTTCTGGCAATGCTGTGTTGTAACCGTCTCTCTTATATACTATTCTTTCCAGCTGCAACCAATGAGGGTGATCATGGCCACTTCCTCTCTCGTAAGCCAAGTTGTTTCCTTCTCCGTTCCTAGGATGAAGAGGAAATGGGCCTGGTTCTTCCTCTGACTGCCCAACTGGCCTCGTCCCTTCCCCAGCCTCCTCCACAACCTCCAGAGCCACACTTCCACTCCCTGTCAGCTGTTCCTCCTCTCTCTCAGAGTCCGACTCTACCAAGGGCATGACAGAAGGACTGGGGTGACATAATAGTAGTGTTCCAATATCTAAGATGTTTCCAGAAAGAAGAGGGGGTCAACCTATTCTCCAAACTACCAAAAGGCAGGAGAAGAAGCAATGTATGTAAACTAATCAAGCAGAGAACCAACCTAGAACTAAGGAGAAATTTCCTGAGAGTAAGGACAATTAATCAGTGGAGCAATTTGCCTTCAGAAGTTATAGTGCTCCAATACTGGAGATTTTTAAGAAGAGATTGCCAGCCACTTGTCTGAAATGGTGTAGGGTTTCCTGCTTGAGCAGGGGGCTAGACTAGAAGACCTCCAAGGCCCCTTCCAAATCTGTTATTCTGTTATTGTAATATAAGTATGCCCAAGGAGAACTAAATGTTAGTATGGACATGAAAAGAGATGATAGAATTTTTTTCCTTGGGTCTTTCTTCCTTGTTTTACAGTGGGTTGACATAATTCTGACCAAAAAAACCCCCTAAACTTAAGAGACATTGGCTACTGGGTTAATAAGAGAATTGGATGACGAATGGGGTGGGCTTGATCCTTTAATAGAAAGGCAACAATTTGTGTTTGTTTTGTATGGCTAAGTTGGTCCCTTCAAAATGTGACCTTTCCTACTGCTGTCTTTTTGAAACAGAAACAAACCAAGATATGTAGCAGATGCACTTAAGTGTGAAATAAGTTGTTCAGTCAGCTGTACATGAAAAGCTGAAGAAATGATGCAGACCAACAGCAATACCTCTGTTGTAGGTCTTGTCTATCTCATGAGCATCCAGATGTAGAAAAAACTCAAATTTGTAGACTTGACGTGGGAAGCTGATACAAACTGTAATCTGAAATATAATGTAATATGAAGAACAGTTGCAGGAATTGGATTTGTCTAGTCTAGTGAAAAGAAGGATTAAGGATGAACTGATTGCAGCGTTCCAATATTTAAAGGGATGCCACAAAGCAGAAGGGATCAACCTATTCTCCAAGCCAACAGAAGGCAAGACAAAAAACAATGGATGGAAATTAATCCTAACGGTGAGAATAATTAAGTGATGGAATGGCTTGCCTTCAGTAGTTGTGGGAGCTTCATCACTGGAGGCTTTTAAGAAGAGACTGGACAGCCACTTGTCTGGAATGGTATAGGGTCTCCTGCTTGAGCAGAGGTGGATGGACTAGATAACCTCCAAGATCCCTTCCAGTTCTGTTTTTCTGTTATTTATTGAAAGACCTCCATTGATGAGAGTCATTTGTCAAAATGTGCTAATGGCATATCACAGAATACATAATTTCACAACTACTTCATCTTATAAGCTCCAGCTGTTACCTCCACCCATCTTCACCTGTGTGATGGAGGGATCAACAGCAGCTAAAGTAAATGCAGTAGCATGCAGATAAGAGCATGGTATTGTAATTGTTCCAGAACTACATCATTTAAGATAATGAGATGGGAATAGAGTATTCCCTTT
This sequence comes from Bungarus multicinctus, assembly GCA_023653725.1. Taxonomy (NCBI): domain Eukaryota; kingdom Metazoa; phylum Chordata; class Lepidosauria; order Squamata; family Elapidae; genus Bungarus; species Bungarus multicinctus. The sequence goes on along the minus strand of CM042842.1, from coordinate 120,606,714 downwards.
ATATAAAAATAATTTCTGGCAGAAAGGGAAGATGGTGTCAGAGAGAATTCTACATTCCAATTACATGCTAGTTTCCTATAGAGTTAGGAACCTTTTTTTATCTGGAAGTGTGCTGTACTTAGTCTGATGTTGAGAATGATAAACTACTGGATGGGCTGTGGTTTCTAGATGTCTTCTTCAAAACAAGTGATTCCTCACTCTAAACAGAGGTTTGAATTTTTCCAGGCATTAATGCAATTTGCAGATTGCATAAACATTACTTGTAATATTGTGATTTGCATCTCAAACAAGTACAAATATCAAATAAGTATGTACACACTTTTATCATATTTGTATGTGCAATACAAATTTCTTCAACAGAGAATTCACCCACAGCCCCCAAAAGATGAATCCAATCTAAGAAAAAACCTGTACAAAAAAATGCACATTAATATTAAAAGAAACTCAAAGATGCATATATATTTCTGCATGAAATTAAAAAAAAATAAACTGAGATGAAAAGGGAGCTGAAACAAATATAAAGTCAGGAAATTAAAATATGCAGCAAATTAAATAATTAAGGAAACCATTAATTGAAACACATTTATTTGTTGGAAACTTATGAGGGCATTTGTCAAAGAACCCAAGATCTGAAGATTGCAAAATAGCCATATAAGAAATGTCCAGGTTCCTAGCTATCTGTTATGACAAACCAATTATCTTGACACTGCTAGAAATTGGGTACTACATAAGAACCACATCTTTAGAATATTCATAGTATCGTCTCTGTCCTTTATCACATTCATTCTGACTGGATAGCATTTTTTATTATTATTTTGTGCTGTACCAGGACAGAATTATATCATTTGCTATCTAAATTGGCAACCTGCTATTCCAGAGAACAAAATAATCTGATATATCATCATCACAGCTAGCTTGATCTCATCAATGACAAGAATTATGCTGAAAATAGAGAATAACCTTATACATTATCTTTTCCCCCCTCTCATTTCAGCTATAACAAAAACAATAATATACACTGAGTGAATAATGGGTCCCTTAAAGTCCCTATCAATGTAAGACAATGAAGCATGAAATGGTGTTCTTGAGATGATATCCATCTCAGGAGAAGTTAAAAGTAGTAGTGGATTAACAGTTGAGGTTCAAAATAAAATGCAGGTAAAACTTTCATAGTTAGGTAAAGGATCTTTGTGTTTATATCCAAAAATTTATATACAGATGGTCATCAATTACCACTTGATTTCAGACAATAGCGCAGACATGAAAAATAATCCTTTTTCTAAAAAAAAATGCACCTGGTATCACACGAGATATTTTAGCAATTTTAGAATTTCACATAAGCAGCCCAAACATTTGCACAAGTCAGCAATCATGTGATATTTCAGTTGACCAATTTGTTTTTTAAATAAGTAACAAGGTCAACAATTTGGGGATGGAGCAGACCTTCATGCTTATCCTTAAAGTATTCACTAAGACAAGATTAAAGTCATAAGACTGCAAATGTTAGGAAAAAAAGAAATAAAATGTTTAGAAAAGTCACGTGGTTCAAATCTTTTGGGATTCATAGTAAGTAAAGATGAATTTATGAACTTTTATGCAAAAAGTATAGCACCCATGAATATTAGGATGTTACAGAGAAGATGCCAAGTTAAAAAAAAACTTCAAAAAGATCTTGACTATGTATCAGAATGGTCAAACAAATGGCAACTTCAAATCTCAACAAATAAATGCTCTGTCTTACATATTGGCAAAAAAAATCAGAAAATAAAATATAGGCTAAATAGTCAAGACCTTGTTGATGATCCAAGCTCTGTAAAGGACCTTGGAATATTCATCTCTAATGATCTAAGTGCTAGAGCCCTCTGTAAATACATAGCCAAAAAAGCATTAAGAGTTGTTAACCTAATCCTACGTATCTTTTTCTCTGGTAATATCACACTACTAACTAGAGCATACAAAACATTTGCTAGACCAATACTCGAATACAGCTCATCAGCCTGGAACCCACATTACGTATCTGATATTAACACAGTTGAGAAAGTTAGTTTCTTCCCTAGTTTTCCACAGGCCAGAGAAAACTTGAACAGAGCTGCTGAATGATAACACAAAACTCTTTAATTAAAACTGCAAGGAAAATGGAAATAAAATATATATCTCTCTTTTCATTCTCTCTTTCTCTCTCATTACATTGATCAACTGCATGTTCTAAGAATGGATAGATCACTTCCTAAAATCTACCTGAATTGTCTGTTATCATGTTTACATTTTTATTCCATTCATCTCCAAGAAGCTACTATACTTTATTGTTGTTATCATGATAAAAAAAAATTACTACCAGTTCTGTGGCTAGGTGGGAGTGGCTAGGTGGCCCTGGCCAGGTGGTCCTGTGACTGGGTGGGCATGGCTAGGTTGTGTTTTTTCCCTTTCGCAGCCCCCCCCAACCCCCCCCCCCCCCCCATGCAGCACATCCCCCCTGTTTTTTGCCTACTAGACCTCAAGAAAACCTCTGGCAAGGTAAATACAACAGCAAGCAGAGTGAAATCAGCTGTGTCGCCGATTTAGATTAGCTAGAAAGCAAGAAATCTGATGATTTCATGATTTGTAGCTAATCTAAATCATGCAGCACAGCTGATCGTAGGAAATACCAGTTCGGCCAAACTGGTAGCATTTTTTTTTACTATCAGTTTGGCCGAACTGGTAGCATTTTTTTACTACCGGTTCTCCTGAACCAGGCCAAACCAGTAGAACCAGTCACCACACTGAAATTATAAATGGCCCACTTAGTAACATGGTTCAAAACTCAAACTGAGGCCCAGACTCTGAAGAAGCTACTTCATCTGATGGATAAGGAGTGAAAGCCTCAGGAAACACAAGGCAGGAATCACTTGATGAAGCAGAGGGACTATCAGAACAGCTGAGAAGTCAGATTATGACATATGTCCTCTAAGCTCTTGCACTCAGTGAGCATAGTGGAAAGCAGAACAAAGACATTCAATGAGGCTCTTTGTCCAGCAAAAGAGAAACTATCTTAATTGAAGATAGTTGGCTAAAGGCTGATTTAAGAGGCAATCTCAACCTATATTGGAAACAGTATCTGATTTCCTGCTCTGTGGTGTCATTTCTGAAAAGCCTGCTTGTGAAATATCTCGTAGAAATTCTCAGTCATCCAGGCCATGGTTTTTCCAGTTGCCTCTTGAAAAAGCACCTTTGGGACCTACTTGTGAAGCTGATCTTGGACTTGGCTCTCTGATCTTTGGACTAGTTTTTGACTACTCTTTTGCACCTTCCTGTTGAAAGTGAAAGCTTTCAATAAGCTTAGTTTCCAAAAGACTTCCATTCCTTCTCATATTTGGTATTGTTCAGGCTCAGTCTTGAATAAATTGCTATTCTCATCTAGCAACTCTGTGTGTGAGTTTGAAGCCTGAAACAGAGCACCTAGCAAACTTCATGATTAAGTGGTATTTTGAACCCAAGTCTCACTAATCTTAGTTCAGTAGCGGACCACTTTAAATTTTACTGCACCACAACAGATTTTTCTGTATTGGGTGGTAATGCACCGAAGACAAATTTCTTGTGTGTCCACTTGGCCAATAAACTTATTCTGTTCTATTCTATTCTATTCTATTCTATTCTATTCTATTCTATTCTATTCTATTCTACTCTACTCTACTCTACTCTACTCTACTCTACTCCATTCCATTCCATTCCATTCCATTCTTCTAAATCAAACTATTTTGTCCTCTAAAAGAGATTCATGAAATACATAAAGCTAGTATTTGACCTTGTTTCTAAGACAGATGGTCTAGTGACTCAAATGACCACATTTAATTTTTAAGGTTTTCTTTTTCAGGTAAACTTTAAATTTCTACCTTTGAGGGAGGAAAAAGAAGGATAAGGAGCAGGGCTTTCTTAGCAAATCTTCTAGCTAGAGAATCTTCTCCAAAGAGTTAAGTTGAACATCTGTTCTTAGATGATTAAGCACCTTTACAAAGCTCATCTGCTTCTTGAAGATATTTGGAAGGAAGAATGGAAGCAAGATTGAAGGAATATTTTGGCGGGGTGGGGGTGTTTACTGGCATTGTTCTTTTACGTTTTAAATGTTTTCAGATTTCCACTAACAAAACGTTGCTTTTGTTCCATAAAATGGTTGAAAATAATGGCATGAGCCACCTTGGGCAATTATTGAATGACAAGACAAATATATTTTTAAAACAATGAAGAATATAGCTTTAAGAAAGCAGAGGAAAAGAAAACTGGAAAAGAAAACCATGAGGAGAAAATATTCATTCTATTGCAACAGCTTGGCCTTCTTCCAGAAAATGAACATTTCATACATAAATGGTGTATTTCTCTGTTGCATTTAGCGGAGGAAACACAGAAACAAAAGCACACTCATTTAACAAGTCTTGATGGCACTTTGCTTCAGAACAGTGCAGGAAAATAAGAGAAATATTTAGCACTTGAAAATTTCCTCCGTTTTTATCCATCTTAATAACGTTAGCCACAGAACATTATTATCTATCGTTATTGTACTTGTTGTTATTTGGCACGGTATATATTCCCAAAGTAATTTGTTCCCATCTCTCTATGCATTAATTTTTTTCTCCAATGGAGCTTGCTCTGTTGAAAACGGCATTGTGTTTGTATTAATTTTTGCAATTCCCTCCAAGGAAATTTTTGAGGAATTGGACTTTAGAATTGTAGCAGAGAAAGTCCACTGAGGGCCTAAAAGTAGGAAAGAACCAACTATCATAGATGTTAATTTGCCAGAACTAAAAGATTTATAACCATGGAGATAGAGATAGATAGATAGATAGATAGATAGATAGATAGATAGATAGAGAGAGAGAGAGAGAGAGAGAGAGAGAGAGAGAGAGAGAGAGAGAGAGAGAGAGAGAGAGAGAGAGAGAGAGAGAGAGAGAGAGAGAGAGAGAGAGAGAGAGAGAGAGAGAGAGAGAGAGAGAGATAGGCTGGCAGATAAACAGACAGATAGACATATATTTAGCATATGGTGATATTATCTTAGCCAGGAGACTACAGTATTAGTACAAAGTAGTTGTTTGGCTGCTAACAATTGCTAGACTGTTCAGTTCATGCTCACATGCTATCCAGAGTGTACCACAGGTGGTGGACTAGCTCCAAACTTGGAAACATTCAATAGTGTTCTGTAGCATTATCTGGCTCTTCTCTCTCCACTGATGTTACCTTGTGCTCAAGTTGTCAGCTTTGGAAGCCATATTCAACTCTGCCACATAGCCTGAGAAGTTGGGAGGGGGTGATTTCAATTGAGTAGTTCTAAGTAGACAAAATAAAATTGTTTTCTTAATTCCACGCTACCACAAGCATTGCATTGGAGAAAGTCCCGCACTGGCTGGATTCACAATACCATACAAAACACTGTTGTTTTCCCACCAAGCTGGTACCTATTTATCTACTTGCATGTAGCATGCTTTTGAACTGCTAGGTGGGCAGAAACTGATGCAAGTGATGGAAACTCACTCTGCCATGTAATGCTTGGACTCAAACCACTGGCGCAAAGAAAACATCCAGACTCTTTAAGCCACTGAGACACTGGGCTTTTTATAATAGACAGATAAATACTGTAGATAGATAGGTAGGTAGGTGGGTGGGTGGATGGATGGATGAATGATAGATAGATGATAGATAGATAGATAGATAGATAGATAGATAGATAGATAGATAGATAGAGTGGAATTCTACCAATTTGCACCTATTTGCTAGAACCGGTTGTTAATATTCTAAGCAGTGTGGAGAACCGGTTGTTAGAAGAAATTACTGGCCTAATCCTGTAAGGAAGGCAGGAAGGAAACATTCTGGTGTTGCTTACAGAAACTGCCTCTCCGTTAACCCTTATTGCATTCTTGGCAGGACTAGACTTCCTGTCTCTGGAACTTCTCTGGAGGTTTTTGTCCCTCCTTTGCTGGAGTGACCATTCAAAGTTACAATGGCACTGAAAAAAGTGACTTATGATAATTTTTCACACTTACGACTATTGCAGCATCTCCACAATCATGAGCAGCCAGGTGAGGAGATGTGTGTCTCGATGTGAGTGATATTGAGTTGGCCACACCCAGCGAATAACATGACCACCAAGCCATGCCCACCAACTTAGCCACACCCACAGAACCGGTTGTTAAAAATTTGAATCCCACCCGATGATAGTGAGAGAGAGAGAGAGAGATCCACCTAAGACTGAGTTTCCCAATCTTGATAATTTCCAAGTATATGGACTTCAACTCTCAGAATTGCACAGCAACCATAGCCATTGCAGAGAATTCTGGGATTGAGAGAACTCAATTTTAAGAATAAATAAGAGGAGGAGATGCAGCTGATATAAGTGGAGGATATGTATCATATGGGGCTGAGGGGGACTTGAAATCTGCATGATGGTCAGCACAGATTTGCAATCAACCCCCAACCCTTTTGTATTATGTTATCATGCACTGTGTGGGAATTGGATCACTATGCTTTACCCAATTTCTTGCAAACTTTGACCTTCCCACCCCTTTCCCTTGTAAACTATTGCTATACCATAGATGAATCAGAATGGTCAATAAACTTATCATGCAAGTACTTGTCTCCTGGCATAGAATACAAATGAAACTGCTACCTGAACAAATTATTTGCAAGCCAAACTATGTGCCATTCTCTCTTCTTTCATCCAAGCTTGCCCTGGAGAGATATTACAAGGCAGCTCTTACTGATGAGTCCTCTGGATGCATCACCACTCTTCATTGAACTGAAATGCACCCCTGAGAGACCCATATCTTTCACAGCAAATTCAGTATCTGTTTCATTTCCCTTGTTAGAAGAAATTCAATATTAGAAGAAATAGATGGATGGAATTTGTACCCGAGGAAAAATGCAGATATATAGAGAAGGGGGGGAGAAAACAGGGAAACCACCAGATACCACCTGGATACTACCTATTGGAGATGACAATTGTCATGTAGCAGGTTGCCTGGAATATATTAAAATCAGACAAGATACAGGGTGTCATCTGCCAAAGATAAGAACTACCATGTAGCAGATAATGTAATATTCAATGAATGCTTGAGAACATGCTGGCAAAGGATTAAGAGGGAATCTGTAAGTGGTCCCATTTCGTGAGACTTCACTATCTTTGCACCAGGTGTGGGATTCTACAGGTTCACACCTATTCTCTAGAACCGGTTGTTAACATTCTAAGCAGTTCGGAGAACTGTTAGAAGAAATTACCGGCCTAATCCTGTAAGGAAGGCAGGAAGGAAACATTCTCGTGTTGCTTACAGAAATTGCCTCTCCATTAACCCTTATTACATTCTTGGCAGGACTAGACTTCCTGTCTCAGGAACTTCTTTGGAGTTTTTTCCCCTCCTTTGCTTGTACTTTGCTTGTGTGGAGTGACCATTCAAAGTTACAATGGCATTGAAAAAAGTGACTTATGACCATTATTCACACTTACGACTCTTGCAGCATCCCCACAGTCATGAGAGGCCAGGTGAGGAGATGCATGCCTCAATGTGCGTGATATTGAGTTGGCCATGCCCAGCCAATAACATGACCACCAAGCCATGTCCAGCCAGGCACATAACTACCAAGCCATGCCCACCAACTAAGCCACGCCCACAGAACTGGTTGTTAAAAAATTTGAATCCCATCCCTGCTCTGCACATTATCAGGAGTTTGGGGATGCTCTTGTTTCCCCCAGAATCCTATGTGAACTTCACAGAGTAACAGAGCTGGAAGAGACCTTAGACGTCTTCTAGTCTAACCATGCTTGAGCAGAACATCCTATACCAGTGGTGGCTAACCTTTTTGGCTCCCGTACTGATAATTGCACACACGCTTGCCTGCTTATGCTCACGTGCCATCACCCAGAAGGCAATGCATGCGGGGGGGTGCATGCCTCCTGCACATATGTGCGCACCCATTTGACTTGAGTAACCTGCACTTCTGTGCATGCGTGCACAATTTGCATGACCCATGCTTCTGCGCATGCATGTGTGACTCCCCCCATGCACCACGTGCTTCTGCGCATGTGTGAGTGTCTCCTGTGTGCCACCACACCCCTGCACTTGTGAGCCAGATTCCCAACCATCAGCTGTCGGGTGGGCTGCTTGTGTGCATGCGCAGTACAGCTTTTCTGGGTGAGTGCTCGCGTGCCAGCAGTAATGGCTCTGCGTGCCACTTCTGGCACAGGTGCCATAGGTTCGCCACCATGGTCCTGTATCATTCCAGACAAATGGCTGTTCAAACTCTTCTTAAAAACCTCCATTGATAGAGCACCCACAACCTTGGGAAGCAAGCCATTCCACTGATTAATTGTTGTCACTGACAAAATTTATCCTAATTTCTAGGTACGATCTCTCCTTGATACTGGTACTGGTTCTATAGAGATAGGTTTTTCTGTGGATTGGTGGGGGCATCGTTTTGCATGCTGCCTGCATCCCACAGATGGGGCTTTACTTGCTTGCATAACCCACTTGCTGGCATGCTGCGGCCTGATACTGGTCCACAGAGGGGCCTCCTGCAATATATGTCTGGCCAGTTCTTAGAGGGAATGTGTGAATTTATGAGTTACATGCACATATATAATGTGATACTTAAGCAGTCTGTATCTAATAAAGATTTTGCAATGTAGCAGAGACTCTGGGTGTGCTGTATTTCTTGAAAATTTCATCTCTGCAGAAGATAGCAATAGCACTTAGAATTATATACTGCTTCGCAGTGCTTTACAGCCCATTCTAAGTAGTTTACAGAGTCAGCATATTGCCCCCAACAATATGGGTCCTCATTTTACTGACCTCAGAAGGATGGAATACTGAATCAATCATGAGCCGGTCAGGAATCGAACTCCTGGCAGTGAGCTGTATTAGCCTGTAGTACTGCATTCTAGCCACTGCACGACCAAGGCTCAAGATGATCCTAAAGCTTATTTAAATGGATTCCAGGTGTTTAGATCTCACATAAGGGCTGATTTTGCTACTTGCTTAGATCACTACTGGCCAATGAATATTGTTAAAGGACAATAGAATAGAATAGAATAGAATAGAATAGAATAGAATAGAATAGAATAGAATAGAATACTTTATTGGCCAAGTGAGATTGGACACACAAGGAATTTGTCTTGGTGTAAATACTCTCAGTATACATAAACAAGGAACATTAGTTAAGAATCAAGAATCATAATGTACAACACTTAATGATAGTCATAGGGTACAGTCAGCATCAAATCATACTAGGAAACAGAGGATACAAGCAACAAAGTTACAGTCACAAGTGGGAGGGGATGGGTGATAAGGAGTGATGAGAAGATTAACAGTAGTAGTGTACACTTTGTAAATAGTTGAACAGTGTTGAGGGAATTATTTGTTTAGCAGAGTGATGGCTTTCGGGAAAAAACTGTTCTTGTGTCTAGTTGTTCTGGTGAGCAGTGCTCTATAGCATCGTTTTGAGGGAAGGAGTTGAAACAGTTTATGTCCAGGATGTGAGGGGTCTGTAAAAATTTTCATTGTATATATTTTATGCCTTTCACTTGAGTGAACCTAGCTAATGAGGATCCTAGTAAAAACCAACCTCTTTTCAAACCAGGACCATCTTGAAATTGGCTGAAATTGGTCTATTTTCTGACAGTAGTGCATGTCAAGCATTCAGGAAGGTAAAAAACAGAACAAGGATGATCAGTTTTGGCATGTTAATGGGATTAACAATTCTTTAAGTGCACGTGATTAAAATTCCCTTCCCAATCTTTTGATTTTACAAGAAAATACAGAGGTGGAAGTTCAAGGAAACATTTTCACTCATATTGCCTCCACAAATAAAGTTTTAAATACCTGAGGAAAGATGATAAGGTTATTAGATTTATTTTTCACAGGGTGAGAATCATGGGGCAATTGACTATCCTGTCAGATCCATAACTAAATTTGTTTTTAAAAGTACAGAAGATCATGAGAAGGTGAGAAAAGATGGGGTCATTTAATGTCTGGTCCGTGGTGATGATAGAATTTATGGGGCAGATGGCCAAATGGAGAAATTAGAAGCTAAGAGAGAATGATTGGTGAAATTACAGCCATGTCTAAAAAAAGTGACTTGGAGAAAACCAAAGGAGAAGGACAGAATGGCATGGATAAAAAGGAAATCTGGTATTCTTGGCCCACTTCACTGTACTTCTTTAATAATAATTTTCCTTTCATCCATATTCAGGGACAAATTAAATGTGACATTAAATACTTCTTTGCATTTAATACCATATAATAAGGATAAGGATTGCAGCTGGCATGGAAATAGAATTTAACTCTTACCATCCCCACTGTGGTTCATTGAAGAGAAAAATTAGACTAGTTTTATTTAGAATAAATGCCCAGTTGGAAGAAATGCTAATTTTCTTTTTCTTTTCCTGTTTCACAAACAGCATCATCCACAGTTCCCTTTAGCACACCTTCTAAACTGAGACTTAAATCTCACACTTCATTAGAAACCTTGAAGTGATTTACATTTAACCCATCCAAACTTATTGATCCTTCTTAGCTTCATCACTACTAAAGAATTCAGCAAAGGCCTTAACTTCTCAAAATTGCTCTCCAATGTCTCAGCATGCTGGATAGAAGACCTGAAGCCTTACCTGGTTCTTAAATAGTAAATTGTAGAGTTGTGCAAATCTTTGAAAGAGTATTTCATTCCCCATCACAAAAAACAAAAACAAGTGCAAAACCCCAAAACTAAATGAACTAAAACATTAAATTGAAAAAAGCTGTCCATCTCTACCCCAAAATGCTTAGTGAAGCAACAAAGTCCATTTGTAAAAATAAAGGTATCAAGTCACCTCCATTGGATCCACATTGGAGTCTTTCTCTGACAAACAATAAAGAGAAGTTATGTCAGCTTTACCTGGTAGATCAGACTGAAAACTGGACCAGAAAATAAGACCCTGTCTTTATATATTTTTTTGCCACAAAAAATGTCACCAGGTCTTATTTTCAGGGGATGTCATCCACTGACTAACCTCACTTGCGTGCGTCACCCTCCCAGCCTCCTTTTCTCTCTCAGAGGCCTTCAGGAATTTCTTCTTCTGTGACTGGCAAGCTTTCCTGAATGTCTCTGCAGCAGATAACAGAGCTCTGGATCGAACTAGAGCTTTGTTATCAGCTACAGAGCCTTCAGGAAAGCCTTGCCAGCCTTGCTGGCTGCAGAAGAAATGGGCCGGCAAGGCATGTGTTGGAGTGTGTAAAGCCTGGCTACAACTGTCCAAAGGTAAGTAGTAGGGTGGCTTCACCACCATCCATCCCCATCCTAGCTTAATATTTATCCTTCTACTCTGGAGTACATGGGATCTTAATTAAGATTTATTTTTGGAATAGGGTTTATATTGGGCACACATGTAAAAATCAAGCTAGGACTTACTTTCAGGGTAGGTTGTATTTTCAGGGAAACAGGGTTTTATTAACAGAATTTTATAAGTTTGGAAGTAAAATTCTACCAGGATCATGCTTGAGAATGTAGGTAAATGTTATGGCATTTGACATACGATTTCAGGTCTGAAAATGATGTTTTTGGAAATACAGTGGTACTCAATTATATAGAATGGACAGAAATTCTTTTGTTGTTATCAAGCCAATAAGCTTTGCAGATTGGAAGACTCCAGAGAAGAATCGTTCCTAAAAATTGACCATTCCGTGACTCTTGGACTAATTTGCTTATTATAATATAACTTTGGCTGCTGATGTTTCATGCTGTGGACCTAATTGGTTGGTGATGGACTTAAGATGGTGCTATCTCATGTAATCATTATAATTGTCCTCTTTAAAAAAACACACACACAACAAGGGAAAGATGTCAACTGGTTTATGGTCCCCTTTTCATAATGAGGGAGTGAAATTCAGAAGATAGCCAGATGTAGGAACATGGGAAGATACATGGAATTATGATACTTAACCACTGCACTCTTCCTAATCTGCTGCCCAGCCCTTATCCCCAGGTAGCTGCAAATGAGCACTCATAATCATCAAGTAATTAAAACATTTTGTGTTTATAAAAACCACTCAGCAGCCAGATATTAGGACTGTGAATTGACTGCACTGAAATTACGACCACCTAGTGCTATGGAATTCTTGTGATATATGTTAGCAGGGCTTCGTAAACCCAAAGTAATCAATCTGCATAGCACTTCTGTTAGGTAGGGAGACTTAATTATCACAATTTTTTACCTATGGGCAAATTGAATCACAAAGAGGTTAATTTTCTGCATTAAAACTTCCCAACACATTTACATGCATAATTTCTCCACAGGTTCTTGAAGATACTCTTGCTGTTTTATTTTTATTCTATGCTTCTTCAGCAAAAAGATGAAACCTAGTACTGGAAATACTAAATCTGAAGGCAGTTTATCAGAAGCATCAGTAACAATGTAACAGAGTTGGAAGGGAACTTGGAGGTCTTCTTGTCCAGCCCCATACTCAAGCAATCATTCCAGACAAATGGCTGACACATTTTGTCTTAAAAACCTCTAGTGATGGAACATCCACAACTTCTGGAGGTAAGTTGTTCCATTGATTAATATTTCCACTGTCAGGAAATTTCTCCTTAGTTTTAGATTGGATTTCTGTTTGATTAATTTCCATCTGTTATCCCCCTCTTCTTTATAACAGCCCTTCAAATATTGGAAGACTGCTGTCAAGTTACCCCTTGTCCTTCTTTTCATTAGTCTATATACATACCCATTTACTGCAACTATTCATTGTATGGTTTATACTCAAATACTCTAATTGTCTTTACTGCTCTTCTCTGTATTCTTTATAGCAAGAGTATCAAGCTCATGGCGTCATGGCATCATCACATGACGTATCAAGACCTTTTTACCCTTCGCTAAACTGGGCGTGACATGGCCAGCATGTGACACATCTGCCCCATGGGCTGGGAGTTTGACAGCTCTGCTTTAGAGTCTCAATATCTTTGTTGTATCAATGTGAACAAAACTGCACACAGTATTCCAAGTGTGGTCTTACCAGTGCAGTATAAAGTGGTACTAACACTTCACATCAGTGGTGGTATGCTACTGGTTTGGACTGGTTCAGCTGAACCAGTAGTAAAAAAAAAAAAAAAAGCACCAATAAGCTGAGAGGAGGAAAACAAGCCTTTGCTGAGAAGATAAAAGACTGAAAAGTGCATGGGAGGGTGAGAGGGTCAATCCTAGCTTTTCATTTCTTCATCCTCTCAGCTGATTGGCTTGTTAGGGCTGCACGCATTAGGGGTGATCACACGATCACCCATTGAACCAGTAGCGACTAAGGTAGGATCCCACTACTGCTTCACATAATCTTTATATTATCTCTCTGTTGATGGAACTAGGACTACATTGGCCTTTTTGGCAGCTGTAGCCAATTGCTGACTCATACTTAAGTGGTTGTCCGCTAGGACTCCTAGATCTTTCTCACAGTTACTGCTGTTGAACCATGTATCACCTATTCTATACCTCTGCATTTGGTTTTTCTTGCCTATTTTTCTCACTTCTGAATTGCATTTTATTAGATAGGGCCCAGTGTTCAAGTCCAACAATATCCTTCTGTATCTTGAGCCTGACTAATAAAATTTGATGCATTCTCCTTCTGTCCCCTGATCTAAATTTTATATGAAGATATTGCTTATGAAGAGTACTGGGCCTAAGAAAGAACACACGGATCATCTATACCAGGGGTGTCAAACTTGCATCATCACAGCAATGTCACGGGACATATTGGGACTTTTTTCCCCTTTGCTAAACTGGGCGTGGGCGTGGGCTTGGCCAACCCATGATGCATCTAGCCTATGGGCCAGGAGTTTGACAGCCCTGATCTTGTTTTCCAAAGTTGATAACTTTAAGATGTGTGGACTTCAACCCAAAATTTCCTAGGCAGCATTATCTTTGTAGATTTTTTTAAATTTCTCTGTTACTATTTTAAAAGCAATAAAAGAATAAATTATAATAAAAAAGACCCTGCTTAGATATTTCTAGGGGCTGAACTTCAGAAGTATAACTTCAGTTTTGAGACTGAGGCTAGAGGTTTCAAGGGATTGTCTGCCTCTGCCTTGTTTAAAATACCCATTTTGCTCTTAAACACTCCAAAAGATCATCTCCTTCTGGAAGACTAAGTGGGAATGTAGGATACACTTTTCCAATCCAATTTATGGTGTGTGTTTAGTGGATTCAAGATCTGAGAAAGAAGGTTGTGCTAGATTAGATCACTCATACAATCTACAATTCTATCTCTTTCCTTTGCCACACTGCAGACCTAATCTCAACATTTAGAGGAACCATCTCATCCATTCCCTCCCCAATACAGATGCCAGCATGTGGGATGCACATCAAATTATGGACCAATGCAACACAGGAAAATCCAAAGGCAAGATCCCTACTATTCCAATAAAGGCTGAGACCAGTCTGTAATTTGTTTCTTTTTGTCATTCAGTCTCTATGTTATCTTGACTCTTCACAAACCCATGGGCCATAGCACACAAGGTCCCCCTGTCTTCCACTGTCCCCCTGAGTTTGTCCAAATTCATGTTCATTACACTGATGACGCTATCTAATCATCTCATCCTCTGCCATCCCCTTTCCTTTTTTCCAAAATCAGGATCTTTTCCAATGAGTTCTCTTCTCATATGGTGGCCAGAGTATTTGAGCTTCAGCTTTGGGATTTGTTTCTTTACTAATCTAATATTTTTATTTATGCTTTGGTTGCTTCTAACTTTGTCCTTCCTGCCATATTAAAAACAGTAAAGTAGGTACCATTTCCCTATGCAAACAGGGAAAAACTGTATAATCATGTAGAGATTATTAGTATTTACAATTCTGCTGGTTCAGTTCTACAGAGGAATTATTGAGTCTATCATCTGCACCTCTATAACTGTCTGGTTTGGCTCTGCAACCAAACAAGACAGACATAGACTTCAACGGATAATTAGAACTGCAGAAAAAAACAATTGCTACCAACCTGCCTTCCATTGAGAACCTATATGCAGCAAAAAGAGGGCTGTGAAAATATCTACAGACCCCTCATATCCTGGACATAAATTGTTTCAGCTTCTAGCCTCAAAATGATGCTACAGGGCACTGCACACCAAAGCAACTAGACACAAGGACAGTTTTTCCCCGCATGCCATCACTCTGCTACATAATTAATTCCCACAACACTGTCAAACTACTTAGTAAGACTGTATTACTATTTTTCTTCTCATCCTTCCTACTACCTATCTCTTCCAACTTATGACTATAATCATGCTGCTTGTATCTTTACAATTTATATCGTTTTATTTATTTCCTAGTATGATTTGATTGCTTATTAGTAACCTATGACTATCACCAAGTGTTGTATCTCATGATTCTTGATGAATGTATTTTATTTTTTCTTTATGTACACTGAGAGCATATGCACCAAAGACAAATTTCTTGTGTGTCCAATCACACTTGGCCAATAAAGAATAAAGAAAAAGAAAACAGATGTTATCTTGGGAATATGTCTTATTTAAGGTACATAGTCATGTAAATCTACGCTGGCTAGAAAGAAAGTCAGCTGGACTAATCTTAGTTATTACAAACATTACACACACATTCAACCTCTCCTCCCCCCCTCCCCACCACCAACAACTAATTCTCCCACTGGGGTTGCATATAATATTGTCCATTTGTTTTCACAATGTGGCTTGGTGGGCTTCCTTCAAAGAGACAAAATTCAATGGGGCAGACCCTTAAGTGATCATCTGGATTAATTGGCATACTGAAAACATTCCTTTGGTGTGAGAAGTTTTTTCTGTTCATCGTAAAATGCTCCAGCTTAAGTGGCTCTTCAATTATTTTTTTAAAAGATGGAGTGTGCTGTTTGGTCTTTCTTGAGCCCTGGTAATTAACACATGTGGCAGAAGATTTGTCTTAATTGCACAATGAAAACCCTTTGCAACAGTAATTGCGCTATAAAAGACCAATAAAACAGTATGACTTAGCTTGTGAGAAAATACCCTGTGAAGTATTGATTGGGAAGGCAGGAGATCTAACTGGTGCCTTAATTTCCTACTGGAAACCTTACAAGACTGGGTAGACAGTGTTCCTAAGAGAGACCATACCAGGTCAAGTTTGAAAGACAATAGTTACAACACTTGAACTGATAAGACTAAATTTTATGGAATTAAGAGTTTAGATATACTTAAATATCTTCCTCTCAGAATAATGTTAAATTAGGAGAATAAAAATTGTATTATTTTAAAGACTTGCAATTTCCTACCTCCAAAATACCCATTATATAAAACATGATTACATTTTGATTAATAACAGCTCTCTATCGCTCACCCGTGGCCAGTGGGCATAATGAAATCAAACTTAGTTAACATTTTCATATCTGGAAAATGAATGTCTGTCCTACCCAGAGTTGTAAGTCTCTTCTAGAGTTAGCAATATCTACAGAGAGAAATAACTCATACATTGGATGATCAATTCAGAACTGAAGCCAGGAGGTGTCATGATTGAATAGGTGAAATGAGGTTTTTAAGGGAGAATCAATAAGGTTAGCCCAAGTTTAAAAAGTGGTGTCTAGGAAACAGGCCAAATAGCAGTCCTGAATTTCAAATGAAAGGTATCAACATAGCTCAAACCTTCTGAGACAGTCTTCCAGGTAGTTCAAATACCCAGCTTGCCAGCCAGCCAGTACCTGATGATGAACACACATTCATATGGGTAAGATCAAATTTTTGGCAAGTAAGCAGAGAAATATCCCCCTTATCCCTTCCTTTCTTGAGGAAATGAAAGCAGAAATCCAGGAGGAAATGCAGAAGTTGTGGAACTAAGGCAAACATGGATTGGATTTAACAACTCTCTATTGACTCAGAAATAACCTGTTGATATTTCCAGGAAAATATGAAATCCAGACAAATTAAAGCAGAAGGGACAACTGTTTCAAGAATGGTAAGGTAAACAGAAAGGTAAAGATAAAGATTATCCCTGTCCAGTCATGCCCAACTCTAGGGAATTGTGCTCATCTATACTTCTTAGCTGAGGGAGCCAACATTGTCCAAAGACACTTCCATGGTCATGTGGCCAGCATGATCATATGTCGAGGCATACAGAACATTGTTACCTTCCTACTCCATGTTTCCCCCAAAATAAGACCTTGTCTTATTTTTTTTTGCCACCAAAAAGTCACCAGGACTTATTTTCAGGGGATGTCATCCACTAACTAACCTCAGTTGCGCGCATCGCTCCCGGCCTCCTTTTCATTGCCAGAGGCCTTCAGGAACTTCTTCTGTGGCTGGCAAGGCTTTCCTGAAGGCATCTGCAGCCAATAACAGAGCTTTGGATTGATCTGGAGCTTTGTTATCAGCGACAGAGGCCTTCAGGAAAGTTTTGCCAGCCTTGCCAGCTGCAGAAGGAATGGCTGACAAGCAGGTGTCGGGGTGTGCATGGCACACAGCTGTCCAAAGGTAAGTAGTAGGGTGACTCCACCACCACCCATCCTCACCCTTGCTTAATTTTTACCCGTGTACTCTGGCATGGGTGGGGTCTTAATTATGGCTTATTTTGGAGGTAGGGCTTACATTGGGCGCACGTGTAAAAATCAAGCTAGGACTTACTTTTGGGGTAGGTCACATTTTCAGGGAAACAGGGTAATTATCTACTTGTATTTGCATCCTTTTGAACTGCTAGGTAGGTAGGACGTGGAGCAAGTAATGGGAGCTCACTCCATTGTGCGGTACTCACTCCATTGTGTTGTGTCCCATTGTGAGATGCCAAGCTCAGCATCTTTAACAACTGAGCCATTGCTCAAGAATGTAAGACAAGAATGTCCTACTTTATGTAGAAATAGATAAATGTCCAAGCAGATCTTGATCTAGATTCTGGATTTTTATTTCCTGGTGCTTATTAAGTTTTCTAGGCTCTTATTATTTATCAAGTTCAGAAACTTCTTTGTTTTTCAGGCATATCTTCAGGTTTTATATCAGGATTTTTTTTTCTTCAAATCTTTTGTGCACTGTAAATTCATTTTGATTCTCACTGCTTCTTTCATGGAACCTAGGGCAGTGAATGAGCTATTTTTAATGGTCCACCAGCATCTTGTTATCTTTTTGAAGCCTTTTATCTGCATTTTTCATTTCAGAATTCTTGATATTTTAAAGAAGAGTTTGAACAACAAGAACTAGAACAATAGATTTGCTTCATCTTTTGTAAGATTGGACTATTTCCCAAGAAAGGATTGAAACTCCTCTACACTATACCCCAGTAGGCTAAAAGATAGAAGTTGTTTCTTTTTATCTTTTTAAAGATAAAAGCAAAGATTTCCCCTGTCCAGTTGTGTCCAATCTCCATGAACCATTGTGTCTGAAGACATTTCTGTGGTCATGTGGCCAGCATGGCTAAATGTCGAGGCGCACATAATACTGTTACCTTCCTACCAATGGATACCTACTTATCTACTCGCACCTGCTAGGTGGACAAGTTACTCCATTACTGCTGGGGCAAGTAATGGAAGCTCACCCTGTCAAGCAGTGCTAGAGTCTCAAATCTGGGCTGCCAATTGACAAACTCAGCATCCTTAACTGCTGACTGCACTGCCATTTTATCTTTTTACTCATCTGTTAAAAAAAGAAGAAGAAGCATCATAGGTTGTGAGTGCCCCATCTCTTTCTCCTACACCAAGTTGAGGATGAGGAAACTAGATGAAGTGTCCCTGAAAGACCTATGTTTATCAAAGTAACTGCCAGGCAGTGACATCAGGATAAGGAGATAGAGTCTATGGAAATCTAAGAAAGGCATTTTGACTCTTCCAGCTTTTTACTTCATCAGCTTATTTATGCTGCTACAAGAGAAATTGGATTTGATTTATTATGTGTTCCTTCTAGCATTGTGTATGCTTCAGATAGAATTGTAATCCTGAAATATTTATAAATAAAGCTTCTCTAATCACTGTTCCAATCCACTTGGTTTCAGATTATTTAGGATTTTCAATAAGTTTGCTTACACTTTCTTCTCTTGTGTTCATGTAAATGGGGACTGTATTTTCCAACATTCTCTCTCCTGTTGCCACAGACAAATAATTTCAGATTCTTTCTTTAGCTCTGGATATGTAGCTAGTACTTTTCTCCTTATCATTAGCTGATACATTTTTTTATGATCAGAGAACAATCAGCATAAACCATTTTCCCCTCCTCTTCTAAAGAAAAATTATAAGAATGATCCATGATGATTTTCTAATAAATATTTCTCTTTAGGTACAGTATTGCAGGTTCTAAATCTGATCTTATAATTAAATGAACATTCATAGCTTGAAGTTCTAGGGCTTATACATTTGCTGAATGCTTGGGTCCAGATTATCTCCAAAACATCCATCAAATTGTACTCTTGACTACCACAATGCAGAAAAAATATTAAATGCACATGAAAGTTGTCGTTTAATTTAATCTCCATTTGTGTTAAATCAAATAGTTTCTGTCTCGATTTTTCATTCTGTGTATGGTTAGAGATAGGTCATTCAAAGATATCCCTTTTGAACTGGATAGTTTAGAACTTCCCTCTGTCCCTTCCCAAGACATGCCCCTTTTTATTTTTAAATTGTCTTCATCACAGAATTCATTAAGCTCTGCTTCATGCATACATTTGGGAGCCATGACGATGCAGTGATTAGACTGCAGTACTTCAAGCTAACTCTGGCTACTGCCAAGAGTTTGATTCTGACCAGCTCAACACTGACTCAGCCTTCCATCCTTCTGAGGTCAGTAAAATGAGGACCCAGATTGCAGAGGACAACATGCTGATGTTGTAAATCACTCAGAGAATTTTGTAAAACACTATGGAGTGGTCAGGGGTGGGCTTCAAAAATTTTAGCAATGTGTTCTCTGCCTGGTTGCTGGGAGGGCATGACCATGGTGGGTGTGGCCTAAACAGCCTCCTGCACCACAGTGGGGGGAGGGTGTTTTTGGTCTCTCCGGGCTCCAGAGACTTTCCTTGAGCTTCCGGGTGGGCAAAAATGGCCTCCAGAGGCTCTCTGGAAGTCAGAAACGGGCCTATATCCAGCCTTTCTGAACTTCAGGAAGGCCCATTTTTCACCCTCCCTGAGCCTCCGTCTGCACCCTGCATTTACCTGCATCCAAAATGGGTCATGTGGGGGCTCCTGGGAGGAGCAGGAAGGGGTGGACAGGCCCAGCCAGGAGTGGGATTTGGGGGTTCTCCGAACCATGCAGAATCTTAGCTAGGGGCTCTTCCAAACCCCTGCGAACCCCCAGCAGCCCACCCCTGGGAATGGTATATAAGTCTAAGGGCTATGGCTATTCCTAATTGCTATCTTGGTTTTCCAAATATATGATCCAAATATATGATCAAATATAATGGTGTGTGTGTGAGAGAGAGAAGGGAGGGAGGAGAAGGGAGGAGGAGGGGAGAGGGAGAGGAAAAGAGCTGAAGAGAACCAGTTTGATGTAATGATCAATGATGTAATCAGGTTAGAAATTAGGAGACTGTGAGTTCTAGTCCTGCCTTAAGCACAAAGCCTGCTGGGTGATTTTAGATCAATCACTCTCACTCAATCCTGGGAAGAAGGTAATTGCAATCTACTTCTGAAACCTTGCAAGCAGATTGGTCCAGGCCAGTGGTGGGATTAAAAAAAAATTACTATAGGTTCTGTGGGCATGGCTCGGTGGGCATGGCAGGGGAAGGATACCATAAAATTTCCAGTCAGAGATTCTATTTGCCAGTTCTCCGAACTACACAAAATTTCCACTAGAACAAAATTTCCACTCCAGAACTGGCCAGAACCTGCTGAATACCACCTCTGGTCCAGGCAGTCATCAGGAGTCTACACTGACTCAAAGGTGTGCACACATATACACACACAAACTGAATCCAAAGAAATAATATGAACATTCTTCATCTTTACCCCTTTGATAACAATAAATTCCCTAGAATATAGGTGATGGCATCTTGTGTTCTAGCAATGTTTTATAGACCAGAGTAAGCCATTAAATAGTATAGAAGAAATTCTTCCTACCTTGCTGCTATTTTTAAAGTAGACACATCTTTAAACAGGTACCTGCAGATGCCTATAAAGGTTGTGCTGATTTAATGGACAGTAGAAAAATTCTAAGTTTGTGTACGATCCAGAGACATTTTTTCTGAACTCTTTTCTGAAGCCAGTGGAGACTGATCCTGAGACCTCCTACTGCTAAAAGAGGAGCCCCTGTGCTATTGTACTTCCAATGATATATTCAACAATATTTGAATTACCTAATGAAATCCATGTCTAAAACAACTTTAAATCTATTCAGTGCAAACAGGATGAAATTCAGAAGACTAGGGAGAAAACGATGAGAACACAAATTTCACCCCATCTCGCTATTAGACAAACTTCCAAATTCTGCAGCTTCTTTGCTGGAAAATTGTTTTCAGTCATGATTTCCTTTCTAAATAAAAACCATTTGCAAGCCTCCCAATGTAGGAGAAGAGCAAGCAGAGCCAGTAGAGGTGACGGTAAGTAAGTCATTATTGGCAAAAATATTGGCAAAAAAAATCAGAAAATAAAATACAAACTGAATAGTCAAGACCTTGTTGATGATCCAAACTCTGTCAAGGATCTTGAAGTACTCAAGTCAAAAGACCTAAGTGCTAGAGCCCACTGTAACTACATAGCTAAAAAGGTGCTAAGAGTTGTTAACCTAATCCTACATAGCTTTTTCTCTAGTAATATTACACTAATAACTAGAGCATACAAAACATTTGCTAGACCAATACTCGAATACAGCTCATCAGTTTGGAACCCACATTATGTATCTGATAGTAATACAGTTGAGAAAGTCCAGAAATATTTCACAAGAAATGTTCTCCACTCCTCTACTCGTTGCAGAATACCTTATGCCACCAGACTCAAAATTCTAGACCTAGAAAAGCTAGAACTAGACCGCCTTCAGTCTGATCTAAGTATAGTATATAAAATCATACATTGCGATGTCCTACCTGTCAGTGAATACTTCAGCTTCAACCATAACAACACAAGAGCAAACAATAGATATAAACTCAAGGTTAATTGCCCCAAACTTGATTGCAGGAAATACGACTTCAGCAACAGAGTGGTCAATGTCTGGAATACTCTACTTGACTCTGTGGTTTCTTCCCCAAACCCCAAAAACTTTAACCTTAGACTGTCTACTATTGACCTCACCCCTTTCCTAAGAGGTCTGTAGGGGGCATGCATAAGCGCACCAACATGCCTACCGTCCCTGTCCTATTGTTTCTTTTCTTTTCTTTTTCTTACATGTATCCATGTATTCATAACTATGTTTTTACTTATACCTATTATCTTGTAAGCAATTGACAAATAAATAAATAAAATAAAAATTAGCCTAGAGAGGTTACATTTTCACAAACAGTCTAAGTCCAACCCCTCTTGAATTTGATTGACATTTATCTAGCACCAGTTTAATGTCAAATGTTAGTTGACTAGTTTGTTTGTGTATAGGCTTGAAGAATAAATCTTAACTGTGATTTAATGTACAGTCCTGATTATTTGTACCTGATACTTAGTGGCATGTTATTATACACTCACGAAATGAGTACCCAAGGTGGTAAGAAAGTCATGCAAATAAATTTGACTCAGGAAAGAGACAGCAAATTATTAAAGATCATCAACGCAATTTCTTCCCTAACACTTCCCAATCTTACCAAATATATAATATCAAAATAGCTCACTGATCAGAGTCCTGGCTTTAATACAAGACTGAATGGAGAACCAGAGACATCCTTATTCACACAATGTTTTCTTAATTATACATGCCCCCAAACTCAATTTCATTCTTTTGCTTGAAGATCCTCTGGCATTAAAATGATCTGGGATTTAAAAGCTGAAACATTCCAATGTTGTATTAATTTGTGTTCTCTAGCCAACAGAATGTCTAAATGTGTTGATTGCTTCTGGGAACTGTATGGCTAGCATTCAAGGTTCCATAGGTATTATGGGGTTTTCCTGTCCTGAAGTTTGCACTGTAGTTCCAAATAAGGACTATAGATAATAATTTGTGGACCAACAGGGCACCTTATACCACCTTATACTTATACCTTATAATGAACAAATGTTGTTCAGTCTTTTTCTTAAAAACCTCCAGTATTGGAGTACCCCAACTTCTGGAGGCAAGTCACTCCACGATTAATTGTTTTAACTGTCAGGAAATTTCTCTTTAGTCCTAAGTTTCTTCCTCTTTGATTGGTTTCCATCCATTGCTTCTTGTCCTGCTTTCAGGTGCTTTGGAAAATAGGTTGACCTCCTCTTCTTTGTGACACAGTGGCAGCTTCTCAGATATTCGAACATTGCTATCATGTAAACCCCTAGTCTTTCTTTTTGTTGAACTAGTCATACCCAATTCCAGCAACTATTCTTTGTATGTTTTAGCCTCCGGTCCCCTAATCAACTTTTTTGCTCTTCTCTTCACTCTGGTACTGAACCAAATAGTATAAATCAGGTTAACAAGTACCTTTAAGTAAAATCCTATACTAATATACCTAAGATTACTCCCATTCGACCCAATATATATTTCTCTCTCTCTAGGTTCAGACAAGCTATTAAATCAAAAAATAGGTCAGCAAATAATATAGTTATCTTCATGTTTTGGCGGCGGAAATAACGAGGCACACACTCTTTAGTGATTTCAGCTCTTCTTTCGTTTATTTCAGAACGGACTCGCTGGAGAGTTGCGGCAGCCTCTCTTTTAAAGGCTCCCCGCGCCTCACCAGCCAATGACAGGAGAAGGATCTCCCGCCGGCTCAACGACCAATGAACGGTGAGTATTTTAAATACAAAACATCCAATACAGAACACCCCTCCCTTCTTGGTCCAGTCCGACCAATCAGGAGCTCCGCCTATGTTACGTAATCACGTAGATAGGCGGGGCTCCTATGGGTCCGACTGGACCTGCGCGGCTCATTCACTTCATCGCTGATGGTCGGTGCAGGTGGACCTGTTGGTCCTCCTGTCCCTGGCCTAGGAAACTTCTGGAAGGTCGAGCCGGCCGAGTCACTCCTAGCGGGCCTAGCTCGACTAGTTGAGATGGCTAGGCCGCTCCCTTCCTGGCTTGGATTATCGTCGGCCGTGTCTGGTGTTTCATCTGGAAGTTCCCCTGGCTCAGGTGCGTAGCTGCGAAACTCGACCGGAGCTAGTGTTGAGGGTGTATGTGTGGAGGTTAGGTTGTCGTTGTTTGTTTGTGGGTCTGTTGTTCTTTGATTGTTGGTTGGGTGCGGGTATGCTGTTTCTTGGTTGTTTGGTGGTTGATCCCCTTCCCCCCCAGGGAGGTTGTAAGGTCTGGTAAGGGTGCGGGATCTAAGTTGGTCGATGTGCCGCTTCCAGCTTCTGTTGTCAGAAGTGGTAAGTCGGTATGATCGTGGGCCTGTGAGTTGGGTGATGGTGGCTGGCACCCATAAGGGATGTCCCACCAAATTTTTTGCGTAAACTAAGTCTCCAATTTGGAATGTTCGGAGTTTGCTGGAAGAGTCTGGTGGTTTGTCTGTGGAGTATGTGGGGTGTAGTCTATCCAAAGGGGAGCGTAATTTTCTCCCCATGAGTAGTTCGGCTGGGGTTTTGTTCGTAGTGCTGCTGGTTGTGGTATGTTGTATAAATAATAGTTTATCGATGCGTGCTTGTATAGGGCCCTGGCCTAACTTGTAGAGTGTCTCTTTGGTGAACCAAACCATGCGTTCGGCTCGTCCATTCGCTGCCGGGTGTGCCGGCGCGGTTAGGGCATGCCGTATGCCCAAGCTGGCTAAATAGTCCTCAAATTCTGTAGCTGTGAATTGAGGGCCGTTGTCTGAGACTAGGACGTCTGGTAACCCATGTGTGGCAAACCATTTTCTGAGCTGTCGAATGACAGCTTCGGAGGAGGTTGATTGCATGAGGCTTACTTCTAGCCAGTTCGAGTAAGCGTCTACCAGAATTAAAAACGTATAACCCTTAGTCGGACCCGCGAAATCTATGTGAACCCTTGACCATGGGCCCCTGGGCAGATCCCACTCAGCGACTGGTGCTTTCGGGGGTGAGGGACGGGATGTCTGGCATGGCTGGCAACCCGCAACCCAATCAACAACGTCCTTGTCCAGCCCAGGCCACCAGACATAGCTTCTGGCCAAACTTTTCATTTTAACAACCCCGGGGTGTCCTTCATGCAAAAGGCTCAAAATCGGATCCTGCAGTCTTGGTGGAATAACCACTCGATCCCCCCAAAGTACACAACCTTTAAGTACGGAAAGTTCCGTTTGTCTCTGTTTAAAGGGTTTATACAAGTCCTGCAAGTTAGCATCTGGCCATCCCTTGGTAATCCACCCACTCACTTTGTGCAGTAGGTGGTCATTAGCGGTTTCGTGAGCGATGTCTGCTGCCGTCATTGGAAGGTCAGTTAGGGCTTCAATCAGCAGCGCAGATGTGCTGGGGTTCGGGTCAGGATCACTGTCTGGCAATGGGCAACGACTTACATCTATCTGCGTGTATGATAGACGGACCGGGGCGGTAAGACAAAGTATAGTTGTATGCGGCGAGGAATTCTGACCATCTCGTCATTCTGGGTGATAATATGTTAGGCATCGCTTTGTTTCCAGCCAGAATTCCTAATAATGGTTTATGATCGGTAATTACAGAAAACAGACGGCCATAGAGGTACTCATGGAAACGTTTAATACCTGATATGATGGCTAGTGCTTCCTTGTCTAGTTGACTGTAATTTCGTTGGCTTTTAGACAATGTTTTTGAATAAAATGCAATCGGAGCCTCTCTGCCATCAGGTAAAAGGTGGCTTAGAACAACTCCGACCCCAAAAGGCGATGCATCGCAAGTCAATATCAATGGTAAAGTCTCGTTATATTGTATTAGTACCTTTGTTGAAGTAATGAGGTCTTTTATTTTGTTAAAAGCTGTTTCCTCCCGACTGTCCCACTTCCAAACCGTGTTTTTGTCCAGGAGTCTATGTAAAGGTTCCGCAACCGTGGCTTTCTGCGGTAGAAAAACATGATAAAAGTTTATTAACCCTAGAAAGGCTTGTAGTTCTCCCTTGTTAGTCGGAGTGGGGGCGTCTTTGATTGCGCGGATTTTTCCTTCTGTCGGGTGAATGCCATCGCCATCAATTAGGTATCCCAGGAATTCGATTTTCTCTGTGATTAATGTACATTTGTCTTTTTTAACTTTGAGACCTGTTTCAGCGAATTTGGTGAGAACTTTTCTTAGACGGTCTCGCAGTTGCACTTTGTCTTTAGCTGCGATCAGGACATCGTCAAAGTATGGGATGACTCCCGGTATTCCCTGGAGGAGGCGTTCCATTAAGCATTGGAAAATGCCTGGTGCCACACTAACGCTGAATTGGAGGCGGTTACATTTAAAAGCGCCCTGGTGTGTGACAATTGTTTGGGCTTCTGCTGTTTTTGCGTCTACAGGCAGTTGTTGGTATGCCTGGGCCAAATCGAGTTTAGCGAAGATTTTTCCGCCTTTGATAGAATGTAACAAGTGTTGGACGACCGGAACGGGGTATGCACTCTGTTGTAACGCATGGTTAAGGGTTGCCTTGTAGTCCCCACAGATACGAATCGACCCATCCGCTTTGATAGGGGTGACTATGGGGGTCTCCCATTTAGCGTGGTCAATTGGTTCGAGGACTCCTTGCTTAATTAATTTATCTAGTTGTTCCTCTATTTTTGGTTTTAAAGCGAAGGGAACACGCCTTGCCTTTAGTCTAATTGGGGCTACCTTAGGGTCTAGGTTAAAAGATATCGGGTTACCCCGGTACTTGCCTAATTCGCCGCTGAACAGGTCCTGGAATTCTTGAATAAGGTCTGCTTCCCAGTCTGCGTCTGAGATGTGGTTGATGCCGGTCATCCCAATTCCAAGCGGTTCGAACCATTCCAATCCTAAAAGGCTTGGTCTGTTCCGGTCAACAATTGTTAGTGGTAGAATTTCGGTGTGATTTTTGAAGGTGACCTGGAAGTGCCCAACGCCCACGACAGGAATTTTGTTACCTTGGTAGTCTTTTAGTGTTAAGTTTTGTATTTCAAGTTCGCTTCGTTGGATGTCTGGAATCAAGTTTTTGATAGTGTCCCACGAGACCATAGAGAGAAATGATCCCGAGTCCACTTCCATTTCACAGTCTTGTTCCTCAATTCTTACTTGAACGTGGACCTTCCTTACATTTTTTGTATTTGAGTGTCCAATTATAACTGTTTGGTGTGTTTCTTCTTTCCTGTAATTTGATTCTTTGTATCTCCTTTGTCTTCCCTCTTGGCTCCAATGGCTGCTTGTCTTTCTCTCCTTCTCTCTCTCTCTTTCTCTTGGGGGAGGGCTTCCTTTTCGCCTTGGGCTATAGTTTGATCTGGATCTGCATACCTTTGCGATGTGCCCTTTCTTCTCGCATTTTCTGCATATCGCGTCGATGAAACGGCACTCTGACCTGGGGTGATTTCCTCCACAGCGGTTACATTCAAAATCGAACCTTCTGTTTGCCCGCTCTTTTTTCCCTCTACCTGTCTTCAGGTGGCATACATCGTCTTCCTCGCTACTGGTCTCAGTTTCAAGATCTTCATGGTGTGTTGTGGTCTTCTCTCGATCCCCCTCTGGTTTGGGTGATTCTCTGGTGTTGTAGTTTGCAGCTTTGTTAATCTTTTTCATTTTTGCCGCTGATTTCTGGGTGGCTTCGGCTGCGGTGGCTTCTTCCATGGCTTCCTTCACTGTTATTTTGGGCCGGTTTAACAATCGGCTCTGTAGTACTGGATCTTTTAGCCCTAGCACGATTCGGTCTCTTAGGGCTTCGTCGAAATCCGAGAATTCGCACTCACCCCCGATGTCTCTTAGGACTGCCACGAAATCGGCGATAGATTCATCTTCTTTCTGATTCCGGAGATAAAACTCGTGGCGCTTAATTAGGCAGGAAACTGTAGGAGCGTAGTGTGCTCGCAGGATCTTTTCCAGCTCGGGCCAGGTTAACGTCTTAACATCGATCGGGGATGCTAGTGCTTTCGCCATGCGGAATACAGCCTGGCCGCAATGGGTCAGGAAAACCACTCTCTTCCGATGTTCCGATACGCCGCTCAGGTCGTTGCTCTCCAGGAACATGAGGAAACGGTCTACATACGACTGCCATTCTTCCTTTGCCGGGTTGAATTGTTCAGGCGGGGTGTTGTTTCCAGACATGGTGCCGCTCGATCTCCACCGCTATCGCACTCGCTCAAAAGTGCTGTCTCGATCCCATCCTCGTCGCCAGTGTTTTGGCGGCGGAAATAACGAGGCACACACTCTTTAGTGATTTCAGCTCTTCTTTCATTTATTTCAGAACGGACTCGCTGGAGAGTCGCAGCAGCCTCTCTTTTAAAGGCTCCCTGCGCCTCACCAGCCAATGACAGGAGAAGGATCTCCCGCCGGCTCAACGACCAATGAACGGTGAGTATTTTAAATACAAAACATCCAATACAGAACAGTTCACATGACTTACTATATTGGAACAAATGAAACTCTATTAGTATATAATTTATGCCAATAGGAGGGAATATATGTAGCTCATGGTTTAACTGTGGTGCTCTCTGAGCTTGGTTGTTTGCTTGCAGACATTTCATTACCCAACTAGGTAACATCATCAGTGCTGTTTATATACAGTAGTTTGCTCTGATAGTGATGTAGTTTTCTCCTTGGTAGTTCCTTGAAACAATGCCCTAATCAAGGAACTACCAAGGAGAGAATTACAATCCTATCCATACTGGCAAGGGAAGTATGGGTGGGACTGTAATTCTCTCCTTGGTAGTTCCTTGATTAGGGCATTGTTTCAAGGAACTACCAAGGAGAAAACTACATCACTAACAACCTCATGGTCTGTGGTCAAATATAATGGGAGCCATAGATCAAAATAGAAGCAGATGGAAGATCAAGGAATTTTGTTCTAGTCAGATTGTTAGTAAAGCAAGAAACATTTCTATCAAATTTGCATTTCCTTTCCAGGAAATAAAAAGCAAGGAGATAAGTTCAGCCATATTCTACTTGTGTTTTTTTTTTTTTAAAGAGGCTAAATGTAGCATATGAATTATTTATGTCACATTATTTACTTATTTCTCTTTACATGATAGGGCATCTTTCTATCATTAGATTGATACTTCCTCCTTTTGACTTTCTGCTCTGAACCTGCTAAGTCTTATGCAAGCAAAGCCAGTTTTCATATTAAATTGGAGCTCAACAGTTCCTCCATGTTTACATTTAAGTTTAGAAATCTAATATATGGTTGCTTGGCCTCTTCACAAAAGGCTAAAATTCACTTTGAAAAGATATCTGTGTAGAAAGACAATCCATGGTTGCAGAGCCTCCAATTCCACATAATAAATATTTTCTGCCTTTATATTCCTATGCTGAGAATCCAGAATCTGTTCCGTTTGAATTGAACTTGCCCTTGGTGTCCTTGATATTCCCTGAACTTGGTTGTTTACTTACAGATATTCCATTACTTGATTTGGTAACATCATAATAAGTACTGGTGAATGTGAGCTTTGCTCCCTGTTTATATGCAATTGCTTGCTCTGCCAGTGTTAGTGAGGGTGTGGTTTTCTCCTTGATAGTACTTTGAAATAATATCTTAATCACGGAACTAGCAGGGAAAAAAACTATAACCCTGCTCAAACTGGCAGGGCAAGCTACTGTGTATAAACAGAGAGCAAACTCCACATTCACTAGCACTGAAGATATTATTTAGTTGGGTAATGAAACATCTACAAGGATACAACCAAGCTCAGAGAGCATCAAGGCCTTCAGAGTTCAACCCTGAGTTACAAATATTCATTCTGTTGGATCTTGCCCTTCTTCTGAGATAAGAGAATGGGATACCTGGGGAAAAGTGTACAATGGCAAGGAAAGAGATTTTGAACCATTAGGAACCAATGGCTAATTGTTTCTTTCTACAATATGGACAGGAACTGCATTGTAAGACTACTGTATTGACTTGTGTCTAGATGTGTCACAGCTAGAATATTGCATCAAGTTTTTATCACCACACTATAAAAAAGGATGTTGAGACTCTAGAAAGTGCAAAGAAAAGCAACAAAGATTATTAGGGGCTTAAGGCTACAATATGATGTTTTCTTTTTTCAAGATGGCGACCGGCAGCTCCGTCCGAGGGGAGCTCCGCCGAGCGCCTGCTTTGGCCGGTTAAGCCGGCCTCCCCCCTCGACCCCCATATGCTGAGGGGGCTCCGAGGGGTTTCGCCCCGTTTGGGGCATTAGAAGAGCCGCTAGAGCCGCCGGGAGGCCGCCCGGGTGACTCTTTGGGGCGGCGGCGGCGGCGGCGGTGGCAGCGTTTCAGCCGCGGCGGCCGAAAGGCCAGGCGTGGGGGCCGCGACGGTCGAGAGGCTGGGCATGGAGCCCGCCTCCCCCCTCGTCCCCCAGCTGCAGAAGAGCCTCCGGAAGAGCCGCCGGGAAGCCGCCCGGGTGACTCTTCGGGGCGGCGGCGGCGGCGGCGGCGGCAGCGATCCAATGGAGGCCGCGGCGGCCGAGAGGTTAGGTGTGGGGGCCGCGGTGGTCGAGAGGCTGGGCATGGAGCCCGCCTCCCCCCTCGCCCCCCAGGTACGGAAGAGCCGCCGGAAGAGCCGCCGGGAGGCCGCCCGGGTGATTTTTCGGGGCGGCGGCGGCGGCGGCGGCGGCAGCGATTCAATGGAGGCCGCGGCGGCCGAGACGCCAGGCGTGGGGGCCACGGTGGCCGAGAGGCTGGGCATGGAGCCTGCCCCCCCCCTCGACCCCCAGGTGCTGAGGGGGTAGCGAGGGGTCTCGCCTTGGCTGGGGTGTCGGAAGAGCCGCCGGAGGAGCCGCCGGAAGGCCGCCCGGGTGACTTTTTGGGGCGGCAGCGGCGGAGATTCGGTGGAGGCCGCGGAAGCCGTGGCGGCTGCGGCGGCCGAGAAGCCAGGCGTGGAAGCCGTGGTGGCCGGGAGGCCGGGCATGGAGCCAGCCCCCCCCCTCGACCCCCATGTATTGAGGGGGCGTCGAAGGAGCCGCCGGGTGGCCGCCCGGGTGATCTTTTGGGACGGTGGCAGCGGCGATTTTACGGAGGCCGCGGCGGTAGTGACGACGGACGTGGACCTGCCCCCCCCCCTTGGCCCCCATCCATTGAGGGATGTAATTGGCAGGGGCAACAACAGGATTGGCTGGCTCGAAGGACGCCGGTGATCTCGGTGGTGGTCCCTGATCCGACGACGGCGAGGGCTAGAAGAACATACTCCTCGGCGGAATTGCGGGCCCTCGGGAGGGTCCCCCACTCCCTGGAGTGGCCCTCCGGTCTATCGATGGCCTACCTCAAGGACGGTTCCTGGGATCCGGAGAGGTGGCATGGCCATCAAAAAAGGATTTTTAGAGGGGGTTTTAAACTTTTTAGATTTTTATTCGGGGTTTTATCGAGGTTAGGGAAGGCGACGAAGAGAGGGTTGGGGGATGGAAATTTATTGGGGTTAGGGAGGGTACCCGGTCCGGGTTTGGGGGATAGCCCGGGGGGATTTGGAGTCAGCCAGGCTGGAGTGCACGTCTGGGGGAACCCAGAGGGTCATGAGTCGTGGGGGCAAACACAGGGGGTGGGTTTCATTGGCACCATAAGTGGGAGGGGCAGATATGACGGGGGTAGAGGGCCATATCAAGTTAGGGGATCGCGTGCCCGCTGTCTCCAAGCGGTGGCGCGCTCCGACCCTCCCGACCCGTCTGGCAGGCCTGGTTGTGCAGAGTCTCAGGCCCTGAGTACCCGGCTGATGTTATGTAATGCCAGGTCCGTCGTTAACAAGGCCCCCCTGATTTGCGATCTCATTCAGGAGGAGGGTGCGGACCTGGCAGGGGTTACCGAAACCTGGTTGGGCCCAGAGGGCGGTGTCCCTCTGGTAGAGATTTGCCCACCAGGTTTCCAAGCATTCCATCGACCGAGATCTCAGGGAAGGGGTGGTGGGGTGGCGGCGATTATTAGAGAAGTCCTTTGTCCTAGGGAGGCCACTGTTCCTCAGACGGCTGGTTGTGAGTCTCTCTTTGTGAAGTGGGGTCGGGGGGTTCAGATGGGCCTGTTGATAACGTACCTGGCTCCCTGCCACGTGTCATCGGCCCTGCCCGGGCTCCTCGAGGTGATAGCCGGGCTGGCGGTTGAAACCCCCAGGCTTTTAGTCATGGGTGATTTCAACCTGCCTTCGCTCGGGGAAACCTCTGGGGTGGCCCGGGAGTTCCTGGCTTCCATGACGGCCATGGATCTGACCCAATTAGTTTCTGACCCCACTCACACGGGGGGACACACACTGGACCTGATTTTCGCCTCTGGTCAGTGGTTGAATGATCGTGTTGGAGATCTAGTCATAAAACCCTTGTCATGGTCCGATCATTCTCTTCTTAGACTGGACTTCGGTGCTGCCACCCCCCATCGCAGGGAGGCGGAGCCGAGGAGATGGTTCCGCCCCAGGCGCCTGATGGATCCGGAACGGTTCCAGATGGAGCTTGGGCCATTTCCTGAAACTCTGGCTCATAACTCGGCCACAGACTTGGTGGCCACCTGGGATAGGTTGGCCGCGGAGGCTCTGGACCGAGTTGTGCCTTTGCGACCTCTGACTCGGCATAGATCCCACCTAGCTCCGTGGTTTACGGGGGAGCTGAGGGGGATGAAATGCCGGAAAAGACGTCTGGAGGGTATCTGGAGGGCCAGTCGTGCTGAGTCTGATCGGACACAGGTGAGGTCCTATATTAGGACCTACCTAGTGGCGATAAGGGCGGCGAGGCGTTCACACTTCTCCGCCCTTATTGCGTCTGCAGAAAATCGGCCTGCTGCCCTGTTTAGAGTGACCCGCTCCCTGCTTGAGCCGAGAGCGCGGGAGGACCTCTTGCAGGGTAAAGCAGAAGAGTTTTCCCGATTTCTGCATGATAAAATCGCCCAGATTCGGGATGGGCTGGACTCCAGTTGGGTGGTCCCGGGGGAGGTGTCCGGGGCAGGTCTTGAGACGGTTATCTGGGAAGAGTTCGATCCTGTGACCGCCGAGGGTGTGGACAGACTTCTGGGGAGGCTGAATGCCACCACATGTTTATTGGACCCGTGCCCTTCCTGGTTGGTTTCTACCTCCAGAGAGGTGACACGAGGCTGGCTCCAGGGGATTGTCAACGCTTCGTTGACGGAGGGGGCGCTTCCGACCGCCCTGAAAATGGCGGTGGTGCGGCCCCTCCTCAAGAAGCCTTCCCTGGACCCGGCTCTTTTGAATAACTATCGTCCTGTCTCCAACCTTCCCTTTGTGGCGAAGGTTGTTGAGAGTGTGGTGGCGCGTCAGCTCCCTCAGTATCTGGAGGAAGCATCCTATTTAGATCCGTTCCAATCGGGCTTCAGGCCCGGGCACAGTACTGAAACAGCATTGGTCGCGTTGGTAGATGATCTCTGGAGGGCCCGTGACAGAGGTTATTCCTCTGTCCTGGTCCTCTTAGATCTGTCGGCGGCTTTTGATACTATCGACCATAGTATCCTATTGCGGCGGTTGGAGGGGTTGGGAATTGGGGGCACCGTTTTGCGGTGGTTCTCGTCCTTCCTCGCGGACCGCTCGCAATTGGTGTTGACGGGGGGGGAGAGGTCCACCCCTAGGCCCCTCATGTGTGGGGTGCCTCAGGGGTCGGTCCTCTCCCCTCTTCTGTTCAACATCTATGTGAAGCCGCTGGGAGAGATCATCTGTGGTTTTGGGGTGAGATGCCATCTGTATGCTGATGACACTCAGCTATACATCTCCACCCCAAACCACCCCAACGATGCTGTGGAGGTTATGGCCCGTTGCCTGGAGGCTGTGCGGAACTGGATGGGCGAAAACAGGCTTCGACTCAACCCTTCCAAGACCGAGTGGCTGTGGTTTCCGGCGGCCCGATATAGTCAGCTGACTCCATCGCTGGCTATTGGGGATGAGATCTTGACCCCCACAGAAGGGGCCCGCAATCTTGGTGTCCTCCTGGATGTACGGCTGTCTTTGGAAGATCATATTACAGCCGTCTCCAGTGGGGCTTTTTATCAGGTTCGCCTGATACGCCAGATGCGGCCCTTTCTTGATCGGGACGCCTTACGCACAGTCACTCATGCCCTGGTCACCTCCCGTCTGGACTACTGTAATGCCCTCTACATGGGGCTCCCTGCGGGGAGCACTCGGAGGCTTCAACTGGTACAGAATGCAGCCGCGCGGGTGGTTATGGGGGCGTCGAGATACTCCCACGTGACGCCCCTTCTGCGCGAGCTGCATTGGTTGCCAGTGGCCTTCCGGGTTCGCTTTAAAGTACTGGTTTTGGTCTTTAAAGCGCTCCATGGCATCGGACCAGGATACTTACAAGACCGCATTCTGCCAGTAGTCTCCCACCGACCGGTGCGCTCCCACAGAGAGGGTCTCCTCCGGGTCCCGACGCCTTCTATGTGTCGTCTGGTGACCCCGAGGAATAGGGCCTTCTCTGTGGGGGCACCCGCCCTTTGGAATGGGATGCCCCCTGGATTACGAACGACTAGTGACCTGAGGGCCTTCAGACGTGACCTGAAGACCTGGCTCTTCGAGCAGGCCGGCCTGAGCTGACTCAAATGGGATTTTAAATGGGGTTTTTGGATTGGTTGGGATGGGTGTACAAAGTTTTAATTTATTTTAATTGGGGTTTTTAGATTTTTATAGGGACAGCCTAGGGTTTAATTCTTTTTTAACTATTTATATTTGTATACATGTATTTTAGTTGGCTGTTCACCGCCCTGAGTCCTTCGGGAGAAGGGCGGTATATAAAACCTAGAATAAATAAATAAATAAAATAAATATATGAAGAATGTTTATAAGAAGTGGGCATGGCTAGTCCAGTGAAGAGAAAAATCAGGGGTGATATGTTAGCAGTGTTCCAATATTTAAGGGGCTGTCACAGAGAAGAGGGTGTCAACCTATTTTCCAAAGCCCCTGAAGGCCAGGCAAGGAACAATGGATGGAAACTGATCAAGCAGAAATTCAATCTAGAAATAAGGAGGAATTTTCTGACAATGAGAACAATCAACCAATGGAACAGCTTGCTGTCAGAAGTTGTGGGTGCTCCATCACTGGAAGCTTTCAAGAAGAGATTGGACAGCCACTTGTCAGAAATGGTATGGGGTCTCCTGTTTGAGCAGGGGGTTGAACTAGATGATCTACAAGATACTTTCCAACTCTGTTATTGTGTAACTCTTTGAAACTTCTGAAAGTCTTCAGGGGATAGATGAAAACTGGCATACATTAAGGGGGGAAATGGAAATTAGAAGCTCTAAGTAGACTCAAAGAGTGACAGTCAAGTGAAGGCATGACTGCAATTGTTATATAAACTGACTAAAGCTGTAGGTAAAAGATCCTGGTAACTGCCATGTAGAAAGTTCCACATTTCAATTCATTGCTCTTAGGTTGAATTGATTCTCTCAATATTCCCAATTGACCATGATTGATAGTCCAAGAAAAGGTGGAGCTACACATCCAATAGTTGGATTTAAAAACAAACAAAGAAACATGAATTATAGATCTTTCTGATTTAGAAATTGTTGGACAAGCTTTAGTTTTTTGGGGAAAATATTGAACAGCAAGTGGACCACTTCGGGGCTGAAGGATGTAATAATCCCCAAAGTTAGATTTCATATTTTGTATGCAAACAAGTTAGCATGTTTATCCTAGTTTGGAATGGCCTAGTTCAATAAGAGATTGCAGCCACTTCAGTCCTCAGGCTTATTTAAAATACACGTTTTCTCATTTGGAGGATAAGTTCTATAGTCTCAGAGAGATATAATTTATTGTATATTGAGCAAGACATGCAATAAACTTCTATGGAATTCCCTCATTTTCCCTCAAACTATTGCTGCTGCTACTGTTGTAGTTTCTGCTAGGGGTCTGCTGGGTAGACCAAGACTATATAAGGTTGTGTTGGTTCTATTCTTAGAAAACTGGTTTATGATCTGGACTAGATGGCCCATCCAGGTAGCCACCTATGCTGATATTGGAACAAGACATTGGCTAACTGATCCCTTGGGAGAAATGGGCCATTGGCAATTGTGTTGTGGCCTTTCAGCTGCAGCCCCTCCAGCAGCTGAATCAGATGAGGAGGCAATGTGAAAGTCAGGGCCAGCATCAAGGCAACCTGAGAGCTCTGAAGAGGAAGAGGGAATGGACCTATCAGAGAGAGGGGGGGAGAAGGAGAAGGCGAGAGAGCCATTCATCATCCCTCAGATGGAGAATCAACACCCCCAGGTATGGAGATGGCTGATGAAGAAGAGGAGGAGGAACAGCTAAGTCCAGTGCCTGATACACAAATGCACATAAGGCAGAGGAGAGGAGAGCAATGGAAATCTATAAGCCGATCCTTGGGATGGAAGAGCCATTGCTGCTAGCAAAGCCCCACCCTAGCTCTGAGGATAAAAGGCAGGAGATGAATAGGTGATAGACAACTATTAATCTCCCTGCTGGACAGGCTGTGAGAGCTGGTGTTCCTTATAAAGGAATCATTGATTTAACTACAGAGGGTTCGTCGTGCTTGGGAGCCAGGACAGAACACATTGTTCTGATTTTCTATTTGGAAAGAAAACTAAAGAGCATTTAGCTTTTCAGCAGTGGCTCCTAACCTTTTGGGCACCAGAGGCCAGTTCTGTGGAGAGAGGTTTTTCCGTGGACTGGAGGGGTGTTGTTTTGCATGCTGCCTGCATCCCACTGATGAGCCTTTGCTTGTCTCTGCGGCCTGGTTTCTGGCATGCTGCAAATGAGGGTCAGTCTACAGACAAGGGGTTCAGGACCCCTGCTTTATAACACTTTCTAAGCTGTTTATAGAATCAGCATATGGCCCTTCAACAATCTGGGAGAAAAAAAAACTAAGTGCCAGGCTTCTTGGTCTGAAGTTTTCCAGATGTTCAATATAGCATAGCTAGAGAAGAATCACTATGTCATTAGAATGAAGAAGCTTAAAACTTAAACTGTGTCTAAATTGGATGGGAGACTCCAAGGTCTGTATACTCAACTAGGAATTTGATAAAACAACTCAATAAAATAAGTTAGAAGTTAGATTTTTTTATTGACCAAGTGTCAAGGACACACAAGGAATTTGTCTTTGGTGCATATGCTCTCAGTGTACATAAAAAGAAAAGATCCATTTGTCAAGAGTCATAAAGTACAACACTTAGTAATACTCATAGGGTACAATAAGCAATCAAATCATACCAGGAAACAATCAATATACAGTAATTGGTAAGGATACAAGCAACAAAGTCATACATTCACAGGTGGGAAGGGATGGGTGAAAAGGAGTGATGAGAAGATTAATAGCAATAGTAGTGCAGACTTTGTAAATAGTTGGACAATGTTGAGGGAATTATTTGTTTAGCAGAGTGATGGCATTCAAGAAAAAACTGTCCTTGTGTCTAATTGTTCTGCTGTGCAGTGCTCTATAGCGTCATTTTGAGGAAAGGAGTTGAAACTGTTGATGTCCAGGATGTGAGGGGTCTGTAAATATTTTCACAACCCTCTTTTTGACTCGTGCAGAATACAGATCCTCAGTGGAAGGCAGGTTGGTAGTAATTGTAAAAGGAAACAGGGAACTCTTCTATATTGCTACTTAAAAAAAGAAAAGCTATGTAGACCTGCCCATAGAGTCACCAGCAACTGACTTTAAAAAGATTTCAAGTGAAGAGAAGTAAGGGTTAACGCCATCCCAGCAAAATATGGCTTAAAAATATGTTTCAGCCCCCTCATGTTTAGCAGTAGTCATAGATTGATATTAGTGACTTTGTCCTTTCTAGAGCTAAAATCTGTTACGTGTGTCAACATGTCTACATGTACTATCCATGTGGGTCTACATGTATTGATATGTGTTTATTGGCTTTTGTGTTGGAGTTTTATTTTTGTAAGCCACCTGGAGTCACCATGAGTTGGATGGTCTTATTAATTGTCTTAATGAATAAACATGTATTATTTTTGTTGAGATGGTGATAGTGGAAGAAAGGCGTGGTGATTCTGACTGCCATCAGCAGTTCATATCATTAATCATGCAAGATTGAAGAGAACCACATTGTGTTTGCTTGGTGGATATATTATAAATATTTTCATCAAGCAAATAATTAAGATAACTGCCATGGCAGATTTGAGGGCTGAGGAACGACTATCCTGCTTGAACACAATCCATCTCAATCCGTCGTAGAAGTAATTTTAACAGAGATAAATAAAAAGTTCCTCACATCAGAAAGAAATCCAATGCAGGTATTTGGGGCAGAGAAAGTTTGCCTCGGCAGCAGTACAGTTCAAAAACAAACAAAAAACAAGCTATAGGCTTTTAGTCCATCACAAGCTGAATTTTAAATCAACCCTGTGAAGCGGCTTCAGAATGATTGAATGATGCTTGCTTTGAACATTTAAAAGTGTTTTGGACTTGATGTAAGCATAATACCTCTCTCTTGTCTGCTAAAGCAGAGCCTCTTCTTAGTTTTCCAGAAAAGATAACAGAATAACAAAGTTAGAAGGGAGCTTAATCTGACCCCCTGCTGAAGCAGGAGATCTTGTACTATTCCAAACAAGTGACTGTCCAGTTTCTTCTTTAAAGTCTCCAGGGATGCAGCACCAATAACTTCTGAAGGCAAGCTGTTTCACTGGTTAATTGTTCTCACTGTTAGGAAATTTCTCCCAAGTTCTAGATCAGGGGTGTCAAATTCCATTTCACTGAGGGCTGCATCAGGGTTGTGTTTGACCTCGGGGGGGGGGGGGCAGGGGGCGTGGCCAGGGTGAGCATAGCCAGCATGACATCACTTGTGTCGGGGGGCACCTATGGCGCCCCAAGCACTCTGCCAGCAAAAATGGGCTCCCAAGCTCTGTTTTTGGCTGCGATGGCCTCCTCCAACCTTCTGGCAGTGAAAATGGAGCTTGGGGGGGCCATGCATAGCCCTGGCAGGCTCCATTTTCACTGGCAGAGGCATCGCAGGCTGGTCCTTTGCTGTTTCTAAGGCAACCCCACAGGCCAGAGCTAAGCATCCTGAAAGCCAGATTTGGCCCCCGGGAATTGAGTTTTACACTCCTGTTCTAAATTGCTTCTCTCCTTGATTAGTTTCCATCCATTGTTTCTTATCTTGATGTTGTTGTGGTATGTGATATGGTAAGCTTAATCAATCAGTCAATCAATCAAACCATCCACTCTTTAGGTATCTACTTACAGCATAAACATGTCTTGGCAACATCATTTTTCTGCTGTCTCCATAATATTGCTGTCATCTCACTCCCAACTTGTGAAGAAGTCGAACCTTCATAAGTCTATCTGCTGATGCCTGGTGCTAGAATACACTAGAGTCTATTGCAGTGGTGGGATTCAATTTTTTTTACTACTGGTTCTGTGGGCGTGGCTTGGTGGGCATGGCAGGGGAAGGATATTGTGAACTCTCCAGTCAGAGGTGATATTGGCCGGTTCTCCTAACTACTCAAAATGTCCACTATCGGTTCGCCAAAACTGGTTAGAACCTGCTGAATACCACCTCTGGTCTATTGTTTCAAAAAGTCCTCTTTTACTCTATCCATGGCCAGATTCAAATCTTTGCCATGCTTTTTGCTTTCACTTTCTGTCTCCCTTTTCACTGCTTCTTGCTTCCTGGAAGGCTTTTGGGAAGCCTCGATGTAGTCTACAGTACAGCCACCTGGAGTAGATTGCACTAGCTAAGCTACACATTGGAAACCTAATCATTTATGCAAAGTGATATGCTAAATCACAGCCAATTACTATCATGCCTAACTATAAGTTATCAAGCCCCATGATTCATAATTAAAGCATTTAACTTATACAGTTGTAGACAAATAGAGACCTCATTGGAGAATACAATCATTTAAGAGAGTGAAGTCAATTTCCAACCATTAAGGCACCAATCTGTAGCCTGGGAGACTCTGGGGGACATGAGGCGCCTGACAAATGCAGAAGTGGTATGTTCAGAGTTAATTAAATTGACAGTAATTATTCACAAATGCTCCAAAAATTGTAGCCAGTTGGGAAGCTGTTGTTTGCCAAATCTTTTTTATTTCAATGATGGAGGAGATTGTTAACCTAAAGCAAAGAATGAGAAAACCATTTCTAAGGCAGGCTTCAGGTGCCTCTGACCACAACTCCCATAAGCCACAGACTTCAATGCTAATGATCAGGATTATCAGAACTGATATCCCCAATATCTGGAGTCCATTAGGTGATTCATCGGAACACTGCTTTAAGAAACAGGAAGGTCATGCCTAAGGAGAAAATTCTAATTAAAATTAGAGTGACCATATGTTGATATAAAAAAACTAACATACTGGCAATTGTTCCCTTGTCAAAATTTTGCTTTCAAGTGGTCTGAGTATTATGATGAGCAAGAAGTAGAAGAGGATACTGACAGAGAAAGCTCATGGTCTGGACTCATAACATCCTTTCCATTTTTGTCTCCATGGCTGACAAGATGCTGGCTAACCATTTGGCAAAATAAAGTATGGTGACTTCAATAAGTATTTTAAAATGAACATGGTGTCTCCAGTTGTTCAAGCAATCTATCCAAATTAAAGCACAGAATGTTTTACATGCATGTGTTAAGGCAAAGTATAGTTCAAGGATCAGAGGATACTTCTCTGAATGATTATTGTGATAATGAAGAAAAAGGAGGCAGGGCTGTTAATTTGATTACAGTGCAGAGAAGAGAAGAGCAACAAAGAAGATTAGGTGACTGGAGGCTAAAACATATAAAGAACAGTTGCTGGAATTGGGTATGTCTTGTTCAATGAAAAGAAGGAGTAGGAATGACATGACAGCAGTGTTCCAATATCTTAGGGGCTGCCACAAAGAAGAGGGAGTCAAGCTATTCTCCAAAACCCCTGAAGGCAGGACAAGAAGCAATGGGTGGAAACTAATCCAGGAGAGAAGCAACCTAGAACTAAGAAGAAATTTCCTGACAGTTAGAACAATTAATCAGTGGAACAACTTACCCCCAGAAGTTCTGAATGCCCCAACACTGGAAGTTTTTAAGAAATTGGATGACCATTTGTCTGAAATGGTATAAATGTTCCTGCCTGAGTAGGGGGTTGGACTAGAAGACCTCTAAGATCCCTTCCAACTCTGTTATTCTATTATTGATTGGAAAGATAAATAGGTAGGTAGGTAGGTAGGTAGGTAGGTAGGTAGGTAGGTAGGTAGGTAGGTAGATAGATAGATAGATAGATAGATAGATAGATAGATAGATAGATAGATAGATAGATAGATAGATAGATAGATAGATAGATAGATAGATAGATAGATATAGTATGGACTTGTAACATATTAACATTTCATCTAGATTAAAAACACAATAAAATATAAATGTTAAAAGACCTGTATTCAAATACCAATGTCTAGGTCATCTAACCATTGAACTGCAGTATTGTTTATGTGGGAAAAAAATCAGACACTGGATTGGTATATGCTCTCAGCTTACAGTCAGTCAAATGTGACCTACAGTTTGATGAAGGACTCTGCAGTCACACTGATGGGAGGATGCTATATTTATACAATAATATAATTATTGTTATACTTCCTAATCAAAGGATTGCAGACAGTTTACATCTTGCAAAATGAATTTGCATAAAAGCTGTATGTCATAGTGAGCTATACGCTATGTAAACTATACATAAAATAATAGACTATAATAATAGACTAATAAACATAATTATAGGGCCACAAAAGTCCATTGGTTTCCCCCCAGTCATTGCACACTATGCAATCCGAAGGCTCTATGGCAAAGTCTAAAAAGTTCTGGTACATATTAACAATTTGTCAACCATTCTAAATTGGTGTATGTGTTTTCTTGTATGCACAATAATTCCAGTTGCAATGTATGGCTGTGAAAATTGGACCATAAGGAAGGCTGAATGCCAAAGAATTGAGGCCTTTGAACTATAGTGCTGGAGAAGACTCCGAGTCTCTTGGACTGCAAGGCGATCCAACTGGTCAGTCCTAAGGGAGATCAACCCTGACTGCTCTTTAGAAGGCCAGATCCTGAAGATGAAACTCAAACACTTTGGCCACCTAATGAGCAGGAAGGACTCCCTGGAGAAGAGCCTAATTCTGGGAAAGGTTGAGGGCAATAGAAGAAGGGGATGACAGAGAATGAGGTGGCTGGATGGAGTCACTGAAGCAGAAGGTGTGAGCTTAAATGGACTCCAGAAGATGGTAGAGGACAGGAAGGCCTGGAGCAGGGGTGAGATGCTACTGGTTCGGCCCAGTTCTATAGAACTGATAGCTCTGAAGAGCAGCAGACACCAAACCAGTTCTCTGCGATGACCTTTTGGTTGTCTGTTCGGCCCATCTGCCCACTTGGGCTCTTGGCTGTCCTTTATTTCCTGCTTTTTCCATCTCAGCTGCTTTAACATGGCACAGCTGAGTCTGAAAAAGCAGGAAAGAAGAGGATTTTCAAACGCTGCACACCCACAGGCAGCACTTGTCAGCTGTCCAGGCAGCACAGCTGATGTTTTTTCCAAATGCTCTACATGCACGCACTGCAAAACACACTCTCACTGAACCAGTAGTAACACTGGTTGAATCCCACCCCTGGCCTGGAGGAAAGTTGTCCATGGGGGTCGCGATGGGTCGGACATGACTTTGCAACTAACAACAACAATGATAATCCAGAGCAATGGGAGTCTTGAGGTTACCACATTCTTAACATCTCAGGGAGTGACTCTCAGCAAGCTGTCTCAGCTCACATGTATGAGACAGGTCTGTTTTACTTGGAAAAGATCTCTTCCTTTGTTTCCAATCTGATCTGCCGCTGGCTGTGTTGTCTTTTGTCTTGCCCCCTCCCCCATCCTTGGTATGTGCTCCCTTCTTCACACCACATGTATGTGCTCCCTTCCTCACACCACATGCCCCTTGGTAGATGCAATCCATCAGAGGTTTTCTCCTTACTGGTTTATTATTGTTGTTGTTCCTTTCTGCTTGATTCTTTGTTTGGTGAGAATCCCTGCTTATCTGAGTGTTCTCTGCGGTGTCTGGACTTTTTGTTTCTTTCTTTCTTAGCTTTTTTTAGTTGTTGTTTTAATGGTGTGTAAACATGGTTTATATGATGGGATACGGTGGCTCAGTGGCTAAGATGCTGAACTTGGAAAGGTCGGCAGTTTGGCACTTCAAATCCCTAGCACTGCGTAACCGAGTGAGCTCCCGTTACTTGTCCCAGCTTCTGCCAACCTAGCAGCTCAAAAGCATGTAAAAATGCAAGTAGAAAAATAGGGACCCTTTGGTGGGAAGGTAACATTCTGTGTGCATTTGATGTTTAGTGTTGCTGGCCACATGACCATGGAGACATCTTCGGACAGCACTGGCTCTTTGGCTTTGTAATGGAGATGAGCACCAGAGATGAGAGCCAGAAATGACTAGCACGTATATGCGAGGGGAATCTTTTAAATATGGTTAATCTCTATGTGCCTACTAATGATAAACATAGGTAGGACCGTTCCTATTTGTCCACCCATCCTAGATTTAACATTCTTCCAAAGTATATTCCATCCATTCCATCTTTGGCCTGAAAATGTCTTGGGTTTCAGCTAATCATCCCCATGACATTTTGCTACAATTAGCAAAAGCTTTTACACCAATATGCCACAGGAGGGAAGTGTAGGAATTCCAGAGGGGTTCTTTCCCCCCTCCCACTTACACAGAAAAAAATAAATGTCTAACAGTTTAAATTTTATTTTTATCTATTTAATGGATTATAAATGACACATAATTATTTTCTCTATGAAAACCATGTTAATTTTGGAAAGAAAATGTGTGGTGTTAGAATTAGTGAAATGTGTTAATGTAATACTGTTTATTGGGGAAACAGCTTTTTTAATTCACCGTAAGTAATTTCTATCAATCCATTCACAGGTGACAGAGCAGCATTAATAGGAATGCACTTTGCCCTCCGGGCAGAAAATATGTTGAGGAATAGCTCAGAAAATCATATGAGTATGATTATTTGTGATGGAGCTTCACTTAAGCAAAGTTTTTGGGTTTGCCGGTTGAGGAAATGTGGTTGGTTTTTCAAAGGATTCCTGGTGAATTTTTGGGTACAGAAAAGGACTCCATTTCAGAGTGCAGCTGGAACACATCATCTAATTTATTTATTTATTTTTATTTGTCAATTGCTTACAAGATAATAGGCATAAGTAAAAACATAGTTATGAATACATGGATACATATAAGAAAAATTGGTGTGCTTATGCACGCCTCCTACAGACCTCTTAGGAAAGGGGTGAGGTCAATAGTAGACAATCTAAGGTTAAAGCTTTTGGGGTTTGGGGAAGAAACCACAGAGTCAGGTAGAGTATTCCAGACATTGACCACTCTGTTGCTGAAGTCGTATTTCCTGTAATCAAGTTTGGTGCGATTAACCTTGAGTTTGTATCTATTGTTTGCTCTTGTATAGTTATGGTTGAGGCTGAAGTATTCACTGACAGGTAGGACATCGCAATGTTTGATTTTATATACTATACTTAGATCAGGCTGAAGGCGGCGTAGTTCTAGATTTTCTAGGT
This sequence comes from Bungarus multicinctus, assembly GCA_023653725.1. Lineage (NCBI taxonomy): Eukaryota > Metazoa > Chordata > Lepidosauria > Squamata > Elapidae > Bungarus > Bungarus multicinctus. The sequence goes on along the minus strand of CM042842.1, from coordinate 120,562,224 downwards.
CTAGAATTTTGAGTCTGGTGGCATAAGGTATTCTGCAACGAGTAGAGGAGTGGAGAACTCTTCTTGTGAAATATTTCTGGACTTTCTCAACTGTGTTAATATCAGATACATAATGTGGGTTCCAGACTGATGAGTTGTATTTGAGTTTTGGTCTAGCAAATGTTTTGTATGCTCTAGTTATTAGTGTAATATTACCAGAGAAAAAGCTATGTAAGATTAGGTTAACAACTCTTAACGCCTTTTTGGCTATGTAGTTACAGTGGGCTCTAGCACTTAGGTCATTTGAGATGAGTACTCCAAGATCCTTGACTGGGTTTGGATCATCAACAAGGTCTTGACTATTCAGCCTGCATTTTATTTTCTGATTATTATTTTTTTGCCAATATGTAGGACAGAGCATTTATTTGTTGAGATTTGAAGTTGCCATTTGTTTGACCATTCTGATAATGTGATAATGATAATGTGCTTGTGATGGCCCTTGAATCAAAAATATTCACATTTGAACTGATTTAACTTCCGAGACTGGCCCCTTAGCAGAATATTTGTAGTAACATCATTCTTCAGCATTCACCTAAAATAAAAACATGTGGAGTTGCAAATTCATGTTAGATTCTATATCCAGTTGGATAGTCATTCTTTTATAAAGGTAGTCTAATTCACCTGTGCGTCATTTATTTGGGGTACAAGTAACGTTTGTTGTTATCTACATGGAAAAATCTTTTTGCTACTTCCTATTGTTTTCCTTTTTGGCATGTTTTTTTTACCCTTTGAGCACTTAGTCCTGTTCAGCTGAGTCTCTCAAAATGTACTTTTAAGTGGAAGTGCTACTCTTATCAGAAGGGCAACCATGACATTGGGACATTTGATCTAATTCATACATGCTAGGTCTAAACTTTACTTCGGAGCAGATGGATTGTAATGAGAGGAGAGAGAATATATCTGTTTGTCCTTTATCATGATTGACCCAAAGATGCTTTTTCAAAATGCAACTGGACTTAGTTTTTCCTTGAAAATGTTTCATTTCTCTTCCAAGAAGCTTCTTCAGTTCTGACTGAATGGTGGAGGATGGAAGGATTTACAGTATATTCTTTGCATTCATATGATCATTTGCACTCTTTCTGGCCACTTGGAGGTTTATCTGTGCTCTCAGGGTCAACTGCATAGGGTAAATGGGTGTGGAACTTTCTTGGAATTGCTGTAAAGACTGTTGTAAACAGGAGATAGGTGGTGTCATATCCCTCCCTTCGGTTGAGAGAGGGCTGTTCAATTCTAACATAGATGACGTCTGGTGTAGTGTTTCCTTCCTGGGTAGGAGGATGGACTAGAAGACCTCCAAGGTCCCTTCCAACTCTGTTATTCTATTCTATTCTGTTCTATTTTTTGACCCCTCTTTCAAACCAGTGGTCCTCTCTATCCAGAATGTGGACTTTGCTGAAGAACTGAATAAGCTTCTTGGATGAAAAACGAAATGAAACAAAATTCAGTTGCCTTTTGAAAAAGCACCTTGATGTGGATGACTTGATCAGGTCATTTTGTGATCGGCCTATGGATGGTCACTCCTTGACAGCCTCCTCAACAGAAAGGGACCTTTTAAAATGATGTGCTCCCACTAAAGGCCAACTAGGAATTAAGAGATCTGGGACTAAATATAGACTGGTGGCCGTACCTTCAATTAAAAAAAGACCAAGAGGAATATGGAATTGAGGTAGAACCAAACCAACTAGATAAATTATTGGTGGGTATAGAGGAAAAACTGATATCAAGGATATATAACTATTTATTAGAATATGATTTGGTAGAAGAAATAGTGAAAAGACCAATGATAGTGTGGGCCAGGAATTTGGGACATAATATAGAGCTGGAGGACTGGGAAAAGATCTGGAAAAAAACTATATGATAACAAAACCAGCAGCATATAAAGAAAATCAATATAAAATGTACTACCAGTGATATCTAGACCCCTCAAGATTGGCTAAAATGTATCCTAACCTAAGTCCAAATTGTTGGAAATGTAAACAGTCACAGGGTACCTTCTTTCACATATGGTGGCTATGTCCAAAAATTAAGAAATATTGGACCAAAATAAATGAAAATGAAAATGAAAATGGTTAAAGGAAATTACAAAAGTCCAAATAGAATTTAAAGCAGAAATATTTCTTCTGGGAATTATCAAAGGGAATTATATGAAAGAGGTAAAATATCTAATCCTGCATATAATTACAGCAGCGAGATTAGCACTTGCACAATGTTGGAAAGGAGATTCTATGCCGACAGATGGCTTAATAATCCAAAAGATTTTCGATTGAGTAGATAAACTTATATTAGAATTAAAAAGAGAAGGAAGACTCATATTATTATACAGTTTGGGAAAATTGGTATCTTTGGATAAATAATAGAAACAAGCAATCAAATAAATAAGGAATGTATAGTTTAGAAAGATAGAGGTATATACTATAAGAACAATTAGGAGTATAAAATATGCACGGGAATAATAATTGAAATGTAAGTACTGTCAAAATGAATTGTAATATACATAACATTTTCATTTTAAATATCTGTATTGTATTTTGTATTCTAATGTTTTAAATTTTCAATAAAGGTAAAAAAATTAAAATAAATTAAAATAAAATGATATGCTCCCAAACAGATTATACAATATCTAGTTGGACTCCAGCAGGCCTTTGAGAAGGTTTCCTGTATTGTGGTGGACAATTTCATCTCTAGCTTCCATGATTTCTGAAATAAAGTGGGCCCTTGACAGGGTTCCTATGAAGTGGAGAAATAATGCCTTGAGTGATGGGATTATAGAAAAAAGCTTTCTCATTGGTTGCCCCATTCTTCTGAAAAACATTGCTGCTGGAGACCAGATGCCTCTTCCATAGAGAGCTGTATAATCAAAATTCTTTCCATAGAATGAAGGCAAATATACGTGTCACAGGATATTGTTGCAGGATCAAATCTGGGTTGGTCACCGGGACCAGAGGTTTAGACTTCTGAGCTTTCGGACTAGTGCTGGAGCCCATCCTCAAGGAACTTCTTTCGAGCAGAGTCTGTTTTGGACTATTCTGTGTGTGATGTTTATATGGTACCTGGTTGTATGTGGCTTTTTAGGTATTGATTGGGGTGTTGATGGCTTGCTATTAAGTTGTTGGCTGTTGTTTCCTTGTGCTGCCAAGGTCTCCTCTCCTAAGTTCTTGATAAGCTGGTGGTAAATCAGCACTCCTATTGATTGATGGGGGGGGGGGGCTGTTTCCCAGGCTATCCTTCCATAGAGTTTGTTTAGAATAGACAGGATAAAAATGTTAAGCAAACAAACAAATTAAGTCAACCACTGGATTGCTCTTCCTGTCAATACAGTGAATTTCAAAGAGCCTGTTGCAGCCAATTCTACTCTTAACATTTTCTACAGCTCATTGCCAAATGGTCTGTCAAGTAAAGGGAAAAGAAGCATTTTCATAAACTTCATGGGGATTTCTTTAACAAGGGTTGCATAATAAAATAAAAATGATTGAATTTGGCAAAATGAATTCATTTTTAAAAAATTTAGGGCAGCCACAAAAGCCCAGTCATTTGTCATATTGAATGTTCCTCCTTCCAACAATTGGCTGGTACAAAGATGTAGATGCTGTTCCTTTTCACAAGCCTCTTTAATCACCATGCAACCATTACAATACAATAATTAGCTTTGTACAACATCTCTTGAATAAGGAGTGCTGCTTTCATGTTGAAACTGCTTTTCAACCAGTTCTTTGTTTCCTAAAGTCTATGAATGAAATGTTGGGCCTTGAGCCATGATTGTAGAACCTTCATGTGGCTGGTTAGATTATAGTGTCGGCAAACGTGGGTGACAAATTCTATTTCAACATAGCCTTTCAATTCTGCAAGGTTATTCCACAAAAAAAATTAAATTTGTTTCAAGAATGCCTGCTCTGTGATTATGCTTATCCAGTAACAGAGACTTATTTAGGTTTTATTTAAATTACAGTTTTGTACTGATCTTATGTTCATATAACTGTCATAATGCCCCCCAATAAGAACCCCAGGAATTATACTTTCATGAGGGTAGGCAGAACTTACTAAAAAGCCTGAATTTATCCGTCAAACTCAGTGAAATATTTATTTATGAGATTTGCAACCCCTGACTGTCAATGTGTGTAACTCAAAGCAGATAACCAACAACACCAACAATATAATTAAAATATAATTAAAAATGCAATTAAAATCATGTTAAATACACTGTAAATATAGTGAAAATAGACAACTTCATTGGCCAAAGATCCTTCTATGAATCCGAATTTTACCAAATTAAAATAGCTTTTGCTTGCTGGTAGAAGGAAAATAGAAAAAATGTGAACTGAGTTGGTCTTCTATGGTGACAGCTATCCACAAGTTGGAAAAAGCGACACGGAAGGTTCTAATCTTAGATAACAATCAGAAAATGAAAAAGAAGGACAAAGAGGATAATAACACTTCAAAGCAAAGCCAGTTTGGTCTAGAGGTTAAGACAACTGGCTAGAAATTAGGAGACTGTGAGTTCCAGTCCCACATAAGGCATGAAAGCCAGCTGGGTGACTTTGGGCCAATCACCAACTGTGAGTTCTAGTTCCATCTAAGACACGAAAGCCAACTGGGTGACTTTGGGCCAATCACCAGGAGACCATGAGTTCTAGTTGTGTCTTAGGCATAAAAGCTGATTGGATAACTTTGGATCAGTCACTCTATCTCAGCCCATCTATCACACAGGGTTGTAGTGGGGAAACAAATAGGAAGAGGAAGGTGTGTTAAAATAGATTTGCTGCCTTGAATTGTTTATAAAAAATAATACAGGCAGGATATAACGAATAAATAAAAATTATGAGAATGACAGGGCTTCTTATAAAAAAAAATAATGTTCATCCCAAATAGGCTTATCAAGGAAAATACAGTTTTTCAGACAGTTGCCTCCTGATCCCACTAAACTTTTTTCAAATATCAATCCGAAAGAGCTAAACATCTAATCAACCATGCCAGCAAGTCAGACATTCTAGAAGATTCTTTCCCTCCTCCGCACCGCACTTGTTTTCACTACTCATTTGTTTTGTTTTAACCTGATTAGCTTCAACAGAAGCTGGCATTATTTTTGGATGCAATGACAATGTAAATGCTTGTTGTGGTTGTTTTTCCTTTAAATGTGCTTCAGAAAAGTCAAAAGATTGAACAGAAATAAGAGGAAGAAAAAAGAAAGGAAAAGGAGAAAGAAGAAAATAACACCCCAAAGCAAGAAAATGCTAACCAAGATGCAAATGTTTGCATTTATTTATGGCCCACACCATATATGTTAATTCCAAGGTGATTATTAGACTTAACTGGTATTCACTGTAAACAGTAGAAGACATTATTATATGAGGATGAATGCATCCACGTTTCTTGCTATGCTCGCCTTTATCCCCAATGCAACGCACAGATAAAAAATATCCCCATTTGTTACCTGGATACTGGAGTGATGGTTTCTCCTAGGTTATGAATCACGGAGAGCCCACGGAGAGAAGGAAGGTAGAGAGAATAAACTTGATACATAGAGACTCTCATTGCAGATTCACCTGAAAAATTGGTTGCCTTTTATTAAATAAAACTTATTAACTTACCATACTCTTCCTGCAATAGGAAACACAGCCTGACCTTTTCAAACCCTTCTTTTCTGGCAGTTTAAAAGGAACATTACAAATATCAGGAGATATTGCGCAGAACAAGAAACACAACCATTCGAAGCAAATTTAATTTTGACCCATAATGTAGAAGGACAGCCTCAGCTGGTGCGCACATACCTTGATCATGATTGTATTGCCTTCCTATATATATATAAAAATGACATTCAGACTCTTCAGGAAATATGTGTGCCCTTTCAGCTGTCAAACGTGGATTTATTTCCATTTTTGTGTTGTTTGTTTGCCCTAGTATTAATGTCAGGTCCTGGAATATGGTTGGGTTGGAATTGAAAACCTCCTGTTTGGCTATCAGGTTCAAAAATGCTGCCCTGATCTTATTAAAGAACTCAAATGATGGCACAGCACATTCCATGAGGGCAGAGCAGCCTAGGGGTTACATTATGAGAGTCTGTGCTGGGCCAGCACATACAACTCAAATAACACCTTGCACAAATACCCAAATATAGCTTTTTATTTATAGCTCCTGTGGAAAACTCCTGGAAGGCAGTTTGCTGTCATTTGCTTTATGCAAAGAAAAGTCAAGATTAAAGTCTGTTTCCAATGCCTCCCTAACTGCTTCTCTCTGTCCCATTTACCTTTCTTTATGAGACAGGAACTTAAATTACCCTCTGCTTCAATATCATATTGAGAAAGAAAAATAAAGAAAGAAAGAAAGAAAGAAAGAAAGAAAGAAAGAAAGAAAGAAAGAAAGAAAGAAAGAAAGAAAGAAAGAAAGAAAAAGAAAGAAAGAAAGAAAGAAAGAAAGAAAGAAAGAAAGAAAGAAAGAAAGAAAGAAAGAAAGAAAGAAAGAGGGAGGGAGGGAGGGAGGGAGAGAAAGAGGAGGGAGGGTGGGAAGGAAGGAAGGAAGGTGTTGCTGTACGCATCGGAACATAGTAAGGTTTTTAGGGCCTTACAAAAGGCTAACAGGATTATGGCCATTCTGATTTCTGAAGGAAGAACATGAGACTCTGAGGAAAAAAGATTGTCTTCTGGTCTCCACCAGTTGATATTCTTCGAGCATGCCCATTCTGCTTGACCTTATTGGATGCATAGAGACTCTTGGAAAAAGGTAATCCTTTATATCTCCTTACGTTTTAGATCTCGCTCGGTTCTTTTCTCTGGGCAAAAGGGTGCTGTGTCATTTCATTTGGTCTTAGCAAATTGCTTATGCCTTCACTTCATCTTGGTCAATCCATAATACAATGCAGTCTTTTTTTCCCCCTCATCATTATCCTTGAAGGCTTATCTTATAGAAAAGGAAGGGTCTAGTCTCTTCTATCTCATTCTATCTCTCTCCCTTTCTCGGTTTTCTGATCTTGGATCCCATAGATACCATATCTTCAAGGGCAAACTCTACAGCATTGTTCTAATCTCGAGCTGTTTCAATAGCCTTTCATGAAAATCTGTGCTTGCTACAAAGGACATTATCTTTCTACATCCTCATTGAAAAGCCTACCAGTTTAATGTCCTGGAAATAGAAGATTGGGGGGGGGGGGGGGGGGGGGGGGGAGAGAATTTTATAATTCCTCCTTAAAGGGCAGCATTGACTCCTTAATGCCCCCTGCTGTAAGGATAAATAGGTGTCACACAACTCTGCATATAAATCTGAAAGAGTAATATCAACAAGGTTTTTGCAAATCAAATTTTACTCCCACTTCATATCCTCTCCTCCAAAAACCCTTTGCAGAGCAGACCTATTTGGTTTATGCATAAAGTTTATTAAAATTAGTTTATGCAAAATGACTGGTAAGAGGAGGGAAAAATAATCTTTAAAAAAGATTATGAAGTTCCAAATGAAATCCTTAGTTTCAGTCATAATTGTATCATCACTATTGCTCTTATTAAAATTTTAGATGAAGTGGTACCAGCTCAGCTATATGTGCATAAAAACTGGGGCAATGCATATGTAATATTTTCAAGAATTTAGGAATATTTCTACTTTAAGTGAAGCACATAATAGGGAAAACCATCTTATTCATGAAGAGTTTGCTTAACAGAATTCAAGCATGTGACTGAGAAAACCCTATGAAGTTTACCTAAGAGGATGAAGATGAGAACAAACATTAAGGATGGACATTGTTTTAGGACCTTTAGGGGCCCAAATCCAGAAAGGTATCACTAGAAAACCTGCTGATTGGTCAAAATTCATCATTGACAGTGTTGACCATAGTTTCAACTGTGAAACTGTGAGCATCCTAGACCAAGCCAAGCCCCAAAATGGTCAGAATTCCTGGAAGTTTTGCATTCAAACAAATCAGCCATCAACAGAACATAGACACCATTCAAAAGAGACAATAAAAAACTATAAAGGAAACAAAAAGTCCAGAAAACATCCTTTCCAGCAGCCTACACCCAGATAAACATGGAATAACACCAGACAAACAATAAAGCAGAAAGTAATACTCTAGTCAAGGAACTACTAAGAAGAAAACCATACCTCCCTTAACACTTGCAAAGCAAGCTAGGAGCAAACCCCACACAAAAGGACTAAACCCCACACTCACAAACAATAATGATGCTAATTAGTTGAGTAATTAAATTTTCTGAAAGTAAACAACCAACCACAAAGAGCTGCACCTTTGAATTTTCATTACTTTTTCTCCATTAATGTTGCTTTCTTAATTGGAGGGAGGGAGGGAGGAAGGAAACTTGTACCAGCCCTTTCTTTTACCAGCCTTTCTTCTTCTTAATGGATCCTGAAACTGAGATAAGATAAAGGAAAGTAGTAAGAAAATAAGGGATTAATCTGGACATTTTGACTGTCTTGGATCAGACACTAGGAGAAATAAAAATGTGATTAAACAGCCCAACTTCCAGTACAAAAAAGTGATTCTTTATTGGGCAAAACAGAGAAGACTAATTGGAAGGAGTGTGAATTAGCTGTAATGTAATTTGAATAATTGATTCAATTTGGATGTTGATCTGATTTGATAATTTGATTCAAGTCTTGAGTTTGAAGGATCAAAGCAAGCCAATTCAGTATTCCAAATTGATTCAGGGGAAAAAAAAACAACCTTTCTAAATCATCTCATCAATTTGGAAAGATCCACTTTGATTTAATGTTACAATTCTCTTCTGTGTTTCAAATGAATCAACTTCAAATCAAATCTCTGTATTAAAGCTTGCATAGCCCCAATAACCATAATATTGATCCAGAGGTCAGGTAAATGATTCCAAATTTCCAGACAGCAAAACCAAGAGAACAAAGTCAGGTTATGCAATGAAGATTTGATTTACCAGAGATATCTATAAGATAAAGAAGGGAAAAAAACAAGGGTAGATGGGAATAGTGTGCAAGAAATCCTTGCCCAACATTGTTTGTGTTAAGTATTTAGCAGAGTATCCTTGGTGTCAAGGATTAATACAGCAGACAGAAGTAATGTTCAGATTGTATCAGTGAGTATAGAACTACACAAGCACAGAAGTGCAAAGTCTTTATATACAGTGATATAAGCACAATCCAAGTTTCATTCCAATATCATACACAGTTCATCCATCAGTAGATTAGATTACTAACCATTCTTGTTCAGTAGATATAACAGCAATACATCATCTTCAATACATCCATGCATCAATGGATAAATATAGTTACAGTGTTGAAGATACTTGCCAAGTATTGAGTAGCATAGTAGAAGCCTAGCAAACCAGTAGCAGCATTCCAACAGCACAAACAGACATTCTAACAGTACACATTCTAGCCATGTGCTCTCTGGTTTCTTACTATATAGCACTCCTGCTTCCTGTAGCCAATCAGCATCATGGCTACAAGATAGTGCTGAGTCATTTCTAACTTGCAGCCATATATTGTAAACCAATACAGTTAAGTTTCTTAAAGAAAACCTAACAGTTTGTTACAGAGATGTTCCTAGAAATTTTAATTCAGTTGGAAGGCTATCCAGAATTCCTCTCAAGTGTAGTTTGATTTTCAAGTTCTGTCTTTTTAAGCAAGTAGTTCAGTTCAGAGAAGAACTTCTGTGCTATTTCAATGGTGGCAAACCTTTTTGGCTTGATGTGCCAGAAATCTGGAAAATAGCAACTTGACTCTGCTGGCATGTCACCTCAAAAATGATGGACAAAAACAATGGCATCATAATGGAAGAAAAATAATGACACCAAAAAGACTAAGGAAGATCCAGAAATACGGTGTGACACCATCTTCTTTCTACCAAATTAACATCTAAACAGTGATGGGATTCAAGTTTTTTTTACTACCGGTTCTGTGGGCATGGCTTGGTGGGTGTGGCAGGGGAAGGATACTGTAAAATCTCCAGTCAGAGGTGGTATTTGCTGGTTGTCCAAACTATTCAAAATTTCTGCTACCAGTTCTTGAGAACTGGTCACAACCTGCTGAATACCACCTCTGCATCTAAAGCAGTTCAGAATTTTCATCACTTCTCTTTTGTAGCTTTCATTAGATACTACTTTAAGGATTTGTCTAAAGTGGGCATGGGCCCTCTATCACAGCTCTCTTAAACTCTAATTCTGAAATTTTGCTGCTTTCACCTTTGTTGGATGGGTATAGTACCCTTTGTCATTCTGTGGGGCCAGTATAAAATCATATTTTCAGCAGTGCATGTGGAAATGACTCTTTGGTATCTCTAAGCCGTATGCTCCAAAGCACCCGAAGGCAGGACAAGAAGCAAAGGATGGAAACTAATCAAGGTGAGAACCAACCTAGAACTAAGGAGAAATTTCTTGACAGTTGGAACAATTAATCAGTGGAATGAAGTTGTGGGTGATCCAACACTGGAGGTTTTTCAAGAAGAGATTGGATCATCTGATTAAGACCAATACTGGTCAAGAACACAATGCCCATCTGTCTTTGCTTCTATGTGATCAGGACATATCTTTCCAGAGTGCCTGATTTTGTGCTATTGTTTATTGTATCCATCCTACAATTGAGATTTAGCAGAACTTTTGGTGATTGCCACTGCTATTTGTATCACAGTTACTAAAATATTACAAAAATAATGTATTTATTTTATTTTTTAAATTTATTTATATCCTGCCTTTATTAAAGGTGGAGCTCTCGCCTCATAATCAGGAGGCTGTGAGTTCAATACTAGGTAGTGGCATATATTTCTCTCTCTGGGCACAATGAGTAATTGTCTGCTGTGAACTCCGTCTAGGCATCAGGAAGGGCATTGGTCAGTAAATGCTCAAGCTCCATTCAGTTACCCTAACTCCACCCCAAAGCAAAGGATTACAGGTTCATTAAAAGAAAAAAAATCCTGCCTTTATTATTTTTACAAATAATTCAAGGTGGCAAACATATCAAACATACCTTACCCCTCCTATTTTCCTTACAGCAACAACCCTGTGGGCTGAGAGATAGTGACCGGCCCAAGATCATCCAGCTGGTTTTCATGGCTAAGGCAGACTAGAACATACGATCTCCAGGTTTCCGTGGTAACGTATTTACGTGATTTTATTGTATGTTGTAAAGTTTTATTAATAATTATGGGTCTATGCATTTTGTTGTTGTGCTTTCTGGTTTTAGAAATATTTCACACAAGGTTTGATTTGATTTGATATTTTTAAATAATGCCAACCAGACATGGTGGCTTCAAAAAAAATGTCAGTTAGGGATACTGCAACAAATTGCCTCAATTAAGAAAGATGATATAATCACTTTTATGTTGCTCTGTCTTAGCTGCTGACTTCTTTAATATTCTTTTCATGCAATCCATCCAGTGGGTCTCTTTGTAACCAAAATTTCCACTAGAGAACAACTTTTAAACGCCTTCCCTCTCCTTCCCTCCTTTTTTCTTCTATTTTCATAACAGCCTGAAAATAACAGAGAACGTAAAACCTGAGGAAATTCTGAACAAATGCTTTCTGTTAAAACCACAAACTTTACCTTATGACAATTGGTTGGATTATATTAGCGTATATTATTTTACAAGAGAAAATAGACTCCCCTTAGGGTTTCTGTGGTAGGTAACAGGAGGAGACAGCCAGTGTGAAAACTAGGCAGTATGATTTATGCCTTATTAATATACATACATGCACAAATTATTTTTAAAATATTCCTTTCTTATTGTAGTGTGCCAATTCGTCTGCATACTCAAAGAATAAGTAGTAGCACCTCAGCTCAACATATAAAGAGCTTTAATTGCAGTGTGTTAGATGTTCTCCAACTAGGTGCCAATTAGTAAGCCTGATATGATTTATGATGAATTGATATGCAGTCATTGCACTTGATCAAAACATTACACAGTAATTTAGGACAGGTATCAATTTGAATAACCACAAAGAAAGCTGTATCTTAGCCCCTTCACTGTTTAACAAAACACATTTTTTGCAATAGTTGGTGCCTCGACAACTACAATTGGTGTGCTCTTCAATTCACCTGCTTCTCTCAATGACATCAAATGTTCCTAGAAGAGAGTTAGGTTTTCTTTTATTGTTTGGGCTAATTATAAATTTGCAAAATATGAAGAACACAGCTTTTAAGAGTAGACTTTGTATAGGCACAGAAATACGATTTAATGAATTAAGTTATTTAAAATCTTAACAATAGTTTTCTATTTTCAGCTCTTACAAAGCACACAAAGACTGGCATCCAAAAAAGGACCAAGGAACATTTCTGTGGTGCTTCACTTTTCCCACACTTAGAGGAGATAAATTTTATTCTTGCTTCTTTGAAAGTCCGGGGGACAAATATCATTTCTCAATCCTTGCGTGAGTCTCAGAACCTACCTTATAAGGTCTGAGGGTTTTTTGGTAGGTTGCTTCATTTAAAGTTCCTTTCAAGTATTTTTCTGGAATAGTTCTCCATATCCAGCACAGCTACATGACCTGAAGTACAAAACTCTGGATGGTTAATAAATACCTGGCAATATGAATCAAGAGTTTTCTGGGGAGTCAATTTTCTATCTCTCTTTTCCTATCCTTTCCTGGAAGTCTTCATTTCTGCAATTCAGGCACAGTCCTCTATTTGAAAGTAGAGCTCTCAAAAATGAAGATCAGACCAGTTTGCTCCTACCATGTATCACCTTATACTATGCCTAGTGATATTAGCTCTTTAAATTACATCCATGCAATGGTGGCATTCAATTTTTTTTACTCCTGGTTCTGTGGGCATGGCAGGGGAAGGATACTATAAAAATCTCCAGTCAAAGGTGGTATTTGCCAGTTCTCCAAAGTACTCAAAATTTCTGCAGCTGGTTCTCCAGAACTGGTCAGACCTTGCTGAATACCACCTCTGTATCCATGCAAAAAAAGATCTAATTTCTTCATGAATAATATTATTCCAATGATTTGCTTAAATGTGGCTTTTCTCCTTATTTCCGTGTGCCATTGGGATATAATAAGGAAATAAGAGGGAGTTTTATACAGTGTCCATAACATATCTGATCATAATTAATGGGAGAGAAGGAAGAGGAGGAGGAGGAGGAGGAGGAATACAATAAATAAATAAATGATCCATCTGATGATCTGGCCCTTTGGATTTTCCAATAATTCATTCATCACCATTTAACTCAAGTCCATCCAGCTTGCTGATATTCCTTCCTTCCTTCCTTCCTTCCTTCCTTCCTTCCTTCCTTCCTTCCTTCCTTCCTTCCTTCCTTCCTTCCTTCCTTCCTTCCTTCCTTCCTTCCTTCCTTCCTTCCTCTGAGCACCCAGTATAATTGTATGTCTGTATGCCTCTTAGTCATCCAGGTCATAGTTTTCTCAAAGGTGCTTTTTTAAAGCTGTTATTTTTTCCTTGTGGAAGAAGAAGAAAATATTTTGCTTCTTATACAAGAAGCTTTATTGGTTCGGGCAGAATAGGGGTGGGGGAGAATGGAAAGATTATTTCTGACAGAATGAAGGTGATAGTGGGAGGATCATATTTCTTTGCAGTCTTCTGGTCATTAGCACTCTCCCTGAGTGTAAAAGGGGAGGGAATCTTCTTGAAACTGCTGGAAGGACTGCCAGAACCAATGAAGCTTTTTGGATAAGAAATAAAACACCTTCTTCCTCAAGGAAAGAACAGTCAAGCTGATTTTTGAAAAATGCATCTTTGAGACATTATGACCGTAGCAATCCTATCTATGTACATAAAGTTAGTGAGGAGCGTCCCTTAGTACATGCAGCCAAGTCCTTTGGTGAGAGGACCCTGAACAGTAACACAGCATTATATTATAGGCATCTCCATAAGGTGTCTGAGGTAGACTTGTTTGAGCCTGGTGACTTTTGTCTCAAAGGAGAACTCTGGTTAGTTTGTTTGATTATTTATTTGCTTGTTCTCTGGTGAATTGTTAATTTGGCAATCCTAATAATTAGATGTGTGTCAAACTCAAGGCCCAGGGGCCAGATCTGCCCCACGGGGTGCTTAGATCTGGCCCACGAGGCAGTGGTGGGATTCAAAAAAATTTACTACCAGTTCTTTGGGCATAGCTTGCTGGGCGTGGCTTGGTGGGCATGGCAGGGGAAGGTTATTGCAAAATCTCCATTCCCTCCCCACCTCATTAACCTGCTGTCCAGGTGCAATCAGGGGTGGGATTCTACCAGTTCACACCTATTCGCTAGAACTGGTTGTAACATTCTAAGCAGTTCAGAGAACCAGTTGTTAGAAGAAATTACTGGCCTAATCCTGTATTAATCCTAATTACTGGCCTAATCCTGTAAGGAAGGCAGGAAGGAAACATTCTGGTGTTGCTTACAGAAATTGCTTCTCCACTAACCCTTATTACATTCTTGGCAGGACTAGACTTCCTGTCTCTGGAACTTCTCCGGAGTTGTTTTCCCCTCCTTTACTGGTACTTTGCTTGTGTGGAGTGACCATTCAAAGTTACAATGGCACTGAAAAAAGTGACTTATGACCATTTTTCACACTTACAACTGTTTCAGCATCCCCACAGTCATGAGAGGCCAGGCGAGGAGATGTGTGCCTCAATGTGAATGATATTGAGTTGACTACGCCCAGCCAATAACATGACCACCAAGCCACACCCACCAACTAAGCCATGCCCACAGAACCAGTTGTTAAAAAATTTGAATCCCACCCCTGGCTCCATTCTCCTGTGCAGGGCAACAAAAGAAGACCCAGCCAATCAGCTGGGACTTGGGAGGCAGAGAATAGATGGGGGCGGGGCCAATCAGAGGTGATATTTGCCGGTTCTCTGAACTACTCAAAATTTCTGCTACTGGTTCTCCAGAACTGGTCAGAATCTGTTGAATACCCCCTCTGCCACGGGGCCACCCTGGAAACAGCAAAGGACTGGCCCATGGTGTCTCTGCCAGTGAAAACAGAGCTTGGGAGGGCCACATGCAGTCCTCCCAAGCTCTGTTTTTGCTGGCAGATGGTTGTTGGAGGCTGTCTCAGGTGAAAACGGAGCTCAGGAGCCTGTTTTCTCTGGCAGAGAGCTCAAGCCACCATAGGTGCCCCTGACATGAGTGATGTCAAGCTGGCCGTGCCCACCCTGGCACCGGCCACTCTGCCCCCCCGAGATCAAACACAACCCTGATGTGGTCCACAATGAAATTGAGTTTGACACCCCTGAATTAGAGGAATTTAACAATTCTAGTTACTGAAGGGCATTATCCCCATTTTGGATATGTTCAGAGTTTAGACAGTTATGTGTTTGGATTTATTTAATGTAAGCAATGGACTTTTCCCTTCCAACCGAAAAGCATGAACTTCTGAAAACTAGGTATTTCAAAAGGAATCCTTTATTGAAAGGAAGTGAATCCAGTACCAATGAAAGCAGAATCTAAGGTGCTTCTAGGCATACAGTAATAGATAAAGGGAATTAGAACCGCTCCCCTTATTTAGATGTGGACTTAGTCAAACAAAGAACCAACATGTTAATTTCTCCCTCCCCTTTCCTGAGAAAGTATCTTAAAAGGATTTTCCCAGGGAGTATCTTCCAGAGATGGAATTTTTATGGTCCTTTCTCCTCTTGCTATCTCTCCAAGAGGTGACAAGTTTCTAGCCAACTGGCTCCAATCCTCCAGTTGTATATCATGTGCAATTATACAAATTCAATATAAGATTTAATATATTCAGTTTATATCAAAAAGGATTACTTGTACTAATTCCCCCCTCTTCTTCTTCCATTGAAGAATGGCAGATACACGGATCTGACAGTATATAACGTGTGGACTTGTATTATATATTAACATTTCATCTAGATTAATAAAACACAATGAAATACAAATGCTAAAAAAGATCTATATTCAAATACCAATGTTTAATCCATTTAACCATTGAAGCTAGTTCACCTCCTTGAGATGCACTCTGGATAGTATGACAGCGTGAATTATATGAACTAGCAACTGTTGTACAGATTACTCTGTAGACTTTCCTGGCTCTCAAAATACATGGCAATGAAAACAAAAACACACAAAAAATGCACTTTTTCAGGCCCTAACGACAAGAGAGATTGGGAATATTATTATGTGCTTGGAAATTGAGCTTGATGACTTTAATTCTGTTTCTATTACTTTGAGATCATTTCATTCTATGACTAGCAGATAATCTGAGCTCAGAAAATTGAAAGTGAAAATGTGCATATTAAAATAATATTGATTGCACATTTTATTTTTTCAAGCTCAGTGACATTTGCTGGAGGGGGCATCAAAACAGGCAAGATGAAAGACACGGCACCTCAAAGCAAGGCTCATTTAATATGATGCATGTACAAGGCGAGTGAGGCTTGAGTTGTATTACTGCATCCACTACATCAGGGATCCCCAACCCCCGGGCCCCGGGCCACTACTGGGCCATAGCCTGTTCAAAACTGGGCTGTGCAAGTGATGGGCTGGCACCAGAGGTGGCATTCAGCAGGTTCTGACCAGTTCTGGAGAACTGGTGGCGGAAATTTTAAGTACTTTGAAGAACCAGCAAATTCCACCTCTGACTGGCCCCTCCCCCATCTATTCTCTGCCTTCCAAGTGCCAACTGATTGGCTGGATCTTCTTTTGTTGCCCCGCACATGAGAACAGAGCTGGAAAACAGGTTAGTGGGGTGGGGAGGGAATGGAGATTTTACACCAAGCCACACCTCACCCATCAAGCCACACTCACAGAACCGGTAGTAAAAAAAAAATGAATCCCACCACTGGCCGGCACACATGCACGGGTGTGCACAACTCAACTTGCATGAGCAGCAGGCATTAGTTGAGCTGCCTGCGTATGTGCATGAGTATGCGTGCTGGCCTGGTGTTCAGTCAAGTTGAGTTATATGTATACAGGACAACCCACCACTCATGTGGCCCGGTTCCCCTCTCCCCCCTCAACCAGGCCACCAAGCCATAAAGATTGGGGACTGCTGCACTATTCTATTGTCTCCTTTAACCTCTTGATCACACTGCTATCTCCTCCCAACATAATCAGATGTTTTAATTGGTCACTGTAGCCATATGAGTCTGAAATATGCAGATCAAATCAATGCTGCCTGATTACTACTCAGGTTCCTCTCACAAAACGGCTTGGTTTTGTCTATATTTCTATTCATGTTCCATACCATTTTTATGTGCATATGATTCCTATTGTTGCAGTAGTTCAGGGAAAGGAAGGAGAGAGGGAGGGAGGGAGGGAGGGAGGGAGGAAGGAAGGAAGGAAGGAAGGAAGGAAGGAAGGAAGGAAGGAAGGAAGGAAGGAAGGAAGGAAGGAAGGAAGGAAGGAAGGAAGGAAGGAAGGAAGGAAGGAAGGAAAGAAGGAAGGAAGGAACAAAATAAATCTTTAAAAGCCTGTTTGATCAGAACTGACTTCATTTTGACAAACCTCTCCATATATACATCTCTATGAAACATGCCACAATCTCTTAACTAATTCAGCAAGTGTTAAACCTGGGGGGTAAAAAGAATATTGCTATGAAAGAATAGTAGCTTTTCATTATATAGTTGGTTGGATATATTGGATATTCAAAGTCATATTCAAGTGGTTACAAAGAATAGTAATTTATGCAGCTGAATATGTCTGGATTGAATGTAGGAACAGATCAAACAAAAAGTTATAAAATAGGAATTATAGGTAATAAAGATCTTCTTGCTGCTCAGATGTCCTGTTGGCTCGTATGTATAATTAAATGATATGAGGTCAGGAGAAAGCTAAAAAGGTGATTAAATTGGTTATCATCGATGAGTCTTCTATCAAGTGATGTCCAACCCATCTCTTTCTTTTTCTCCCTCCCTTTTAATCATCCATCTATTTATCTGCATAATATTATTCCAATAAATTGAATTTTTCCCCAAATTGTTAGTTATGATTAAACATACATATAGGAGGGCTACTTAAATAAATGTCTACTCCTTCTGTCCCATGTCTGTGTTAAGCTCTTAAGCATCCTGCTATTCTGCTATAGTTTTTGAGAGGGAGTGAGAAAATTCAGGAATAGTTTTAGGGATCTTGCCATGAAAATACAAACTGTCAGAGAAGGTGGCAGAACCTGGGGGTGGAGTTAAAAGAGGAATCAGCCTCGCATCTCTTTGTAATGACAAATAGACTAAGTCTAACATCCCTTGAATGCCGTTGTTCTGGAATTGTTGGTTGAGTAGATTCCTGTACAGAGGTAAAAGTAAAGGTTTCCCTCTTTCTCTAGGAGGCAGTGCTTGTCTCCGTTACAAAGCTGAAGAGCCAGCGCTGTCCAAAGAAGTCTCCGTGGTCATGTGGCTGGCATGACTAAATGCTGAAGGTGCACGGAACGCTGTTACCTTCCCACCAAAGTGGTCCTTATTTTTTTACTTGCATTTTTATATGCTTTTGAGCTGCTAGGTTGGCAGAAGCTGGGACAAGTAACGGGAGCTCACTCCATTACACAGCGCTAGGGATTTGAACCACCAAACTGCTGACCTTTCTGATCGACAAGTTCAGCCTTTTAGCCACTGAGTCAACACATCCCTTCCTGTACATAACATAGGCATGAGTAATAATAAATTAGTTGAAATGGAACTTCATCTGTAGTCCTGATCTTTGGTGCCTGACTCAAATTTTGTTTTAAGTCTTTGCTTTTAGTTGTTTTCAAATTTGGGGTTAAAATTTATTTACATTGATTTGTAACATGCATACCAGTAGTCCTCAAGATATGACTGGTCTCTTAACAACCTTTCGAAGTTCACCAGCAAAAGCTACCTATGACCCCATTTTGAAGTCACAGCACTCATTATTCTTATGACCAACTATTAGGGATGCTGCAGAGTACTCTCACCAATCTCCCACTCCCAATCTCACTGAGTGACTGCAGATCTTTGGCCTGATCCCAACCTGGCCATCCAACAACCCAAAGCAACTTAGAGATTTGGGAGGCTGCTACAGAATGTAGGCCTTGATGTACTGCCCATCAAAGGGACTTGCAGGATTTATCCCACTCCTCAGCTACCTCAGGGATCCTAAAGCACCCAACTTACCTTTCTATTTTTTGCAGAGGCAGCTGGGTGATGCAGCGTGAGGCTCTGATTCTTAGAGAGTGAATGTTATTCTGCAAGCAGGTGCTATTCTGGAAAGCTTGTAGGGCAGGGGTGAAAAATTAATTTTATCAAGGGGTCACATGAGAACCTGGGACTGTTGTGGAGGGTCATCAGTGCCGCCATCAACATCACCCCAGCCCCCACCAATACCCGCTGCTGATGGCCCTGTTGCTGATGCCCCATGACCAACACCTCAGGCCAGACAGGATGTAGGAGATGACTAGGCTTTTAGTCATGGGGGATTTCAACTTGCCTTTGCTCTGGGGTGGTTCGGGAGTTCACGGCTTCCATGGTGGCCATGGACCTGACCCAATTAGTTTCTGGCCCCACTCACATGGGGACACACACGCTGGACCTGATTTTTGTCTCTGGTCAGTGGTTGAATGACTGTAACTTCGGGGACTTAGTCATAAAACCCTTGTCATGGTCAGATCATTCTCTTCTTAGGCTTGACTTCTGTACCGGCTCCCACTCCCTGCGGCGGGGGAGCCGTGTAGATGGTTCTGTCCCAGGCGCCTGATGGACCCTGAGCGGTTCCAGATATAAGTCCACCTTGAATTCCATTGACTTTCTCCCCTTTCCCTATATTTCCTATATTTTATCTCTTCTAATGTCAGCATAACATTTGTGTCAGGAACATGGCCTGCTAATTGTCTTTTAAGTACTGTTCATTTCCAATGCTTACAATTTTAATCCTTAAATATAGCAATAGCATCAGTGGTGGGATTCAAATTTTTTTTACTACCGGTTCTGTGAGTGTGGTGTGGCTTGGTGGGCATGGAAAAGGAAGGATACTGTAAAATCCCCATTCCCTCTCCACTCCTGGGGGAAGGTTACTGCAAAATCCCCATTCCCTCCCCACCCCACTAACCTGATTTCCAGCTCTGTTCTCCTGTGCAGGGCAACAAAAGAGGACCCAGCCAATCAGCTGGGACTCCGGAGGTAGAAAATAGATGGGGGCGGAGCCAGTCAGAAGTGGCATTTGCTGGTTTTCCATATCTGGACAGCAGAAAGGTACCAAAAACAAAGCCTTTCTTGCTATCTAGATAGCCACCATCTAATAGTAATCCTAGGGAAAAAGAAGAGCAAAAACAGATAATTTTGCCTGATTGATTTTACCTGGTGAACCCGTAGTACCTAGAAGTTATTCTAGCAAAGGATGACTTAAGCTTTGTACTGAAAGGCTCTGAAATTGCATGAGTTCACCAAAAACTGTGTTGCCTCAATGACCTCTATGCTGGCAAGCATTCTTCTTGCCACTGGCTCTTGTCCAAGGCAATTTGCTGGAGCCTTTTTGCCTCTCCTTGGCTCACTGTGTTCCCAAAGCCAGGAGGCACTTCAACAGCAACAAAAAAAAAAATGGTTTCATTGCCTGTCAACTTTTCACACAGTTTGTTGCTTTTACCTCTGAAAAAATAAGCACGTTTTGAATTGATCAAGACATGCATCCATGTGCCCTATCTGAAAGAGACAATGCAAAGTGAATGTCTAATTTTTCCCCCATCCTCAATTTTATAATGTATCAGTCTGGCATAGAATGTAAGTAGTAAATCTTTCTCTCTCTCTCTCTCTTTTTCTTTCTTTCTTTCTTTCTTTCTTTCTTTCTTTCTTTCTTTCTTTCTTTCTTTCTTTCTTTCTTTCTTTCTTTCTTTCTTTCCTTTCTCTTCCCCTCTTTCCTCATTTCTTTCCTTCTTTCTTTCCTTCTTTTCTTTCTTCCTTGTTCCCCTTCCATTCCCATTTCTTTCCTTTCCTTTCCTTCCCTTCTCCTACCCTCTTCTCTTCTCCTCCCCTCCCCTTCCCTCCTCTCTTCTCCCCTCTCTTCCTTTTCTCCTTCCTCTTCCCCTTCTCACCTTCCCCTTCCCCCTCCCCTTCTCTCTTACTCCCATTCCATTTGCTCTACACTCAGAAAAAAATACACACCAGTGTCTTTGTACTGGCCATGTAAAAATTCTTTAGAGCTTTCGGAATAAAGTGTTCTCTGGTCTTTTGTATAAACACCAATGCACACTTGAACTCAGGAGCAGCGATATGTCAAAAGAAATATGATCTTCCTAGACTAAAGAGGTGAATTACAGGTTTCAAGCATGGACAGCATAATAGCACCAGTGTTTCATCTCCCTCAGCAAATAGATTATTTCACAAACAGATACATTTCTAATACTTTTGGTTTAGGATAAGGGTTTCAGAGAAAATTGGTTCTGTAGCCTAGATGAGGATGAGAATGAAACAGAAACAAGTGCTACACTTTTGGAAACCCTTAAATTATTTGGGAAGTTTTTGGTACACTTTTGACAAGGTGAGCAGATGAGAACTGTCTACCAGAATCAGCTCAGAAACATGGAATTCAAATTGGGAAGGCAAAATTGCTTGCAAATACTTCAGAGACAGTAAAAAAAGAGAGAGAAGTTAACTAACTCAAAAACAGGCAGACAGGCAGGAAGGATGAATGAACATTTTATATTTATGTTGCAGGTATTTCGGCTGACATTTTCTATGAATCTCTGCCTTGTCTCTCTCTCTCTCTCTCTCTGGAAAACATCATCAAAAACTTCTTGCAACCTATACGGGAGCATTAATGAAAATGCTATGTTTTTTTTTCCTCCCTGCTGTAAAAGTTTTAACAGTATTTGTCAGATTTTCAATGGCCTCAGATTAGTATTCAGGAGGTGCAGGGAAATTCAGATGCACAGTATCTATCATGTTGAAAATGTGATTTAAAATCTTTAGATGAGGTAATTAGCTTGGGAGGAGAGTCAATTGACAGTTAAACAGCAGTTTATTCTTAATGGTTTTGAAGAAGGGGAAGAAAAAAACATACTTGTCCTGCTTAGAAGCAATCATGAAAAATATGCAAATTGCATGTTATGGTTCTGTCCCTCCCTTCTAGGGAATTTTTAAAACTGTATGTGGAGTAGAAAACAGGCAAGATCATCTACCATTACGAAGATCAGCTTAACAGAGTCTCTTCTGATAGGATCTTCTCACAGCAATGTTGAAGAGCAAAACGTTTGAGCATTGATCTTTGTGAACTGTCAATAGGAAACTCAACTAACCTGCACTTTTTTCAGAATGACATGGGGATTGGTTCTTAATTATCCACTTATCCAGGGGTGTTTATTTTTTTCTCATTGTTCCCAAGTAATTAGAAATAATTCATGTAAGCCAACAAATGCACCCTCATAAATGCAGGAATCCAAATAAAACAATACTCTTGGTTGAAGCTGCTGATCCAACCTCTGTTTGAAGAGATTCAGTGGAGGAGAGATTTCTAAGTTCCCTGGGCAATTGGTTCTACTGTCAATCTGCTTCTACTGTCAGGTTGAGCATTTCTACACTTTTACTCAGCTGGAAATTTCCTTTCTCTACCTTAAGGACATTAATTTATGCCATTGAATTTATGTTTACCAATAAAGAAATAAAGGGAGACTAGCCATTACCATTCTGGGATTAAAACCTGTGCTACTTGCATATTAGGTAGATATATTCATCTCTTGTTTTGTTGGCTATCCCAGGGGAAAGATTAAATGTTTTTCCAGCATGGGACTGGTCTGTCAGGGCAACCTGGTCTACCCAAGTATGTTCCATCCCATAATTTATGCCCTATACAAGTGTCACACCCCTTTTGGTATACAAAAACATTATCTAGCCTTTTCGTGTAACATTCCCAGTTCCAATTTCTTGTAAGTTCTATTTCCAGACCTCTGGTTATATTTACAGTTATTTTCAGCATCTGTTCCAATTTCTCATTTTTTTTAAATGTGTTGCCCACAACTGGATGCAATACTTGCTGAAGTAGGGTCTCAAATAGAGTATAGAACTATGACTTTCCATTATTTGAAAACAATGCTTCTCTTGAGAAAGTATAATGTTGTATTTTGACTTTTTAAGCTCCATGTCACACTGTTGACTCAAACACAGCTTAGTTTTAGATACAAGTCCAAGAAAATTATACCCCCACATGATTAACAAACCTGGACTTTGAAGAAGTAGAATAGGAAGAGTATATTGATGCTTTTGAACTTTGGTATTGGAGAAGTCTCCCAAGAACACCATGGACAGCCAAGCAAAACTAAAACAGATACAAATAGATTATTCAACAAATCAATACAGAGTTCTCACTTGAGATACAAAAGGACAGGCTCAATTTATTGTACTTCAGACATGTTATGCAAAAAGCCAGCTTTCTGGAGAAGGCTCTAATGCTAAGAATGATGGAGAGAAAAAGAGGATGACCAGTGTTATAGAGCGGCGGAAATACTCAGGCAGAGACCAGGGCAAGAATTCAGCTCAAACTTTATTTCAACGAATAAAGGGTTACCGCTACTGCCGCGCTAACACGGCAGCCAGCTGGAGCGGCAACAGCTGATGCTGTTTGACAGCCGCCTTTTATAGCCGGCTGTCAAACGGCACCAGCCAATGGGAGAGGTCCGTGCTTCCCGCTCAAAGCACGGACCTGAGTGAAAACTCAAGTCAATACACAACACTCCTCTCTCCTAGTGAGGAGCATGCGTAGTCCTGCAAGTAAGTTGGGCGCCTGCGTACTCGTCCGGATCTTTTTGGCTCGGTTGAAAATGGCGCCGGGTTGCTGTCTTGTGCCTTCTGCGTGTCTTCTAACGACGGTGAGGCTGCTGGGCTGTCTGGAGCTGGGTCAGGACCTTGGTCAGCTTCTTCATCAGGTAGGCTGTCATTCCCGGTGGGCTGGGGGCTGGTTTCTTCGGATGGTGGAGGTGCTCCTGTGTGGGGACCGTCTAGATGACCTCTGGGTGCCGTGCTCCAATGCCTCCTCAAGTGGTCTACGTGGCACCGCCAGACATGACCATCAGGTAACTGGACTCTATAAGACTTAGGACCAGTTACTGCTACCACACGACCCGGTAACCATAGTGGTTGCCCAGCAAAATTCCTGACAAACACTTTGTCATTTACTAGGAACCCTCTGTCTTGGCTGTTTGACCCAAGGGGAAGCAATGGGGCATAATTTGGGTGCAGCCTGTCAAGAGTGGTCCTTAGCCGGCGTCCCATCAGCTGGTGACCTATTTGTGGAGGCACAGGGTGTAGTATGTTGGCTCAACAGGTATTGGGCCAGTTTGGCATGCCAACTTATGGGACCCAATCTCTGTAGTACCTCCTTGGCAGATCTGACTGCCCTCTCAGCCAGCCCATTGCTAGCAGGATGAAAAGGGGCTACTAATATGTGTCTGATGCTCAGGCTTGCTAGGAACATCTCAAATTCACAGGAGATAAATTGGGGGCCATTGTCAGATACAATGGAATCAGGAAGGCCATGTGTAGCGAACATCCTAGTCAGTGCCTTGTTGACTGCTTCAATAGTGGTGGACTGCATTAAGGTCAATTCCACCCATTTTGAAAATGAATCCACTACCACCAGGAATGTGTGCCCGTGGAAGGGGCCTGCCAAGTCTATGTGTATTCTGGACCAGGGGCTGCCTGCTTCCTCCCAGGTCCTAGGGGTGGCTGCTGGTGGTAATGCCCTGGTGGCTTGGCATGCCTGGCAAGAATTGACCCAGTTAGAGATTTGGGTATCAATGCCTGGCCACCATACGTAGCTGCGGGCGAGGGCCTTCATCCGCACTATTCCCGGGTGACCCTCGTGCAGCACCTTCAGTATTGAGGTTTGCAACTTGGGGGGAATGACTACTCTGGTTTCCCACAGTAAACAGCCTTGCAAAGAGGAAAGTTCCTGTTGGCGTAGCTTGTAGGGTAGGAATTCTGATGGATAAGGGGCTGTAGGCCACCCCCTCCCTACCTAGTCAAGGACTTGGGAGATTACCTGGTGCTTGGCCGAATGGGCAGCGATGTCAGAAGCGGTGACTGGCAGCCTGAGTTCGTCAATGAGGAAAACGGCAGTTGCTGGTGCTGGGTCCTCGACTGGAACTGGCAGGGGGCAACGGCTGAGTGCATCAGCATGGCAAAGGCTTTTTCCGGAGCGATGGATTAGAGTGTAGGAATACACAGCCAGAAAAACAGTCCATCTGGTCATCCTTGGGGACAAAATCTGAGGAGTTTGTTTAGTGCCGGATAAAATATCTAACAGTGGCTTGTGGTCAGTTATGAGTTCTAAGTGATGCCCATAGACAAATTCATGGAACTTCTTTACTGAAGCTACTTCAGCCAAGGTCTTCTTATCAATCTGGCTATAGTTGCGTTCAGTGGAGGATAGTGTCCTGGAAAAGAAAGCTATAGGTGCTTCTGCACCATTAGGCAGTCTGTGGCTCAGAACGGCCCCAATTCCGAAGGGAGAAGCATCAGCTGCTAGAATTAGTGGTAAGTCTTTATTGAATTGGATTAATACGGCTTTGGATGTTAGTAATGACTTGACTTCCTGGAAAGCAAGAGTCTCCCTTGGTCCCCAGTGCCATGGCGATTTCTTGTCTAAAAGCCTGTGAAGAGGCTCGGCAATTGAAGCTTTATGGGGCAGGAACGAAGCATAGAAATTCAAGAGGCCCAGGAAAGCTTGAAGCTCAGTTTTATTAGTAGGAGTAGGCGCGTCATGAATGGCCTTGACCTTTGACTCCGTTGGGTGAATACCTTTGGCGTCAATTTTGTAACCTAAGAATTCCACTTGTGGAGTGGCTATGGTGCATTTCTCCCTCTTTAGTTTAAGACCAGACTGTCTAAAATGGTCAAGTACACTTCTGACCCTTTGTAGTAATTGCTGTTGACTGGTGGCTGATACCAGAATGTCATCGAAGTATGGCACAACTCCTGGCAACCCTTGCAAAATTCTTTCCATAAGGGACTGGAAAATTCCAGGGGCAACACTAACTCCAAATTGTAGGCATGTACATTTGAAAGCCCCTCTGTGTGTTACTATTGTTTGCAGTTCAGCAGTTTCATCATCAACAGGGAACTGTTGATATGCCTGGGACATATCCAACTTTGCAAAAATGGAGCCAGGCTCAAGGGAATGGAGTAGATGTTGTACCATGGGGACTGGATACGTGCTGACTTGTAAATATTTGTTTATCGAAGATTTATAATCAGAGCAGATTCTTAAATTTCCATCCTTCTTTAGAGGCGTCACTATAGGGGTCTCCCATTTTGAAAAGTCTGTAGGTTGCAGTATGCCCTGCTTAATTAATTTGTCTAGTTCCTTGTCAAGTTTAGGATGAATTGCAAAAGGAACTCTGTGGGGCTTCAAACGTATTGGTACTGCCTGGGAGTCTACCCTGAAGGATATTGGGGCTCCCATGTAGCAGCCTAGGCCCTCGCTGAATACGTCAGCATAGTCCCTGAACAGGGAATCAACTTCTGAACTTGCAATGGCGTGGATTCCACCTATGTGGAGGCCCAGAGCTGGGAACCAGTCTAGTCCCAATAGGCTTGGGAGGACGCCATCCACTATCACTAGAGGCAAGTGACCCTTAAAACCTTGAAAATGAATTAGAAACTTGCCTTTTCCGATGACAGGAATGGTTCGGCCTTGGTAGTCCCGTAGCATTAGATTGCAGGCTGGAATCTTCTGTCTTGATATCCTGGGGAGTAGTTTCTTCAAGGTGCCCCATGAGATGATGGATAATGCAGAGCCGGTGTCTACTTCCATTCTGCAGGGTCTACCTTCTATAGAAACAGTGACACTAATTTTGTTAGATTCGTTTTTTTGCATCTTAGATTGGTAGCATGTGAAGCAGTCCTCAATTTGTCTTGGATATTGTATGAGTTTCTGAGGCCTTTGTGGCTGATTAAAGGTCTTTCCTGCCTGACATATTTTGGCCAAATGACCCTTCTTTTGACATCTTAAGCATATGACATTCCTGAATCTGCAGGATGCGCTGAGATGGTTGCCCGCACAGCTTAAACAGGTAGTCTGTATATGTGGGGTTTGGCTTATACCATGCCTGAACCCTTTTTGATTTGTGTTGGGCTGTCTGAGGCAGTTTATCTCAGTAGCCTCTTCTAAACCTTCCTCTGTGGAGGCTTCATCAAAATGTACTGTTGGATTTTCTAGTCTGATTGGGTTTCCCTGTATTTCAGCTGCTGAGAGTGCTGATAGCTCAGCAGCCTGAGACTCCTCTAAGGCTTGCTTTAAGGTTAGATCCCCTTTAGCTAGTAATCGTCTTTGTAATTTGGGGTCTCTAACTCCACATATCAGCTGATCTAACAGAATATCATCGAGGTAATCTCTGAAACCGCAATGTAAGGCAGCTGTTCTCAGTGCTGCCATATAGTCACTGATTGTTTCTCCCTCTGACTGAATGCGCCTTCTGAAAGCATGGTGCCTAGCAATTCTGGAAGGCTTAGGGGAGTAATGATTTGAGAGAATTTCTTGCAATTCCTCCCAGGGAATAGTCTTAATAGATTGTAGGGCCAGTAATGCTGTTGCGGTGTCAAATACCGTAGCTCCGCAAAAGCTTAGGAAGTAAGACTTTTTTCTATGGTCAGAAATTTCTGAAAGGTCTATAGCATCTAAAAAACAGTCAAACCGGTTCCTGTATGATTCCCATGTCTCTGCCGTCGGTCTGAAGGGCGGGAATGCAGGATTCGAAGTCATCTTTCTGTCAGCTGTGCTGCTTCTCCTGAGGTGAGTTAGAGACGGCACTTCACGAACAGTGACAGCAACTCTGTAGCGATTTCAGCTGTCCGCTAGTGATTTCGCTCTTTTCTCTCTTCCTTGCCTGGCTTGCCTTTATTTAGTATCCCATCCTCGTCGCCAGTGTTGTAGAGCGGCGGAAATACTCAGGCAGACACCAGGGCAAGAATTCAGCTCAAACTTTATTTCAACTAATAAAGGGTTACCGCTACTGCCACGCTAACACGGCAGCCAGCTGGAGCGGCAACAGCTGATGCTGTTTGACAGCTGCCTTTTATAGCCGGCTGTCAAACGGCACCAGCCAATGGGAGAGGTCCGTGCTTCCCGCTCAAAGCACGGACCTGAGTGAAAACTCAAGTCAATACACAACAACCAGCAGCAAAATGGATGAACTCCGTTATGTTGGTGATGAGTTCACCATTGGAAGACCTGAAAAACCTGGTTAGAGGTAGATCATCATGGAGAAAATTTATCTATGTAGTTGTTAAGACTTGATGGCACATAATCAATCAATCAATTAACAAGCTAGCACTTTGGTATCTTAAACCTGTGCAGTTGATCCTGATTTTTTTAAAAATAAAGAACTTTATGGGTCTTTTTATTCAGTTTTATTCTATTATTTTCACTTTTCTGTTCTATTAAGATCATTGTGAATGTATTTATTTATGATTCTATGTATTTAATTTACACAACATAGAACAAAAGAGTAAGAAGGGACCTTGTCTTGCAGATTTCTAGTCCAACCACCTGCTCAAGCAGGAGAATCTATATAAAATGGCTGTTCATTCTTTTCTTAAAAACCTCCAGTGAGGGAGCATCCACAACATCTGGAGGCCAGCTTTGTCATTGATTAATTAATCTCACTAACAGGAAATTTCTGTTTAGTTCTAGGTTGGATCTCTCTTTTATAAACTTCCATCTATTATTTCTATCTTGCC
The DNA here is from genome assembly GCA_023653725.1 of Bungarus multicinctus. NCBI lineage: Eukaryota > Metazoa > Chordata > Lepidosauria > Squamata > Elapidae > Bungarus > Bungarus multicinctus. The sequence continues at coordinate 120,533,654 of CM042842.1, read as the reverse complement.
TTTAAGTGCTTTGGAGAGTAGACTGACCCCTTCCTCTTTGTGTCAACCCCTCAAATGTTGTAAGACTGCTATTATGTTACTCCTAGTCCTTCTCTTCATTAGACTAAACATTCACAGTTCCCACAATGGTTCCTAGTACCGTCGAACATCCAGCCCCCTAATAATCTTTGTTGGTCTTCTCTGCACTCTTTTTGGAGTCAACATCTTTTTTTTTGTCTCATATGATATTTCTATCCTGGTGCAATTGTATATAGATTCTCAATGGCTCGAAACAGTAAGAACAATAAAAATCAGCAAGCAAGATTGCTGTCTTTCAGACAGCACACGATTGCATCACATTTTGCTCAAGGATACAAGCTATCCCACCTCTTCATGCAAGCCATTAAGATATATGTTGAAGACAGTGGTAGGAATCAAAATTTTTTACTAGTGGTTCTGTGGGCATGGCTTGGTGGGCGTGGTTAGATCAGAATGGTCATGTGACTGGGTGCGCATGGCTTTTTTTTTTTTTTTTTTTGCAGCCACCCCACACCTATTTTTGGGGCCTTCTGGGCCTCAGGCAAGTCTCCTTGCGGGGGGGGGGGGGGCGTTTTTGCTTCCAGAAGGCTTCCCTGGAGCTGAGGAAGAAAAGAAATAGAGCCTGGAGGGGGCGCACAGCACCCCCTCTCGCTCTGTTTTGGGGTCTTCTGGGCCTCAGGCAAGCCTCCTGGGGGGCATTTTTGCTCCCAGAAGGCTTCCCTGGGGTTCAGAAAGGCAAAGAATGGAGGGGGGCTGAGCCCCTCCCTCCAGTTTTTGCCTTCCTGGGCCTCAGAAAGGGAAATCCTGGCACAGCTGATCATATGTACAGCTGATTGTCGGGAGGGGGAAAAAAGAAATCCCTTAAGGGGCAAGCGTCAGGCAGGCAGGGTGAGGGAGCATTGGGCAGGTGGGTCAAGCGAGCCAGCGGCAACCGGGGGACCGGGTCGGGGGCATGGCCAGCCAGAACTTACTACCGGTTCAGTAACCCATGCCAAATCCTTGCTATTGGTTTTCCCGAACCGATGTGAACCAGATAATACCACCACTGGTTGAAGAAGTCCAAGCCCAGAACTGAACATTGTGGCATTCCGCCTGATGCCTCATCCCAGTTTGATGAGAAACCATTTTGATGGCAGACACCATTTTGAAGAGAAAACTCTTTGAGTCTGAATTCTGAGTCATTGTGGCTCCACTAATAGTGAAGATGTTATGCCTGTACCTAACTAGCCTACTAATCAGTCTGACAGCTCAAGTTGCCAACACACATTTTTGATAGAAAATGCCTTTTGAAACATTCTATTCATATTTCAAGAAACGCAGTCTCTTCTCTCAGCTTGAATATAAGGCACAGCATTAGCACTCCAAAGTCCTTATCAGTTTTCCAGGATGTCTGTCAGAAAGCAAATTCAGTTTGTATGCTCTCCTTTTCTGTAGAAGAGAACAGCGATGGCCTTGAAGAAAATGTGCAGCAGCCATTGCAAAAACATTAACTTAGCTTGGAAAGATAGGGAGGGGTGAGGAAGAAATTCAAGACTGCCCTGCTTTGACTCTCTTGGGTATAAGAAGGAGGAAAAGAGAAACTCGGGCAGGCTTTCAAGATTCTGTTATTATAACCCATATCAATGAAGTAAAGTTCTGTATTTCTGGTCAAATCTATTTCTTATCCTATGTACAAAGAGCGGACATTGTCAGATCTTCCTCCAAGAAAGGCTGCCTTCCTGCTACATCATAGTCCACAAGCCCAAAGGTTTTTTTTTTGTTTTGTTTTTTCTGAAAAGGCAATTGGGCTTTGTTTTTCCTTGAAGATGTTTTGCTTCTCATCCAAGAAGTTGAACTGAAGAAGCTTCTTGGATGAGAAACAGAATATCTTCAAGGAAAAGCAAAGTCCAGTTGCCTTTTGAAAAAACAATCTTTGGGACAACCATGACCTGGATGACTAAGAATCTCCATAGATATCGTTCATTGAGTCCAGGATGAGGGGCGGGGGGAAAGTGAGCCACTCTACCCATTCCTAATGCTATTAGGAGTCAATAAAAGATGTTTACAATATTATATGGCCAGTCTATTTAAAAAAAAACTAGAAGGCAGAAGAGATAATAATAAGACCTGGCAATGGCTAAGAGCAGGAATGTTGAAGGAAGAGACAGAGGGGCTAATTCTGGCTCCACAAGAGCAAGCCTTAAGAAGAAATGCATATAAAGCCAGAATGGAGAAGACAGCAGAAAATGCAAAGAAGTTGAAGAAACAGTTGACCACCTAGTTAACTGCTGCAAGAAGATTGCACAGATTGATTACAAAAAAAAAAAAAAACCCACAGCAGGAGAATGTCGCAAAAATGGTGTATTGGAAGATCTGCAAGAAATACCATTTGCTTGAAAGTAAGAACTAGTGAGACCACAAAATAGTAATAGAAAATGAAGAAGATAAAGTACCCTGGAACTTTAAAATTCGAACTGATAGGCACCTATCACATAACACCCCAGACTTAACAATTGTCCATAAGAAAGACAAAAAAAGTCTGGGCAATGTGGACATGTTAGCACCTGGAAATAGCAGAAAAGAAGAGAAAGACCTGCAAAAGATAACTGATGACCCGGGGCATGGCACAAAAGCAACAAAGTCACAAAACTAGGTAAAGTCACTTTAATACTTCTAACTTGGCCCACAAAGTCCAGCTATCCTCGGCTAGAGAAAAAAAGAACAATTTTTAAAGGGAAGAAATTCCATCCGAACCCAAAGTACATATAAATTATAGATAAAAACCAACACAAACCATGCTGCGGCAACTAACAAGACAGGGCAGGATAAGGAATTGAAGACTTCAAAAGATAACGAAACACACACAGTTGGGAGGATGCCAGAACTCAAATAAGACTTGAGAAATCAAAATAATTCATGCTTTGCTTCCAACAAGGAGCTGTGTGCAAATGCCCTCTTTATCCTGTTTTCCCAGCTGCAGCTAACGAAGGAAATCAGGGCTTTTTTCTCCCCAATAACCCACGTTGCTCCCTTATCTGTTCCTCCCTGCCTGCCCTAGGATGAAGAGGGGGTGGGCTTGGATCTTCATATGAATGCCCAGCCAGACTGTGCCCTTCCCCAGTTTCCTCCACACTCCCACTCCATGTCAGCTGTTCCACCTCTCCCTCGGAATCAGATTCCAACAGGTGCATGACAGTGGTGGAATTCAAATTTTTTTACTACTGGTTATGTGGGCATGGCTTGGTGGGTATGGCTTGTGGGCGTGGCAGGGGAAGGATACTGCAAAATTCCCATTTCCTCCCCACCCCACTAACCTGTTTTCCAGCTCCGTTCTCCTGTGCAGGGTAACAAAAGAAGACCCAGCTGATCACCTGGGACTCAGGAGGCAGAAAATAGATGAGGGCAGGGCCAGTGGTATTTGCCGGTTCTCCGAAGTACTCAAAATTTCCACTACCAGTTATCTGAACTACTCAATATTTCTGCTACTGGTTCTCCAGAACTGGTCAGAACCTGCTGAATACCACCTCTGGTGTATGACAATAACACAATAACACAAGACCTACAAATAGAAATAGAACGATTGTGTTGGAAGAAAGCAAAAATACTACCAATAGTCATAGATGCTATGGGTGCAATCCCAAAACATCTGGCGCACCACTTAAATACCATCAGCATTGAAAAAAAATCACAGTCAATTACAAAAGGCAGCTTTAGTCAGAACAGCCATTGTGGCACAGTGGTTAAAATGCAGTACTGCAGGCTACTTCTGCTGACTGCCAGCTGCCAGCAGTTTGGCAGTTTGATTCTCACTGGTTTGAGGTTGACTCAGCCTTCCATCCTCCCAAGGTGGGTGAAAATGAGGACCCAGATTGCTGGGGATAATATACTGACTCTGTAAACCATTGAGAGTGGACTGTAAAATACTGTGAAGTGGTATACAAGTCTAAGTGCTTATTCTATTCTATGCTATGATATTCTGTTGCCATGGTGGCACAGTGGTTAGAATGCGGTATTGCAGGCTAACTCAGCTCACTGCCAGCAGTTTGATCCTGACCAGCTCAAGGTTGACTCAGCCTTCCATCCTTCCATGATGGGTAAAATGAGGACCCAGATTGTTGGGGACAATATGCTAACTTGGTAAACTCCTGAGAGAGGGCTGTAAAACACCATGAAGCAGTATATAAGTCTAGGTGCTGTTGCTATATCCCATGACAATTATCACATCAAAAAAAATTTGCCTTCCCAGGTCCTTGTGGAGGACCCAATAAGTAGATAAAAATGCCAAATTCAGTCTGAACACCTGGCTCACTATGCAACAAACCACAATAATAATAATAGAGAGTTGGAAAGAACCCTGAGAAATCAGGGAACCAGGAAGGCAAACTTAGAGCAATAGCACTTAGGGAAAGTGGCAATCTGTCCTTGAATGTATGATTTTCAGGAAGCATTTTAAACATTGTGAAAGGAGAGCTGGCATTAGGTCTTCTTACCTATTATAGATGTAATGGCTGGAAAACACAACATTAGCAAGTTATAAAGTATAAGAGGAAATATTTTCATTTTACATTAAAAAAAAAACCCGTAGATTTTCAGAATGCATCTGTTGCTTTTTAAAGGTCACAATGTATTGGTACTATTTATTTTCTCATCCGTTAGTTAATCAAGTAGTGTTCGTTCTTTTAAGGTCATTGCCTGTTGATAATTGATGGTTAAGAATGCTTTTATACATAGAAATGTAAACAACTAAGCTCTGCTACTCCTCGAGTGAGAGTAACTAAAAACAACAAGCCTTTCCCCCCCCCCCCTCTGCTATAAAGGCAAGTCCATTCAAAAGTAGAACCGGGATTCATACAAACTACTTTCTAACGTGGGGTGGATCAACTGTGGTGTTCAATCTGATTTCAAAAGTCCTGTGTGAAGGTTGAGTTCAGAAGGTTGAACAAGGCAGATGTTTAAGCTTTGCCGCAGCAAATTTGATGGGGAAACTAAGGCAAGAAAGACGGTGAGGGAAGGGATGTTCCCAACACACAGGTAATAATCAGTCTATAATGGCTTCCCCTGACACCAACTCAGACAAGGAGGAAGAGCTGACTCCAGGGGCTTTGAAGGAGGATGCGGGGAAGTGTCAGGAAAACACCAAAGACTCCGAGCAGGGACCGAATCGGCCAGAGGAAGAGGAGAGGGCAGGAATCTTGGAGGCGCCATCAAGGGAACAACCAGATGAGTTGCCTGACTGAAGAAGAAAGGGGAGAGATGCAGATGCAGCTGGAGTGCTTGCAGACCCAGTTGCAAATGCAGTACCAAGAAGGAATGTAGCTGCAGCCAGCCAACATGAATGAGGAGGAATTGCTTCCTCCACCAAAGGCAGACACAACTAAGGTTAGAGATACTACTCACAAGCAGGCAGTCTCGCCCCTTCTAATGAGTTACACCAGCATGTGCCTACTGAGCCCAATTGGTGAAGCAGCCTGACATTGGAAACAATGGTTGGGTTTCCACCTGTGTTTATATTCTAACTTCGTGGACTCCTGTCTTTTTCTTGAGTGGCCTCTGGACTTGTACCTTGAATTTAGACATTGTGCCTTTGAATTGCCTAGACTGTGCCTAGACTTTGAATTTGGCATTTTGGTTGGTTGACTTCATGCCAGACTTTGCCTTATTGGACCTTTGGGGGAGGGGCCACTTGCAGAAAAGTCGAGACAAGTTCATGGACTGTTTCCCCTAATCCTTCTTTTCATTAAACTGGACATACCCAGTTACTTCTTCATATGTTTTAGGTAGATTATAAGCATTCTGAATAAACATCCCTACACTAATTTGGCCCTTTCTTTCAGTTAGAACTCATTTAATGTCAGTCAAAAGCATATTAATTTGAATGTACATTATATCCTTGTATACAGGCCTAAAGGAAACCTTTTTAAGAAATAGATGAGAGAAAGACATGCTAGAAAGCACCTGTATCAGTGGTGGGATTCAAATATTGTTGCCACTGGTTCAGTGGGTGTGGCTTGGTGGGTGAGCTTTGCGCACATGCACACACTTTGCATGCATGTGTGCACTACACACGCACTTTGCACAGGCACAGAGGCATTCTAATTCGCCTCCTGCAAGCCTGCATGATCCTGGTCACTTCAGCAGCTGCCACATGGTGCTATTCTGTGCCGCGCAAAGCAGCTGCGCTTCAAATTCAGCGGATATAGGTGAGTATGGGAGCCCAGGCAGGCGGGTGGGCCCAACAACAGAGTTAGCAGAGCAATAGAGAGAACCAGTTCAGTCTCCTCTGCTTGTCGCTCTTACCGGGTCTCCAGAACCGGGCAGAACTGGTCGAATACCACCACTGACCTGTGTATACATTCTTATGTAGCTAAGAATTTTAACCTTTCCTTTTTTGTACATTTGTACAGTTGCACACTGCAATTATATCATCAAGCAAGCACCAATTTAATCTTAAAGCCTGACATCAGCCTTTTCCTCCAGAGAACTTTGGGAATAATGTACATCAGTGACACATAGCTTGCTCAAAGCTTCAGAAGGACAATTAACTGAAGAAAAGGAACTTTAGCTCTTGTCATTTGATAGTGACCATTACTTTCAGAGAAGAAGTTATTTCCCTCATTTAAAACTAGGAAAATACAAAATGCAGAACATTTGTTTTATTGAAAGACAAATAAATATATCTCCTCCTCAGAAATTTATGCTCCGGAGGTAAAATGTTTTATTTCCAGAGTAGTGTTAAAGTTGGACCTGTAGCCTTATTTGAAATTTAAGTTAGCAGTCTTCTTCATTCTTTTGAATGAAGTTCCCTTTTACAGGTAGTTCTTGTTTAGTGACTGGCTTGTTTAGTGAGCATTTGTAGTGAAATCTTTTTGTGTACTAAACCTTACATACAATACATGGCCTCTGCTGATCTGTAAAGTGAAGGAAAATACAAGTAAGATGATTAGCACACTCTGGATTTCACTTAGCAACTTCTTTTCTTACTGATCAAGTGGCCAGTGTCAATTGTAGTTGCTAAATGAGGACTATCTGTAATATGCAGCTGCCTGTGAAATAGCAGACTTGGAAGCAATCAAATGTGCAAATTCTATTCTGCTACTTATTTGTAGTTATGCACCAAGACAAATTCCTTGTGTGTCCAATCACACCTGGCCAGTAAAAGAATTCTAATTATTATTATTCTACACCATGAAGTAGCCAGAAAAGGGGCAAATAGGTGTGGGAAGTACACTCCAGAAGACAGTGCCAGAAACCTCAGAAAACAGTGCCAAGAGACTCAAGCCAGCCCTTCCCCTTTAAGAAAGCCTAAAACTAAAGTCCCAGCAGAGCTGATTAGAAGTCTGGGCATGCTGCCAAAATCCATTAACACTTGTTACTAGAAGTACTGTAACAAAGTAAACTGAAAGTCTGGGCTACTGCCAAAGGCTAATACTAGGAATAACAAAAACTGGACTATGAGGCAGATCCTGAAAGTACTCAAAACCAACTAAAAATAACTCACCTGGAACTCCCCTTTTCCTCTTTCCTGACAGAATTAACCCCCAGGATAGGAAAGACAAAACTCCAGGACTAGGATTAACCCATTAAGGCAGGAAGACAGGATCCAGGGCAATCACTTTAATTAGAGGCACACAAATAACCCCATCAAACTGTAGGAGCTTCAAAGGAAAATCAAGTATAAGAAGGCATGGGTTTGCCTCCCTCAATCAGCTTGCAAACCAGGAAGTCTCGAGCTGTGTCACTTTTTGCTTCTTGTCTTCCTACATTAAAAGAATTCCACTTTCTGGCAGCTGGCTTCTGCATCCATTTTTTCTCAGCATCTGTGATGCGTCCCAGCTGGGAATGAACTGAGGAATTTCTTCCAACATAAGAAGTCAGTGTTTTTTTAAAGTGTTAACAGATTGCAAAAGATGGAGCAGTATCATTTTGCTCAATGTTTAAGGGGTAATAATTCATAGATTATTTTAAAAATGCATTGTTTTTCCACTATCTCATTTTTAACCATAGGCTAAAAATATGAATTTGACTGATGAGATGTTACTTTAATTTTTGGGAGATGTAATTTATTGGGGAGATGACATACAAAAATATTCAGATGGTTTGGGGAAAGGGAGGAAAAAGGAAGGGAAAGGAGAGATAGGGAATGGAAGATTTATTGTTCTCTCTTGTTAAAATTTCTCCCCCTTTTACATCTATATGAAGTCAAAGAACCATCAACACACCTGTCCTAAACAAGCCTTAGCTTCAAAAACAGTCCCCTGTTTTAAAGTATTTTTAGTTCAATTTCCTTCAGATTGGAAATAAAATTACGCATAACTCTCCTCCCCCCCTCAGAAAAAGCCAACAACAACAGAAAAAAACCTCCAAATATTTAACCATCTATCTTGGAAGAATTTATTTAACTTCTGGGATATTATTTGGGTTGTATTTTGGTGAATAGTACAAATACAAATGTATTCAAAACAAATACTGTACATCCTAATATCACTTAAAAATAGAATATGTTTTTGGAGCAATCTGATTTTTTTTTTCAGAGTCTTTACAAGGCCCTAAAAATCCTGGAAGTCACTTCAGACATATTTCCTTATTGCTGCAAGCTATCTTGATATACTTCTTTTGATCATATACCTCTTTGATCCACTGAAATCAATGACCCAGGAAATCACGAGTGTCCAATATCTCAGGGGCTGCCACAAAGAAGAGGGATTCAAGCTATTCTCCAAAGCCCCTGAGGGCAGGACAAGAAGCAATGGGTGGAAACTAATCAGGGAGAGAAGCAACCTAGAACTAAGGAGAAATTTCCTGACCGTTAGAACAATTAATCAGTGGAACAACTTGCCTCCAGAAGTTTGAAATGCTCCAGCACTAGAAGTTTTTAAGAAGAGAAAGGACTACCATTTGTCTGAAATTTTAGAGGGTTTCCTGCCTAAGCAGAGGATTGGACTAGAAGACCTCCAAACTCCCTTCCAAATTTGTTATTCTAATCTAGTCTAGTCTATAAAATAGCCATTCATCTCTCCATATATTTGTGGAGCTTAGATAAATAAATAAAAATGAAATAAATAAAATAAATAAATTTGGAATCACCTTCCAAGAGAGTTAGGCAGCATAAACATTTAAAATAATAGATAGATAGATAGATAGATAGATAGATAGATAGATAGATAGATAGATAGATAGATAGATAGATAGATAGATAGATAGATAGATAGATGATAAATAAATAGACAGACAACAAACAGACAGACATCTCATTGCCTCTATCCCCCCAAGTCCCTGGATATCCTTACAACTTTGCTGACAGTTCTAGGAAGTTTTAGGACAGTTTAGGAACAAATCACATCTCCACTGATTTATTAGAAGAGAAGATGAAGGCCAGTTGATCAGTGCAGACTTTCAAGCAAGAAGGAGTTACTCTGTCTGGGCCTGGTTCTTTTCCAATCTTATCTATGAAATGGACTTCGCACTTCATCCTGGATATTTTCTATCATTCCACACTGACAGAAAATCACTTGGATAAGGAAGCTACTTAGCTTTCTTTGAGAAAAAAGAAGATTTCTAGGAATTGGCGATGTTACTTAAATAGTTTGGTAATGAAACGTCTATGAGAAAACAACCACGCTTAGAGAGCACCAAGGACCTCTTTGTTTCCACTATTGATAAACAAATTGTGGCTACAACCTGCCTAACAATTCTAGGAATTGCAGCCCACTGTGATCTGTGGCTATCCAGTTCATGGGCAGGTGTTCTAGATTCCAGAATACATGGTCTACGAACAGGGGTGGGATTCAAATTTTTTAACAATCGGTTCTGTGGGCTTAGTTAGTGGGCATGGCTTGGTGGTCATGTGACTGGGTGGACATGGCTTGGTGGTCATGTGACTGGCTGGGCATGGCCAATTCAACATCACTCACATCGAGGCACGCATCTCCTCGCCTGGCCTCTCGTGACTGTGGGGATGCTGCAACAGTCGTAAGTGTGAAAAAGGGTCATAAGTCACTTTTTTTTCAGTGCCATTGTAAGTTTGAATGGTCACTCCACACAAGCAAAGTACCAGCAAAGGAAGGGAAAAAGCTCCAGAGAGGTTCCTGAGACAGGAAGTCTAGTCCTGCCAAGAATGTAATAAGGGTTAACAGAGAGGCAGTTTCTGTAAGCAACACCAGAATGTTTCCTTCCTTCCTTCCTTACAGGATTAGGCCAGTAATTTCTTCTAACAATAAGTTCTCTGAACTGCTTAGAATGTTAACAACCAGTTCTAGCGAATAGGTGCGAACTGGTGGAATCCCACCCATGTCTAGGAACCAGGTAATCTGTTGGACATGAGAAACATGGATGTTATTGTGTGGTCCCTTCTTGCTCTTGACCAGTGGAATTAAAAATATGTTACTATCAGTTCTGTTGGGGAGGGGGGCGCTTCTCATGCACTCAGAGCATTCTGAAACAGGCAATTTTAAGCATGAAAACTTACCGTCAGCACTGGTGAGTAAAACAGCTGAGGCATGGCAATCTGCTCTGCCACACCTATCAGCTGAGCTACAAACAAAAGAAATAAAGGACAGGAAAGAGCAGGGTGGGGCAAACTGCTGACTGCGCTACCGGATTGTTAGAACCAATGTGAACCAGCAGTGTACCACCACTGTTCTTGACCTTGTTATAAAGGATTTTCTGGAATTCATCCGTTCCTGATTTAAGGATGTAAGAGTATAACATAAAGATGCTTTCAAAGGAATGGCGTATAAGCGCTGGGAGGCAAGATTCAAAAGCCATGATGATTGTTGATACAGCAGAGAAAGAAAAAAATAAACTTCATGCAGTCTAGTAGTATCATTGCTCAAACATAAGCTCATCAATCTAATGCTACCAGGCATATGCTGAGAAGTAAATACAAGGGAAAGTCAAATTAAATTCTACAACAGCTACTGTGCATCTGGTAATGCCAAGCAAGTGCTAGCAGAGATATACAGCTTAACTACCAAATATCATGTAATATTATATACATGCTTCCATCTAATGTATTTTAGCAACGTTTGGAGAGCCCCCAGGCAAGGGAAAGAAAAGCTTGTCAACAACAATGTAAACCTTCATATGGTAGGATTTTTATGTCATCACCCTGGCTTAAGGGTCCTTCTCAGAAGGAAAGCTACTCAGATACAGCAAGTCTCTGCACTGGCAGCAGTGGTGAAATGGCATCAGGCCTAATTTTCCAACTCCAGAATTGGAGATTCATCACCCGACCTAGTGTTGGAAGAAATATCCTCCTGGGTTCAGTTCCAAGTGGGGAAGAAAGACACTGGAAACATGGAAGCCACTTGGAAAGATGGTTTATTGATGAACAGAATGGGTTCCTGAGCAGAAAAAGAAAGAGATGCTGAGAGCCCCTGGGTTTTATACCCTCTCTGGCTTTGAACTTCCTGGGGCACAGGAAGAGTATCCTGATTGGCTGCTGTCAGAGATCATAGCTAGCTTGGTAGGTTGTCTGTGTGCTAAGTTTGGTTGAAACTTGCTGGGTGATGCAATGAAGGGCAAAGATATGGCTCTGCCTGAAGGAGGTAGATCTGTGTTATGTAGAATAGACTGGCCCAGGCCTTAATGGCCCACTAAAAAGGAGAGGAAGGGCTGAGTTTCTGCCTCTCTGAGTTTCTACTTCACTTTTAAGGGAAATATTCTGCCTTTTTAATATATTCTAAAATATTTTATTTTTCTAAGAGCGGGGTGGATTTTAACTTCCAACTCTAAGGAGCACTGTCAGCTGAATTTGGAGAACTGGTAGTGGAAATTTTGAGTAGTTTGGAAAACTGGCAAATACCACCTCTGATTGACCCCACCCCCATCTATTCTCTGCCTCCCAAATCCCAGCTGATCGGCTGGGTCTTCTTTGCTTGCCCTGCACAGGAGAACAGAGCTGGAAAGCAGGTTAGTGGGAGTGCGGAGGGAATGGGATTTTGTAGTAACCTTCCCCCAGGAATGGGGAGGGAATGGAAATTTTGCAATATTCTTCCCCTGCCACACCCACCAAGCCATACCACACCCACCAAGCCACGACCACAGAACCAGTAGTAAAAAATGTGAATCTCACCACTGGTCAGATAGCCAGGAGGCAAAGGGCATCTCAGTTGTACCAAAAAAACAAACCCTGGCACAAAAAGGATCACTCAGCCTACAGGAGCAGAAATCAGCACCAATAATTCATTCAACCAAGTCTGCTCAGATGGAAGCTGAGAGTTTGCTACGTCTATGGTCCCAATCTGAATGCCCTTGAGCTTTAGAACATCTCCCTAAGACAGCCCATCTTTCTGTAGCTGAAAACCCTGCTTTAAACCATGTTCTAGCTAAACCTTGCTCTCTTTCACTTGTTCAGCTCTCTTGACTCTAATTTGATCTGAGCAAAGAGTGCAGTAGGTAGGGGGTGGAGCCAGAACAGAAAAGAACTTTGACTTAATTACATTTAATTAAAATTGAATATTAGTGTGATTAACCTGCAGTCAGAGATTTAATAATTTTCTCCTTCTAATCGTTAGAAAATTAAAAGAAATAAAAAAAAAGTTTGCAAGGATTTTTTTAGAGGTCTTTGGGGACTACTCACATTGCTTTCAGAGGAAATAAGAATCCATGAGTGTATTAAAGCTTATTATACTTCTTTTAATGGGTGTACTTGCCTACCCATCTCTAATTCTGTCTGTCTACAATATCTATCTGTTTGTCTGTCTATCTATTATCCATTATCTCTACAATATAGAGAATATATAGAGAGAATATATGTAGAATATCTATCTATCTCTATCCATCTATCATCTATCTCTACATCTGTCTGTCTCATCTATCTATCTCTATTATATCTCTATCTATCTATCTATCTATCTATCTATCTATCTATCTATCTATCTATCTATCTATCTATCTACAGTATCTGTCTATCTCATCCATCTATCTCTACAATTTAGAGAATATAGAGAATATCTATAGAATATCTCTATCTGTCTATCATCTATCCAGGGGTGGGATTCAAATTTCTTAACAATCGGTTCTATGGGTGTGGCCCAATTTGTGGGTGTGGCTTGGTGGTCATGTGACTGGGTGGGTGTGGCTTGCTGACTGGGCATGGCTTAGTGGTCATGTGACTGAGTGGACATGGCTTGTATGTAAATATTATAAATATTGATGTAAATATTGATTTTTTTATAAAAAAGAGCAACTTTTACGCAAAAGCAGGCAAAGCAGGTGGGCAGATTGAATTGCTCACAGAATCACAGATTCACTTAGAGATCTATCTATATCCAATCGGCTACCTGAATCTGTCACATAAAATTTGCTTGCAAGCAAACTCACAAAAGTAACTCACAACACATCATGTATGCAGGGGTGGGATTCTACCAGTTTGCACCTATTCGCTAGAACTGGTTGTTAACATTCTAAGCATTTTGAAGAACTGGTTGTTAGAAGAAATTACTGGCCTAATCCTGTAAGGAAGGCAGAAGGAAACATTCTGGTGTTGCTTATAGAAACTGCCTCTCCTTTAATCCTTATTATATTCTTGGCAGGACTGGACTTCCTATCTCAGGAACATCTCTGGAGTTTTTTTCCCCTCCTTTGCTTATACTTTGCTTGTGAGGAGTGACCATTCAGAGTTACAATGGCACTGAAATGACTTATGAGCATTTTTCACACTTCCGACTGTTGTAGCATCCCCACAGTCCTGAGAGGCCAGGTGGGGACATGCATGCCTCAATGTGAATGATGTTGAGTTGGCCACACCCAGCCAATAACATGACCATCAAGCCATGTCCACCCAGTCATATGACCACAAAGCCACGCCTACCACTTAAGCCACAGCCACAGAACCGGTTGTTAAAAATTTTGAATCCCACCCCTGCATGTATGTAAATATTGATTTTTTTTATAAAAAAGACCAACTTTTACCCAAAAGCAGGCAAAGCAGGCAAGCAGATTGAGTTGCTCACAGAATCACAGATTCAGTTAGAGATCTATCTATCTCCAAACGGCTACCTGAGTCTGACTCTGCACTGAAAAGTAGAAGCTTCAGTCCTAAGGAAGGTTCAGCTCTGCTTTTAGATTAGCTAGAAAACAAGAATCCCAAGGATTTCCTGCTTTCTAGCTAATCTAAATCTCCCAGCAGAGCAGAACAGATGATGGTCAGAAAAAAGAAAAGGAAAAATAGCAACTTACCAAACCAGGCAGGTTGGAGGCTCACATGCCAGGTAAGGAGTGAGTGGGCGGGGAGGGGAGGGGAGGGGCCAGCCAGTGGAGTGATTTGCTGGTTCTCTGAACTACACATGTGTGCAGAGTTTGCAAGAAATCAGCTGTGCCGCCTGGACAGCTGACAAGCATTGAGTGCGAGTGTGCAGTGCTTGAAAATCCTCTTGTTTCTTGCTTTTTTAACCTCAGCTGTGTCACACAAAGCAGCTGAGGAAGAAAAAGCAGGGAAGGAAGGACAGACTAGAGCCCGGGCAGGTGGGTGAGCCAAACACCGAACTGGTTTGGTGTCAGCTGCTCTTCGCAGCCACAGGTTCTATAGAACTGGGCCGAACCGGTAGAATCCCACCCTTGTATCTATCTATCTCTGTAATATCTCTGTCTCTCTCATCTATCTATCTCTAATAAATAATAATAATGGGGCATGCATAAGTGCACCAACGTGCCTACCATCCCTGATCTATTGTTTCTTTTATTTTTCTTATAAGTATCCATTTCATTTATTCATAACTATGTATACACTTATACCTATTATCTTGTAAGCGATTGACAAATCAAATTAAATAAAAAATGTCTAGAAAAAAAATAATACATACATACATATATATACATATACATACATACATACATACATACATACATATATCTATATATATCTGTTTCACATATTCTCTATTTTTCATACATAAATGTTATACATATATATATCACATTTATGCATGAAAAATAGAGAATATGTGAAACAGAGAAGGATTAATACGCTTTTAGAAAAAATGCTCCAAGTATTTAATGTCAATCCCTTAATATTTTTTGAATGATAGCATCCAACTTCACAGCACACAGATCATCCAGTTTAGAAGGTACCACAAGGCACCAACATTCATTTTATTTTAAGTGTTATTACTTCCTGTCTTCAAATAACTGGAAGGTATTTTCATGCTAAATGATCTGGGATGATGCTATCATTGATGATGTATAAATCCATTTACAGCTGTAATCCGGGTAACAGAATGAACACTCCATCACTGTACTATGAATAGTAAATTAGCCCAGATAAAAGTGTTGAACATCCAATCAAAATAATTAAGGAGAAGACTTAGAATGGTGGGGATTTGTAAGTGGCAATTATTACTAAAGAATGCATTAGCTTTAAGAGGTAGAAGCATGGTTAGTGTTTCACTATGAGAAAATAAAAATGAGAAGGAAGTGGGGAGATTGTGCAGCACCATCTTCAAATAAATGATAAATCATAAATTTATATGATTTTTTTTTCAAAATTAGCTTTCGAGGATATTAGATGAGGCATGAATATAGCTGAAACTTGCTTTTTCAGATACGAGTACTACTAAATCAAGATTTGTTTAGCTTAACTATAGTTTTCCGATGCAAATTCACCCAGCCTATTAATTAGAGTTTCTTTTGACCAATAATTCACAATCTGAAACTATATCAAAGTTCATGTATACGTTGTATTCTTTGTGGCAACCTGAGATATCGGAACACTGCTATCATGACACCTCTACTCCTTCTTTTCATTAAACTAAGCTAAAATCAATGGAGGGAGCTCGATTTGCTTAGCGACCTCATGATTCACTTAAGAACTGCAGTCATTCACTTAAAAACCATGGTAAGAAAGGTCATAAAATCAGATGTCACTCATTTAACAATCTAAGCACTTGCTTAGCACTTGAAATTCTGGTCCCAAACGGGGTTGTAAGTCAAAGTTTGTATACCAAACTCCTCAGGAACTTTCTAATGTTTACAGTTTTTATTAGTTTATAATATAAAATACAAAAGCAAATAAGGGAGAGAAAGGGGAAAGGAGAAGTGTGGAAAAAGAGAGAGAAAAGGAAAAAAGGCATTGACCTCCAACTTCCTCAGGTACAGTAGAATAAAACAGTCACATCAAACCTCAACTTTTTACATGTACATAATAGTATAAACTAGCTGATTCTATACTTGGGAACGCGGTGGCTCAATGACTAAGACACTGAGCTTGTTGATCAGAAAGGTTGGCAGTTCGGTAGTTCGAATCCCTAACACTGTGTAACGGCATGAGCTCCCATTACTTGTGACAGCTTCTGCTAACTTAGCAGTTCGAAAGCATGTAAAAATGCAAGTAGAAAAATAGGGATCACTTTGGTGGGAAGGTAACAGTGTTCCGTGCTCCTTTGACTTTTAGTCATGTCAGCCACATGACCATGGAGACGTCTTCAGACAGTGCTGAATCTTCGGCTTTGTAACAGAGATGAACACTCCCCCCTAGAGTTGGGAATGACTAGCACATATAACAACAAATCTACCTAATCAGTAAAACCCACAACCAAAGTTTCACTTTTCTTCTACCTCAAGCACAAAGTCCAGAAGCTCCTTCATTAGGAATTTTCAAATGAAGGTAAATCTAAAATCCTATTCTCCATTTAGGTGAATTTCCCCATCTTTTTACTGTTTTCTGGGAGGAAAAAAAAAAATCCCCCTAGCAATTTATTTTCTGTCAGTCTGACTGAGAATGGCAGAAAGAATGTAAAGGAATTTTCTGACACAACAGAGGTAAAGATTGCTTCCTCGACACTCAGATACTGGCACTTAAGATGTTATTCAGTCTTCTCTCCATCAGGCACTCTTTCCAACATTATTTTGGGTTCTGACTTTTGTGTTTTTGCTACTTTCTTTGTGATGCTCGTGCATATCATTTCACATCCTCTCAGAAAAATAAACAACAAAGAAGCTTCAAACCTTCCATGATGCTCAGACTCAGAGATGTTGCAGCTGGTATTTTCTCTGCATCTCTAGTTCTGGGATCTACTTCCCAGAAAATAAACTAAACTTTTGGACTCCTTGTTTGATGCAAAGCTAGAAGTTCAGATGGACATTTCCCAGTTTGAACTAATGATTGGGGTCTGCAATGTTTTGATTCAATCACCAAAATAAGTTTTAGATCATTTCCTCATTAGTGTTGGACTAGATCGGGGGTCTCCAAAGTTGGCAACTTTAAGACCTGTGGACTTTAATTGCCAAAATTCCCCAGCTAGTATAGCTAGCTGAGAAATATAGAGTCCACAGGTTTTTAAATTGCCAACTTTGGAAACCCCTGGCCTAGATTAATACCAGACTAATTAATCAAGTGGTAAATAATACCCCAATAAGGGAACTATCAATTCAGACAAACATTGTCCCAAATGTGCTTTCTCAAGAGTCAACTGGACTTTCTGTTTTTTCTTTGAAGACATTTCACTTCTCCTCCAAGAAGCTTCTTCAGCTCTGACAGGATAGTGGGGAATGGAAAGATTTATATTCCTTGCAGATAGCTGGTCATTTGCATCCTTTTAGACAGTTATTGAGGCCACTTGGAGGCTTGTCTACATCCTCAGGGTCACCTGACATTCAGACAAACATTCTACATTTCTCTAGCTGAGAGATACATTCAGTGGATGACCATTTTGAAATAGCTATAAGCCAATGGTCTTCAATTTGGGGTTGGAGGATTGGCTAGAATCCTGGTGGAAAAAGAGATAAGAAATGTAGAGAATGAAAAAAACAGTGAAGATAACAGAGAGGATACACTGGGGGAGACAAGGATGATTTCCAAGGCTAGAAAGGCATGGAACAATATAATGAATGGTGTGGATTAAATTAGGGTTATCTACAATTCCTTTTCTTCTCATACCTTTTGTACTTTTTCTTACTGATTCCTGTTCCCTTTCTCCACTATGCCTAATTTTGCTTGTCCCACAATGGAAGAGAGTGATGGCTTTGTATGCTACTCTCCTTCACCACTGGTTGTTTCCCATGGTCCATTTAGTAACAGGACAAAGTTTTCATAAACCACAAGTGCTTCTCTTAAACCTGACTGCTTCCATTGGTCACTTTGGCAGAAGTGAACTTTGTTCCTAAATTAGTGCAAGTTTTAGCTAACACAATCCACTGAACTATAAAGAAATCAATTTGGCTGGGCTCACAAAACCCACTAGGACCTTCCCTCCACCTACCCACAAAGTGTTGGAAAACAAGCTTTCCCAGAACTCTGTTGCTAGGTCTTTTACTGACCTAACTAAAAATCTTGTGAAAATCCATCTTCTCTCCCTTATATCTATTGTGCTTCCAACAAGTATTTCTTCCTCCAGTTTGTTCACTGAATTTTCCTTTCTCTTTGCCACTCAACACGTCATTATTTCTCTGCTTATTACATGTCAGTAATAAACATTTGGGCAGATCAATGATAATTGCAACATGAGTGAAAGATCAGAATGGGCCAGAGATACTTTCCCAGCAATCAACACCTAGATAAGCAGGGATTAATACCAGTGGTGGGATTCAAGTGTTTTTATTACCAGTTCTGTGGGTATGGCTTGGTGGGTGTGGCAGGGGAAGGATACTGTAAAATCTCCAGTCAGAGGTGGCATTTGCCGGTTCTCTGAACTACTCAAAATTTCCACTACCGGTTCTCCAGAACTGGCTAGAACCTGTTGAATACCACCTCTGATTAATACCAAACCAACAATCAAGCAGTAAACAATATCCCAATCAAGGAACTACCAGTTCAAACAACCAAACAGTAAACAACAGCCTAATCAAAAAAATTACCAACAACAATCCCACCAACACTGAAAGGACAAACCAGTTGCCAACACTGAAGGCAAACTCCATTTCCTTCTAGCACTGAATATGTCACCTAGTTGGGTAATGAAATGTCTGCAAGAAGACAATCAAGCTCAGAGAGCACCAAGGACCCACAGTTCAACTCTGAGTTACGAATATTCTCTTCTATTGATACATTCTCATTCTCTACATTCCCAGCCATTCATTCATATATCTCAACTACTCATCATTTTGATGTCTGTGCATTCTATCTAAAATATAATATATTGTCTCCACCATAACTCTAATATTAATATGTCTGAATAGACATGCAGCTCTCCATAAGACCTATAGCCCTGCTAAAGCAAAATCCAAAATAATACAAAGACCTGGAATTACATCTAAGCAAACCTCTTTTACTGCCATTCAGCTCTCCATAGGTCTTAAGGCCTTAAGAAAGCAGAATCCTAAACCACACAAAGATGTTCAAGGACATGTCAATAAAACTCTCCTTCACCCTCCTTACTGAATGTGTGAAGATCTCATCCTTCTCCTAATACAAAGTCTTCAAAATGAACGTTTAAAGAAAACAACTGTATCAGAATCCTACTCCAATCCTACTCCAAACCATCTCCATTCTTAATCTCCACTGTATAGATTATTAGAAAGGTGGGTTTTTTGATAATAGCTTCCTTGCAGTCCAGGACAAGAAGCATTTGTGTATGCAACTCCTTGAATGAAACATTGAAAGAAATTTCTTTTTTTAGCCTTTTCCTCTTATCAGAAATGCACCAAATTTTATCTCACTGAATATATTCAATGATCTCAGCAATTCATTAAAAGTAATAGAAAAGAAAGTAACCTCGTTATATAGCAGCTCCAGATTCTTCTGTTTTGATTCCTTTAATAGATCATGCTGTCAAGGGGTTACTTTTACTATTGTGTTACTGTAAAATAACAAACTATATTTTTTGGGCAAAAACCTTAACAAAAGTCTGATTTCAGTTGCATAAGCTGGGCTCTGCTAAATTTAATATTTCAACAATTCCAGCTTTAATTTACTCCTTGGAACAGATCATTAAGCACTTGGGACAGCTATGTATTTCTTCTTTGATCCATTGCATGTGTAAAATAAAATATTCTAAAAGCTCCCTGGGGAAAGAAATGTCACAGAGAAAGTAGGAAGTTGATACTGCTGGAAATTGATGCTACTGGAAATTGGTGCTACTGGAAATTGAAAGGGGGGAAATTAAAAGTGGGGAAATTAAAAGTGGGGAAATTGAAAGTGGGGAAATTGTTTATTTATTCATCTAGAAAACATTTTGCTTTCTTTATGACTCAGTCATATCTTAATGCCTCAATTGATTAATTGAGATACAACACTGAAACATTACTCCTATCATGTCCACTGGCATTGGAAACAGCACCAGGTTTAACAAGAGATTATACAGCTATTTTAAAGCAGTTTGTAAAGGAAACTAAAATTCTCCACATTTTGATATAATTTGGGATATGTCAGATCCATCATCTATGGCTTGGTTCCTCGCTGGCATCCTGCCAATCAAAGGACTGGGAGGGGGGAGCAATGGAAGGAAAGTGACAAATGGGTAATAAACTTCCCACCTTCGTCGCCACTATTTTATGGCGGGAAGTAAGAGATGCACACATTCAGTTGATCTGTTACTTTGTTTTTATTTCCAGGACTGAACATCAATGGAGCCGCGGCAGCCTTTCTTATAGCGGCTGCTTGCGGCTCGCCAGCCAATGACATCTATACAAAGTTCCCGCCGTTGGATCGACCAATTGCGGGTGAGTATTTGAATATAGAACAGTATGCATGTTGCATGAGAATGGCGAATGATAGCTGAAGAAAAGCAGATCAATGTGGAACCACTTTGTGCCAGGTATCTTCAAGGCCATTTACCCTGAGTGTGGAAACTGACCAGCCCAAACACCTCTGAGTTCCCAAAATATGTCCGCGGCATTGCATTGGTTGGATATGAACTGGTCATGGGGGAAGGGGTGGAAATGAAGGCAACAATTTTGTATTGATGAGTGGGAAACTCAGATTCTGCCTGACTTTACTGCAACCAGCATCTTTTAGTAAAAATACCTTTCACTTCAACCATTATGCTATTTTGTGCTTAAATAGCATAAAGGTGCTAGCATAAGTACTGTAGTACCTTTATGCTATTTATTTTTTAAAAGATTTTTTAACTTCTTAAACTCGTATAAAAGTTTTTCACTGAAGGGAAATCACCCATGCAGCGAAACTTGCTGTTATGAAGGTTCCTAATATTCAAGAAGCAGTCAACAAGCAATTTCCAAAGGTGATTAGGAAAAGAAATATGTGAACCTTTATTAAAGGTACTGAACCACAGTTTGAGCTACAGTGGCTTTCCCTCCCCACTCTCCCCAATGATCTAAACCTGCTGGAGGCTGCTGTTTTGTGGTCTCCTCATGAAGAGCAATTGTCTGGAGCTCTAATCAGCAATCTCAATCCTCATCTTGTTGAGGGACGAATCACAAAAAAGTCCATTTTTCACTTCACTCTTTATTCTATTGTAATTGTTGGGCTCTGCTTTTAGTGGAGACATCTTCAGTTCACCATTACTTCTACAGATGTCCTCAAACTCCCACTGGTAGATCTTCATGTTCAGTTCTGCTGGAGATATGAAAACTGATTTGCTCTGAGCAAAAGCGGTTGGTTTGGGTTATGTACTCTCAAAAAATGATCCGGGAAGTGTGACATCTGTCTTCTACTCTCATGGTCCAACTCAGTGGTCCAACATTTTCAGGCTTCTACTATATATACCCTCAGTCCAAAGTACTTGGTCCACATCATTTTCCAATGATGTACAACCTTAATTAAGGATGTCTGCAGGATGTGTTCAAAAATGTTCAGATGGCAGTCACCATAATGTGTACAAAGCTCTGTCTGTTTTTTTATAATGTGTAATATATAAAAATGCCGTGGCCCAGAGCCTAAGGGAAAAGCCAGCTCCTCAGTGCCTTCAAATGCCATAACTAAAGACCTAGAAGGCAATAAGCAGAGGAAATGCCAGGAATCTTTCTAAAAGATCCCTTCAGGGAAGTAATTAAAAAGGAAACAAGTTATTAGGGAAACAAAGGGGAAAAATATCAATTGAACCAGACAAAGAAAGTTGGGCCTGAGCTAAGGAAAAATGCACCAATTCTAGCTGTCAACAAAGCAAGGATAAAAATGAATTTTGAAACTCACTCACTTTTTTTAGACCCAGTCTGGGCAGCTTCCTTAGCTCTAGTTAGTACATGGCAGCCTACTTGAGAAAGATATAGGTAATTGTGTGTGTATGTGTATGAGAGAGAGAGAGAGACAGAGACAGAGACAGAGACAGAGACAAAGAGAGACAGAGATAGACAGACACAGATAAAGAGACAGACAGACAGACAAAGACAGACAGAGACAGAGATATATAGACAGAGAGAAAGAAAAAAAGAGAGAGAGAGAGATGGAAGGAGGAAGATTGGAGGGGAGAGAGAGCGAGAGAGTGCAAATGTACATATGTACATTGGAATCAGTGAAGTTTTGCTGTTATTTTCAGTTAACCAGGTTTCCATCTACTTCAAAGAACCGGTTGTACCTTGCTGTTCAGTTGAAAATGATTTGTGCCTGTCCCTAATTATTTCCTGGCTGTTGACCAGGTTTGTGTGCTTTGTCTTCTCCAGCCACCTCTATTTGGAAAACCCAAGTAGATAGCAAAGGGGGCTTACAGGATCTATATGCCTCAACAGGCTCTGAATATGTAAGTGAATGGCTATCAACTGAATCTAAGAGTATGTGTAACACTTTCCAAAATTGAAATATGCCTATGATTCAGGAAGCCAATAAGTGACAGCACCAAGTTCAGTATAATGTGATCATTTATACTTTCAGCTCATTCACCTGGATTGAAATTACTTTACTCCCAAGGGGCAGCACTCCATTTTAAGTGCCCATTAACTGATCTTAAACAGCAGCAGGAAAAAATCAAGGGAAGCGTATATGTCATCTCCATGAAAGCCACGAAAACCCATGGCAATGACTGCTGAATGCCAATTGAACACCATGATAAAAAAGATATGTTGTATGGGGTGGGGGAGGGTAGGCAGGATGGCAAGGAGAGAATTTTTGGAATAAGTAGCTATTCATAAAGAATTGGTATTCTCTGGTGAAGAAAGTTTTTGATGTCGAATAAAAAATCACTTTATTTAAAGACCAGGTCTGCATTGCCATTTGAGCCCCTGTTCCCTATTTTTTTTTTTTGCATCATTTTGTACAAATAATTCCTGCCTGCCTGCCTGCCCAGAGAGGAAGATTGGAGTCGGGGTGGGATTCAAATTTCTTAACAACCAGTTCTGTGGGTGTGGCTTAATTTGTGGGTGTGTCTCAGTAATCATATGATTGGGTGGGCATGGCTTTCTGACTGGGGATGGCTTGGTGTCATGTGACTGGCTGGACATGGCTTGTATGTCAATATTATAAATATTTATGTAAATATTGATTTTTTTTTAATAAAAAACAAGCAACTTTCACCCAAAATCAGGCAAAAGAGGCAGGCAAATTGAATTGCTCACAGAATCAAAGATTCACTCAGAGATGTACCTTTCTGCAAACTATTGCCTGAGTCAGTCACATAAAATTTGCTTGCAAGCAAACTCATAAAATTTGCTAGCAAGCAAACTCACAAAATTAACTCACAACACACCATGTATGTAACTATTGAATTTTTCATTTACAAAAAGAGCAACTTTTACCCAAAATCAGGAAAAACAGGCAGGCAGATTGAGTTGCTCAGAGAATCACAGGTT
The DNA here is from genome assembly GCA_023653725.1 of Bungarus multicinctus. Classification (NCBI taxonomy): domain Eukaryota; kingdom Metazoa; phylum Chordata; class Lepidosauria; order Squamata; family Elapidae; genus Bungarus; species Bungarus multicinctus. The sequence goes on along the minus strand of CM042842.1, from coordinate 120,510,041 downwards.
CACTCAGAGATCTACCATTCTGCCATCTGCTACCTGAGTCTGCACTGAAAAAATAGAAGCTAGGAATCCAACAATTTCCTGCTTTCTAGCTAATCTAAATCTCTCACAGCAGAACAGCTGATGGTTGGGGGGGGGGAGGAAAAACAGCAACTTACCAAACTCAGGAAAGTTTAATGGTGTGCATATGCCAGGTAAGAAGTGAGTGGGTCGGGAGGGGAGGGGCAGAGCCAGCCAGTGGCACGATTTGCCACTTCTCCAAACACACAGAATCGTAACAACCGGTTCTATAGAATTGGTCCGACTAGGTAGAATCCCATCCCTGATTGGAGTACTTCATCAGATTGCTACTCTACTTAGAAGACCAACTGAGGCCTACATATTTCCCCTGCCATGGCGCCAACACTGTTAGTCTCCCTCATGGAGGGCTTCAAACTTGCTGATCTTCTAGTAAACTGAAAAAAACTAGACTTTTCTCTCAGATATTAGGGAAAGGCTGCTTCCGGAGCCTGACAGGTATATTTCTTTTTTCATTTTTTAATATTTTATGAATTTTCCAAAGTTTAAAAACATAAATATATGCATTGTTATCAACATCAAGACATCTTTTACATTTCCTTATGTTTTTCAATATATGGTTACTTATTCCATTACCATTACATCTTACTCATCTTATTCTTGTTACAAATCAATATATTTCACCAGGGGTGGGATTCAAATTTTTATCAACCAGTTCTGTGGGTGTGGCTTAGGTAGTGGATGTCACTTGGTGGTCATGTGACTGGGTGGACATGGCTTGTTGGTCATGTTATTGGCTGGGGGTGGCCAACTCAATATCACTCACATCGAGGCACGCATTTCCTCGCCTGGCATCTCAAGAACTGTGGGGATACTGCAACAGTCGTAAGTGTGAAAAATGGTCATAAGTAACTTTTTTTAGTGCCATTGTAACTTTGAATGATCACTCCACACAAGCAAAGTACCAGCAAAGGAGGGGAAAAAAACTCCAGAGAAGTTCCTGAGATAGGAAGTCTAGTCCTGCCAAGAATGTAATAAGGGTTAACAGAGAGGCAGTTTCTGTAAGCAACACCAGAATGTTTCCTTCCTGCCTTCCTTACAGGATTAGGCCAGTAATTAGGATTAATACAGGATTAGGCCAGTAATTTCTTCTAACAACTGGTTCTCCGAACTGCTTAGAATGTTAACAACTGGTTCTAGCGAATAGGTGCAAACTGGTAGAATCTCACCCCTGTATTTCACCTTACACTTCAATCTTTTTTATAACATAAATACATATTTACATACTTCCTCATTCTTTTCCTAATTGCCATTTTATTTTATTTTTTATTTCTAAACCACTTATACCAGGCATCCCAGGTTCTATAATATATTGAATCTTTAATATATTGAATCTTCTTTGTCTTTTAATTTCAATGTTAGCCTGTCCATCTCTATACAGTCTATTGCTTTCTTTATAACCATGCCCTCTGATGGTACCCTTTTCTCCTTCCAAAGTTGCGCATACGAAATCCTTGCAGCTGTTAGTATATGTAAGATAATGTACTTATCTTTTTTACTGCATTTTTGTGTTATTATACCTAATAAAAATTCTGGATTAAATTCAATTTTCTGATTTATAATTTCCTCTAGCCATTGTCTGATTGTATTCCAGTATTTCTTCACTTCCAGACATGTCCACCAGATATGAAAATAAGTGCCTTTTTCTTTCCTGCACTTCCAACAATTTGGGTTTAAATTAAACATTTTTGCCAATCTAGCAGGGTCTAGGTGCCACCTGTAGAACATTTTATACAGGTTTTCCCTGTATGCTGTGGATATGGTTAATTTGTAATTTCTGGGGAGGGAAGTTGCTTGTGAGATTAAATTCTATAGGGAGGGAAGGAGGAACATTCTCTCTGGCTAAGATGTTGCTATTGAAAACAATCAGAAGCTAGAACAAGGTCAGCTATCTAAAAAAAAGTTGTCAATGTTATCAGCACGCAAAGCCTGATGTTTGCTTGAAACTTTGGGAGCTGAAATGAAGAACTTAGAATAAAGAAAAGATGTTTAATTTTTCATTTCAAATCACATGCTGCACCTCCAGACACAAACACAAGCCATTTTTTTTTTTTTTTTGCATCTCCTGGAGCTGTAACGAGGGTTGGAAGGAAATTTTGCAAAAGTTCAAACTTTGGTGAGAATATCCATACTTCCTGAATCAATATACGAACCAGAGTGAATCTATTTTTTATTATTTGACTTTTTTTTTTAAAAAAAAGTTTCAGCTCAGTTTTCTGAAGAAATAAGGCAAACGTGCAAAGAGATGTGGAAGGGATTTTTGCACCATACTTTGTTGAGAACATACTTCCTGAATCAATACATGAACCAGAGGGTATCTGTTTTTTTTTTTTTTATTAGCTGACTTTCTAAAAATAAGTAAAAGTCGCAGTTCAATTTTCTGAAGAAAGCAGACAATGTTCTTATATACTGCAAAACACAGAGAGATATACCCATGGCTCTTCCTTCTTTCCTTCTTTTCTTCCTTCCTTCCTTCCTTCCTTCTTTCCTTCCTTCCTTCCTTCCTTCCTTCCTTCCTTCCTTCCTTTCTTTCTTTCTTTCTTTCCTTCTTTCTTTCTAATTTTTAATCTCACTATTATTACTTTATAGGTAACGAGTGGTGGACGTACATAATACTCCTTCTAGTTCCTTATTTTCCCATTTCCCTATTTTCCCCACAACAATAATCTTGTGAGGTGGGTTGGACTGTGTGAGAGAGAGAGAGATTGGCCCAAAGTCGCTCTGCCAACTTGCCTAAGGTGGGAATCCCAAAGATGTTTTTTTTTTTTTTCAAGAGGCAACTGGACTTTCTGATTTTTCTTGAAAGATGTTTTGCTTCTCATCCAAGAAGCTTCTTCAGCTCTGACTGGATGGTGGGGAGCTAAAGAAGCTTCTTGGATGAGAAGCGAAACGTCTTCAAGAAAAAACCAGAAAGTCCAGTTGCCTCTTGATAAAAAAAAAGAAAGCACCTTTGGGACAACCGTGACCTGGATGATTGAGAATCTCCATAGACAGTAAGGTGGGATTATAACTTACAGCCTCTTCAGGATTGGCCCAAATTCACCCAGATCACTTTCATGCCTAAGGTGGGATTAGAACTCATAGTCTCCTGATGATTGGTCCAAAGTCACCCAGTTGTCTTTCACGCCTAAGGCAGGACTGGAATTCACAATCTCCTGGTTTCTAGACTAGCATCTTAGCCACAATGTTAAACTGGCTCTCCCACCCTTCTGGAAAAAGACTGTTCATCCTTGCTTTATGCAAGGCATTGACCTGTCAGCAAATAGTGTGCCTTGCACAAAGCTTGTAAAGAAAGTCCCTCTTATGTTGCAAATCTTGAGCTAATACTTGTGACAAATTTAACAAGATTTTCTTTAAACCACCCAGTGTTCTCATATCCAGTGTAGGTAAAATCCATAAAGTAATCTTCCTTTTCTTTTTCTTTTTTTGTGTCCCCAGAATATTTTCCAATGTAATGCAATATTTTATCAAAATAATAATAATAACAATAAGCACATGTCACAGCATGTTCAAATGGCCTTTCTTCAACCCTGGGGTATGAACAACCACTTTTGCTAACTTCAGATTAGGTTAAGGTGGTACATATAGATAGGATAGGATAATGGGGGATTTAGTGTGTGGGGGGGGATGAAATATCTCTGATCATAGCAAAACGGAACAGTGATAAGTGCAAGGGGGAAATAATTAGAATTATGACAGCATTACAGCAGAAGCTTAAATGAGATTCACTAAGACGCTAACATTTAAAAACAAAATAACCAAGGGCCTTGGTGATCTCTGAGGTATTAAGAATGTTTTGCTCTTTTTAATTATTTCCAAGTATCTTTGGGCTCTGATCCCAGTTTTGCAGCTCTTCACTTTAAATGCTTGGCATCTGATAATAATCCCCTTGTTCACATGACATCATTGGAATTGTCTTCCAAGTCACAAAGAAGTGTCTTGGATAGGCTTTCTGATAATACTCATCATCTTGGCCATCAAGAAATCCACTAGAATCACAGCTGGCTCTGTTTCTTTAGATGCAGAGATGGAAGGGTTATCTTGAACCAAGTAATATTCCACTAGCTAAAGAATATTATCAGTTCATTTGTTGCTTTCTCATACTTTCATCCCAATTGACCATTGTCTATCCAATTGGCCAGTTTGTTAAAATATATATTTAAAAGCCATAATTAAACCATACACTAAAGCTCAGTTCAATGCCTCTCAATGAAAACTGAAGCTATAGTTTCCCATTACAATCAGAGCCATTTAAACTAAGTGTGTGCAACTTGCTTAAGTTGACCCTCATGTCCATTTTGATAAAAGGGAACAATGTGAGTTGGATAGTTTAACTGCAACTGGATTCCCAGTTGGTTGAACATAGAACAGAGACTAATAGACTTGGAAGGAACTGCAGATGTCTTTTAGTTCAACTCCCTGCTCGAGCTGGAGATCATATACCATTTCAAATGGTTGTCCAGTCTCTTTTTGAAAGCCTCCAGTGATGGAGCACCCACAACTTCTGAAGGCAAGCTATTCCATTAGTTAATTGCAGTTGTAGTCAATAACATGGTCCTAAATGGATTTAGGTCTATATGGATTTAGGTCTGTATATGTCTATAGAGAGAGATACTAATACAGTCTAGTGCTCAGTATTCCTCAGCATTGTATACAATATGTAAATCAGGGGATAGAAAAAATGCTCAGCAAATGTGCAGAAGACACAAGTTGGAGAGAATTGGTGTCACCTCCAAAGACAAGCTCAAGAGTTAAAAGGATCTTGATTGACTTGAACATGGAGCTTTCCTTACAAAATACAGTTCAACATCAGATGTACAAATGCAAAATAGGTGGCCCTTTGGTTCAGCAGTAGTACTTGTGAGAAGAATCTAAGTATCCTGGTAGACCACAGATTAAGCATGAGGCAGCAGTATACTGCAGCTGTTAAAAGGGCCAATGCAAACTTGGGCAACATCAACAAAAGTATAATGTGAAATCAAAGGAACTGAAAGGGCCAACCCAAAGTTGCATTGGTAAGATCATACCTAGAATACTGTGTCCTGTTGAATCATGAATCACGACAGTATAAGAAGAACAAAGCCTGCAATTTTCAGAGGACAATACTCTTTTGAACTAGATACTATTTGGAATCTGACAATTGAACAATCTAAATGTCCTTAGTATGGCAAAAAGACTGATATTGCAGCATTTGAAAGATAAAATGTATCACTCTTTTCACTCAGTGGATTGAAGACTGCACTTTCCACCTATGAGTGGATTGCTATAGAAATAGACTTTGTATGAACAAGTACAATGAAATATGGGACTAGTTTATCCCAAATGCAATAGATTAAGAATATGATGGTTATACGTGTGCTTTAGAAATATATATGGTATGTACTTGAATAATAGTTGTAACAGATAAGTATATGTAGTATTGTGCTTCCTGCTGTTGAATGGTTTATCATAGTATGCTTTGTTGTATTTCAGTTTTTTTCTAAAGTATTTTTTATTATTATTAATGAAAAAAATACAGTACCAGAAGCATGCTGAAGAACAGAAAAGAGTGCAAAGAACACTAAAGATGGTGAAAGATTTGGAGGCTATAATCCTATGAAAAACTGGATATGTTTAGCCAAAAAAGGGGAAATGAAGGGGAATCCTAACATTGTAGTAGTTCCTCAAAATACATGAAGTCCTGTCACAGGGGAAATGCAGTCGATTTATTTTCCATAGTGCACAAAGGTAAGAGACAAACCAGCGGAAAACTTGACAATGAGTTCCAAACTCAAAATTTCCTTTCTGTGAATGCTGTTAAGCAGTAGAATTCTCCCTTCTGGAATGAGGGATTCTACAGAATGACTTAATGGGCAAATATCAAGGGTTAAAAAGTTGAAAGGCTGCTCTCACTGGAATCTGGAGTGTGAAAATAATGATTGTGCAAAGGTGTAACCAGAACAAAATGTTCGAAGCAAGACATGAAGGATAGTGAATATTTCAATATTCATTAATATATGTACCATATAATGTGATACTATATATTAGTAGGATTAATGTATAATGTATATTATATCACTGTTATATTATAATATAGTATTGTAATTGAAGGATCACAGTGACTCAAATGATTCGAACACTGAGCAGGAGATTGCAAGTCCGGGTTTGAGACCCAGGAGCTGCTATGGGGCAGGGTTGAGTTCTTGTCCTTCACTCCAGCTCCTGCCATGGATGTGACAGGTACTCCCAACTGAGTATCCCTAGTGCAATAGAGATGTCATTGGCTAAACCTTACAACCCAAAAGAAAAAGAAAGTATATATTGCAATTATATATTATAATATTATTGTCTTCTTCGTGAAAAAATATTGTGAATACTGAGCATAAATAAACAACACTTTCCCTTTCTGTGAGATATTTAATAGACATAAGGTGAAGAAATTTTTTTGACATTTTTCTTAGCTTATCAGTATGCTTCCCCTAAGGAGTTGCATTTGATCTCTATTCCATCATTATTATTTTTTTGTTATAAAAATGTTTTATTTTTACATACAATAAATCCATTCCATTTCAACCATGTGTCGATTAGGTACATATTTCATGTGCTTACAATTAATAATAATACTCTTCTTATTAATATAACAATAATCACATTCCCATATAAGTAATATCCAATATACAGTATCTATTTCATGAGCTTCTTTTATTGCTTTATAAATACATCTAGTCCATTTTAATTTGTTTTATTCTCTAACCAATAGTAAAACAAATCCCATACTACGTAACATTCAGATTCTTCTTTTTCTTTAATTTCTAATGTTAATCTATTCATTTCTGCACATTCAAATATTTTTTCAATTACTTTTCCCTCTATCGGTATCTTATCACTTTTCAATTCTGAGCAAATACAATTCTAGCTGCTGTTAATACTACATGTAATGTATGATTAAGTATGTTTTTCTTTACTGTAACCTTCAGGTACCATTCCTAATAAAAATATCTCAGATTTCAAATCTATATGTTGTTTAATCATTTTTTCCAACCAGGTGTGTATTTCAGTCCAATATCTTTTAGCTTACTATTCCATCACTTTTGAAAAGACAACCAAGATGCATCTTTTTCCACAAGCCTTTCATAGTAAATCACTTTAATATTGGTTTTAATCACTGGTTTCTTTAAAAGAGAGAGAGAAAAAACAAATCTGCATTTTATGTTGGTCGCCTTGAGGATTGTTCCATGTGAGCAGAAAGAAAGGATACAAATTGAATGGATAAATAAATATATAAATGTTAGTTGTGGGTTAAAGAGAATAATTTTATTCTTACTTTGAGAATTCTCAAAGCATTCTGACAGAATAGTTATTAATTCCCTCTTCTTGTTCTGAATGGGAGGAGCTGGTTTCTTAACAGCAATCAGAACCAATAATTTAAACCAATTCTGAAGGAGTTTTTAGAAGTTTGTAGAAACATAAGTAAAAGCGTTTTAAATCTGCGGAAACCTTCATATTTTCCTTCTGAAAATTTATGGCCAGATACACATTTTTGACTTGACAGTGGTCCTCAAATTATGGTCCAGGGACCCCTGGTGGGGGCATGATGTTGTCATATGGGGTCCACAAAACTTGAAAAAAATGTTATAATTTAAATCTTGAATTAAGTCTTGGGGTTCTTTGCCATGGTGTGTGGCTACAAAAGGTATTTAAAGGTGAAGAATAGATCAAGAAACACTGTAATATTTTTTGGGCATACTTCTTCTTCTTGTCCTCCTCCTCCTTCTTTTTTCTTCTTCTTCTTAACATATTCCCACGGGTGCAGAGTCTGCTTTTTGGATCACTGAGCACCATTTTGCATGGTCAGCTGTATCTCCAGGGCACAGGCCCATGGCTTGCATATCTTTGTTGATGGTGTCTTGCCATCTCTGTTTTGGGCAACCACAAGATCGCCGGCCATTGACTTCTAGTTGGTAGGCAGTCTTGGCCGCAATGGAAAATGCTGCTCTCTGGACATGTTCATACCAGCGGAGCCAGCTTTCTCTCATCTTCTCTATAATTGGTGCCACACCAAAATGTTGTCAAATGGTATAATTTGTGATGTGGTCAAGAAGGGGGATGCCCATTATCCAATGGAGCATTCCAGCACCATTTTGTGTTTTATTCTTTCTGTGGAGAATTCAGTGTCGCCCAATCACTAATCTTTCCTCTCTTTTTCCTTTTTGTCCTTTAAGATCCAAGTAATCCTATTTTCTGCATCTTGCTTACTCTGCACAATTGCCCTCCAACTATTTTATTATCATCTCTACCCAGCTGATAAGAATAGGTAAGTACACTGTTTTGCCAGGTTCACAGTATCAAAACATTCAACTATTGATAATAATCTGAAGTAGAAAGAGAGATCTCAGAACTGAATTTGGGCATAAGATAAGCAAGGCTACAGGTTAGGACCTCAATGCCTGAAGGGGGTCTCTCAAAATTTCAGGTTGGTTTTTTTCAGCTGTTACAGAAAAATATATCTGTTTAATTTATGTAACCTCTTCCTCCCACCAGCTCACATATGTGACTCTGGCTGACTCAGGAATTTAAAACACAAAAGAAAACTAAAAATATCCAAAACCATACGTCAAAAGCCATTAAAAACAATTAAAGAAGCAATGAGACTCTTAAAATATTTTGCAAGAATGCAAGATGAAATCCTTGGAGAAGCTATTCAGATGCATTTTGTGTCTATACCTACAAAGATAAACAATAGTGCAAGAAATGTGACATTCTCTGGAAGTGAAAGCTGAGTTTTGAAGAGGCAGGAGAGAAAGAATATGAATTCTTTTGAACTTTGGAGTTGGGAAAAAGTCCTAAAATGCCATAAATAGTCAAGAAAACAAATTAATTGATCATCAAACAAATAAACCCACATTCTCATTTGAGGTCCTCCGAATGTAGGCTCAGATTGTCATATTTTGGACGAATTATGCAAAGACTGAGCTCTGTTGAGAAGTCTATCATTTTGGGAAAAATGGAAGAAAAAAGAATGTCAAGTCCACCAAGCTGAGTGGACTTGGCTACAATAGTGGTGGGTTCACTATTGGAGACTGCAGGACAGGTCTGGGATAGTTGATCCTAAGGAAGGGGTATTCATGTGGTTACTAAGTACCAGCATCATTATATTAAAAAGCAATTTTTAAATGATTTTATAATAGAAGAAGGGGACGATAGAGAATGACGTGGCTAGAAGGAGTCACTGAAGCAGTCGGCGTGAGCTTAAATGGACTCCAGAAGATGGTAGAGGACAGGAAGGCCTAGAGGAACATTGTCCATGGGGTTGCGATGGGTTGGACATGACTTCGCAACTAACAACAACAAATGTGGAAATCTCCAAATTGTTGTTGTGAGGAAAATAGGAGGAGGAAGGAGCATTGGATGTGATCCCTGCCTTGAGTTATTTATAAAAATAATAAAGGTGGAATATAAATAACTAGAATAAAAAATAAATGAAGTCCTGCTGTGTGGCTCACAAGCCCCTTATTAATTGATTAAGATATGCTTTCTTTCTGCATGCCTTCACTTGTTCATTCAAACCCCATCACATCTTAATGGTATTCTTGCTACATCCAGTTTTTACATAGCTCTATTCTCTGTTCACACTTGTCAAATATATTTATCCAGACAACCTGAGTGTGCATGGAAATTGCAGCTTGAACAAACATCACTGGACAATCAGCTTGAAAAAAAGTCAGTATAATCTAATTATAGAACACGGCATCATTCATTATTCCTTTTTCTAAATGAGGTGTGGTGGCCAATGCCATTATAACCAACCTTTTCAAAGCTACTTCATGTCACTCATACAGAACCAGCAATTCATAGGTGGTATTCAGCAGGTTCTGACCAGTTTTTTTTTTTTTTTAATTTACATTTATATGCCGCCCTTCTCCGGAGACTCAGGGCAGCTTACAGTCTATGGAGCACCATGCTAAGTGCTCAGCAATAGCCTTCATTCCATTGTATATGCCTGCTTATTACTAGGGCTTTTGGCCCCCCCAAGCGGCATTTTTACAAAGTCAGCTTATTGCCCCCAACAATCTTTGGTCCTCAATCTACCTACCCCGAGAGGGTGGAAGGCTGAGTCAACCTTGAGCCTGGTGGGATTCGAGCCTGCACTAATTACAGGCAGCTTGCACTAAGTGCTAGATGATTAACAGCCTGCACCACCAAGGCTGGACAACCAGTAGAGGAAGTTTGGAGTAGTTTGGAGAACCGGTAATGGAAATTTTGAGTAGTTTGGAATACCAACTCTGATTGGTCCTAGCCCCATCTATTCTCTGCCTCCCAAGTCCCAGCTGATCAGCTGGTCTTCTTTTGTTGCCCTGCATAGGAGAATGGAGCTGGAAAGCAGGTTAGTGGGTTGGGAGAGAATGGGGATTTTACAATATCCTTACCCAGGAGTGGGGTGGGAATGGAGATTTTGCAGTATCTTTCCCTGGCCACACCCACCAAGCCACACCATGCCCACCCCCAGAATCAGTAGTAAAAAAAATTGAATCCCACCATTGCAGCAATTCTATTCAAACACAATAGCCAGACAATTTATTATTGACTTAATTTATTAATTCTGATTTTATTAACAATAGCTGAGACTGGGTTACATTTAGTTCATTTTGTATTTTCACCATTCAGGGTACTTGCAATAGAATAGAATAGAATAGAATAGAATAGAATAGAATAGCACAGCTGGAAGGGACCTTGGAGATCTTCTAGTCCATCCTTCTTCTAGTCTAACCCCCTGCTTAGGCAGAAACCCCAATAAATGGTTATCCAATCTCTCCGTATTGAAGCATTTATAACTTCTGGAGGGAAGTTGTTTCACTGATTAATTGTTCTAACTCTCAGTAAATGTCTCCTTAGTTCTAAGTTGCTTCTCTCCTTGACTAGTTTCCACCATTGCTTCTTATCCTGCCCTCTGGTGCTTTGGAGACTAGCTTGACTTCCTATTCTTTGTGGCAGTCCCTTAGATAATGGAACACTGCTATCATGTCACCCCTAGTCCTTCTTTTCATAAGACTAGACATATCAAGTTCTAGCAATTGCTCTTTATATGTTTAATCCTCCAGTCCCCTAATCATCTTTGTTGCTCTTCTCTGCACTCTTTCTAGAGTTTCAACATCTTTTTTACATCATGGCAACCAAAACTGGAAGCAGTATTCCAAGTGTGGTCTTACCAAGGCATTACAATGATTTCTTATCTAAAAAGGATTTCAATCTTGGTAAATTGCCTTAAGCAAATTCTGAACTTCTGAACTTCCTGGACAAGTATGTAGATCACAATCTAATTTCATACTTCACATGTTGGTTTGCAATGCAAACATTGCAATGGATTTCAATGATTTGGAACTAAATTCAGATTCTTTGGGAAATAAATATTTCAATCAATATTAAAAATGTGTTTAATCACACCTCTTGAAACCATTTTATTTTTCTCAGTTCAAGATTTAATGAGGAAATGATATTTTGGCTAAAATTCAAAAACCTATACTGTATTTCATCAAGTCCTAGATCCAGTAAAAGTTTTGACAATTATTTGTGCTTTTATATTTTTCAGAAACTCTCTTATGAGGATGGAGATGGGGAGAAAGGGAGGGGAGAGGAGAAGAGGGGAAATGGGGAGAGAGGGAAGAGGAGAAGAGAGGAGAAGAGAGGAGAAGAGGGGAGGGGAGAAGAGAAGAGAAGAGAAGAGAAGAGAAGAGAAGAGAAGAGAAGAGAAGAGGCTCAGTTATCGACTAGGTCGTATAATTGAACAATTATTGTTTGAAAGCCATTTTTGCAAGAGACAGACTTGCAAAGTTGTAGGCAACTAGCTGTGCTAACCTAGTAAGACACTGGATATTCTTATCTAAGAATTATAGAACTATACCTGAAAACAGGTGTATATATTCCTAGCAATATATGATTTTGGGAACAAACAAAGCTAAAAATGCCGCATTATAGAAGTAAAATGGGCTCATGGTACATAAAAAAGACATATGATAACTGAGCAGGACTACACTAAAGTCTTCTCATACGAAAATCTCTAAAGAATAAAAAAATGTTTTAAAAAAGTATTATAGTGTGGCTTTTTTCTTTTCTTTTTTTTTCGCAAAAAAGCTTTTTCACTAGGACAAGTTAGCTGGCAGCATTTTAATTAACTGAAACATGAAATTTTAGTTTATATTATTGGATGCAAATGCCAGGTTTTTCCTATGCTTTTCGTATCATATAAATTGAGAAAACTGCTCCAATTAACAGGTGCCCAAAGCCTACCTTTCCTTAATTTTCTATCTCGTGGTTGAGCAAATAAATCTTTCTTTCAATTTTAGCTTTCTGCTTTTCCTTCTTTTCTCTCTTCCTGCCTGCTTTTCCTCACATAATAGGAATACCGTTCTTGCATCTTGCTCCCCTTTCCACTCCATTTCTGGAAGAGAGATCTTTCTGATGGGCAGGGCTATGTCTGAAGACATCTCCATTGTAGAGCACAAGACCAAAAAGACGTTCCAGAAGTACAGAGCTTCTGCACATGAGAAAGGAAGGGAAACAGAACTCAAAGAGGAAAATGGATGTCGCCAAAGAATTTGCAGTCCTTAAGTATGATTAAGAGGGCACTGACTTTTTGGGTAGCCGTTTTGTACCTTTCCAGGAAAAATAGATGGGGAAATTCCACTGGAGGGAAATCCCACTTAGGGTTAGGTCCCCATGAACTTGAAGAATAAAATGGATGTCGCCAATGAATTTGCATCAAATTGGTATGCTTAGGAGGGCACTGATTTCTTGAGTCCAGCTTTTCTACCTTTCCAGGTAAAATACATGGGAAAATCCCACTGGGAGAAAATCCCACTTAGGGCTAGGGTTAGGTCCCCACGGACTCGTATAGCAAACTAGATGTCGCCACGGAATTTGCAGTGCATAGGTATGGTTAGGAGGATGTTGACTTTTTGAGTCAAGCTTTTCTACCTTTCCAGGTAAAATACATGGGAAAATCCCATTGGGAGGAAATCCCACTTAGGGTTAGGTTCCCATGAACTTGTAGAGAGAAATGGATGCCATCAATGAATTTGCAATGCATAACTATGCACTGCAAATTCATGGGCAACAACCATTTTCCTCTTTGAGTTCATGGGGATCTAACCCTAACCCTAAGGAAACTTCCCTCCAATTGGATTTTCCCAGGCATTTTACCTGGATAGGTAAAAAAGGGGGACTCAAAAAGTTAGCTTCCTCTTAGCCATACCTATGCAGTGCTTAGGGTTAGGTTCCCATAGAGCAAACTGGATGTCACCAATGAATTTGCAGTGCATAGGTATGGTTAAGAGGGCACTGACTGCCTAAGTTGGTATTCCCTTCTAAGGGATTTTCCTATGAATTTTACCTGGAAAGGTAGAATTGCTGAATTTCAAAATGTCAACACCCTCCTAACCATACCTATCCACTGCAAATTCATTTGGCAACCTCCATTTTGCTCTGCATGGTCATAGGGACCTAACTTTAACTCAAAGTGGGTATTCTCTCCCAATGGATTTTCCTATGAATTTGCAATGCATAGGTATCATTAGGAGGGCGCTGACTTTTTCAGTCCATTAATTCTACCTTTCCAGGAAATATACCTGGAAAAACCACAATGGACAGTGAACCCACTTAGCATTATTGTTACATCCCTTATGAACTCGTACAGCAAAATGGATGTTGCCAATGAATTCACAGCACACTGGTATGGTTAGTAGGGCGCTGACTGTTTCTGTCCATTTTTTCAACCTTTCCGTGCAAAATACTGTATATTGAAAAATCCCATTGGAGGGCATAGCCATTGGCTGTTAGGGTTAGTTCTCCATTAACTCGTATAGCTAAATTGGTGTTGCCTGTGTATTTGAAGTGCATAGGTATGGTTAGGAGAGCACTCATGTTTTTAATCCACCTTTTCTACGTTTCCATGTAAAATAATACATGGGAAAACTCCACTGAAGGGTAAACCCACTTAGGGTTAAAGTTACTTCCCCTTGAACTTGGAGAGAAAAATGGATGTCACGAATGAATTCACAGCACATTGCTTTGGTGAGACGGGTACTGAATTTTTTGTTCCATTTTTTCTACCTGACCGGGTAAAATACCTGGAGAAATCAAATTGGAGTGTGAACCCACTATGGGTTAGTGTTGGGTCCCCTTGAACTTGGACGTTGCCAATGAATTCACAGAGCATCAGTTTGGTTAGTTGCTTACTTTTGCAATTCAGCTTTTTTTTAACCTTTCCAGGTTAAAATACATGGGAAAATCCCATTGGAGGTGTAGACTAAAATAATCCAACTTTTATTATTTTGTGGGTGACTTATAAGATTTTTCCAAAGTGTTGAACAACTGATTTAAGATTTATATAGCCCAAATGCATGCATCTTGCATATTTTAAAGAAACAGGTGGAAGAGGAGTAGCGGAAGGAAGAATATGAAATTACTGCTGAAAACATGCATTTTTGTTTTTGAATGATCTTTGAAAAAGAGGCAACTGTTTCAATCCAACTCAATCCATACCTCTAGAGCAGGGGTGTCAAATTGGATGCCTTCGAGGACTGGATCACCATTGTAGTTCTTCTCTGTGGGACGGCGGTGAGGAGGGGAAAGGCAGTGGGGGGTGGCAGGAGGGCAGGATGGATGCCTCCTGCAGCATCCTGCCAGCCAAAAACAAACCACGTGGCCCATTTTAGAGCTGTTTTCCAGCCGTTTTTGGACCAGTTTTGGCCCTGTTTTTGGCCCATTTTCCGGCCATTTTGGGCCCTGATTTGGCCTGATTTCAGCCCAGTTTTTGGCCTGTTTTGGTCAGCAAAGTGTTGCAGAATGCCATGGAGGGTGGAAATGAGACACATGGGGGTACATGTGGCCCATTTTAGTAAGGTGACCAACTTTTTTACAATGAAAAGGAAGACACAAATAAATTGAAGAAAAAAAAATCAAAGCCACGTGCACGCAGCGCACTCTTGCTGTGCACTCTCTCAAAACAATTCTCCTATGTGGAGCGCATGCGTCTCATGATCGCGTCTCACCACACTGTACTGAGCCTTGCCGAATCATCATGTCAAATACAAATACGTCACATCACACACAACGGATCGGCTTGGCATCGATCAAATACGGAGATTTACTGATTAGTCTTCAAATATCAAAAAGGAATACAAGTAGGAGGAGACTTTTTGAGGGAGGACAGAACTTACAAAAGGAGGACAGTTGGTCACCTTAATTTTAGCAGCAGAGGCACTGTGGGCCATTCTCTTGATATTTCCAGGCTGGCCCCGTGGCCCAGATTTAAGTACCCTGCAGCCTGATCCAGCCCATGGGCTTGAGTTTGATACCTCTGTTCTAGATCCTTTTATCTATGCAAATGAGAGCAGAATATATACCATTAATTCTCCAGCATGATTTATTAACCCAATACATAAAGTCAAAATTCTGTGGATCAGTTGTCCTGACTTGACCCAAGTCTCCTTCTTCTTGAATTGTCATTATCTTTTACTGGCTTCCATACAGATAGTAAGACGGAGCTAGTGAATTCATAACATACAGAAAGTCAAAATAATTCAGCGGAGATTAGTATGAACATGCTATAAGATAACACCCTCCACAATTCCCTAACTGCAAAGCTCTTGAAGCTAATGGAATATCATTTCCATTGACAGTTAACTCTTGTATTCTGTTTTTAACCTTCTTCTATAGTTGAGAAGAAAAATAACATTACTAGCTGTACATTACGACACTTCAGTATATCACAGCTCAGTGCATTGCAACACCAGGATTGAAGATTAACAGTTGGTTAAGAATTCTGAATATAAGTTTGATGGTGGATTGCATAGAAGCCTTTCTATATGAACTGATTGATAAGAACCATCTCTAAGTACAATGAGTCTTAGCTTGGATAGCTTCAACATACAACCTAAAGGGGTGAGATTATTATTTTACAACTTCTTAGATAAGGATGGTATGTATTTCTTTTGATAGCTTATGTAATAGAATGTAATCCTTGAACCAAACTTGATATGGAAGTTCTACAGCAGAGTAGACAACTTGGTGCCCTTTAGATATTTGGACTACAGCTCCATACTCCAACCGCAGGGCCAGGATAACTGGTTCAGAGGTGGTATTCAGCAGGTTCTGACCAGTTCTGGAGAACCAGTAGTGGAAATTTTGAGTAGTTCAGAGAACCAGCAAATATCATCTGTGACTGGAGATTTTACAGTATCCTTCCTCTGCCATGTCCACCAAGTCACGGCCACAGAACCGGTAGTAAAAACAGTTGAATTTCACCACTGAACTGGTTGTATTAAAGTTGTAGTGCCAAACTTTTAAAAAGCACTACATTGCTCATCCTTGTTTTATAGTTTCACAGCAGAAAAGAAAGACAGTGCTTGGTGCTCTCTGAGTTTGGTTGTTTTCTTGCAAACATTTCTTTAGGAAAGGAAAGAATTTGAAGTTTGTTCTCGCTTTCTTAGAATACATGAGGATTACTCAAGAAGTCCTTTCCACTCAAGAGATCTCTCTTTTTTCTTTCAGTTTTGATTTACTATAGGCTTCATGAAAGCATATTCTCACACAGTGCATAAATAACCTGGGTGAGGAGTAGCGATGGTCAGTACTCTGGATGGCTTTCAAAACTATGCAGATAAATTATTGAAGAATATGTCAATAAAGGAATATTAATCTTAATTTTGGAGACAGTATGTTTCCTTGTACCAGTTGCACAAAAACAGTGGAAAAAGAATAAGTTTCCATCTCTTGCTTCTGAGCATCCCAGAGGCATCTGGATGGCCACTTTGAGAAATAAAATAAAACTGGATTAAGATGGGCCTTGGCCTGACTCTGTAGAACTATCCAAAGGGGATCTAGGAGAACTCGCCCTGGCCAACTCACCACAAGACAATTAGTTGTTTCATTCAGTTACTTTTATTATACATGACCATGTTTTCATCAAAATTATTGTCACTCTTGTAATTCCCGATTGACTTTATTTATTATTATTGGCCATGGTTCTGTTGAAATTAATTTAACTTTTGTACTAGTTGAATTGTCCTGAGAATCGTTGACTCTTGGCGAATTGGCTGTGGTGAGTTGGCCATGGCAAGTTGTCCCATTCTGGTCCAAAGATACCCAGTTTGGAGTCCACACTGGAATCAAAGGTGTTGTATATCAAAATTTCGTTTATTTATTTTTTATTCTTAGTTATGTGATTTATCCCTGCTTCAATATGGAGAGGCTCTAAATAGTTTACAGGTTATAAACATATAATACAACAATTATGAACATTACTGTTTAACAGTTATAACATATTGATACATTAATTAACATGGACAGTAATAGCTCGACAACCAATTCCCATGGGCCCTTTGCTAGCCTTCCTCTTTTGATGTTTTTGAAAAATAACATTAAAGGACATCGGAGATAGAATTGGTGTGGAAAGAGTTATATATAAATCCCTGAACCAAAAATAGTTCTTAGGTTGTCAGTGTGAACTCATTTGACATTATTCAACATTCTTAACACAGTAGTTAGGGTTAATTAGATTTTTGACCCCTGAAATATGTTAGTGCCTTTGAGGATGTACTAGCAGCTGATATATTTTACATCTGAGTAATTGCATAACAAACAGATCATGAATGAATGAAATCTTTATCTTTGTTCCTACAGCAAATATGTACTTGACATTTAATTAAATATCCAAATGTCCACCAGATCTGTAATAAACTGCTTTTCAAGACCTCTGAATGTCAAGGGGAAAACTCGTTTTATATTAAATGTGTTGGTTTTCTTCCCTGCTACTCCTTTCTTTATTCTTTTTCCCTGCAACTACTCAAGCTGTGAAAAAAGAGAAATCTTTAAAAAAAAAAAAAGGTTTGAGGAGAATAAACCCAACTTTTGTGTTTTCAGTTCAGAAAGTCTATTTGTGAAGGATAAGGGCAAATCTAATGGTTGGCAATATAAAGGATAGAATTTCTTTTCATTTGTCTTCGGGGAGTTAAAAGCATTTTCTTTTAGTTGTTCCTAATTAGATAATTCATGCACTGCAAGGTAGAATGAGCTATACAAACTGCAAGTATTATTGCTTTTCATTAAATGGTTGAAATGTGATTTATATTTCTTTGTTCTAAAACTGATGAGGTTGAGTCATATGAATCTTGTGATGGTATTATTGTCAAATTAATTAATAATGTAAAAGTCCTGCTCTTTGGTGTCAGGTTGGTCCCTGGTAATTTCTGTTATGTAGGATTTATTCCTAGATGTGACTGCTGATATTCAGCTATAATGAAAACCTGGATCAGAGAAATGGGTTTAGTCCATCTCTTCCCAAAATAGCCACACCACCTGCTCAGGTTAAGATGAGAGAACAGGAAGGTGGAAAGGCTGCAGTCTATAGGAATTTCATCTTGTTGTAAAGAATGCTGCATTTGGCCATACTTTGCCAATAATCTCAGTATGCTTGAAAATTTACATCAGATTGCTTTGGGTGGGGTTATTGTTGGAGATTGCTAAGAATTGTTACTCCCACTCTTTCAATCAATCATTCAATCACTTGGAATTTTCTTCAGTAGCCACATTTCCTGATCTGAAGGATGGGATGGGCAGCCAGGAAAGCTACAGAGCAGTGAAGAGATTGTAGAATCAAAGAAAAAACATGTACAGACATTGTCTATGGGGATTCTCCACCATCCAGGTCATGGTCGTCCCAAAAATGCTTTTTGTTTTTCTCAAGAGGCAACTGGACTTTCTGGGGTTTTTTAAAAGATATTTTGCTTCTCTTCCAAGAAGTTTCTTCAGCTCTGAGCTGAAGAAGCTTCTTGCATGAGAAGCGAAAGAAGTCTGGAATGCACTACCTGATTCAGTTGTTTC
Organism: Bungarus multicinctus; assembly: GCA_023653725.1. Taxonomy (NCBI): domain Eukaryota; kingdom Metazoa; phylum Chordata; class Lepidosauria; order Squamata; family Elapidae; genus Bungarus; species Bungarus multicinctus. The sequence continues at coordinate 120,491,108 of CM042842.1, read as the reverse complement.
AGCTACACATTTTCACACTTTCAGTCACAAATTGACTTCCGTGGACCTTACATCATACTTAAGTGGTTAGTAGAGATAGTGTGAATAAGTGCACTGACATGCCTATCATCCCTGTCATTGTATTTTTGTTATTTTATTCTTGTTCTCATTTTTGTTTGACAAATTCTAATAAACAAATAAATAAATCTTCAAAGAAAAACCAGAAAGTCACCAGTTGTCTGTTGGGAAAAAAAAAAGGCCCTTTGAAATATACAGACATTTTGTAACTAAAAAAGGTAAAGGTTTACTCCAGGGGTGGGATCCGAGAGGGTTAACTACCAGTTCGGTCATTTTCGAGGTTCGGTGATTTACGATGTGCTTCCCTGCACGTTGCCTGCTGCGTGCCTGTAAATCGTCATCAGCATGCCTATCATCCCTGTCATTGTGCAGAGAAGCAGCCTTTCAAAAATTCCCTTTTTCCTGCTTTTTTAACTGCAGCTGTACCTTGCACGGCAGCTGAAGTTGAAAAAATCAGGAAATAAAGATCAGGTAAGAGCCCGGGTGGGCAGGTGGGCAAAAACATCAGCAGATATAGAACCGGTTCTATGTCTGCTGCTCTTCAGAGCTACCGGTTCTACAGAGGTGGACAGAACCGGTAGAAACCCAACCCTGGTTTACCCTCTCTAGTCATATACAACTCTAAGGGATGATGCTCATCTCTGTTTCCTGTCCAAGGGAGTCAGCTTTGTCTGAAGATGCTTCTGTGGTCATGTGACCATATGCTGAAGATGCACAGGATACTTTACCTTCCCACCAAAATGGTACCTATTTATCTACTCGCATGTGCATGCTTTCGAACTGCTAGGTTGGCTGGAGCTGGGCCAGAAACAAGAGCTCACCATCACATAGTAGAATCTCAAACTGCCAACCTTCTGGTTGATAAGCCCAGCATCTTAACCACTAGGTCACCAAGTGCCAGAAATCTAGACTCCATCCATTCACAATGATGTCAATGATATCACATTGATGCTACATGAATCTTGACCCCATTGCATAAATAACATGATTGGGTAATGACAGGATGACATTTGATGTAAGTAGGAAAGTCACCTGATTTGCTTGATGACAGCATGATGCATTTGCCCTGTTCCTATTGTCTATGAAGCCACTCATGAGGACTTCTTCAAAATTCTCCTTTCCTTTGAAAGAATCCATAACAAATTCTCTTTCATCAAACTAAATGAGAATTGGCAGGAAAAAATAGAACAGAATTTGCTTGTCCAGCACTATAGCGGCAGTACCCTAGTTAGGTTACATTTATCATTACCTTGATGACATTCGGAAGCTGATGATCTATCTAAACATATGGTTCTCTCTAGGTCAAGAACTGTTAATCCTTCCTTGCTTGCTTCATTCATTAAAACCTCTCACAAAATCAGAATATTCCTTTGGAACACTTGTGTGGAGAGGATAGTAATTGATAATACACAGATACACTTAATTATCTGGTCTAACATACGTTCATAAACATTTTTATGAACATTTGTTCATAAAAATATGAATTGGAAGTAATCCCAGAGGTCATCTAATCCTGTTACTTCATGTTTAACTATCAGTAGAGATCTATTGGAACACCCCAATCCTTGGATACTGGATAATATGATCCTTCTCTTCAGTCACCTTTCCTTCTTCAACCAATTCTTCTAATTGGTAACAATTTGGTTCAGGATAGCAAATCTCCTTACTTCTTTCTTCTATTGTTTAACAAATAAAATTATCAGCAAGAAAGCACCAGAATTTGTTGGATTCTGACTTCTAATATTAAATTTCCATGAAATTTCTACAAAATGTCAGTTTTGTTCAAACCTTCTGATGTCACTATTTCATTTTTTTTAAAGGTAAAGGTTTCCCTTGCCCAATCATGTCTGACTCTAGGGGCAATACTTATTTCCATTTCCTAGGCAACAGAGCCATCTTTGTCAGAAGATTCTTCCATGGTCATGAGACTGGCAGGACTATAGGCAGCAGCACACGGAATACTGTTTGCTTCCCACTGGAGTGGTAACTGTTTATCTACTTGCATTTGTATGTTTTTGAACTTCTATGTTGGTAGGAGCTGGGACAGGAATGGGAGTTCACACAGTACTTGGGTCTCAAACTGCCAATCTTTCTGTCTACAATCATTCTATTGCCTATGTCATTCAGAGTGTGGGTATCCAAAAATCTTCATCCATATCTTCTCTCCATCCATGCAATTAAACCTGACTCCTGGTAAATTTTATGGCTGTAGGTATCCATGCAGTTTTCTTGAAAGCAGTATCAAACCTATTTCTCATTACCCTCTTTGAGGACTTTTTTTTAACTTCCCAAATTAATTTATAGTCCTAGGATTCCCCAAGGGAAGTTATAACCAAGATCAGGCTAACAGGCTCTAAGTCCAGACAGGTGCTGCCACCTTCTGAGACAATAGCTTCAAAGTCAAAACAGAAGACTGTAATTTTAAATTAGAAATTGCAATGTTTTTTTAAAAAACAAAAAACAAATCTGTGCAATTCATGGATCTCCAGTGAAGCTGTATGAATTACAACATTATGCAAACTGACATGATGAGATATCTATGACATTGTATCTCCTTGGTTGGAGTCAAATTTCCCACAAGAATGGTTCTGCGAATGCCTTTCAAACATCACACTGCAATAAATATCTGAATGCGTTCATGTTTCCACTGTGTATTAGCTGCTACTTGCAAGGGGAATGTAAAAATAATAATACTTTAAAAAGAACTTTTGCAGAACTTCTGAAGAAGAAATTACAGAGAGTGAAATAATCAGCTTTAAAATTAATCAGGATTTTCCACTTGGCCTTTTAAACAGATAGAATTCAGTCCTTGACATGATTCCTCAGAAGTTTCAATAAACGTAACTTTCTTCCCTCCGTCTCTGTTTCTCTCTATATTATAGTGAAACAATATTTAAATTATTTTAACATTCTATTAATTAATCCCAGGGGTGGGATTCAAAATTTTTAACAACTGGTTCTGTGGGTGTGGCTTGGTGGTCATGCTATTGGCTAGGTGTGGCCAACTCAATATCACTCACATCGAGGCATGCATCTCCTCACCTGGCCTCTCATGACTGTGGGGATGGTGCAACAGTCATAAGTGTGAAAAACGGTCATAAGTCACTTTTTTCAGTGCCATTGTAACTTTAAATGGTCACTCCACACAAGCAAAGTACCAGCAAAGGAGGGGAAAATAACTCCAGAGGGGTTCCTGAGACAGGAATGTAGTTGGGCCCAGAGGGTGGTGTTCCTCTGAAGGAGATGTGCCCATCAGGTTTCTTAGCATTTCATCAGCCTAGGTCTCAGGGAAGGGGGGGTGGGGTGGCGGTGCTTATTAGAGAGGTCTTTCGCCCTAGGGAGGCCACTGTTCCTCAGACGGCTGGTTGTGAGTCTCTCTTTGTGAAGTGGGGACAGGGGGTTCAGATGGGCCTTTTGATAACGTACCTGGCTCCCTGCCACGTGTCATTGGCCCTGTCCGGACTCCTTGAGGTGATAGCCGAGCTGGCGGTTGGGACCCCTAGGCTTTTAGTCATGGGGGATTTCAACCTGCCTTCGCTCGGGGAAACCTCTAGGGTAGCTCGGGAGTTCATGGCTTCCATGACGGCCATGGACCTGACCCAATTAGTTTCTGCGCCTACTCATATAGGAGGACACAAGCTGGACCTGATTTTTGTCTCTGGTCAGTGGTTGAATGACTGTAATTTCGGGGATTTAGTCATTAAACCCTTGTCATGGACAGACCATTCTCTTCTTAGACTGGACTTCTGTACCGCCACCCCCCCACCGCAGGGAGGCGGAGCCGTGTAGATGGTTCTGCCCCAGGCGCCTGATGGACCCTGAGCGGTTCCAGAGGAAGCTTGGGCCATTTCCCGAGACTCTGGCTCACAACTCGCCTGGAGACTTGGTGGCCACCTGGGATAGGTTGGCTGCTGAGGCTCTGGACCGGGTTGTGCCTCTGCTACCTCTGACTCGGCACAGATCCCATCTAGCTCCGTGGTTTGCGGAGGAGCTGCGGGAGATGAAGTGCCGGAAAAGACGTCTGGAGAGTGTTTGGAGGCTAGCCGCACTGAGTCTGACCAAACACAGGTGAGGTCCCACATTAGGACCTACCTTGTGGCGATAGAGGCGGCGAAGCGTTCGCATTTCTCCGCCCTTATTGCGTCAGCAGATAATTGGCCTGCTGCTCTGTTTAGAGTGACCCGCTCCCCGCTGGAGCTGAGAGCGCGGGATGACCTCTTGCAGGGTAGGGCAGAAGAGTTTTCCCGATTCCTGCACGACAAAATCGCTCATTCGGGATGGGCTGGACTCCAATTGGGTGGTCCCGGGGGAGGTGTCCGGGGCAGGTCTTGAGACTATTATCTGGGAAGAGTTTGACCCTTTGACCGCTGAGTGTGTGGACAGGTTGCTGGGGGGGCTGAATGCCACCACATGTTTGTTGGACCAGTGTCCCTCCTGGTTGGTCTCGACCTCCAGGGAGGTGACACGAGGCTGGCCCCAGGGGATTATCAACATTTCATTGAGAGAGGGGTCGCTCCCTACTGCCCTGAAGATGGCGGTGGTGCGGCCCCTCCTCAAGAAGCCAACCCTGGACCCGGCTGTTTTAAATAATTATCATCCAGTCTCCAACCTTCCTTTTTTAGTGAAGGTTGTTGAGAGTGTGGTGGCACGTCAGCTCCCTCAGTACCTGGAGGAAGCGACTTACCTCGATCCATTCCAATCGGGCTTCAGGTCCGGGCATAGTACCGAAACAGCATTGGTCACGTTGGTTGATGATCTCTGGAGGGCCCGTGACAGGGGGTTTTCCTCTGCCCTGGTCCTGTTAGACCTCTCGGCGGCTTTTGATACTATCGACCATAGTATCTTATTGCGGCGGTTGGAGGGGTTGGGAATTGGGGGAACTGTCTTGTGATGGTTCTCCTCCTTCCTCTCCAACCGCTCGCAATTCGTGTTGACGGGGGGAGAGGTCCACCTCTAGGCCCCTCATTTGTGGGGTGCCTCAGGGGTCGGTCCTCTCCCCTCTTCTGTTCAACATTTATGTGAAGCCGCTGGGGGAGATCATCCATGGTTTTGGGGTACGGTGTCATCTGTATGCAGATGATACCCAGCTTTACATCTCCACCCCGGGCCACCCCAATGATGCTGTGGAGGCTATGTCCCAGTGCCTGGAGGCCGTGCGGAATTGGATGGGCGGGAAAAGGCTCCGGCTCAATCCGTCCAAGACCGAATGGCTGTGGTTTCCGGCAGCCCGATATAGTCAGCTGACTCCGTCGCTGGCTATTGGGGGAGAGATTTTACCTCCACAGGGAGGGCTCGCAACTTGGGTGTCCTCCTGGATGCATGGCTGTCCTTAGAAGAACATATTACAGCCGTCTCCAGGGAGGCTTTTTATTGGGTACGCCTGATTTACCAGTTGCGGCCCTTTCTGGATCGGGACGCCTTACGCACGGTCACTCATGCCCTTGTCACCTCTCGCCTGGACTACTGTAATGCTGTCTACATGGGGCTCCCTGCGGGGAGCACCCGGAAACTCCAACTGGTACAAAATGCGGCCGCGCGGGTGATTATGGGCGCGTCACGAAGCTCCCATGTAATGCCTCTCCTGCGCGAGCTGCATTGGTTGCCGGGGGTTTTCCGGGTTCGCTTTAAGGTTCTGGTTCTGACCTTTAAAGTGATCCATGGCATTGGACCAGGTTATCTGCAGGACCGCGTTCTGCCGATGATCTCCAACAGACCTGTGCGTTCCCACAGGGAGGGCCTTCTCTGGGTGCCGTCAGCTTCTATGTGTCATCTGGCGGCCCCCAGGAGTAGGGCCTTCTCTGTGGGGGCCCCCCGCCCTCTGGAATGGTCTGCCTCCAGAGATACGCACTAACACAGACCTGAGAGCTTTCAGACGTGCGTTAAAAACTTGGCTCTTTGAGCAGGCTGGCCTAGGCTGATATAGGATTTTTAATTAAGTTTTACGTTTTAAATTGGTTTTTAATATTTGGGTTTTAATTATCTTATGGGGGAGGGGCAAAATTTTTAACAGCCTAAATTATTTAATCTGTTTTAACTTTTGTATAGTGTATTGGGGTCTGTGATTGGCTGTGCACCGCCCTGAGTCCTTCGGGAGAAGGGCGGTATATAAATATTAAAAATAAATAAAATAAATAAATAAAACGGAGAGGCAGTTTCTGTAAGCAACACCAGAATGTTTCCTTCCTGCCTTCCTTACAGGATTAGGCTAATAATTTCTTCTAACAACCGGTTTTCCGAACTGCTTAGAATGTTAACAACCGGTTCTAGCTAATAGGTGCGAACTGGTAGAATCCCACCCCTGATTAATCCACAGATGCTGTGGTATGCCAATAGAGTAAAAAAAAATAACAGAGAGGAAGTTAGAATAAAGTTAGAATAAATCATAAAATAGACAAATGTGATAAATCTAGGAAATGTCAGATTTATGATTTTGCAACTATTTAATTTTGGAAATCAAAGTAAAAATTGTCAAAATATATAAAAACATTTTAATCAGAATAACAGTATTGGAAGGGACCTTGGAGGTCTTCTAATCTGACCCTTTGTTCATGCAGGAAACCCTATACTGTTTCAAACAAATGGTTGTCCAACCTTTTCTTAAAAACTTCCAGTGTTAGAGTATTCACAATATTGACATTTGGTATTATTAATGTAAATGCCGACAGTCAATATTAATTGTAATAAGAGAATGGTGTTTTTCAGTTCATGTGTAGGAGAAGGAGCAGCAGAATGGGGAGGTAGAGTCAAAAGAGGAATCAGCCTAGAATCTCTACCTGGCCAAAAATGGATTAAATCCAACCCCTCTTGAATTCCATGATCCATTATCTAGAGCCAAAATAGTGGCAACTGGTTCATTGAATAGATTCCTGTGCATAGGCATGAGTAGTAATAAATCAGTTTAATTGTAACTTTCATGCCTGTTACCATGTTATAGTATCCACCAAGCAAATAAACATTGTACAGTACATTTTACCACAAAACCAAAATCTGTTGTTTTTCATCCCTTCTTCTTCCTCCTTATTTTATATACCTCTATAATTTTATTCAGGGATGTGGTGACTCAGTGGCTAAGACGTTAAGCTTGTTGATCAGAAAGGTCGGCAGTTCTGCAGTTCGAATCCCTAGCACTGCATAAAGGAGTGAGCTACTTGTCCCAGTTTCTGCCAACCTAGCAGTTTGAAAGCATGTAAAATGTAAGTAGAAAAATAGGGACCACCTTTGGTGGGAAGTAACAGCGTTTCATGCATTAAGTCATGCCAGCCACATGACCAAGAAGGTGCTGGCTCTTTGGTTTTGTAACAAAGATGAGCACTGCCCCCTAGAGCCGGAAATGACTAGCACGTTTAATCTGTAATTTTACTAATACGCTCTATGAAGAAACCATTGGTCATTTTCCCTTGAAAAAATATTCAGCAATGGCCTTCCAAAATTTCTTTCCAATTATTATTAAGGCTCTCAAAATGAATAAGGTTAATTAGAGTTTTTTGACCTGAACGATCTTTTTAAAAATAATGTCTCTGGTGATTCGCTAATTGCTGTTTCATATCAAGAAATGTCTGGGAAGATAATTGTTGGATGCAAGCAATTTTGAAAAAAAAAAAAAGCCAAAGCAAATTATAGGAGGGAAAATTGGTCTGTTCTGTTTCAATCTTGTTTTGTGTGTGAGAGAGAGAGAGAGAGTGAGTGTGTAAGAGAGAGAAAGAGAGAGTATGAGAGAGAATGAGAGAGACAGAGAAAAGAAGAGAGAGAGAATGACAAAGAGAAAGAGAGAGAATAAGAGAGAAAGAATAAGTAAGAGAGAGGATGTATGTGTGTGTTTACGTGAGACGGGGTAGGGAGAAAGAGAGAGTGAAGTTATTCTTATTAATAAATTATAATGCATGGACATGGAAGGTTGAACTGCCCACAGAAAACTATGTGCCATTGTCAAGGTCAAAGTTTTCCTACTGTAGTCTGTCTGGAGCAGGTCTTAGGTACTGTTGTGGTCTGCTGGCAGCCAGCAGAGACAGCAGCAGAGTCGGACAGTAGGGAGGAACATGGGCCAGTCTGGGAGTTTAGGAAGATTCAGACAAGGATCATGCATCCGATACAGAGACGGGGTCAGGGCCATTTGGGAATTATATGCTGACTCTGGAGCCTCCAGAATCTGACAGCAGTGAAGCAGAGGAACAAGGGGAGCCTGTTCCCAGTGTAAGCATGTGCAGAGCTGCCAGAAGGCAAGAACAGTTAAGACAAAAGGGGCAACTTGGGAGTAAGGCTTGGAAGTGATTGGCCCTCCCATAAGACATAAAGGAGGAGCAAAGGGACAGGAACCTTTGCAGGAAGCAACTTTGTTCATACTGGTCAGTTTGAAACCTGAAGCTCTGTGTTGAATTTATGTTGAATTTGTCCTTATATAACTAATTGGAAATTTAGTCATTGGCAGCATTTCAAGGAAGATAAAAGTGCATCATTACGGACTGTGAATGACTAAAATTCACAGTCGTTGAAATAAAGGAAAAAGGATTTTGGGACTAACGTGTGTTTGTTAGTGTTCCAATAAGCCTTGGTCAGAACAGGTACTGTGGGAAGCACCTCCCTCCTAGAAGAATGAAATAGATTGAGGAATATTTAAAAAGGCAGAATATTATATTTCCCTAAATGAGAAGTGGAGCAGCATGTATTTTTAGAGGCTGGAAGTAGACTCAGTCTTTCTTGCATAAGTGTAAACATATGTAAACATTAACAGAGTTGGAAGGGACCTTATAGGTCTGCTAGTCCAACCCTCTACCCAAGCAGGAGACTATACACCATTCCTGACAAATGGCAGTCCAATCTCTTCTTGAAAGCCTCCAGCAATGAAGCTCCCATAACATCCAAAGGCAAGCTATTCCATTGGTTGGTTGTTCTTTTCATCTATTTGTTATCAAAACTGTGTATTCTTAAAACATGTAGAACCTCTGTTACTTCAAGAGTTTTATAAATTACACTGTTTTTTCAAAACAATTATGCTTTTTTATCAGATTCTTGCCAATGTCTTTCAAAAGATGTTTGATTGAAGGCAGAGAAGTATTGTCTTAATTGTTTTCAGAGCATGCAATATTTAAATCTAGTGCATGAAAAGCATATGTTTATTTAGCTCTACATCTGTACCTTTTCTTCTGTAGCCCACCTAGTGCCAAGTCTTTGGCGTAAAGAGGTTACACCATTTTTCATTAGATCTTTAAGTGGGAAATATCTTTTTAATCTCTCTCCCTCTCTTCTCTTCTTACAATGTCTTCTGCATTCCAAAAATATTGCAGAATGCTGGGAAGTCTTCCAGAATAGAAACGAAAGCTTGGAAGTGAGGGTGAGAGTGAGAGAAGGAGAGCAGAGGAGAGGAAGAAAGGAAAGGAAAGGAAAGGAAAGGAAAGGAAAGGAAAGGAAAGGAAAGGAAAGGAAAGGAAAGGAAAACAAAATTGAACTTTGCTTCCCTTATTTCTCCACCTGAATCATGTGCTACATCTTACTGTCATCTGCGAATAAGACAAAGCTCTCTATTCATGCAAAATAAAGCCTAGGTCTATTACTAAACAACAATACGGTATATAGAAAACTATTGAAGATGGTATTGTAGGAAATATGAGGGTCCCCTTATTATTATGTCCCCTTATATAGTCCCCTTATCTCTTTCTCCTTATGTCAAGCCTGAAATTGACGTATGTGTAGCCATTTTAGCTAGGCTTTTTCTTACTTTCTCTGTGGCAGTGATGGGGGGAAGGGTTTCAAGCTTGCCACATTCCTAGGGGGAGGAGTGGAGATAAAGAAAGTTGTTTAGGCTAGGTGATTCTTCTTCCCGTGGGAAATGAGCTGTCCGTGCTTGGGCCCCTTGAGGTGGAGATTTATGACATCAAGCAACGTTGAATTACTTCTATTGGAAATTGTGACTTTTGGGGGTTCTTTCTAATTTTTAGTATTATGGGGTAATTCCAGGTTGTGTCAGATCCGGAATTCCCATGGACTTTGCCAATTGATGCTTTCCTAAATAAAAGAATTTGTTTTGGAGGATGGACTTTGTTCTTTTCTTTTTAAATGGATTTCATCACTTGGAAACCTGACACCTTATATATAGTCCTCTTATCTTCTTCTCCTTTTGTGTTTTTATGTGTTGGATATGGTAAGAACTTAACACTTATAGCAGGGGTCCCCAATCCCCAGGCTGTTTGTCTGACATTGGTCCATGACCCTCCAGGAACTGAGATATGCAAGGAGTGAAGCCCCATCTGTGCATGCACAGGATCCAGCCAGCATGTGAAGTCATGCTCTCCCTCCCCAGGTCCACAGAAAAACTGCCCTCCACGGAACAGTCCCTGGCACCTGAAAGGTTAAGGTCAGAGGTGGTATTCAGCCAGTTCTGACAGGTTCTGGAGAACCGGTAGTGGAGATCTTGAGTAGTTCAGAGAAGCGGTAAATACCACCCCTGGCTGGCCCTGCCCCCATCTATTCTCTGCCTCCCGAGACCCAGCTAATCATCTGGGTCTTCTTTTGTTACCCTGCACAGGAGAACGGAGCTGGAAAACAGGTTAGTGGGGTAGGGAGGGAGTGGAGATTTTACTGTATCCTTCCCTTGCCACGCCCACCAAGTCACACCCACCAAGCCACGCCACATCCACCAAGCCATGCCCACAGAACCGGTAGTAAAAAATTTGAATACCACCACTGGTTAAGGACCACTAACTTGTAGAATTTAAGTCTAGTAGAATTCACAACTGGGAAATTCAATCAATTCCTGAAATTCATTAACTGATTTGAGGGATGATAATGGTATAAAATTTCCACATATTCGTTGTCCTCAAAAGTTGGCTATAAACAATATATTGAAATCTGAAAATTATGGTATTTTCGATGAAGGGATGCAGTCTACCCCTGTGCCGAAATTATGAAAATAATGACAAGCGTAAGCAAGTTTGTTCCAAGCAGCCTCTAATATATGATGAAGTATCTCTTAAGCAATGTGTTTTATTTATAGAGATACAAGGATAAATCTCAAGTGTAAATACAATGATGCCTTCTGACTTTTATTTATGAGAAGAAGCTCAACTTTTGTCATTAAAGTATCTCTATGATGAATTAACTCTCTTATCATGTAAAATTCAGTACATCTATGAAGTGCTTGGATTCCATTCTCATTTCATTACAACATTATTTTTCAATTTGCCCTCACATTTCTTTAAACCGGTGGACTTTATTTCAGAAACATTTTCCTCATTCAGGTTTTAAACACCTTCTTCAAATATTAAGTTCTATAAAAGATACATTATGTATGCATGTCATATTATATTAATAATATTGTATAATTAATAGATTCCAAACTGTTGTATATATTGGTACAATGTATGACTATTCAGAAAAAAGTTTATATGCAACTTTTCAATGTTCTGGATCTCTATTTTATACCCACCAAATCTTGGCAGCCAGAGTGATGATGATTGATGTTGATTGATGTTCTTCATGGTACTCCTGATCTTTGGAATTGTGTGATATATCAATATGACATTAGTCTGTCCTTTTCCCAAGAAACTCAAAACATTTCATAGCATATATTCTTTACGATTTAAAGTGACTATTGGGATATGTTACAGATTTGAGCTGTTCCCTTGAAAAGTCTGTCCTGCATCATTTCTCAACCCACAAGATTCAAGGCCAATATTGAGCACGCCTGACCCAACACTAGAAATTTGCAGTTTAGGTACTTTAAGAAGTTTTATATTGATGTGTTCAAATAATATGTATATATACAAAAGGTCTACAGGACCCTACTGTTCCATCCCCAATATTCCAATCCTTCAAGAACACTCCAACTTTCCCAAGATGAAAGGTGGAAGAACAATCCTGTCTGTATTCATTTTTCCAAGCATAAAATCCTCTGTGATTGGAATCCTAGTTTATCAAGAAGTCAGGAACTCTGAGCAACAAGAAAAGATTAGAGTGAAACAGGCATAGGATGAGATGGTAGTAATGTCCTTAATCTCAACAGGCTTGGCCTTCAAAGACGGAGACCGTGTCCTATCCAACAAGATGCAGTTCAGTGGTGAAAAAAATAAGGCAGGAATGACCAAATGCATAAATACAAAATAGGGGCTACCTGTCTCAACAGTACTACGTGTGAGAAAGAGAGCAGGGTGTTCTGATGTACCACAACTTAAGGGTGAGCCATCAATGTGCTGCAACTGCCAAAAAAGTCAACACAGTCCTAGGCTGCATCAACAGAGGGCTAACACCAATATCACAAAAAGTGATAGTACCACTTTATATTATGCTAGTGAGGCCACACATGGAATGCTGCATCCAGGTCTGGTCATCACAATACAAAAAAGATGCTGAAACCCTAGAAAGAGTGCAGAGAAGAACAAAGGTGATGAAAGGTCTGGAGGCTAAAACCTATGATGAATGAGAGCACTAGATATGTCTACCCCAAGGGTCTTCAAACTTGGCAAGTTTAAGACTTGTGGACTTCAACTCCCAGAATTCCTGCGCTAACATGACAGGATTCAGGGACATGATAATTGTCTTATAGTACTTGAAGGGCTGTCACAGAGTAGTGCGTAGATAGCATGACAAGACATAACTGGTGCAAGCTTGTTAAAGTGAGATCCAACCTAGAATTAAGGAGAAATTTTCTAACAGTGAGCACAATTAATCAATGGAATAGTTTGCTTCCTGGAGTTGAGGTGCTCCTTCACTGGAGGTTTCCAAAAATAGACTGGACAGCCATTTGACCAGTCTTCTACCTTAAGCAGGGGGGTATACTACAAGACCTATGAAGTCCTTTCCAACTCTATGATTCTTTATTCTATGGAACTCATACCTCCCACAACTGCCCTCTAAGGACTTCATATTCGTACGTTTTTGTACATAATGATGGTTGCATCTTTTTAAGTTCTGTGTAAGATACACCTACTGTATGTGTTAACTTGTTTCAGGTCACATTGTATGTGGGATAACCTAAACCAGTAGTGAAAAGCTCAAGGCCCGCAGGCCAGATCCAGCCCATGGATGCTTAGATCTGGCCTGTGGAGCCATCCTGGAAATAGAGAATTGTGGTGCCTTTTCCAGTGAAAATGGAGCTTGCGAGGGCCACGTGTGGTCCTCCTGAGCTCTGTTTTCAGCTGCAATAGCCTCCTGCAGCCCTCTGCCAGCGAAAACAGAGCCCTGGCAGAGAGCTGCAGGATGTCAAGTTGGCCATGTCCACCTTGACCATGCCCATCCTGGCCATGCCGATGTGACCCTCAATGAAATCGAGTTTGACACCCGTGACCTAAACAAAGGCACTCCAAACACTCCAAAGAAACGTATCACCCAGAAAGATTGATCACAAGTATGTTCTTCCTTACCTTTGTCTATCGCCTGGATTTGAGCTTCTGCGTTTACCCCTAAGTGGTATCTCTAAGACACAGCTATGACTGACACAAGTAAAAGAGCTTGTATCTGTTGGCTGGCAGTATAAGGAAGCTGAAATGCACCTCAGTAGAGCACGAGAGAAATGGATGATTACTAAATCAGTAATACGTAAGCCATTTTGAATATTCATCACCTTGTCAACAAAAATCCAGTATCTTCCCAAATGTAAAAAAGAGAAACTCCATCTCCTCTCACATTTTCTGACACAGTCTATTAAGCTACAGCCTGTTGCACAGCATCGTTCAGAAGCTGCAAAGTAATGTGACTTGACAATTTATGTTACCCTTGTGTTTAAAGCCATTACACATGCAAAGAAAGGAGCCATTGCTCCTATTAATTAAACATTTGTTTAAGGCAAATGGAGGACTCAAGAGTTTATTCTACGCCTACTGATTTCCCTGATCTGAACTGAAATTGGCTTAGCATGGTAAGAATTATATCAGGCGAGACGTTTTGTGGTGAACTAACAAAAACCAAAGGCAGAAGTGGTGGAAAACAATGGGATGTATCTGGGGAAATGGTGACAGAAGAGAACATTTTAGTATGGAAAATATTACTTTCCTGGAGGTAATTTGTCTCCAGAGAACTGCTTATGGAAAATTGAGGTAGAAAGAGTGAAACAAAGTTTTAGCAGGAAAATATCACAATTTGGGTTCAGATGCCCATGGTGACTTTTCCCTCAAAAGTTTTAAACTGTTTTTATCATAATATTTATATATGGTTTTATGTCTACAGTGATACCTCGGTATTTGACTGCTTCAAAACTCATTGAATTAGGTACTTCGTTCAGAGTTTTTGCAGCATTAATTCAGCTCCAGAAAAATAAACACAGATGGCCGATGCTTCATTTAACATCTTTATAAACATAATAAGCAGATTTTACAAACCAGTTGTAGATTTTTCCAACATGGCAGCAGCAAAGATGTTACATGTTCACAGCCTCAGCAGCAACTCTGCAGCTCAGAAACAGACATCAGTTTCACTTTAGTTCAGCAGGCAAGCATTGCACACAGCAGAGGAGAGAAGCAGTTTCATTTCAATAGACAGACTCAGAGCTCCAGAGCTGCAGGGCTTAATAAAGAGCCATGCCTAAGCTAATTCTAGTTTCAGTTTCCAGCCTAGGCTAATTCTAGTTTCAGTTTCCAAAACAGTCCTCGTTGGCTGACTTAGTTGCTATGCCTATTCATTGGCTGGATTTGTTACCAAGCTCTATTCCTGTTCATGAATATACTGACACACTTGACACATTTTGATGTGAAAATGTTGTCCCGGTACTCATCTTTTGTTCAATACTCGATGTCGTGCAATAACAAAAGGGGGACTCTGGAGAGTGGACAGGAAGTCATCCAGGCTGAGAAAGTTGCTGATATAGAAAGGAGAGAGAGAGACAGGAAGTCGTTCCTGGATGAAACAAATGGTCACATGGTAAGTCACGTGGTTTGTTTTGCACTCAGCATTTTTAGTACTCTTCATGCCTCCGAGAACCAATTAAAAATCAGTACTTAGATTACCACTGTATTCGTACACTCTATGAGGGAAATAGATGGCCTTTGAATATGATAAATAAAACAAAAAAATAAAATAAGAAGGGTTATCCTACCCAATGAACTTTGACCTATTCTGCTAAACAGTGCCTGCTCAAGAGAGCAACGCATATAAAATAGAAATGGTCCTTCAGTTGAGGTTACCATCTATTGTTGTTTTAGCCACTTACAACATTCTCCAGATTCCCTGTTACTCGATGCAACAGATATCCTGTTACCTGGTGTTGTTGTGGAAGAAAATACAGGTAGTCCTCGACTTACAACAGTTCATTTAGTGACCACTCAAAGTTACAATGGCACTCAAAAAAGTCACTTATGACCGTTGCAGCATCCCCACGGCCCTAAGATTTACATTTGGATGCTTGCCAACTGTCTCACATTTATGACAGTTGCAGTTTTCCAGAGTCATGTGATCCTCTTTTGCGACCTTCTGGAAAAGAAAGGCAACAGGGAAGCCCGGTTCACTTAAACAACCATGTCGCTAATTTAAGAATGGCATTGATTCACGGAACAAATGAGGTGAGAAAAGTCGTAAAATGGGACAAACTTACTTCATGAATTTCTCACTTAATGTTCTGACCCAAACCTTGTTCCAAGGAAACAAACACCAAACAGAGGTAAAAGCAAAACCTTTTAATGCTTCTCTGCGAATTCTGTTCATTCACAATTAAAAGGCTATTAAAACTAATTGTCTCTGATAAGAATGAGCTTTGCCAAGGTTGCGCAAGGCTGCCAAGAACACTAGATTAAGTTGCCAAGAAATATTCAAAACAAAAAGTCTCCAAACACAAACCAGGATAGTCTGAACGTCCACAAGGCTTGAAGTGCAAGAACTTCTTTGATTCCTGTAAAGAATCCCGGTCTCTCAGGCTAGCTTTTATCTCTTAAGGAAGGGTCCATTACCTTGCAGCCTCACTCCCAAGTCATCAGTGCTGCTGCAGCTCCTCTTTCCTTCGAACAGGCTCCTCGGGGACCTCTTCATCACTGCTGCCAGCCTCCACAATCTCCAAAGGCAGCATTCCACTCTCAGATAGTCCTGGCCCCATCCCTGCATCACATGCAGGCCCCTCATTCGAGTCCTTGCTTTCCGAGGCCTCAGCCATCCACACCTGCTGCCAGTGAACCACAACACTTAACCACATAAATTTGGGGCTCAGTTGTGGCCATAAGTTGAGGACTACCTGCATGCTGCCACAAACGTTTCCAGTCCAAATGGAAAGGGCCTGTACAGATTTAAATATAAGGGACTGGCAGTTATTGATTGTCTTATGTGGCTGTGTTTTGAAAGAGGCAATGATTGGTCCTTTCGCCAAAGGAAATAGTCCCCAAAGGCTCCTTTCCCTCCCAGTCATCCTTTGTTGTAATATTGTAGCCAGCAGCCAAAATAATCCTATTCTGAAAATAAAAAGGAACTCTAAAGAAATGTCTGTATTTATCTAATCCTGAACTAACCCTTAACTCGAACCAACAGATTTCTATGTAGACATTACCCCAAAGGCCTGAAAATCTCTTTATAGAATTCTTTAAACTACAATAGTGCTTCTCTTGTGTGTACATCTTCTCTTTAACTTATATTTTATGTCCTGTTCAGAAGAGACATTTATAATTCTGTTCCTTTTCAACTGGAATAGAGTTTGTAGTAACAATAGATAAATGCACATTAAAGAGTTATTCTTCTTTTTTCTTCTTGAAGTGCCTTACAAGATAGCGTAGAAAGTTAGCACTCACCCTTCTCCTAGAAAAACGAAATATCCTGGGAAATATTAAAAAGGCAGAATGTTTCCCCTAAAAAGAGGAGAAACTCAGAAGCAGAAACTCACCTCAAAAGCAGAAGCTCATCCCCACCTTTGTTAATGGGTGGGCCATTAAGGCCTGGGCCAGAATACTTTACATAACAAAGATCTCCATGTAAAGCTATAGCAATTGCTCGAAAGCCCTTTCAGTGCATCATCATCTAGCAAGGCTCAACCAAGCCTGGCACTCAGGACAGCCTATAGAGTTGCCCCTGCATGGCCTCATGGGAGTCTGACAACCAATCAGAATAAAAGCTCTAATTCAAATCCCAACAAAGGTTATAAAACCCAGGTACTCTCAGCATCTCAGCCCTTTCTTGATCTCTTCCTTCACCTTGAAGCATGTGATCATCCTTTTCATCTTGGAGCTTCAAGCCATGTGGTCCTGCCCACCATTAAACCATCTTTCCAAATAGCCTCCATGTTTCCAGTGTCTTTTTTCCCACTTGGAACTGAAGCCAGAAGGATAATTCTTCCAACAATAGCACGCATCTGTTTCAGTTTTATGAGGCCAGGTTCTCTGCTGTTAACCATCTGGAAGAAATGTATAATTGTCAGAGTTTTCCTGATCCTCAATTATTAGAACGAATCTGTATATTAAAGCTACATATTGACTTATGTGGGGCTACCCTATCTGGAGTTTGTTAGCCCAGATCTAGCAGTATATTATCTTCAAGAATCATGGAACCCATATAACAGTCATAAGCAGAGGTGGTGTTCAGCAGGTTCTGACCAGTTCTGGAGAACCGGTAGCGGAAATTTTGAGTAGTTCAGATAACCGGCAAATACCACCTCTGACTGGTCCCTCCCATATCTAGTCTCTGCCTCTTGAGTCCCAGCTGATCAGCTGGGTCTTCTTTTGTTGCCCTGCACAGGAGAACAGAGCTGGAAAGCAGGTTAGTGGGGTGGGGGGGGAATGGATATTTTACACTATCCTTTTCCTAGAGTGGGTTGAGAATGGAGATTTTACAGTATCTTTCCCCTGCCACACCCACCAAGCCATGCTCACCAAGCCATACCACGCCCACCAAGCCACACCCACAGAACCAGTAGTACAAAATTTTGAATCCCACCACTGCTCATAAGGATAGGTTTTCTACTTCCTTTGCAGTGCCTGAGCAATTTAGAAGATGCTTTAAGTCATTTCTGGGGAAATGGTTACAATCAAAAATATTTATTTATTTATTTATTTATTTATCGAACTTTTATACCGCTCCCTCTCCCAAAAAGGGACTCGGGGTGGTGTACAGCCTACTAAAAGCACATAACTAACATCAGAAATAAATATACTTTAAATACCGTTTAAAAATATATTAAATACATTGGTCCGGCTGTGTCCCCTCCAATTGAAAATTTAGAAATATAAAATCAGGGACTGAATTAAAAGTTAAAAGTATAAAATTGACCATTAAAACCCAATTAAATTTAAAACCAGAACCCAATTACTGGGCCAGGCCAGCCTGTCTAAAAAATAGGGTTTTCACTGCGCGCCGGAAGGTCAGGATATCCGTCATGGCCCGTATCTCCGGGGGGAGATCATTCCATAGGGAGGGAGCTCCCACAGAGAAAGCCCGAACTCTTGGGGCCGTCAGCCGACAACGATCGGGCGGCGGCACCCCAAGCAGGGCAACCCTGTGGTAGCCTACTGGGCGGCGGGAGGTTGACGATGGCAGTAGGCGGTCCCGTAAGTACCCAGGTCCCGAGCCATGGAGCACTTTAAATACCATCAGTACCACCTTGAATCGAATCCGGAAGGGCACAGGAAGCCAGTGCAGCCCGCGGAGAAGCGGTGTTACGTGGGAGCTCCGAGGGGCACCCACAATCACCCGCGCGGCTGCATTCTGGACCAACTGCAACCTCCGGAGACTCTTCAAGGGGAGCCTCATGTAGAAAGCATTGCAATAGTCCAGGCGGGAGATAACGAGGGCGGAAGTGACTGTGCGAAGTGCGCCCAGATCCAGAAAGGGCCGCAACTGGTAAATCAGACGAATCTGATAAAAAGCCCCCCTGGCGATGGCTGCAATGTGTTCTTCTAAGGACAGCCGTATGTCCAGGAGGACACCCAGATTGCGCGCCCTTTCCATGGGGGTCAAAACCTCTCCCCCCACGGCCAGTGAAGGAACAAGCTGGCTGTATCTGGGCGCAGGAAACCACAGCCACTCGGTTTTGGTCGGGTTGAGACGAAGCCTGTTACGACCCATCCAACTCCGCACGGCCTCCAGGCACCGGGTCATCACTTCGACGGCTTCGTTGGGGTGGCCCGGGGTGGAGATGTACATCTGAGTATCATCAGCGTACTGATGGAACTCCACCCCGAAGCCACGGATGATCTCACCCAGCGGCTTCACATAAATGTTAAACAGCAGGGGCGAGAGCACTGACCCCTGAGGCACCCCACACAGTAGGGGCCTCGGGGCCGATCTCTGCCCCCCTGTCAACACAAATTGCGAACTGTCGGAGAGGAAGGAGGCGAACCACCGCAACACGGTGCCTCCCACCCCCAACCCCTCCAACCGCCGCAATAAGATACTGTGGTCGACAGTATCAAAAACCGCTGAGAGATCTACCAGGACAGAGGAACAACCCCTGTCCCGAGCCCTCCAGAGATCATCTACCAACACGACCAACGCCGTCTCCGTGCTGTGCCCAGGGCTGAAACCCGATTGGAGGGGATCGAGATAACTTGCTTCATCCAGGTACTGCGGGTACTGCGGGAGCTGACGTGCCACCACACTCTCAACAACCTTCGCAACAAAACAATTAAACACAGTGTGGAATGATTCATTTTGTTGTTGGTTGTGTCAGGGTTCCTAGTAATACACCGATAGCAAACATAACTCAGAGGCAGGTCTCAACGAATAGTTTTATTTGGATATATCATATTGGCACAGGCTGGTGAAAACTGACTGAATGTTCCCAGGGTTTTCACCTAATTAAAGGTAAAAGTTTTCTCCCTCCCCCAAGAAATCAGTCACATGGTCCAATCAAGTGTCGTTTGGTTGTCTGATAACTTCACTCTTCCCCTCTCTGGCCACCTGTGGGAATGTCCTTGATTCCCAGGAGAAAGTATTTTGTTTTGGCTACAAACCCCAACTATCTCTATCCCCCCCCCTCCCTATCCCCAAGCTCCAGTCTGGCAACACTGAAACGTCAAAATGGCCTCAGTCAGGTCAGCTTCAGGATTGACAGGTTGGTTTGTTGTAATTCTAAATTTTAACTTGAGGAAATCCACTTTGAAAGTGGGGTTCGGCACAAAACACAAAACACAAAGCCATCAATTTTTTTTCTAAAGAGAAGAAATTTAGTGCAAATGTCAGGCTCTAAAAACCAAGGAAGATATGCTGAGTTACTTTAAAGCAGTTTCCTCTATTGTTCCTCACCCACACTATAGACAAAAGTTTTTTTCCAAACTAAAGCAAATCACTTGCATCATAGTTCTCATACACTCTGAGAACTTCTAGAAGAGAGCTGTCTTGATCCGGTTTATCTGACCAAACTATCTGAACTTTGCTGTCTCTTGGTCCTCTGGAATGCAACCCCTCCCTCTTGGGAATCCAGACTACATTCCACCACAACAACCCAGAATTTCAAAACTAATCCTGTACATTTGAAAACACTTCCACTGAGAAGTAGTACCAGCTTATCCGTTTTAGGAGCATATTATATACTACAAACATGTTCAAAGCATTCCAACATCAAGAAAAAGCTATTGTAGATTTCCCATGCAGAAAAAGACTGTTTGGAAGCCCTGTAGATGTTATCCCAAGTTTCAGAGAACAGCAGGGTATGAAGGCAAGAAATACAGGTTTGTTTTCCCATTGCTTTAAGGCCTCCGTCCTACATCTGGGCTCTCTGCCATTTTTATGCTATGGTCATGAACCGTCAAGTTTCTCTGAAGCTCGGCAGTTCTGCCTTCTCTTGGCTAGCTACCAAGAAAGGTTTGAAAAGTAAACAAGCATATATTCCCAAGATGAGATGTTTATTGTTTGGCTTTACAGCCGTTTCCTTTGCTTTCTTTTCCTTCCATCAGTTGCATGTTTTTTTTTTTCCCACTACCACTTCACTTGTAATTTTCCTGACACTTTGTACCGCTTTGATATCTCTTTTTGCAGCCTTTTTAAGATTTTAATCTGAGTTCCTGATAGCTCTTTTTAGTTCTGGGTAAGTTAGCATTTTACCACCAGAACTGGGGGGGTGGGGAAGTATTCAGTCGTGATCAGAAGAGTCTTTGAACATTAGACGATCCTATGCAATGTTATTCATGCCTTAGTCATAATAGTCGGCATAGGGAGGAGGGACAATGAGAGCAACTCAGGGGTGGGCTTCAAAAATTTTAGCAAAGGGTTCTCTGCCCGGTTGCTGGGTGGGCGTGGCCATGGTGAGCGTGGCCTAGTTGGCCTCCTGCACCATGGTGGGGGGGGGGTGTTTGCCTTCCCTGGACTCCAGAGGCTTTCTTTGAGCCTCCGGGAGGGCATAAATGGCCTCCACCGTCTCCAGAGGCTCTCTGGAAACCAGAAACAGGCCCATTTCTGGCCTTCCCAAACTTCTGGGAGGTCCGTTTTTTCACCTTCCCTGAGCCTCCACATGCGCCCTGCATCCAAAACAGGTCATGTGGGGACTCCTGGGAGGGGCAGGGTGGGGTGGACAGGGCCAGCCAGAGTGGGATTTGGGGGTTACTTGCAAGACCGCGTTCTGCCAGTAGTCTCTCACTGACTGGTGCTCTCCCACAGGAAGGGTCTCCTTCGGGTCCCGATGGTATCTATGTGCCGCCTGGTGACCCCGAGGAATAGGGCCTTCTCTGTGGGGGCACCCGCCCTCTGGAATGGATTGCTTCCTGAGTTACAGACAACCACTGACCTGAGAGCATTTAGACGTGCGTTAAAAACTTGGCTCTTTGAGTAGGCCGGCCTGGGCTGATTTTAAATTGGGGTTTTAAATTGGGGTTTTTAAAAATTCGGGTTTTAAAATTGGGTTTTTTATATTTTACTATTGGGGTTTTTAAGTATAATTTTGGTAGCAGCCGTGTATTTAATTTCTTTTAACTTTTGTAATTTGTATTATACTATAGTTGGCTGTGCACCGCCCTGAGTCCCTCGGGAGAAGGGCGGTATATAAATTTGATATCAATAAATAAAAATAAATAAATTGCACAGAATCTTAGCCAGGGGCTATCCTGAACTCCTGCAAACCCCCAGCAGCCCAGCCCTAGAAGCAAACTGTAAACATAGGGTAAAATTTTCAATTATATAACCAATTTGTTTGTTCCTTCAAAAAAATATCAGATATTTTTTACATTTCTTACAAAGTAATTGGGAAAATGCCATGTTTAAATACTAAGAAAAGCCATTATCACATTTAGTTTGATTCTCAGGTGCACTTTAATGAATATAGAGTTTGCGCTTATAGGATGCCATTTTACAGCTGATCCGAAAAGTTCTCCAGGTAATCAGTTAATTGAGATCTCAGCTTACACTTATTAAAGAAGGGAAAATATTAGCTCAGAAATTTGATATGCTGTCAAAGAGACATGTTAATTTAACTGAATGTTACATCAACTTAATGCAGTTTTCAAGTTTGGGTAATTATAATTTCAATTCTCAAGGCCTGAAGCTGTAAAGTTTGAAATGCTAGGAAATCCACAGGCCTCTTTTAACTTATATAAAAAAATATAAAGAAACGATCCATTTGCCTCTTGTATTTTCTGCTCTTTTTAGGTTGGCTTTGATTTACTCAGGTTAAATATAAGAGGCAAGACATAAAATATGAGGGTCTTTAATATCTTTGTCAAAAATCAGACACGATAGAGATAGGGGTGATCTAATCAAATACAGGTAGTCCTCGACTTACAACATTTCATTTAGTGACTCTCTAAAGTTACAACAGCACTGAAAAAAGTAACTTATGACACGACTATTGAATTATCCTTGTGGTCATGTGATCAAAATGTGCCAACTCAGAAAGCTCAAACTGCCCAAGGAGCTGCTGATCCAGTTTTACGGAGGAATTATTGAGTCTGTCATCTGCACCTCTATCACTGTCTGGTTTGGTTCTGCAATCCAGCAAGACAGACACAGACTCCAGAGGATAATTAGGACTGCAGAAAAAACAATTGCTACCCACCTGTCTTCAATCGAGGACCTGTATACTGCATGAGTCAAAAAGAGAGCTGTGAAAATATTTACAGACCCCTCATATCCCAGGCATAAACTGTTTCAACTCCTTCCCTCAAAACGATGCTATAGAACACTGTACACTAGAACAACTAGACACAAAGACAGGTTTCTCCCATCACTCTGCTAAACAAATAATTCCCTCAACACTGTCCAACTATTTACAAAGTCTGCACTACTATTACTATTAATCTTCTCATCACTCCTTATCACCCATCCCCTCCCACTTGTGATTGTATGACTGTAACTTTGTCGCTTGTGTTCTTACGATTTATATGGACTTTTTCCTAGTATGATTTGATTGCTTATTATACCCTATGACTATAATTAAGTGTTGTACCTTATGATTCTTGACTCTTGACGAATGTATCTTTTCTTTTATGTACACTGAGAGCATTTACACCAAGACAAATTCCTTGAGTGTCCAATCACACTTGGCCAATAAAAGAATTCTAATTCTAAAAATTCTAAATTCAGATGCTTGGCAACTGACTCATATTTATGATGGTTGCAGTGTCTGGGATTCATGTGATCCTCTTTTAGGACCTTCTGACCAAGCAAAGTCCATGGGGAAGCCAGATGCACTTAACAAGCGTGTTGCTAACTGAACTGCTATGATTCACTTAACAACTATGACAAGGAAGGTCATAAAATGAGCCAAAACTCACTTAACAAGTTAGAAACAGAAATTTTGGGCTCAATTGTGGTTGTAAGTACAGTATATTGACCCCATCTTCTCTTCTGAGCACCATAACAGAGCATTGGTATAAGTTGAAATGATCTTCTATCTCCAATTCTTTAACATACATAGAGATAGGTCAGAGCTTGTCTGAATGCCTACAAGAATACAAGGATATGTGAAATTCCAGTGAGACCTTATTATGGAGAAACACCACGTGACAAATCAGTCTTGATATGACTGTGTTAACTCTATGACTTTCAAAGCGTGTTTTGAAAAATCCTGAAGTCTCTTGGAAGCTTATCAGAAGTTTTCACAAAATTATCAGTGAAAATGTGCAGGCTGGCTTGAAAGGAAACATGATCACTCCCATTAATCTTCCTCTGCAACTTGAAGTCTAATCTCCCAAACTGTAACTCTGTCAGAAAGGAACATCATGTGTAAGGGATAGTGACAAGTCATATTCTGTAATAAGAAATGTTCTACAGTCTATAAGGGCCTGATACGAAACCAAACCGTTCAGAATAAGAAATGCTGCAACACCTGGCAACACAGAACCAAAAAAATAAAATACAAATTGTTTGGGAGCTGCTTAGTGCCTTTAAGAGGTTAATAAGGTCAAAGAATTTGGCATTAAAATAATGCAAACATAGCTGGCTTAGTAGGGTTATACGTATGTGGCTTACCTAACATTGTTTTTTTTTTCCCCAGTGAGCAGTCACTATGTGCTGGGAATTGAATAGAAGTACTTTATCTGCAGGTCTACAATCAGGGGTGGGCTTCAAAAAATTCAGCAATGCGTTCTCTGCCTGGTTGTTGGGTGGGTTAGACTATGGAGCGTGTGGCCTAGTTGGCCTTCTGCACCATGGTGGGGGAATGTTTTCACCTTCCCCAGGCTCGTTCTCACACCTGCATCCCATGAAAAGGATCAAGGCCCTCTCCTCCCGAGTAGGTAGGTAGGTAGGTAGGTAGATAGATAGATAGATAGATAGATAGATAGATAGATAGATAGATAGATAGATAGATAGATAGATAGATAGATAGATAGATAGATATTTATATACCGCTCCTCTCCCGAAGGACTCGGAGCGGTGTATAGCCATCCAATTAAAATAACATTAAAATATACAAAAATTAAAACTAAATTAAATAACCTGGCTGTAATAAACAGGTTAAAACCCCCACTATAAACCCCAAAATTAAAATACCCCAACTCTCTGAACGCCACTAAGGACCCCCAATTTAAAACCCCAATCTAAAATCAGCCCAAGCCGGCCTGGTCAAAGAGCCAGGTTTTCAAGGCACGCCTGAAGGTCCCCAGGTCCGTGGCTGCACACAACTCCGGAGGCAACCCATTCCAGAGGGCAGACGCCCCCACAGAGAAGGCCCTATTCCTCGGGGTCACCAGCCGGCACATAGATGTCTTTCTTATCCTCTCCTCCCTGCGTGCCCTAGGATAGATAGGGGATGGGCCTGGGTCCTCCTCTTTCTGCTCAGCTGGCCTCTTTCCTTCCCTAGCCTCCTCCACAACCTCTGGAGCCAACTTTCCACTCCCTGTTGACTGTTCCTCCTCTCCCTCAGAGTCAGTCTCCACCAGGGGCATGACATCCAACCTCCTGATTAAAAGCAGGAGACCTTATACCAACCTTGGCAACTTTAAGACTTATGGACTTACTGACTGGGGAATTCTGGGAGTTGAAGTCCACAAGTTTTAAAGTTGCCAAGGTTGTACACCCTCTACTTTATACCATCCCAGTCCAATGGTTGCCTAGTCTGGATTTTATGGTGAAAGACTTATCTTGAGGATCAGCTTGCTAGAGATCTTTGGGTCATAGGCCACAGTTCAACTATTTTATTTGTTTATATAACTTGAGGATTGCAGCCATCCTGTCAAAATGAAGTCAGCCACTCAAGAGATTGAGAGGGGAAAAATTCTCTCCCACATTTTCTCTCTGTTTCTCTTCCAGCTCAGGCTGTATTTTAGATCATCCCCCTGCCTCTTTGAATTTTAGGTCTTCCAACTATCATACAGAAAATAGGCAGGAAATAGAGAAATGTCATTAGTGACATTTCATAATCAGAGCATTTGTGAAGGGTTGTTGTCTTAGCATATCAACTTCCTAGCTCCTGGAGAAGAACTGTGGTGGCGCAGTGGTTAGAATGCAGTATTGCAGAGTGACTCTGCCCACTGCCAGGAGTTCAATCCTGACTGACTCAAGATTGACTCAGCCTTCCATCCTTCTGAGGTGGGTCAAATGAGAACCCAGATTGTTGGGAGCAATATGCTGACTCTGTAAACTGCTTAGCGAGGGCTATAAAAGCACTGTGAAGCAGTATGTAAGTCTAAGTGTTATTGCTATCTCCCCTATGCAGTTAGTGCCTGACTTACATTTAATACATTTAGTGATCATTTGAAATTACAACAGCACTGAAAAAAGTTATTTGCCACTGATTCTCACACTTATGACCGTTGTAACCATCCTGCGATCAAAATCTAGGTGCTTGTCAACTGACATGTATCTGTGATGGTTGCAGCATCTCAAAGTCATGGGATTGGCATTTGTGACCTTCCCAGCCGGTGTCTGACAGCAAAGTCAATGAGGAAGCTGGATTAGCTTAACAACCATATGATTCACTTAACATCTGCAGGGATTCACTTAACAATCATGACAGAAAAATGTCATAAATAGGGTACAGTCTACTGAATAACTGCCTTGCTTAGAACAGAAATTCTGGTTCCCAACTGTAGTTGTGTGGAAAGAAATATTTATTTATTTATTTATTTATTTATTTGATTTATATACCGCCCCCTCTCCCCGAAGGGACTCGGGGCGGTGAACAGCCAATAAAAACACATATACAAGGTACAAAATATGAGACAACATAAAATATTAAAATTTAAAAACTGAAATACAATATGGCTCTAATAAAATATAAGCAAGTCTTAAAAAGATTAAAACCCGATTAAAATTTAAAAATCCCCTAGGCCAGTCTGGCCTGCCAAAATAAATGCGTTTTGAGCAACCGACGGAAGGCCATGAGATCAGGGGCGGCCCTTACCTCCGGGGGTAATTCATTCCAGAGAGGGGGTGCTCCCAATGAGAAGGCCCGCGCCCTCGGGGTCGCCAGCCGTCCAGCCGGCGGCACCCCGAGGAGGCCCACTCTATGGGAGCGTACCGGTCGGTGGGAAGCCGATGGTGGCAGGAGGCGGTCTCGCAAGTAACCTGGTCCCGAGCCATGGAGCGCTTTAAAGATAGTGACCAAGACCTTGAAGCGCACCCGGAGGGCCACCGGGAGCCAATGCAGCGCGCGTAGAAGTGGCATAACATGGGAGCCCCTAGGTGCCCCCATTACCACCCTCGCGGCTGCATTCTGCACCAACTGGAGCCTCCGGATGCTCTTCAAAGGCAGCCCCATATAGAGAGCATTGGCATAGTCTAGGCGGGAGATCACCAGGGCGGAAGTGACCGTGTGAAGCGCATCCCGATCCAGAAAGGGTCGCAACTGGTAGATCCTACGGACCTGTCCAAAAGCCCCCCTGGCGACGGCCGCCACATGATCTTCCAATGACAGCCGTACATCCAGGAGGACACCCAGATTGCGGGCCCTCTCTGTGGGGGCAAGAATTTCCCCCCCCACAGCCAGCGATGGAACCAGCCGGCTGTATCGGGGTGCCGGGAAGCACAGCCACTCAGTCTTAGATGGGTTGAGCTGAAGCCTGTTCCGCCCCATCCAACACCGCACGGCCTCCAGGCATCGGGTCATCACTTCGACAAATATCCATCTGGTTCAGTTCCATGCTGGGAGAAAGACACTGGTAACATGGAGGCTGATTGGAAAGATGGTTTAATGATAAAGCTGAACCACCAGCCACATGGTGACCACATGGAGTTGAGAGTGGGGAGTATTTATACCTTCTCTTGGGCTTTGCACTAGAGCTTCCTGTTCCTCTGAAAGAACATGTATTCTATTGGCTGTTGGAGTCATGTTATATAGGGATCATAGCTGGCTCTATAGGCAAACCTTAGATGTTTGTCTCAGCTAAGTTTGGTTGAAGTTTGGACTGCTCTGAGAAGGATGCAATAATTCCTATTGTGGCTTAATGACTTTTCCCTGGGTTGGATCTTGGGTGATAGCTGCTTCTAATCCTATAATTCTGCCTTTGTTTCAAAATATCCTGTCTCAAATGGATTACCAAATCTCCATTTCTAAAAACTGGACTCAGCATCTGCTGGGGCTATTAAGAAAGACTTGAATGCTGCTTTCTGTCTCCAAGAGCATGTTTCTCCATTCCTCCTTTAGTGAAATATAATATTCTGCTTTTGTGATATGTCCCAAAATATTTCATTCTTCTGGGGTGTTCTGACTTTCTACACTTGCAATCGAAGACCATCTGTACTTTAAACAGATTTCCAGACATAACCCTGTTGGGCCAGTAATTGTCACCCACCAACAAAATATAATAATTGATACTAAACATTTAGGGAATTTTTTTCAACATGTTTTTTTTTTATTATTAAACATTCACTGCATTTCTCCATCAGGAAGTTATAATTACCCGTGCGTATATTAGCACCCATGTAAGCAGAATTCTACTTTTAAACATAAGAAAAGGTTAAAGAGAGGGGGTCCTTTCAGCATATTTAAATGCTACTGATATTTAAATTGTGTGTATGCGTTAGGGCTAAAAATGCAAAGCACACATACACACATCTCTATATCGCCAGCCAAATCAAAAGCTGTCAAAACACTGTGTTGCTTCACACAAGCATTATTCAGAGTTGCTAAAACTTAATTTTTTAAGTAGTTATCCTCTACCTAACCGTCTCCATTCAACTTTTTTAAAAAAACAATAAACCTCATATAGTGTGGTATAGTAGTTAAGCTTTTTAACCAAGGCTGCAAGATCCAGGGTCAACTTTGTTGGAATAACTTTGCAGGGGCAGGGAACGATGGCCCCTTTATGACTTGTAGACTTCAACTCCCAGAATTCCAATTGGCTACTGATGATTGGCCCAAACTAACAAAGGTGGCTTTCATGCTTAAGGTGGGATTAGAACTCACAGCCTTTTGGTTTCTAGGCTGGTGCTTTAACCATTAAACGAAACTGGCTCCCTCAAGGTATAGAGAGGTGTTGTACCAGAGGTGGTATTCAACTGGTTCTGACTAATTCTGGAGAACTGGTAGCGGAAATTTTGACTAATTCGGAGAACCAGCAAATACCACCTCTGACTAGAGATTTTACAGAATCCTTCCCTTGCCACGCCCACCGAGCCACGCCCACAGAATCAATAGTAAAAAAATTTGAATCCCACCATTGTGCTGTACTCATACTCCTGCATGCTCTGAAGCACCCAGAGGTTTCTGAACTGTAGAACAAGGGGTAGGGGACAATGGTGAGAGGTGTGTGATGACATCCTTACCAGTGGTGGGATTCAATTTTTTTTACTACTGGTTCGGTAGGTGTGGCTTGGAGGGCGTGGCTTGGAGGGTGTGGCAGGAGAAGGATACTGTAAAATTTCCACTCTCACCCCACTCCAGGGGAAGGATACTGCAAAATCCATTCCCTCCCCACCCCACTAACCTGCTTTCCAGCTCCGTTCTCCTGTGCAGGGCAACAAAAGAAGACCCAGCTCATCAGCTGGGATTCGGGAGGCAGAGAATAGATGGGGGCGGTGCAGGCGGTATTCTCCAAACTACTTAAAATTTCCTCTACCAGTTCTCCAGAACTGGTCAGAACCTGCTGAATCCCACCTCTGATCCTTACGTAAAAGGTAAGATTTATTTGATTTATGTATGATCCAATTTATACAGCTTTCCAGTTCACCTAAAGCAATCTTGGGCGGCACACAACGATCAGATAAAAACAAAAATACAATATACAGTATAAAAACCCATATTGATAAATATCATAAAAAGAAGAAGAGGGAGGACAATTGAACCATCTGAGTCAGTCTCTGGTTGCCTGTTAGCTCCAGGACTGACCACATAGCCAGGCCTTGAGTACTTTTTGAAATGTCAAAAAGTTATTTAAATAGGTGAGTGGAGGCTAAAACATATGAAGAACAGTTACAGGAACTGGGCTTGGCTAGTTAGTAAAGAGAAGGACCAGGGGAGACATGAAACCAACTATGAAGATATCAGGATGCAAGAACATGAGGTGAGCATTTGGGAGTCATTGAAGTTTGCTGTGGATGTTGCAGGAAGCACTCTTGTGGCGATTAAATCACAGCACTAATAGCAATGGTATTGATTGTACTTTGATAATTTAATGTGATTTTCAATTAGATTTTTTTTGTCTCAGTCTTGCCTCCTTTTTAGAGTACAGTTCTCCTCGTGTTAAATATGTCCTACTTTGCTGTGATTTAAAAAAAAATGACTTCTCTTCTCAAAGAGCAGTATTGAAAGATCTGGAGGTATTTGCCACAAAAGCCTCAAAAATCATTAAATGGAACTTGAAAGGAAATTGATAGTTTCAGTTCAGCTGGTAACGATGGATGTCAAAAAACTTGCACAGTTCCAATTTACATAATTGTATGGATAATCTGTACCAACGTGCAAAGAGGGAGCTCTCTCTCCAAAAAGGATCAAGGAAGACTAGGGCTCTTGACATCCATCCTGAAAGTTTAACCTGATTTTAATGGATATTCTACGTCACGTTGATCCTCTCCGGCGTGTGGCAGAATGGAAGGGGGACATTAAGGCATTTATCTACCAAAGTAAGTGCCTCGATCTGCCACTCCAACCCAGCCTAATGGAAGGCCTCTTTCATTTAATTGGCAGGTGGCTGCTTTTTCCTGCAATCTAACAAGTCTTATTTTTAGAATCCAAAACTTGGCAGCTCACTCCGCCTTCTGCTCACCTGCTTGCCCAACCCTTAGCAAGGTTAGATGTCGAATCAACAGTATCGAATTATGGTGTTATTTCAAAATGGTTTGGACAGCTAGTTTTTAACTTCATTTTAATTGAGTCCTGCAGCATTAGGTAAACCTCGAAACCAGAGTGGGTGAGAACTCACAGAGAGAATTATTTCTCTCTCCAAAAGATAAAGATATCCTCTAGCTTAACTAGATTCCTGTGGATTCGTGGTCACATGGACATCCGTGCAATTTTGTTAGCAACCACACAACGTTTTGATCTTGCTTCTTCTAAGATATATTTCTCTTTCACAGTCTAGCCTCAAACCTCCAGGTTCCTGAGTGGCTTTCTAGCCAAGCATTAACCAGGCCCAAACAGGCTTAGCTTCCAAAGCTAGGCAGAGCTAGCCAGGGGCTATCAAGTGGCAAGGTACCATGCCTCAAATTATAGTTACACTCAGGGGTGGGCTGCAAAAATTTTAACAACGGGCTCTCTGCCTGGTTGCTGGGTAGGTCAGTGTACTGCACCATGGTGGGAGAGGGCTTTTTGCCCTATCCGGCCTTTAGAGGTTTTTCTCAAGCCTCTGGCGAAAATGGCCTCCCTGGGCTCTGGAAGCCAGAAACGGGCCCATTTCCAGCCTTCCCGAATTTCCGGGAGGCCCGTTTTTTGCTCTCCCCAAGCCTGTGTGTGTGTTCCCTGCACTTACCTGCATCCAAAATGGGCTGCGTGGGGACTCCTGGGAGGGATGGGGCAGGGTGGGCAGGGCCAGACAGGAGCGGAATTTGGTGGTTCTCCGAAATGCACAGAATCTTAGCTAGGGGCTCTCCTGAACCCCTGCGAATCCCCAGAAGCCCCACCCCAAAAGGTTCTGATGTTTAAGTTATTTTGAAAACGACATGCTTATCACTATTCAGTGATTTGAAAGATCAAGTACGAAGTATTTATGTTCTGCGTGTGTGTGTGTGCGCGCGCGCGCGCATGCGCGCACACAAGGAATATAAATCCTTCCATTCTCCATCATTTTATCAGAATTGAAGAAGCTTCTTGGATGAGAAGCGAAATGTCTTCAAGGAAAAACAAAGAAAGTCCAGTTGCCTTTTGAAAAAATGGACCTTTGGCCTTTTCCATGATGATCTTTCTTAACCTGGTCTTCCAGATCATCCAGAGGTGCACTTATTAACATTATGACTGAATCTTTCCACCTTGGTTGTCATCTTCCCCTTTTCAGATAACAGATTAACAGAGTTGGAAGGGATCTTGGTGGTCTTCTATCTAGTCCAACCCCTCATCCAAGCAGGAGACCCTACACCATTACTGACAAATAAGTGTTCAATCTCTTCTTTAAGGCCTCCAGGGATGAAGCTCCCACAACTTCTGAGGGCAAACTGTTCCACTGGTTGATTGTTCTCACTGTCAGAAAATTTCTCCTTATTTCTAGGTTGAATCTCTCCTTGATCAATTTCCATCCATTATTCCTTGTCTGGCCTTCGAGTGCCTGGGAAAATAGCTAGATCCCTTCCTCCACTCTGTGGCAGCCCCTCAAGTATTGGAACATTGCTATCATGTCTCCCCTGGTCCTTCACTTCACTAGAGTAGCCATGCCCAGTTCCTGTAACCGTTCTGTGTTAGTCTCCAGTCCCCTAAATTTCCTTCCGTCCACTAAGCACTAAGTTTTTTTTCCAGAGAGCTTGGTCTTTGCTTTATGTAACTGAAGTAAGATAATTTGAGTCATGGTCATTTGTGTCTCTAGTTGGTAAAATTACAACCAAAGTGATAAAGCAAAGAGAAAAGGTCAGAAGGGACAATACAAGCTGTGGCTACAAAAGCAGTTATCAAAAGCATTGACTGCAAGTTTTTCCATCCTGAACTGAATGGATCATTCATGGGAAATGGCAGGCTTTAAACTACACACCTTCATCTGTTCTTTTTCTAGACATTAAAACTCAGCATCTTGCTTAGAAACGGGCCTTTTTTAAAAACAAAAAACAAAACCCCTGCTCATCTCAATGTTGTATTTCCTCTTTTTTTTGGTATTCTTATCACGAAACTTTGAATGCAGGGGCCATGTTTCACTTCTCAAAAGTGTTCCAGGTTCCTGCTGATTTGGAATCTGAAGCTGGCACACGATTGTTCTTGTGATCAGGGCAGTCAAAGGCTTTCAGAAACGCTCTTTGGCAACGGAGGCAGTGGGGGAGGCTCCAGCCTAATTGATCCAAATTGATCCAAAACCGTCTTAACAAAAGCACCAACCTGACATGAAAATTAGGGAATGAATGCCAGAAAGCTTGTGCAAACCCTGCGTTTCCATCATTATTGCCTCTAATTATGCTCTCCGCTTTTAAATAAGCCTCGGGGGTCAGGCCACAGCACATTCACAACTTCCTTTTTAAGTCCCCCTTTTTTTTTTCTTTTGGCAGCAAGAAGCCTATTCAGTCAGACAAAACTTCACATTCTTGAAGTCATTTTGACCCACGAAGGCTGTCAAAGAGGGAGAAAAAAGGATGGAAAATGTTTGTGAAGGTCAGCTGTGCTAATTTTGGGGCCTGCCCATGTCACCACCATACCACAGAAAGCCTGAAAGGATTCTTGGACTCAGGACTAGGAGATCAGAGGGAAGGGGGAATGTACTATGGAACATTGCTGGCCTCACTATTTACTCTGTGCACTTTGGAACATCCTATCCTCAGAGGTGAGGCCAACACCCTCACCCACCTCCAGTCTTCTGGTTTTCCAGAAAAAGTAGATTAAGTTCTGGAGTCACAGCAAAATGACAGACATTTAGTGACTGGAAGTCCATGAAGCAGACACCTAAAAGCAACAATCAAAGGCTTTGTATAGGAACCTACTCGGGTGATTTTGGGGGCTCCTCGGAGCTCCCGTGTTACACCGCTCCTGCGCGAGCTGCACTGGCTTCCGGTGGCCTTCCAGGTGCGATTCAAGGTGTTAGTAGTCACCTTTAAAGCATTTCATGGCTTGGGACCTGGGTACTTACGCGACCACCTGCTGCCACCATCGGCCTCCCGCTGGCCAGTGCGTTCCCACAGGGTGGGCCTCCTTGGCATGCCGTTGGCTGGACGACACCGGATGGCAGCCCCGAGGGTGCGGGCCTTCTCTGTGGGGGCACCCTCCCTCTGGAACGAATTACCTCCAGAGATGCGAGCCATTACTGACCTGCAAACCTTCCGGCGCGCACTAAAAACCCATCTCTTCCAACAGACTAGTCTGGCCTAGTACCAATCATTAGGGTTTTAAAATTAAAAAAAAAAATTCTGGTAATTTTAACTTTTCTATCTTGTTTTTACTGTTTTTCTCAGCCATTAATTTAATTCTTTTAAACTTTTTTAAAATTCTATTTATTGTGGGGTTTTTTATCTTGGCTGTACACTGCCCCGAGTCCCAGAGAGGGGACGGTATAAAAATTTAATAAAATAAATAAATAATAAATAATACTCAACAAAATACACAAAGTACTTTGCTTCCACAAAGAAGAGGGGTTCAACTTATTTTACAAAGCACCAGAAGGCAAGGCAAGGAACAATGGATGGAAACTCATCAAGGAGAGAAGCAACCTGGAATTAAGGAGAAACTTCCTAACAGTGAGGACAATTAACCATTAATGGATTGCCTTCAGATATTGTGGGTGCTTTATCACTGGAGGTTTTTAAGAGGAGACTTGTCTGAAATTGTATAGGATCTCCTGCTTGAGCAGGGGGCTTGAATAGAAAACCCCATCCAATCTAACATCACTCAAAACTAGGCATGCACGCCCCTAACTACCTTTATTCCAACCACAACTGGCATTAAATGCAAGCTACTCAATGCAAGAAGCCTTGTAAATAAAATACTTGAATTTCTCCTCTTACTAAATACAGCTAAATTCAACATTATATTTGTCTGTGAAACATGGCTCGACGCATCTCTCCCTGACTCCATTACCACAGTAAGAGACTATTATATTGACCAATCAGATCGTGAAATCTGTAGAGGAGGTGGTGTTGCTATTTTCGATAAAAAGTCCCTACATCTAAAAAACATCCAAGTTACCCAGGAGCTTGCTATTCCTGAGACCATCGTCTGTGAACTGTCCTTAAATATCACATTTTGTTCTTACTATGTTACAGAGCCCCTGATTATGACATCAAACATGCAAACAAGCTAAATACACTATAACATGGGCAACTTCCTGCCCACACACTTTTATCTTTCTTGGTGACTTCAATCTACCTCATATTAACTGGACCCTTAATGCATGTACAACTGAACCCACACATGCAACCTTCTACAATGCAGTAACAAATCTGGGACTAGAACAACTAGTAACCAACAACATTAGACTTAACAACTGCCTCGATCTCATCTTCTGCAATAATTTGAATTCAATTTATGGAAAACAAATTAAAGAACGCTTTTTCAACAGTGACCACAACATGATTGACTTTTGTCTCAACATACGTCCACGCAAAAATCATCACAGTGACAGAATCCCCAATTATAACTTCAAAAAAGGCTACTATGATTTTATAAACAATGATCTCTCATCCCTTAATTGGCAATTTATATTCTCTGAATGCAATACTGTAGAAGACAATTACAACATATTTTTACTTGAAGTCAAAAGAGTCATCAAACTATATGTACCAATAACAACTCCCAAAACCAGAAAAAACAAATTACCCAAAACAATAAGGAAGCTTCAATCCAAAAAGAAATCACTTTGGCGGAAAAACAAATCTGGTCACGTTGCCAACTTCAAAAGCCGATACAAAAATTTATGCCACCAGATAAAGACTGAATGCATCAATTATCACATGAAACAAGAAGAAAACGTTCTGCGCACCAATTCCACCTGCGCTTTCTACAATTTTGTAAACAACAAACTAAAAGATTCAAGGTCCATCCCACCCTTGAAAGGACCTAATGGTAAAGACTGCAACGATGACACTATTAAAGTCAACCTCTTTAACACATTCTTTGGCTCAGTATTTGTAAACAACAATGGATCATGCCCAGTATTTCCTAGTCGAACCACAAACAACTACAATGATCTAATACATATCGATTTTACAGAAGACAATGTTGAAAAAGCACTACGCAATCTAAAACCATCTCTATCTATTGGACCAGATGGAATATGTGCCTACTTCTTAAAAAAGCTATCCACTGCCATAGCCGAACCTCTAAGCATAATCTTTGAGAAATCTTTCAGGACCAGCTCCTTACCAAAATTATGGTCACAAGCCACGGTCATCCCCATCTTCCAAAAGGGAGACCCCAGCCTAGTTGAAAATTACAGACCAATCTCCTTATGCTGCATCATTTGTAAAGTCATGGAATCAATTATTAACCAATCCATCATCCTCCACTTAGAAACAAACAACCTACTCTCTAATAAACAATTTGGTTTCAGGAAAAAACTATCATATAATCTGCAATTCTTACACTGCAAAAACATATGGACTACACAACTCGATCAGGGCAAAACAATAGATGCAATCTACATAGACTTCTGTAAAGGCTTTGATTTAGTGGTACACGACAAACTACTCCTAAAACTAAAATCTTACAGTATCTCTGGACACCTGCATAACTGGATAGAAGCATTCCTGTCAAACAGATAACAAATGGTCAAAATTGGGAGTGTCCTATCAAATTCTGTACCTGTCAATAGTGGTGTCCCCCAAGGCAGTGTTCTAGGACCAAGTCTCTTCATCCTCTACATAAATTACCTCTGTAATCATATTAAGAGCAACTGCATTCTCTTTGCTGATGATGTAAAGCTGTTCAATACCACAGACAATACTGCTACCCTTCAAAAAGACTTTGGCTATGTATCAGAATGGTCAAACAAATGGCAACTTCAAATCTCAACAAATAAATGCTCTGTCCTACATATTGGCAAAAAAAAATCAGAAAATAAAATACAGGCTGAATAGTCAAGACCTTGTTGATGATCCAAACTCTGTTAAGGATCTTAGAGTACTCATCTCTAATGATCTAAGTGCTAGAGCCCACTGTAACTACATAGCCAAAAAGGTGTTAAGAGTTGTTAACCTAATCCTACGTAGCTTTTTCTCTGGTAATATTACACTACTAAATAGAGCATACAAAACATTTGCTAGACCAATACTCGAATACAGCTCATCAGTCTGGAACACACATTATGTATCTGATATTAACACAGTTGAGAAAGTTCAGAAATATTTCACAAGAAGAGTTCTGCATTCCTCTACTCGTTGCAGAATACCTTATTCCACCAGACTCGAAATTCTAGACCTAGAAAAACTAGAACTATGCCACCTTTGGTCCGATCTAAGTATCGTATATAAAATAATACATTGCAATGTCCTACCTGTCAATGAATACTTCAGCTTCAACCATAACAACACAAGAACACACAATAGATACAAACTCAAGGTTAACTGTACCAAACTTGATTGCAGGAAACACGACTTCAGCAACAGAGTGGTCAATGTCTGGAATACTCTACCTGACTCTGTGGTTTCTTCCACAAACCCCAAAAACTTTAACCTTAGACTGTCTACTATTGACCTCACCCCTTTCCTAAGAGGTCTGTAGGGGGCGTGTATAAGCACCAACATGCCTACCGTCCCTGTCCTATTGTTTCTTTTATTTTTTTAAATTTTTCTTATATGTATCCATGTATTCATAACTATGTTTTTACTTATACCTATTAACTTATAAGCAACTGACAAATTGACAAATAAATAAATGCTCTATATCCACCAGTGGTGGGATTCAATTTTTTTTTACTACCGGTTCTGTGTGCATGGCTTGGTGGGCATGGCAGGGGAAGGATACTGTAAAATCTCCAGTCAGAGGTGGTATTTGCTGGTTCTTCGAACTATTCAAAATTTTTGCTACTGGTTCTCCAGAACTGGTCAGAACCTGCTGAATACCTACTCTGATATCTACCCATCTCAAGGCAGTCTCTGGTAACTGTTCAACAGCTCTTTCTGTTAGGAAATTTTTTACATTGAAAACCTCCAAGATCCCTTTCAATTCTATTCTGATTGAAACATATTCCTTAAACAGGATTTTATTGATCAGCAGCATATTGTTACATCTTAATTTTCACTCATTTTTATTTATGTGAAACTTCTGATCAAATTCTGTGGCTATTTTTTTCCTGGGCAAGGATTTGGACTAAAAACCCTCCAAGATTCCTTCCAACCTATGATTCTACAATTAGCATGAGAGTCTAAGAAGGTGATGCAGCCCTGGGGATGGCTGGTGGCTTGCGGGCACTCCCACATTAATCTTTTAGCCTTTTGAATTTTTAACTTTGATTTTTATTCTAACTTGTAAGCTTTAGCCTCTTCTTAACTTTCTTTTCAATGTGTGATTTTATTCATAGGTGTTGAAGTATTCCTCATTAGGAGGATGACTGCTCTCAGAGAAACGTAGTGAGAGAGGTGTTGAATAATATACAACTAGCATACAGATACACTGAATAGTAAAATGTTCTAGTAAACGGTTAAGCAAAGTCCAACAAACAGTCCAAGTCATACACAGTTAAAACAGTCAGTATTCAGTCCAGGGATAATCCAAAAACAAAGTTCAGTATCATAAACAAAGTTTAGTAAACCGACTCATAGCAATCTGAGCAGAACGACAATCACGCATAAGGCAATAGGGAAAATGCAAGAACTAACAAACCAGGTTTCTGGCTCCATCTTATGGCCATTGGAGGAACCACACCCAATTACAATTACAGCATTCCCCTAAAGAGACAACATTAAATGACTATCCTGGTTTATATATTGCCAACCCAACTGTTAGGTGACTATTATTCCTAGCAATAGGGTTATATTTGTTCTATTGAACTTATTAATTCAATTTCTATAGCCGACCAACTCAACCAAGTGATTCTAGGTGGCTTAGAATTCCAAAATTCTAAAACAGTTTAAAAGAGATTAAAGAAATTAAAACAAATAAAAAACACCCACATAGTAAATAAGTATAAACAGCAGCCATAATGGTTAATCAACTAATAGTAGAGCCAGGTAATATGGTTCTAGCCATAACCATATTTCTATGGCTTTATTAGAAAGTAGTAACCATATTTATGTTTTCTTATATTGTTGTAAACCACCTAGAGTTATTCTGGGTGAGATGGGCAGTGTAGAAATTTGATAGATAGATAGATAGATAGATAGATAGATAGATAGATAGATAGATAGATAGATAGATAGATAGATAGATAGATAGATAGATAGATAGATAGATAGATAGACAGACAGACAGACAGACAGACAGACAGACAGACAGACAGACAGACAGATACATACATACATACATACATACATACATACATACATACATACATACATACATACATACATACCATACGTCTTTTAGGTAGTTTCTGCTGCATTTCTGTTAACACCAGGGATGAACAACTCAATGTCCAAACATTGGAGATCTCAGAATGTAGATAAAGCAACTAAGGTTTATTTATTTATTTATTTATTTGTATTTATTTATTTATTTGATTTGGTTGGTTAGTTAGACATCACTTGCCTCTAGGCTTCACCCAATATAAAAAAGAGTAATCAAGGCCAGGAAGTTGCAGTTCCTTCGATCCTGATTCATACCATCACTTCCTTTTTCTTCTCCTTGTCCATCTCACAAATTCAATGCCTATCAATACAGAATTGTCAAAATAAGACTGCAGAAGTGCATTTGGTGAAATCACTACAAAAACAACCGAAAACATTCTCATGTTTTCAGCCTTTGTAATTACCTACCAGGACATGCCTAGGAATTTCCCAGACATTGGTTAGAAAATCCATTTCATGGATTATCTCTTCCTGAATTTCTCCCCTCATGCAGCCTCCGTCAAAGGGCTCCAGACTAAATATTGGAATAATTCGTTTCCATAACATATATCAAATGGAGGATTCAATTCTCCTTTTGTAATTGTAACCATGTCCTTATTAAACCAAGACAATAAAACATTGGGGTGATGATGTTGATGCCTGACTCCCAACTACTCATCTATCATCATCATTATCATCATCATCACCATCTGGAAGGGATCTTGGAGGTTTTCTAGTCCAACCTACAAGCTCTCTTCCAGATGATGATGATGGAGACCCTATACCATTTCAGAAAAGTGGCTGCCCAGTCTCTTTTTAAAAGCCTCCAGTGATGGAGCATCCACAACTTCTGGAGGCAAGCCATTCCCCTGGTTGATAGTTCTCACTGTCTACCAATAGCATTTAGACTTATATACTGCTTCATAGTACTTTACAGCCCTCTGTAAGTGGTTTACAGCATCAGCATTCCACCTCCAACAATCTGGGTCCTCATTTTACCGACTTCAGAAGGATGGAAAGCTGAGTCAACCTTGAGCCAGTCAGAATTGAACTCCTAGCTGGTGGCAGAGTTAGCCTGCGATACTTCAATTTTAACCACTGCGCCACCATGGCTCCCGTTCAATCTAAATCTAAAAGTTATTTATTTATTATTTTGATTTGTATACCGCCCCCTCTCCCAAAAAGGGACTCGGGGCGGTGAACAGCCACAATAAAAACATACAATCAGAAAAGTTAAAAAAGAGTTTAAAAGTTAAAAAAAATTTAAAAGTTATGAGTGTAGTCACACAAAGCATTAAATCAAAACTGAGCAAACGACATTACTGCTTAGTAGAATGCATGAATTCAAGTGTTATGGTTACTGAATCATGGCAAAATGGCCATAGTATGTTGAATGACCCAAACAATTCTTATTCGTGCAACTTAAATTTCATGCAACTTTTATTATGCTGACTGACCATAGCTTTGAAATGACCAGATAAGAAAATCCCAGGGCAATATTCCAGAATCCCAGGAAAATATTCCGGAATCCAGCTAGTCATAAGCAGCAGACCTCTCCATGATGTTAATATTATCCAGATAGCTTTAAACATACAAGAAAGCATTGACAAACAACAAAGCAAGAGAATACATTCATAAAACAGAGAGAGAAAAAAAAACTTTAACAGCTCCTCAAGCTAAGCTATACAGTTCACTACAAGTCCATTCTACTGGGCTCAGAAACAAATGAGAAGCCAGAATTGGTATTTTTGCTAATGGGTTACATGTCCCCAGTAAAGAGAACCTGTTAAAATCTTAGTTATCAACTGAAGTTTCTAAGCTTTTTATTAAAAGCAACCTCAGAGAGAATTCATTGCAGTCATCCAAATACAATGCAATTAAAGTAGGAACAGACAATGTGGGTCCCATAGCTACCAATGCATTTGCCAATTCTGACTTTGCCATCTGCTCTTTGAATTCAATTTTTATGACCTTTTTTAAAAAAAAGAGACATTGGCACTTTGGAACTGAAAATGTCACTTCCAATATTTCCTATTTTCCTGCGCTTATTTACAGTATTTACATATTTGGACAATATTTTAAAATGAAATAACGGATGAGTGCGGGCCAATGATATTTGTGAAGATCCTCACCTGTCTCTCTCCCACCTCCCCACATACACTCCTAAAGATAAAACTGAGCTTTCTACAACATTTTTGGAAGTGTTGGACGAAATATTCATCTGGTAGAGTTCCAAGCTGGGAGAAAGACACTGAAAACATGGAAGCTGATTAGAAAGATGGTTTAATGATGAACAGAACCACATGGGTTCTGATGCAGCTGCCCACATGGAGTTGAGAGTGGGGAATATTTATACCTTCTCTTGGGTTTTGAACTTGAGCTTCCTGTTCCTGTGCAAGAACATGTATCCTATTAGTTGTTGACTGACTCCCATTGTGCCATGTACAAATCTTAGGAGTTTGTCTGAGCTAAGTTTGGTTGAAATTTGGTCTACTGATGCAATGAAGGGGCTTGTTGGGCAATTCCTATTGTGGCTGAGGGCTGATCCTACCTTGTTCAGACCTTGTTGCAGGGAATTTGCTTACGAATAGAGCTAGCAATCTCTTTATCTCTTTAGCACTGACATCTGCTGTGGGATATTAAGGAAGATGGGGGCTGCTTTCCAAGAGCATGTTTCTCCATTTCTCCTTTAGGGAAATATAATATTCTGCCTTTTAATATTTCCTAAAATATTTCATTCTTCTAGGAGAGAAATGGATGCTAACTTTCTACAGAAGGCTACAGAAAATACTGTGGAGAAACTTCACAAGTTTACCTTCTGAGAAATTGGTGTTCAGTGAATTGGCTAAAGTTACCTTGATATCTATTCAGGAACACTCACTGTCATATGGCTACTATTTTGTGAGAATATTCTCTCTTTATATTTTTAAATTTATGCTACAATTTTGTAAGCTACCCTAGGAAAAAATAGTTTTGATGGATGGCGTGTAAATTTTAAAAAAGAGAAAGACATGTTCTCAAAATCCCAAATGCATTTACTTGTTTAACTTTTAATCCCACCTCTATTATGTTGTACATAGCTCAAGGTGGCGAACATACCTAGGAAGAACATATCCTTTCTTCTATTTCCCCCCACAACAGTGAGGTGGGTTGGGCTGAGAGAAGGTAACTGGCC
Organism: Bungarus multicinctus; assembly: GCA_023653725.1. Classification (NCBI taxonomy): domain Eukaryota; kingdom Metazoa; phylum Chordata; class Lepidosauria; order Squamata; family Elapidae; genus Bungarus; species Bungarus multicinctus. The sequence continues at coordinate 120,449,074 of CM042842.1, read as the reverse complement.
CAAAGTCACGCAGCAGGCTTTCAAACCTAAGGCAGGACTAAAATTCACAGTCTCCTGGTTTCTAGACCTTAACCACTAGGCCAAATTAGCTCTGTATGTATAAAACATTTGTATAATACAAATATGTCTATTGGACTAGAAAAAATTGCCCATCAAAATTGAAGCATACGTTACTATAAGCAATTTTATAATGTCCATGAAAGGGATGAATTTGTAAGCTATCAACTCTTGCAATTATCCATATTTAGGGCAGAAGTCAGCAACATCCAGTGGAATGTAATTCTGCCAACCAATCACTGTTCAACCTAGGGTGGATTAAATTTAAAAAGTTTTGTTCACCTACTGTCTTTTACTATCAGGCACAGATCAAATGTTATCCATTTTGTCAACATAAAGACTACATAGATTTATCTTGTTTTCATTGGAAAGGGAATTTATGCATCTGTCTTTAACAGATAGGATTTATGTTTTCAGAAATGCTGAATTTTCAAACATTTGTCCCAAACGTGTTTTTTTTAGCAGGCAACTGGACTTTCTTGTTTTCTCTTTCAAAATTTTCAAGAAAAATTGCAGACTATAGGAACCAGAAGCACTACTCAAGTGATCCTGAGGACGCAGATAAACCTCCAAGTGCTTCAACTACCCTCTAAAAAGATGCAGATTACCAGCTGTCTGCAAGGACTATAAACCCTTCCATTCCCTACTATACTGTCAGAGCTGAAGAAACTTCTTGGATGAGAAGCAAAATGTCTTCAAAAGTAAAAACAATAAAGTTCAGTTGCCTCCTGAAAAAGTACCTTTGGAACAAACCATGACCTGGATGACTGAGAATCTCTACAGACTTTCAAACATTTGCTTCCTTTATCTTCCCAGCAAAGCACTGGAACAGACTTCAGTCTAGCTTGCAGTGGTCTTCGTTCTATGATCAATTCTGAATAATGTCCATTGAACCTCTGAACCCCATGGAACTGTGCAAGATGGTGGACATGGTGTAACAAGACAAATCGCACCCTTTTTACATATGCATCAATACAAGTTAAGGGTATCAGTGCAAAAGCTTGCATCACGATGTTCCATCTGCCATTTTGAAGATTTTGGAAATCCAGCTCCCATGAATGCTGTGGACTCAATTGGTAGAGAAATGGCTATAAAATCAATGTGTTGGTCTCTCATCCCACTCTTTTCCCTCAGCTAATTCCCTACATGAAGAGTCCTCAACCTTCCAAAGCTTGCAGTGATTCTTAATAAAGGATTTTTTTTTTCTCAGAGTCAATACAGCTACTGCAATACTGCAGTTTCTTTGTCATAATAGTACAGTTACAGCAGCCTGGCTTTCTTTTGTCTCAATGGAGCAAATACATAATCATTGACACCCTGGAAATTGTTTGAAATTTCCAAACAGAATTCAAGTAGTGGACTTATTGGAAAAGATCCTGATGGGGGGGGGGAGACAAGAAGGCAAAAGGAGAAGGGAATGATAGAGGGTGAGATGGTTAGATAGTGTTATTGATACAGTTTGGGCAGAATCTGGGAAATGGGGGAGGACAGGGGAGCCTGGTGTGGTATGACCAATAGGATTGCAAAGAGTCAGGCACAACTTTGTGACTGAACAACGACAATAAATTGGAAGAAATTTGGGTATAGGCAGTGGTGGGATTCAAATAATTTAACAATTGGTTTGCCTAGGGTCAGGTAAGCTGTTGTGGGAGGCATGGCCCATCCCCATCTTCCAGCTCTGCCACACATGCGGGATGAGCCTCTCGCGATGGCCAACCTGAAATTCCCCCGCCCCCCCGCTATCAAAGTAGATCCTGGGCACTGCACTGCAATGGAGAAACAGGAAACAGAGCAGCTGGCACAAGGAGAAGAGAAGGAGCAGGAAGTAGAAAGAAGGAAGTTGGCCTTTTCCTTCCCTCATGCTGGCCCATTTCTCCATTGCAGTTCAGCACAGCACCCAGGATCCATTTTGATAGTAGGGGGCAATTTAACAACTAGTTCTCCTGAACCAGTGCAAACCAGCTGAATCCCACCATTAGGTGTAGGTTTCTAACAATCCGTAACAAAGACTAAGAAGATTTTTGCCCTCAAAGTGTTAACATTTCATAGCTTGAAAAGAATATGAAAAATAGTTTCAATTAAATATGCCTTTCTGAAACCCAAAGAACGCTCATATAGATTCAGCAACTTCCCCAAATTTCTCTTATTTTTTAATGTCCAGTAATAAAAGTGGATTTTGGATTTATTTCCAGAGTTATTTTGTGCTTTCTGGCACTATTCCAAACCAGGTTGGCTCAGAATGGTGCCAGAAAGCACTAAATAAAACATTTGTTACTGGGAATGACTCAGTAGCTACAGCAGGATTGAAATATGATGGCACAGTAGGGTGGGGTCAAGATCAAGATGGTCTCATTGGATATGCATTCTGTGAGAAAATATTCTGACAGATCTTTGTATCTGTTTAACCTGTAAAAGAACTTAGATGAAGAAAAAGGGAAGAAATAAATCAGCTTATATCTCAGCTTAGAGTCATTATAGAAGTATGTAATTATTGTCCTTCACAGTTAAAGCTCTGGTACTTGTCAACATTTTGTAAACTGGGGATAAAGAATGTCCATGATGGAATTTGTGTTATACCACTGATGGAAATTACATAGCTTGTCATAATTAGTTCTCTCTTGTTCTGCCCTGCAGAAATCCATGTCATTTTATAGGATTATCTCTGTCCATCTTCAGAGCTATTGAATTCAGGCTCCCATGTTTGAATGTCGTGCCTGTTCTATCGAAATTGACACCTCAATATATTCATTTCTCTATCTGTTAACATCCTACAATTTTTCTATGAGCAAGCTGGACAAGTGAAATTACAAGAACAGTTACCAAGGGTTGCTTAACCAGAATACCTGTGGGTATAGCCCAAAAACAGAATTTTGAAAATCTTTAGCAAAGCTTGGTTACCACACGGCTATACCAGGGGTGGTATTCAGCAGGTTCTGACCAGTTCTGGAGAACCGGTAGCGGAAATTTTGAGTAGTTCGGAGAACCAGCAAGTACCACCTCTGACTGGCCCCTCCCCCATCTAGTCTCTGCCTCTTGAGTTCCAGCCGACTGCTGGGTCTTCTTATGTTGCCCTGCACAGGAGGACGGAGCTGGAAAGCAGGTTAGTGGGGTGGGGAGGGAATGGGATTTTGCAGTAACCTTCCCCCAGGAGTGGGGAGGGAATGGAGATTTTACAGTATCCTTTCCCTGCCATACCCACCAAGCCACACCCACAGAACCGGTAGTAAAAATTGTTGAATCCCACCACTGGTATAGCCATGTGATTACCCCAGCTTTGCTAAAGATTTTCAAAATTCTGCTTTTATAACCTGCAATAGCAGCACATTATTTTGAATCCTTGTGGCAATTGTTTCCCAACCTGGTCTCCCTCAAAGAGCTGACATCAGTTTCGAAAACCACTCAGATTTTTCTCTTGGCCCCATCTTATATCACACCGAATTAAGACAGGCTCTTTTGAGCTCAAAGAACCAAAGTACTTTGGTCCCAAACCAGCAGAAGTCTTTGAAGGTCACAATCAGCACTTTGAATTTCAGAAACAGACTTCATATCCTGGCTGTAAATTAAGGCTTTCCAGATTGAACTTTTTATGAAGGAGTTGGCTTCTTTTGCAGAAGGTTCACAGGCCCAAACTTGACAGGCTGAATTATTTGACTGCCTCCTACCGTGACGCCATATTTAATAGATCTGCCTGCCGCAGTTCATAGCAATTAAAGCTTATAAATGTGTCTACATTCCAAGGTTTAAATCCTAGACCTTTTCTTTTTGAGTCAGCCATGATATTTTATCTCTCTTTTGAAGCCATTGAAGACAGCTGCAGCTGATGTATATAGACATAATAGTTGCTTTCAGCCTAGGAATTATGGGTTTCCAGCTTGCCAGTTTCTTTCACTCTTGATGACATATCAAGAAGACTTTTCCTTGTCCAGTGGCAGTAACACTTTCTTTCTTAGCCATAAGTCCTGGATAACTGGAATTTGGACGTATATTATTTCTAAAAAAATCCCACATATAAACTTCCTGTCCAGTTGGTAGATCTGGCCACTCTCTTGCTGTGCAATCTTCTTCATAAGTAGAATATACAGAATAACAGAGTTGGAAGGGACCTTGGAGGTCTTCTAATCCAAACTTCAAATACTATTTTAGACAAATGGCTGTCCATTCTCTTCTTAAAAACCTCTAGTGTTAGAGCACCCACAACTTCTTAGGGTAAGCTATTCCACTGATTGTTCTCACTGTCAGGAAAATTCTCCTTAGTTCTAGGTTGCTTCTCTGTTTGTTCCATCCATTGCTTCTTGTCTTACCTTCTGGTAGTTTGGAAAATTGGTTAACTCCCATCTTCTTTGTGGCAGGCCCTCAAATATTGAAACACTGCTATCATGTTACTCCAGTTCTTCTTTTCAGTAGACAAGACCTGCTCAATTCCTGCAACCATTTTTCATATGTTTTAGCCTTCAGCCACAATCATTTGTATTGCTTTTCTCTGCACTTTTTCCAAAGTCTCAACATTTTTTTATATTGCGGTCAGAGGTGGGATGCTATCGGTTCTGCCCGGCTCTATAGAATCGGTAGCGCTCCATGGCTTGGGACCCGGGTACTTATGGGACTGCCTGCTGTCACCATCGGCCTCCCGCCGGCCAGTGCGCTCTCACAGGGCGGGCCTCCTCGGGGTGCCGGCAGCTGGGCAATGCCGGCTGGCGGCCCCGAGGGGGCGGGCCTTCTTTGCGGGTGCATCCTCCCTCTGGAATGAATTACCACCGGAGACGCGAACTATCCCTGACCTGCGAACCTTCTGGCATGCATTGAAGACCCACCTTTTCCAACAGGCCGGTCTGGCCTAGTATCTTTGGAATGGTTTGAATTTTGTAACTTTTTTACCCTGTTTTTATAGTTTTATTATCGTTATCTCAGCCACTAATTTAATCTTTTTAATCGATTTTAACATATTTATATTTGTAATTATATTTGTAATTGTGTTGTTTTTATTTGGGCTGTACACCGCCCTGAGTCCCAATTTGGGAAGAGGCGGGAAATAAGTTAAATAAATGCTAAATATTGAAGACACCAAACTGGTTCTGTGTTTGCTGCTGTTTGGCCCACCCACCCGCCTGGGCTCTTACCTGTCCTTTATTTCCTGCTTTTTCAACTTCAGCTGCTTTGCACGGCACAGCTGAGCTTGAAAAAACAGTAAAAAGTGGCTTTTCAAACGCTGCGCACTTGCGCACAGCACTTTTCAGCTGTCCGGGTGGAACAGCTTAAGATTTAATAAACACATGCGCAGCACAAAACATAGTCACCGAATCAGTAGTAACACCAGTTGAATCCCACCCCTGATTGTGGTGACTGAAATTGGGTGCAGGATTCCAGGTGTGGTCTTACCAATGTATTATAAAGTATCACTTCTCATGATTTTGATTCTATCCCTCTGTTAATGCAGTCTAGGATTGCTTTAACATAAATATATTTATATCTCCAATTGACAACCTTCCTTTAGGTTTTATCTATAGTGTCAAAATATTCCCGTTTCCTTAATTCAGTTCCAGAGCATATAAACAATCAACTTAATTTATTATTTCCTTAATCATTATGTGCAGGTGGCATTTGGTTAATGATTAGCAATACTGCCAACAGCAGGGCTGTCAAATTCCCGGCCTATGGGCCAGATGGTTTAGCGAAGGGGGAAAAAGTCCCGATACGTCATGTGACATCGCCATGATGACGTGAGTTTGACACCCTTAGTCTACAGAGAATGGAAGTAAGCCTCACCACAGACTGAGCATGTAGTGAAGATAAATGCTTTCTTAATCTTACCCCAATCTTCTTTTACAGGTATACATAGCTACAGTACTGTATTTGTTGTGGCATTAGTGGCAGAATTTACACCAGTAAAGCTAAACAAAACTGTAATCTGTTTAGTTTTGGCTTAGCATGGTCTGTGAGCCCAGACACACTGATTTGCAAACCACCTTGCGTGGCTTATCACGGGTGAGCTGAGTCTAATATGGCTTATTCAACAAATCATGATTAAAACAAACCATGGCTATAGCAGCAAGGAATGCATTTTTAAATGCTTTCTCTCATATTTTTAATAAGGTACAACTTCACCCTGGGCTAAGAGGATTTCACCTCAAGGGATTCCTTTAGATTTGAAGAACAGTTTCCCCAAATCAATACATTTTCAAATGGGGGCCAATGACCAAAGGAAAGTTGTAATCAAATTAACAAGTGAAAATAATTAAACTGGAAGGGAGAGGTAGAAGTCAACAAGTTTTAGAACATGAAAGGAGAACTGAGAAAAAGACTGATGTGTGTTTGTATGAATTTTCAAGTCAGTTTTGACTGCAAATACCTGCCTAGAGTAATCTTTGTAGTTTGAGGGGTGGGGGCAAGATTTTTAAAAATGGTTTGTCATAGTCTTCTTTTTAGGGTTAAGAGAGAGTAACTGGTCCAAGGTCACCCAGCCAGTTTTATGCCTAAGATAAAACTAGAACTCATAGTCTCCTAGTTTCTTTGATGCCTTAAATATATGTATCAAACTGGCTCTCTTGATTCACTTATATAATGATGCATTATATATTTATGAAACAAAGAGAAAACCCATTTCTCCTCAATACAAGATTCTACTTTTTCAGCCTTTTCAATAAAAAATTAATTCCTGCAGGAAGTGAGACTACTTATGTTTACTTCTCTCTGGGTGGCCTTAGCTACTGATCAAACAATTAAAACTTAATTAGGCTTCAGATGACCCATAACAGCAGAGGCAGAAAAAAACAAATACATTGTTCAAACTTAAACTCATCTTCCCAGTTTTACTGATATCAAATTCCTGTGGCATGAGCAAAAAGAGGAAAACGATAAATGTTTACCCCTGATATAAAACCTTATTCAAACTAATCAAAGATGACAATAGAAACAATTTTACAAACAACTTCTTTAAGATTTCAGTGGCTTGCTATTTGCAAATAACAACAAAATATTTCATCTGAAAGGCCTCCATAGTCATTGACTTGAAAGTGGCAACTCACCCATCCAGGAGATCAAAGCCCCTTTGTATTTGCATACATTGCATGTGAAGCATATTTAAAAGCGGTGGGGCTTCAATTACCCTGTTGCTACAAATCTCTTGATTTTGGGGTGGGTGAAATATTTCTGCTCCCAATAGCAGTGCCTTTCCTTAATAATGTCATTTCAGTTTGATTTCTGATTGGATGGGGTCCCATTTTTAACTAATTCAGAGAGCATTGCCTTCTCTCTCAATTGACTTTATTGATAGTGCATCTTACACAATTTTCCTTGGCTGGCTAGGGAATTCTGGGCATTGAAGTCCACACACGTTAAAGTCACTGAGGTGGAGAAACGCTGGTCCATTTTCTTCTGTATTGGTTACAGCAGGGATCTCCAACCTTGGCAACTTTTAAGACTTGTGGACTTCAACTCCCAGAATTCCTCAGCCAGCATGTTGCTAAAGTTGGAGACCCCTGGGGTTATAGTCAAACCAAGGATAAATATAAAGTTATCAACAAGACAGATTGGAATTTAATGAAAGGATGGTGCTTAGCCAGATTTATGTCCTAAAGTAATTAAAATTCCTTACTGATATTATTTTAACTTTTAAAAAATGTATTTGCGATTTACTTTTGGTAAGTATCATTCATTTTCTATTCTTCATTTGGTAGCTCAAAACTGGTGTTAATGAAGTTCCTGCATTTATTCTTCCTTTTACTTACTTTAACTCAAATGTTTTTATCAATTTCACTATCTCTTGGATGTCTGCTCCGAGATGTATATTTTAAGCATATCATGGAAATCCTCGTCCATTTCTCTTTCTTCCTATTCAACAAATTGCAACCTGCAATCACTATATTCTGATCCTGAGAATCAGCCCACCAAGCCTCAGTCAACCTTATTAAAGCACATGTTGTTAAACGACAACAGCAATAGCACTTCGATTTATATACATCTTCATAGTGCTTTACAGCCCTCTGTAAGTGATTTACAGAGTCAGCATTTTGCCCCCCCCCTCCCCAACAATCTGGGTCCTCATTTTACCAACTTCAGAAGGATGGAAGGTTGAGGCAACCTTGAGCCATCAGAATCAAACTCCTAGCAGTGAGCAGTGAGTCAGCCTGCAATACTGCATTCTGACCACAGCTCTTAAATGCTATTTGTTTTAATGTTCATGTTTTAATATTAGTAACTCTTCACATTTTATATATTGTTTTTATGACACTGTAAACAATGAAAAGTATAAAAGTAATGTTTCTTGTTGTGGTAAGAGATAAGCACATCCTGTTTAATTCCTTTTAATTAATCTTATTAGAAGTTTTAGAGACAACATAAAAACCAACACAAGTCAACACAAAATAGCAATAGAACTTAGGTTTATATACTACCCTATAGCGATTTACAGCACTCTCTGGGTAGTTTACAATATCAGCAACAATCATTTTACCAACCTCGGAAGGATGGAAGGCTGAGACAACCTTGAGCCTGTCAGGATCGAACTCCAGACAGCAGGCAGAGTTAGCCTGCAATACTTCATTCTAACCACTGTGCCATCAAAGCTTTAAAATACAACAACAACAAAAAAAGACAGAGGGACAAAAGAACAAAAAGAACAAAAGTGCAGTGAGAAGGAATAAAAAGAAATAGAAAGTGGAAATTTCTTGTATCCTCTGCAGCAAATATAAGTATGATTACAAAATTATCTCTTCCTCTATGGTTGCAAAAAAAATCTATTTTTTCTAATCATCAAAACCACCAATCATAAATGCTTTTTTTTCATTTCATGCAAAAAAAAAGTCTTCAAGGGATTTCTAGTCAGTCATAAATGTAGGTATTATATTTTCTCTAATTGGAGAGGTTAAATTAGCCATTTCCACAAGTTTCATCTTCACCATCCATTCCTCCATTGTGGACATTCTTTTCAATTTTGAGCATATAATAATCTTGGTGTAGTTGTCACTTATCAAAACAAAGCTCCATGGCTTTTTTCCTAGTTTCCTGTCTATTAGTCCTGAAAGAAAAGTCTCTTGTTTCAGTTGTACTATAATCTTTAAATTCATCTAAATTAATAGATTTATTTGTATCCATTTTTTTTTACTTTTTTACACAACCACCAAACATGATAAAATGCCATATTGTTCATATTTTCAACAAAGATTCAGAGCATCTTTATACATTCTAGACAATTTCTCTGGTGATAAATGCCAACAATACATCATTTTACATAAATCCTCTTTAAGGTTAGAACACCTTTTCACAGTTCACCCACATATTTTCCCATTGTTCGTTTGTATATTATAACGAATGTGTTTGGCCCATTTTATCATACATTCTTTTACCTGAACTTGTGTCTCATAATTTAAAAAAGGTTTATATATTTTAGCAATGACATGTTTATCATTAGCACATAACTCAGTCTTACATTGTTCAAAACCATAAAATATTTTATCCATTTCAAATCTTTCTCGTAACTATATTTAAGAAAACCAAGGATAAGCATATCATTCTATTGTCAAATCTTCTTTTGAATTTTATTTGCAGTTCACTTGAGAAAATCCTATTACATTTGGTAAGTTAACTATTTATGTTTACTTATCATTTTTCATCTATAAAATGCCCCCTGTGCTGAAAGACACAAATATATTTTCAGGCAAAACTAAATTTATATTTATTCTATAGTTTTAAGAATAGATCACCTGACATAAAAAAATTCTGAAATCTACATTAAACTTAACTTTATCGGACATAGATATTTATCCCACTCAATTCTTGAATTATGTTCTTCTAACTCCAATAACCTTATCAGACCTGCCTCAACTTGAACCTCTAAGTAACAACAATCCTTGACTCCATTGGTTGAGAAAGGTATAGTTTACTAGAAGTCAAGTGAAATACAGTAATGCAAAGCCAGAATTGAAAAATTGCCCCTCCCCATGTCCAGTCAAATTCAAAGAAGATGTTTTCAGAGTGGTCACTTCAAGTGTAGGTTAGTATGCAACTGTGTTCTTTCCCAGCCCGTTGACCTTGAAGCCACATCTCAGGGAGATACAGTGAAGTCTTCATTACCTGGGAAATCTCTCCCTTCCCATACAATCCTCTTCCCTAGAGTTCATGGCAGACTGGCATCAAGCAAAAGTGCAGCACAAGCATCAGGTGGCAGCTGACAAACCTATTTCTTACTTACCCCCACTCTTTCATCCAAATTAAATAGTAGGCTGCAAAATATAATTTTAAGTCTGATAAATCCAATCCCCTGCTTTCCTTTGCATCTTGTAATACCTTGTAGGTTTTCCCCCTGATGTACAAATTTAGTTACGTCCTTCTGCCATTGTTTAAATTATATATCAGTTGCCAAAAGAAGTATTATTTGAAACAAAAATAACATTCCAGGAAAAACATTCATCTTAATCACAGAAATTCCACCCAACAGTGACAATTGTAGCTTGTGGAGACATCTTTATTAACTTCATTCCACATCTTAACATATTTATTTTGAAATAACATACCACTCATATTTGTCTTAATTTTGCTCAAGTATTTTACCTTTTCAATCTTAAAAGCCACTTATTCATTCGTTCTGTTTAATCTTGTACTTTTGTATTTTTGTTAATATCTTTGTCTTCTGTTTATTAACCTTGAAGCCTGCCAATGCCTCAAATAGTTTTAATTTATTCATTAAATGTGTAATGCTCTTTAAAGAACCAGAACCAAGTCATCCACGAAAGTTCTTAACAAGCTCATCCTGTTTATTGTCTACACTCTGAGTTTTAATATATAGACTTCAGTGACCCTGGTTTAGTTCCTCGTTCTTACAGTGGGTATATATCTTCAACTGAAATTCTTATTTCTGCATTGCAACTTCACAGGTTCACTTTAAATCCTCCAAAGGAAATTCAACAATTTTAGTCATACACATTCTTCTCAATTCTGGGAAGGTGAAATTATCTCATGCTAACAAATAATCCCTCATTTAGACATCACACACCAATAGTCTTAGAAATCAAATCACACCATTTCCTGCACAAAGAAGTATGCTCCTTTGTTCTTTCCTTTGTTTGTTCCTTCCTTCATTTCTCCCTTCCTTCTTTCATTCCTCCCTTCCTTTGTTTGTTCCTGCCTGCCTCCCTCCCTCCCTCATTCTTTCTTTCTTTTTCTTTCTCATTTCAGCTTCCATGAATTACTAAAAGAATGAAAACACTTCATGAACCAACCATCACGCTCTTCAATTTTCTCAAAATCTTCTATATCTCTTATTTCTGGTAGTCTTTCTTGTCTGCTACACTTGTTTCTTTTCTTTTCTTTTCTTTTCTTTTCTTTTCTTTTCTTTTCTTTTCTTTTCTTTCTTTCTTTTTTTCTTTCTTTTTGTTTGAATCTCTCTCTTATGAACAGCTGCTTCATCTGTCAATTCCTTTTACAGTGTCGCCCTTGTCTGGTTCAATAAATCATCTTTTGTTATGAGTTGAACTATGCCCAATCGCCTTCTCTAATCCTCTGATTTCTTTTCCCCAAGCATCACTAAAAGGATGCACTCACTGCAAATATGTTTGAGGTTGTTTGGGATAGGAACATAAACATGGCATAAAAATTGCAGAATATCATTGCAGAGTTAGATTTTTTTAATCTTCACTTCTATTCCTTAAGGCATCACCATTGATTTCGTCTTGTTCCTGCCTCAGGGTAAACCACCTTCATTCTTTCAATTTAAGAAAAGTAGGGATGTACAAATTATGGTGGATTCAGGAATATTCTATTCCTCCTCTATATCATTCCATTTCAGGGGCATTAGAATGTTTTCTTTTAATAAATTAATTTCCAAACAGAGAATTCAAAGCAACCCAGACATAGCATTCATATGCCCAAACACCATCTCAAACTTTTTCCAATTTAGAAATTTATTTCTGGATACACCTGGATTGCTTTCAGACCATCATGATGTGGAAGAGACTTAGCATGTTTGGTGGGAAAACAAATGCTTCAGTTTCTGAATTGTGGATTTGTTCCCACATCTTTACAGTGAAGATTAATCAGAAAACATTCCCCTAAGAGAATGTTCAAAGTCCTTTCAGCTCTCCCTACTCAAAGTCCTCTTAGCTTTCCCTACCCATTAACTACCTGGAAATAGGAACTCTGCTCTATTAAGGCTGCCTCGAATGAATACAGGAAGAAACCTTTTTCCTTTCTGTATTCTCATTATGGCTGACAGACTCTTTGGAATACAGCATCAATACATGCAATCCAGTGGTGGGATTCAAAAATTTTTACTAATGGTTTTGTGGACGTGGCTTGATGGGAGTGGCAGGGGAAGATTATTGCAAAATCCCATTCCCAGCTCACCCCACTAACCTGCTTCCAGCTCCATTCTCCTGTGCAGGGCAACAAAAGAAGACCCAGCCGATCAGCTGGGACTCGGGAGGCAGAGAATAAAATGGCAGCCAGTCAAAGGTGGTATTTGCTGGTTCTCCAAACTGCTGAAAATTTCTGCTACCGGTTCTCCAGAACTGGCCAGAACCTGCTGAATTCCACCTCTGACGCAATCCCAAAACCAGGATATTCATGCCTTTTGTATGTTCCCCTGTATCTTGTTTATTTGTCTTCAACATGCCCTTTCTGCTGAGCCAAATGGGATGGGCCATTGGGGTGAGTCAGTTCCTCAGACTGAGGCATAAGCTCTGAAACAGGCATAGGTTTCAGGTGAAGAAAAATACGACCAAATGTTCTTCATGAGTATTGCCTTTGTTAGTTATTTTCCTGTATTCCTTTCCTCTCCCCAACCCCATTATTCTAACCGTTGCTATTTAGTATTTTCATGCATATCTCTTAATGATCTTTTATGAAGTCACTACATCTAGCTTAAACCTTTTAGGCTTAATTAACCTTTGCCTGACATGCATTTCTAAGTGGAATGAGGGGCTCTTAAAAGATGAGTCACACCATGAAAATATGTTCAGCAACAAAGCTTAGCCTCTGCTGAGAGATACACAATTCTGGAGATGTTGCTAATTATCTGTCTGGATTCCGAACCTGTTTCAAACGGCTTATGAAAAATTTCTCGTCTCCAAAAGCACAGTGGGGCAGGTTATTGTCAAGATTTATGTCACTGAAAAATGGGAAATAAAAGCCCCCCCATTTAACAAGGTGATATTAATACATCTGGCTCTAGATTCTATGTCAGATGAGGGTGCTTTGCACCCATCACCTGGAACAAAGAGAAGGATGGGGACAGGCTCCAAGATTTGAGACCACGTCTTTGTTTAATTTTATCTACCACCACCACACACAAAAAAAAGTCTGTAGCAAATATGAGCTGAAGCAGCTTCAGTTTATATATCTAAGGGTGTTCCAACCCCTACCACAGATGCTACTAAACTATTATAGCTTCTGCTAAGAGGTCTTCTCCATAGTGGGATGCCTTAGCTTCTGCCTCAACATCAGGATTTTTGTGTCTCCTAGATGAGCATCCAAAGAGAAATGTGAAAACTATGACTACTTAATAACACAGCCTGCATGGACAAGAGGGAAGTTATGTGCAGTAGTACAACAATGCATAAGATTGACTTCTGCTCTATCTATCTGTCAATCTATCTATCTATCTATCTATCTATCTATCTATCTATCTATCTATCTATCTATCTATCTATCTATCTATCTATCTATCTATCTATCTGAATAGAGCTTAGAAATATTTTAGTTCAACCCCCTGCTCAAGTAAGAGATCCTAGACCATTTCAGATAGGTGGCTGTCCAATCTCTTCTTAAAAGCCTCCAGTGATGAAGTGCCCACAACTTCTAAAGACAAGCTGCTCCACTGGTTAATTGTCCTCACTGTACTATACAAACGTAATCTCCCCCTTATGTATTGGAAAGAAACATTTGGGGAAAGTACTTTTATTCCAAATAGGATATCATAATTTTGACCACCCTTTTCCTCCAGTGCCACCATCTCTTCCTCTTCTTCCTTCATTTTATTCCATCTCTAAATACACACAGAAACATACACACTTAACTTTTCAGCTGTAAAAACCACCCGCATTCTGATTTTGCCTTTCCGCTCCCCCCTCCTTCTCCCCAGTGCTGTAGTTAGAAAGTTGCCCTCGCTTATGAAACTGATCAAGGGAGAGCTGGATGTGTTTGCATCCATAAGGAATCAGAAAAACGATTTACAAATGACACACTAATGAACCTGATGTCAAGTTATCTTAACCCTGGCCTGGATCTTTATTGTTTAAATGGTGCATTTCTATTTTCACTCTAGCAACAGAAAGGACTAAGGTCATTTTTGCAACCAATTAACTTTTTTTCCCATTCTTACTTCAGCACTACTGTTTAAAATCTGCACACTGAGGTTAAACTAAAGGTTTCTGTTGGTTTTGTTTTTGTTTTGTTTTTACACAACCATTTTCATTTGGAATGCATTCCTATCACTTGTGGATTCTGAAGATTTTGCACTAAATTTGCACCTCTAAAGAAAATGTTAAGAGATAGTTTTAAAGTTATCAAGATCTAGAAGTAACCAATACTTTCTGTAAAAATCTGAATTCACTAACTAGAGATACTTCTGTGGCACACAATTCATATAAGGGCCACTCACTCAGAAGCTGAATTAACAACTTAAACTTGGTTATTTATTTGTCTCTATGGTTGTTTTGTGTCCCATACAAATACACTGAAACATCAATTAGCCAAACAGGCTGGATTGGCACAAAGAATAAACTATAATTTATTAGCCACATATCCATAATTTATCACATTTTTTGCTTTTTAGAGCTAGTTTGATGTACTGGTTAAGCTGCTGGCCTAGAAACCAGGAGACTCTGAGTTCTAGACCTGTCTTAGGTATGAAAGCTGGTTGGGTCATTGTTCTGTCCTCACTACATGTTAATCTGTGTGCAGCTCAACATGCAACTAAACTTACCTATCCTCCAGTAAAACAGACCATGTGCATAGGTCTAACTGTTTTATTGAAAAAAACAGGATATGGTGAAACTGGGGAAAACAGGGATACATAAAATGAGAACCAAATACAAGATAGGCAGTATTGAGTTATTGCTGAACATAACAATAAATACAAGTAATTTAAATTTCACCAGTGATGCTCTGTGTGTGGGATGTGGGTTTTTCCTTGCATGACCATGTGCCACAGATTAAGATGGATTCTTCTTTGTCCTTCTGCCTTCCCCAAATGCTAAGGAAATGGAGTCTAGCTTCCCAGCATGCACTTGATTGGAGAGTGTGAGCTGATGGGTAAATGGGTTGGGTCAGCTTCAAACAATATACTTGGTATTTTGTCTCTTCGGCCCCTAGATGGGGCTAAAGCATAACAACAGTATATAAAGGTTATATGCTGGGGCATGGCAGTCATTTTTGGGCAATCACCAGGAGACTGTGAATTCCAGTCATGCCTTAAGCATGAAACTGGTTGGATGACCTTGGGCCAATCACTTTCCCTGAGCCCAACAGAGTTGTGGTTATAGGAAACATTGGAGAAGAAAGGAGCATCATGTACATTCACTGCCCTCAATTGAATATGGAAAAACGACAGGATAAAAACCAACCAATCAAGAAAGGAAGAAAGCATAAAAGCAAGAAATAAGTGCAACTATGCCAATGTGCCTAAGTCTAATTTATGCCAACATCATTCACGACACTTTTCACTTTTCAGGCTTTCATCAGGTCCCTCAAACACAGCTTTCATAGTCTTCACCTTCTCAGTCCGTTCACTGTTCCTTCTTATACAGGTAGTCCTTGATTTACGACTACAATTGAGCCCAGGATTTATGTTGCTAAGTGAGGAGGCATTTGTCAAGTGAGTTTTGTCCCCTTTTATGACCTTTTTTGTCATAGTGGTTAAGTAAATCACTCCAGTTGTTACGTTAGCAAGACGGTTGTTGTGTGAATCTGGCTCCCCCATTGACTTTGCTTATCAGAAATTTACAAAAGCTGATCACCTGATCCTGGGACATTGCAATCGTCATAAATATGAACCACTTGCTGAGCATCCAAATTTTGATCCCATGATGGTGGCTGCAATGGTTGTAAATATGAAAAATAGTTGTAAGTCCTCTTTTTTCAGTGCTGTTGCAACTTTGAATGGTTGCTAAACGAATTACAAATGTAAACAAATGACACTCATATTTTATTTTATTTTTTTCAATGCTTTGATCTGAACCCACAGCTTTACCATTTTACAACATTCTGATTGCATGGGAGATTTTATTTTTGTCGTATTTTTTGCCACCACTAATATTTATTGCATTAATTCACTCTTAAGCATGTCAGTCCTTCGCAAATCTTTAACATAGGTCTTCTAGAAGTTCATCACTTCAAAATAATGATCATCACATTTATTTTTAATTCATCAACTGTCTCACTTTCAAAAAATAGTTTTTTATTTCCATCGACATCACTCTGCATTTTTTGCAGGTTTTAGTCTTAAATCCTTCTGTACTACTGCAAACATTTAAAAGTATAGACTTTTGCAACTACCTTTTAAATGTTTGCAGCTATCATACTCATTTTTTTGCAGTTATCATTGTCTTCAATGTATTTTCTCCACCCTCCACAAACCCTGCTATGCAGCCTCATCAAGTTAGCAATATTAAAGGATGTTCCTTAGAGTGGTAAAACAAAGAACGCCAGGAGGTTTGCCAAAAATATATTGCATAGTCCCAGCCTGTGATGGGATTTAAATATTTTTACTACCGGTTCTGTAAGGGTGGCTTGGTGGGCGTGGCAGGGGAAGGATACTGTAAAATCTCCAGTCAGAGGTGGTATTTGCCAGTTTTCCTAACAACTCAAATTTTCCACTACCAGTTCTCCAGAACTGGTCAGAACCTACTGAATACCACCTCTGCTCCCAGCAGTGTCATCTATGGCATGAAGGTTATTTATTTATGATAGTTGCTGTGTCTTGGACAGGGGAGATATTCCTGTGATCATCTTTTGCAAACTTCCAACAAGCAATGGGGGGGAGAAAAGAATGGGGCAAAAAAAGCCATCTGTTCTCTGTGACTTTGGGGTTGCTGTGTTCTGCAGTACCATGTCGCCAAGGCCTTGGGGACTGCCCGGGTCCCTCCCATGGCTTCAATGGGCCAAAAACCCAGCCAGTTTCCTCTGTCCTGGCTCCCTTACTTCTTGTTGGGACAGATCCATTCTCTATCACTGATGTGGAAATTGTTAGTCAACATTTTGGTCGACATTCACTTAACAACCATGTTACTAACTTAACAACAGCAGTGATTCATTTAACAACTGTGGCAAGAAAGATCATAAAATAGCCATAGCAATAGCACTTAGATTATATATTGCTTCACAGTGTTTTACAGCCCCCTCTAAATGGATTTACAGAGTCAGCCTATTGCCCCTAATAATCTGGGTCCTCATATTACCGATCTCAGAAGGATGAATGATCGAGTCAACCTTGAGCCTGGTGGGATTTGAACTGTCAAATTGCAGGCAGCAGGCAGTCAGCAGAAGTAGCCTGCAGTACAGCACTCTAACCACTGCACCGTTGAGCAATTGTCCATTTTACTTAACATTGTCACTTTACAACCATCTTGCTTAGCAACAGAAATGTTGAGTTAAATTGTGGTTGTATGTCAAGGACTACCTGTATAGGAAGATGCTGGAGCTGGATGATTGCTTTAGTGACAATGGGCAAAGGGATCATTTTATATTATATAGGAGAAGACAGTGGAAAAATCCTCTCCTGTATAGACCAGATAAAGTGATTGATGGTGTACTGTCAAGTTGGCAAGATGGGCCCCTCAGGTCAGATGGCACATTGAGAAAAAAAATTTAAAATCTTTGACAGTGCTAATGGTATTTATGATCCAACTAGATTAAAGTCTTTGAGTTGCTGAAGCTGCCATGCGGGAAAAGCAATCTGATGCAGCAAAGATGGGATTATAATTGGAATACGGGTTATAAGAAACTTGATCATAAGAAACCTCAACCCGGCAAAAAATGAACCGCATCAACTATACATTGACACCTCAGGCATCAGTAAATTGAAACAGACTGACTTTGGACACGTCATACTGTTTATTCCTTGGCACATGAGAAATGCAGAGGGAACAGTATTGCTTTCATAGTCAGCAAAGGTTATAACAAAGAAAGTACTCGGATAGAAGGCAGTCAATTCAATTTCTTGGACAACCCTGTAATATGACAACTTTCCAAGTTTATGCTCCAAACATGGATACAAAAAAATGGAGACAGATGAGCTTTGTGGTCATGTTCAGTCTAAAATTGACAGGAAGCAATGTGTGTTCCTTATGGCTGGAGATTGAATGCCAAAAATTGGAAATAGTAAACATAGTTGGACTAGATCAGGGGTGTCAAACTCAAGGCCCATGGGCTGGATCTGAATCACAGGGTATTTAGATCTAGCCCCTGGGGCTATCCTGGAAACAGCGAAGGACCAGCCTGCGGTGCCTCAGCCAGTGAAAATGGAACTTGATAGGGATGCTCCATTTTAGCTGGCAGAGGATTGCAGGATGCCATCACAGCCAAAAACAGGGTTCACACTGGCCGCCCGTGGCTCTCCCAAGCTCTGTTTTCACTGGCAGAGGGTTGCAGGAGGCTGTCGCAGCTGAAAACAGAGCTTGGGAGCCTATTTTTACTGACAGACATCCCGGACATGAATGATGTTGAGCTGGCCATGTCCCCCATGGTCATGACCCCCCTGGTCCTCTGAGGTCAAACACTATCCTGATGTGGCCTTCATGGAAATTGAGTTTGACATCCCTGGACTAGATGGTCCAGGGAACAGAAATGAGTCAGAAGAATAATGTAGCTGCTTCTGGCAATCCAATTTTTTTTATTACTAGCAAAGTCTTCCAAAATGGCACATGTATAGTGTATGCATGGACATCACATGATAGAATACATAGAAATCATTGTATTATTGATACAAGGAAGTGAAAAACCACAATTACAACAACAAAGATTAACTATGGAACAGGTTACGAATCACTCACGGGCAAATTCCAAGTGGAAAAACAAAGCTAACTAGTTTCTTTGATACAAATGTGATCATAATACAGGTAGTCCTCAAATTACAATGGTAATGGGGCCTGCCCATCATGGTGGCAGCTCATGACAGTCATAAAGCAAGTCAATCACATGACTGGTCCTGACACGAATGTATTGCGTATTCAAATTGGAGAATATGCTTAGGAAAATTGAAATTCCTGAATATCTCATTAGGTTCATGTGAAACCTGTGCCATAAGACAGAACATGGTGAAACAAACTGATTCCAGATTTTCAAAGAAGTTATATTCAACTTATTATTTATTCAACCTATATGCCAAATATATAATGAGGGTAACTGGATTGGATGAAGGTAGCCAATGGTTTCTAAAAGCCAGAGTTAACTGTAATGGATCTGTGTATTTAATGAGTCCCAGAAAAACTATACACTGCCTTCAGGTGGTCAAGTAATATTTTAAATCCCTTAGTTTCACAGACCACAACATATTTATTTTGATGTTCATTCATTTATTCATTCATTCATTCATTCATTCATTCATTCATTCTTGTTTTTACTATTTTCTTCTTCCAAGCTACCATCTTCTATATACCATGTTTTTTATCAGATGGATCCTCAGATACTGACCTCTTATCATCATAGCTTTGGTTAATAAGGGCTTTCCCATAATTCCTTCAGAAATATAGAAAAAATACAGATTAGGTTAATATCTCTCTCAGCTTTGGAAGCCATATCGAGATCCGATGCTCCCACGCTGCCACAATTGAGCCTGGGAAAGTGGGAGGGGGAAATTAATTTGAGTATATCTAGTTAGACAAAATAAAATTCTTTTTCTGGTTCAAGGTCATGTAGTGCAGCGCATAGTGAAAAGGAAGTCTCGCTTTGGGACGGATGATGATTGGGCCATGTGATGTGGTGATGGGTATGGGGAATGGATTTGTAATTTTTACTTTTACAAGGAAGCCCGAAACTTTCAGATTCAGGATTCCACAGATGTGCCAGTTACTATCCAAATAAAAGGAACTTTGGAGAGATGTCTGTTTTGGAGTTATTGGTTGCAATGGAGGGTCACTGGAATGCTGACAATCTTATCCATTCCTAAGGCATATGTATCGTACCATTATTACAGGGAGAAAATATCAGTAAAAATGAATTTTATCATAATATGGGCAGTATGCCACAAACACAACTAAAGCCCAGTTTTACCCAAATAATTTATATTCATGCTAAACCTCATGCTTCATTCATGTTCTACAATATGTTACATGTATATTAATATCAACTACCATGATGGGCAGGGTCCATTGCTGTTATGACTTCAGGATTACCTGTTATATGCTCACATTCATGTCATGGAAACTAATTGGCTTTGTTTTTCCACTTGGAACTTGCCCATGAGAGGCTAGAGGCTAAAACATATAAAGAATGGTTGCAGGAATTGGGTATGAAAAGAAGGACTAGGGATGACATGATAGCAGTGTTCCAATATTTAAGGGATGGCTACAAAGAAGAGGGCATCAACCTATCCTCCAAAGTACCTGAAGGACAAGAATCAATGGATGGAAATTAATCAAGGAGAGAAGGAACCTAGAACTAAGGAGGAAATTTCCTGACAGAACAATTAAGAAGTGGAATAATTTGCCTCAGGAAGTTATGGGTGCTCCAATATTGGAAGTTTTTAAGAAGGGAGTGGAAAACCATTTTTTCTGAAATGGTATAGGGTTTCCTGCCTGAGTAGGGTGGTGGTGGTGGACTAGAAGACCTCCAAGGTTCTTTCCAACTCTGTTATTCTGTTAAGTGTCTCTGAGTGAACACTGCTGAACAGGCTGCTATATGTTTGTTCTAGAAAGTAGCTGAAGTGTTAGGAAAAAAGAATAGAATAGAATAGAATAGAATAGAATAGAATAGAATAGAATAGAATAGAATAGAATAGAATAGAATAGAATAGAATAGAATAGAATAGAATAGAATAGAATTCTGTATTGGCCAAGTGTGATTGGACACAAAAGGAATTTATCTTGGTATAAATACTCTCAGTATACATAAAAGAAAAGATACATTCATCAGGAGTCGAGAATCATAAGGTAAAAAACACATTGAATGCATCACAGCGGCACTGTATATTATAGACATGAATTTCTCAATGAATGCTAATGACTATGTCACTTAAACAAGTTCTAGCTGATGACTTAGAATCAAGATTCAGATGTCACATGCCATAATTCTTGAACTTCCAGGGAGAGTGAATATTACTCTTACTTATTCTTGTTATAATGGGATAAAATCGGAGTTGAAAGTTCATTACGAAAGCAGTTGTACATGTCCATTGGTAGTAGCTGGGAAAGAGTGACAGCAAATTTCCTCATCTCCCCAAATTGATAGCAATTTCAGCCTACCTTTTTATATTAAAAATGTGAATACAGAGTTGATGTTCAGTTTCATTTCTTTCTGTTCTTTAACTAGAATATATCAAAGACCAAAAGTGAAAGGGGGGGAGGAACATACAAGCACATATAGTATGCAGATTTATTTTTCACTGTGGTTTTCCTGCTTCAGTTTTAAAGCTAAGAAGCAGAATTTCACTGTTGTATGCATTGTATAGTAGATACAGTAGATAAATTTTGTCTACAAGAAAAACAACACAGAATCAGTTTAAATGGTCAGAAATTGCTGCTAGAAGAGGCAAAGTAAAATTTTGGTTCATTTTCAAAGAATCTGTGATTGATTCAACTTCTTCTATGTGATTCAGATAAAGATTGTGTGCTATAGGAACATTACAATGTGATATCTGTGTCAGCCCTGAAGCCATATTGGAGCATCTTCAGGGCTGCCACAGTGCGGCCATTTGGAGCTGTGGGAATGGGAAGGTGGGCATAGATAGCTGGGTGACTTGTAGCCAAAATAAAATTCTTTCCCTTGTGAACCAAGGACGTTCCCACCAGGTGCTGTGGAGGCTTGAACTGAAGCCAGCTGGAGTTGGGGCTGTGTCCTGATTGGACCATGTGACAGGTATGTGGAGGAGGGGTTTTCACCAGTTGTGTCAATATGGCATGCCTAATAAATTCATGCTTGAGGAAACCCCAAGCCTCAGAGGTTTGATTGACTTGTATCTGCTACTTGTAACCCTGAAAATCTGCTCTAGAACAATGCAGAGGGAATGTGATTTAATTTGTTTTCTTGTTCTTCATTATTCACAGATAAAGGTCTTACCACATCCAGGCCTCAAAAACATCTGAGTAAAGTTCTGAGTTGCTTTCTTTGGTTTCCTCACCCACCCAAACTGTGAAACTATCATTCTAGTATTGTAAGAGATACATACTAAAAGTAATAATGCTTATTTTGAGCCAGCTGATTTATACCATACCCAATTCTTATGGAACTACTTATGCATGCATATAAAGGTTCCCTTAAGTGTCATGTTAGTTATAACTAATTATCAGCTGGGATAGTGATGATTCTTTTTTTTTTAAAAAAAAAAGTAAACTAAATTCCAGGTTCCATCCAGTATGTTGGATAAAAGCTCCCATCAGCATCAGCCACCATAACTAGCGATTGGGGAAATTATAGTCAAAAACAGTCAGAGGTGACCATGTTGGCCACCCCAGAACACATATACAAATACTCCTTTTATGTTTGTTTAAATTTGTCTGTGTGTGTATGTGTGTGGGAAGGGTTAAAATTATTAATTATTAGTATCTCATCCTTCTTATGCTGTCTATGACTATAATAAATAATTGATTTGATCATCAAATTCAAGTAACAAGTTCATCCTATTTGGTGTCAGCCTGCATCTGTAATACCATGTTCAATTGTAGACAAGATATTTAAGAATTGTAAGCAATTCTCCTATCAAATACTTGTACCCCTTCAACCACAGGGGTAACTCAAGCAGGGATGGGATTCTACAGGTTCGCACCTATTCGCTAGAACTGGTTGTTAACATTCTAAGCATTTCAGAGAACCTGTTGTTAGAAGAAATTACTGGCCTAATCCTGTAACCGGTTGTTAAAACAATTGAATCCCACCCCTGAACTCAAGTAACCAGAACATTTGCCATCTAAACCTTTATAGATGATAAACCAATCCAGGGTAGACATCATGATTCTAAGCAACTAACCAAATCTGGTTACACCTTAATAGTCCAAAGGGCAGTTATAAGCAAAGAGAACATAAAATAAATAAGTCAACAACTTGTGGAAGAGTTGAGCTGAAAATCACTTGGAAAATTGTGTGCCTTTATATTTCAGAGAGATGTTTCCCTGTTAGGGATGTGAGTACAATATATTGCTTCATTATAAGCAGAAGTTGCAATTCTACCCTGTTTCCCTAAAAATAAGACCCAACCAGAAAATAAGCCCTAGCATGATTTTTCAGGATGCTCGGAATGTAAGCCCTACCCCAAAATAAGCCCCAGTTAAGATTGTCAGTCGCATGGATACATTTTAGTAATGTGTATCCTTCAAAATAAGACCTAACTGGAAAATAAGTCCTGATGCATCTTTTGGAACGGGATTTTCCCAAATGGCAGCTTTCTACTGGGAAATTCCAGATAAGGCTCACAAGCAATTTGGGGGGGAGGGGGGGTCAGACCTTGTTTTCTTGTATTTGCATAGTGAGTCCATGCTAATTTCCCTCTTGAGTCCCCTCCCAATTATTGATTGCTCTCCAATAATTCTGGTGCAATTCTGTCACCATGTTTCATGAAAGTGCTTGGACACTGAAGATAATAAATAGCAGTTAACTGAAAATTATTGTCAGAGCAAGATTAACTGCTAAAATTCTTTTCCTCGTCGCCAGCATTCTCTTTACAACCTATTTGCATTTTAATAGGTACACTCATTCTGCAGTAAAAATTGCAGATTTTTTTTCTCCCCAGTTGTTCTTTGAATGCTACATTATAATTTTGAGGGAACATCTTCCATAATTATATTTAATAGACATGGAATTGATTGAAACACTTGGGGGAGGGGAGGGGCAGCAAGAGAGAAAAGCCAGGCTAATTTTGTAAACAAGCCATTGTACAGTGACATCCCCCCCAACACAAGTTTGTTCTTTAAAATCTTCCAATTAATTTTTAATTAAAATGCTCAAAGATGCTATTATACTTCTTGTCATAAACTGCAGTCTTATGCAAGGGTAAATGGCTTTGCTGTTTAGACAGATTATCTCTTATTAAAACTGCAGTTAGTGGGGACATGACATTATGAGGATCCCTCTCCAGAATAATCACCACGTGGAGAACATGATTATGTTTAATGGGTGTCCCAGATATAGTCTGGGTGAAGACCTCATATATTTGCTTAGGTCATTCAAATGATTTTGATTTCTCTGCTATGTCTAAATCCCAAATGGTATCTCAAGGCAAAGCTTTTCAAATCAAGCTGAATCCCTGGTGATTTTGTAGATGTGTCTATGTTGTTTCGTTAATAAAAATATGAAACTGGTTGTCCATTGTCCTCTTCAGGGTCATTTCTTTGGATTTTTTTAGTCTAATGCAATGTTTCTCAGCCTTGGCAATTTGAAGATATGTGGACTTCAACTTCCAAAATTGCTCGGCCAGCTTTGTCTGGGGAAAATTCAAGTTGCCAAGGTTAATAGATTTTGGTCTGGTGCAAGGGTCTTCAAACTGGGCAACTTTAAGACTTGTGGACTTCCCAGAATTCCTGAGCTAACATGACTGGAGGAGGAATTCTGGGAGTTGAAGTCCACAAAGCTTAAACTTGCCCAGTTTGAAGACCCCTGGTCTGCTGTATAGTCCTCACAACTTCCTGCATCTCATTCAAGTACAAATCAGAGAATCACGGGTTTGGGAAGAACTTTGGAGATACTCTGTCAAGAATTCCCCAATCATTCCAGATAAATGGCTATCCAAGTTCTGCTTGAAAAACCCCTATTCAGCACTTTAATTCTCATAGTCAGGAAATTCTTATGCCAAGTTTCTCCATCTGAAAAACTTCCCTCTGTTGGTTCTTGTCCATGTTTTATCTGTGTCTGTTCTCCTTTAAAAAAAAAAAAATCAGCCAAATTCAGCTAAGTTCTGCCACTCATTGTCTAGGTCAGGGGTCCCCAAACTTGGCAACTTTAAGACTTGTGGACTTCAACTCCCAGAATTCTCCAGCCTGGCTGGAGAATTCTGGGAGTTGAAGTCCAAAAGTCTTAAAGTTGCCAAGTTTGGAGACCTCTGGCCTAGGTATATATTCTTGACTGCTGAATCATGAATTCCTGATTTTCTTTCCAGAAAGGTATCACTAAATACAAATTGACAATGTTGGCATGAAAGTTGCATCGTTTTCAAATTGAAGCAGTTTATCAGTTTGCCAATTTTGAAGGCCAAGGAAGCCAGATTGTCCAGAAGTTATATCCTGAGTTATTTCTTTATTGGCTTTATAGATCACTCCACTTCAGACAATACTACCAAAAAAGGAAAATGGATGTTGGATGTTTTTACTAAAAGTGTGAAGTGACAGACTCATAACAAATAATTAGCATAAACAACAATAAAATAATATTTTATCTCAGTGAAGATTAGAAAACATATATTCCTGCTTGGTTTACTGTTATGATGGCTCTCTTGGATGACTCTCCAGATTCCTCCTCATATGTCATCTCAGGAACTGAGTTGATTGATGGCTCTGAAGCCTCCAGAAGAGATTTGAAGGAGGCTTCAGCTGGGGAAAGCTTGCAGTAGCAGACTGCCAGTGAAGAGGAGGAGGAACTGCCTTCTGCACCTGATCCGAGAACACACAGGGAAGAGAAAAGGCAAAAGCAGCAGAAGTCAGCCAGACTACTTGGAGAAAGTGTCACTTGTCTTGATGGGCTGCACTGGAAAGCTGGCTATTTATCACAATGGACAGATGCTGCTGTGCAAGAGTGGTATTATACCAGTTCGGCCTGGTTCAGGTAAACCCCTTGTTCCAATGTGCAGTTCGTTCCAAATAGTTCCCTGTGGTGAGGAACTGCCCCCCCCCCACTCTTTCCTATGCTTTATGCCTTTGTTTAGAGCCCAGCTGGTTTGCGTGGCAGAATGATTTGTTGCACCTCAGCTGTTTTCTTCACAGAGGCTGCAGTTGAATATAAGCATGGGCTTGCCTTTTTTAAATGTGGAGCATGTGCATGGAGAGAAGCACACTATCAGCGAACCGGTTGTTATACCAGTGGAATCCCACCCCTGCTGCTGTGGTAACAG
The DNA here is from genome assembly GCA_023653725.1 of Bungarus multicinctus. NCBI lineage: Eukaryota > Metazoa > Chordata > Lepidosauria > Squamata > Elapidae > Bungarus > Bungarus multicinctus. The sequence continues at coordinate 120,422,838 of CM042842.1, read as the reverse complement.
TGCTGATTTTCTAGCTGTGTGTTTTTGGTCATCATGTTTCCTGCTTCACTCTGGATTGACACCATGTTTGGAACTGATTCATGCCTTGTAGACTCTGGACTTTTCTTTGCCTCATGAGCTTTCTCTTGTGTTTGTCTGGTGGAGTCGTTTTGTTTGCACAACTTTCAATTGCTTTGGGGACTAATCTTGGTCTGCTCATGGCTGGGCTTAATTGGGACAGTTCTGAGTCTTGGTGAAGGCTTAATTAATTAATTGCTGGGGAATATTAATAAACCCATTAAACCATGGTTATTTGTGTGTGTATGAGTGAGTGTGTGAGTGCGGCAACACAGCTGTCCAGATGCTCAATGTTTATGGGTGTGTTCTCCTTTCTTGTGGCTTGGATCTTCAAAGTAGACTTTGACTGGATAGCCATCTTTCAAATAAAAGAGTGCCTTTTGATAGTTATTCAAATTATCTAGCTATCATTTGGCATCTTCAAACAGAGGAGTGTAAATGAAAGTTTGCACTTCGGTCAGACAGCTCTTCAAAGAAAGGAATTCTTCAAAGAGATTCCTGTCTTTTTTGCATCTTTTCAGTTGAAGAATTGCCCTCTACAATGGCTGTTGGAGATAGAATAGAAATTAGGCTGACTAAAACTTCCATCTCCAAAAAGGAGAACCATCCTTGGCCTTTGCCCATTGCTTAATGATGGCTTTGTCTCTTTTTTTGTCCATTTTAATATCTATTTCCATCCAGTGAAGCACAACAGTCCAGTGTGATAATTGAAAGTGCAGTGCGTTATTCTGAGAAGAAGGGTGAAGTCACAGATGATTGTTAATGGCACATTTTGCAAGTATGTGCATTAATGCAAGAACATTTTCTACCAATAGCAGCATGTTAATAGCAAAAGGAGAGAGAAAAACACCTGAGGACAAAAATATAATAATCTGCTGGAGTTTATTTTTTCTCCTTTTAATGAGAAGCAAATGCATAGAGTTGAATTCAGCTTCTGCAATGCCCACAAAAACTATATTCCCTTGGTAGAACACTCAAAACTGAATGTATTTTTATGGAAAAGTGCAATTCTGTTGTTAGCATTTGAGATAGCCAAAAATAAAGGTAACTAATCTATGAGGAGAACAAAATGCTTGTGTTTCCAATTTATTTCTCTTAATAGCAAGTATGTTCCTTTGCAGACAGTCAAAATTATGCTCGCTGACATATCGCAAACATGTTCTGCTTACTTAGCTACAGTTGGTATGAATATAGCTAACACCTAGTGAAAATAGATCAGTCTGTTTTGCTTCTAAACCTTTGCTGTTTGTAAAGTCATCAAAAGTGGAGTTGACTTAGAAGTTTCACTTAGTTTCTAATTAAACCTAGGTTTAATGCAGTTTAATGTTTTTTTAAAAAAAACAGGAGAGGAAAATTAGCTGAAGTATCTTATTTCCACTAGTGATATGATCTTCCTCCCACTCCTCAAAATATTTCCTGGTCTTTGCCATCCCAATATCAGGCGAAGGGAAGAGAAGAGGAAAGGAGAAGAGAAGGGAAGGAAGGGAACAGAACAGACTTTATTGTCACTTTAAATGTTCACTAATCAGCATACATTAAAATGAAATGTCATTGCATACAAGTCTCAAAAGATAACTATTATATATATATATCTACACAAACACATACACACATGATACAAAGGAACATCACAGTCTACTTCAAGGTTTTATATATATATATATATATATTAATGTTTTATATATATAAAATTATCAGCTTAAAAACCTTACACACATGTAAACAAAAGGCAACGAAACAAATAGCTTTCTGTCGGTATGGTCTCTGGTGATGAGCCGAAAGACAGAAAAGAAAGCAGTATGCTTTCTCCCTTAATTGGGGCTTAACAGGGTGTTGTAATACAAAGTATATACTTATTCCCCTGCCTGAGCTGATAAGGAGAGAGCCAGTGGTGTAGTGGCAATTACAACTGCCTCACATGTAATACTTCCCTGGTTCGAATCCCAGTAAGGGTATGGCTAGCTGAAGAGAGCTAACTAGCTCGAAATAGATCTATACTAGTCTCCCTTATTTATTATTTAAAATTATCAGCTTAAAAACCTTACACACATGTAAACAAAAGGCAACGAAACAAATAGCTTTCTGTCGGTATGGTCTCTGGTGATGAGCCGAAAGACAGAAAAGAAAGCAGTATGCTTTCTCCCTTAATTGGGGCTTAACAGGGTGTTGTAATACAAAGTAAATACAAAGTATATATATATATATATATATATATATATATATATATATATATATATATGTTTTCGGAGATTTTCGCGGGTATTTGTATGTGGATCTTTGGTTCTTCGGGTTTTCTCCCGCGTAGAGTTGGAAATATCTAGGCGACGTTTCGATGAAGTCTCATTCATCATCTTCAGGCTTGTGTCTTCGGCCTTGTGCTTCTGAGAAGCACAAGGCCGAAGACACAAGCCTGAAGATGATGAATGAGACTTCATCGAAACGTCGCCTAGATATTTCCAACTCTACGCGGGAGAAAACCCGAAGAACCAAAGATCCATATATATATATATATATATTAATGCACATTTTGCAAGCATGTGCATTAATGCAAGAACATTTTCTACCAATAGCAGCATGTTAATAGCAAAAGGAGAGAGAAAAACACCTGAGGACAAAAATATAATAATCTGCTGGAGTTTATTTTTTCTCCTTTTAATGAGAAGCAAATGCATAGAGTTGGGGATAGATAGATAGATAGATAGATAGATAGATAGATAGATAGATAGATAGATAGATAGATAGATAGATAGATAGATAGATAGACAGACAGACAGACAGACAGACAGACAGACAGACAGACAGACAGACAGATAGAGATAGAGATAGAGATAGAGATAGAGATAGAGATAGAGATAGAGATAGAGATAGAGATAGAGATAGAGATAGAGATAGAGATAGAGATAGAGATACCCAACAATCATTCAGGTTGGGCTATAAAGCAGAATATATTTTGGATAGAAGAGAATATTTGTAGCTCAGGATTGAACTGTGGCTCCTTGGTGCTCTCTGGGCTTGGTTGTTTGCTTGCAGACAATTTTGTAGAATACATTATCTAATACTACTATGCTACTAATATACTATCTTGCAGAATATACTATCAAATCTTAACAAACCCGTTAGCAATTGTAATGTTCTTCCTTGAGAAGGTATTTGTTAAGAAAAATGGAAAATTCCTATTACACCCATTTATATGAATGAAGCCTGTTCACACTGTATAGCCATTTCATAGCATTATGTCTACCATGCTTAGATTTATTCTGTGATCCTCAATATTCTGAATAAATGAATTGAATGAGTCTGTACTTGGAGACAACCATGGGAAATGAACAAAAACTGCATCCAAAAGCCAGGTGTATTTTGTAATGTTGGAAGAAATATCCATCTGGTTCAGTCCCAAGCTGGGAGAAAAGCACTAGAGACAAAATGGAGGCTGGAGTCTGATTGGAAAGAGGGTCCATTTATTGATGAAGCAGAACCACCAAGCATGTGTGGTTCTGGGCAGCTGACCACAAGGAGTTAAGAGTTATACCTTCTCTTGGGTTTTGCACTTGAACTTCCTGTTCCTGTGCAAAAACATGTATTCTATTGGCTGTTGTAGGGGTCATAGCTGACTCTATAGGTTGTCTGAGCTTTCAGGTGGTTGAAGTTTGAACTGCTGAGATGATGCAGTGAAGAGGCTTGTGTTCTGAAAAGGTGTTGGGCAATTCCTATTATGGCTTAACAGCTTTTTCCTGTGTTGGGTCTTGGGTGAGAGTAGCATCCCAGACAATACTGCGGACCCTGGTCAAGCATCACTTATGTGTCATGTCCTGGATAAAAGGAAGTGAACTACCAATTATCTTTTCTGCTGTCCTCATCACTCTGCATTGTCTTCACTGTCCAAAGCAGTAATGCTTCCAAACAGTGGTGGGATTCAAACATTTTTACTACCAGTTCTATGGGCATGGCTTGATGGGCATGGCAGGGGAAGGATACTGTAAAATCTCCAGTCAGAGGTGGTATTTGCTGGTTCTCTGAACGACTCAAAATTTTCGCTACTGGTTCTCCAGAACTGGTCAGAACCTGCTGAATACCACCTCTGCTTCCAAACCAGTAATGCAATATGACAGGATGCTCTCGATCATCCCTCTATAGAAAGTGGTAAGGATAGGAGGAGAAAGATGAACTTTTCTCATGTGACACAGAAAATCCAGGCGCTGCTGTGTCTGCTTCATCAGTGTCTCACTTTTGAGCAACCAAGCCAGCCTACTCATCAGCTGCACAGCCAGAAACTTATATATTTATGGTGTCCCAGGGTCATATGATCCTCATTTGTGACCTTTGCAGTTGCTTTCAACAAGCAAAGACAATGGGGGAAGCCAGAATGATTTAATAACTGCATGATTCACTTAACAACCACTGACTTGCTTAACAACAATGGCAAAAAAGTGATAATATCAGGTGCCCCTTATTTAACAACCACCTTGTTAAGCAACAGAAATTCTGGTTACAATTGTGGTCATAAGCTAAGGATTATCTGTACTGCTGAGCCACGTCTCCCTATCCTATATGTGCTCTTTTTCATTTTTCCTCCTTGAGTGCAGGACTTCACATTTTCTCCCAATTACTTCTCTTTTGATCCACCGTTCTGTCCTGCCTAGTCCTTCTGAAACTTCTTTTTCTTTACGAGTGTTAGACAGCCTTCTAGTTTTGTGTCGTCCACAGAGTTAATTATCATCACTTCAAGCTTTCATCCAGGTCATTAATAAAATTGTTGAATAGCACAAAGTGAAGACAGAGCCCTGAGGCATTGCATTCAGCAGGACTTTCCAAGCTCTTGCACAACCATTTATAAGTATTCCCTAGATGTGGTCATTGAACCAATTATTCCTCCATCTGACAGAAGCATCATCTAGCCCCAATTTTACATTTTATTAATAAAGACATAATGAGAGACTTTACTGAATGATTTCTGGCACACCCCATTAATCTGACAAGGCAAACTTTGCAGAAGAACATGTCCAAAGAAACAAAGGCTCAAATACAAGGATTTTATACTTGTGTCATCATGGCGGTGTCACATGACGTTTTGTGACTTTCTCCCCCTTTGCTATACCAGGTGTGGGCATGGCCAGTGCATGATGCACCCACTTGCAGGCCATGAGCTTGACAGCACTGCTCAAATACATAGATTTTACAAACTATAGGTAAAAGTAAAAGTTCCCCTCACACATACATGCTACTTATTTCTGGCTCTAGAGGGTGGGTGCTCTTCTCCATTACAAAACTGAAGAGCCAGCGCTGTCCGAAGACATTTCCATGGTCATGTGGCTGGCATGACTAAATGCCAAAGGCACACAGAACACTGTTACCTTCTCACCAAAGTGGTCCCTATTTTTCTACTTACAGTACATTTTACATGCTTTCGAACTGCTAGGTTGGCAGAAGCTGGGACAAGTAATGGAAGCTCACTCTGTTACGCAGTGCTAGGGATTGGAACCACCGGACTGCTAACCTTTCTGATCGACAAGCTCAGCATCTTAGCCACTGAGCCACCATGTCCCTCTTACAAACTATAAAGCCATACAAATAAATTCTAGCAATTGTTGGGTATGAAATATGAGTTCCACTTATAAAAGTCTTCCTTTTTTCTACCTATTCTACATAAAGGGCTAGAAATGGATCTATTTATCCATTTCAGTATCCATCTCATTTTTGTTATGGTAACAAACTAATCTAAGTTGTTCATTTCGGCGGTGTAAGAACTGACTTTCACGCTTGGCTAAGGTAAAGATATTTCCTCACTTTATCAAGGAAGTAACTACAACAACAAATAGGAACTAATATTAGACTGGCATGGCTTGTTTGTGAGATGCCAATGATGGATTGGCACAACTGCTTCTTTCTGTCAAATGCTACATGTTGTGCTTCTTTGTTATCTAATGTTATATATTATATATATGCTATATATTATATATATGCAATATATTATAATGTAATGTTATGCACCTATATGTATAGATAATTGTGTGTGGTTAATATGATTTATTTAGAATTTAGAATTTATTTGATTTGTCAATCGCTTACAAGATAATAGGTATAAGTATATACATAGTTATGAATACATGAAATGGATACATATAAAAGAAAAGAAACAATAGGACAGGGACAGTAGGCACATTGGTGCACTTATGCACGCCCCCTATAGACCTCTTAGGAAAGGGGTGAGGTCAATAGTAGACAGTCTAAGATTAAAGTTTTTGGGGTTTGGGGAAGAAACCACAAAGTCAGGTAGAGTATTCCATTCTGTTGCTGAAGTCGTATTTCCTGCAATCAAGTTTGGTGCAGTTAACCTTGAGTTTGTATCTATTGTGTGATCTTGTGTTGTTGTGGTTGAAGCTGAAGTATTCATTGACAGGTAAATCATTGCAATGTATGATTTTATATACCATACTTAGATCAGACCAAAGATAGCGTAATTCAAGGTTTTCTAGGTCTAGAAGTCTGGTGGCATAAGGTATTCTAGAAGTCTGGTGGCATAAGGTATTCTACAATGAGTAGAGGAGTGGAGAACTCTTCTGAAATATTTCTGGACTTTCTCAACTGTGCTAATATCAGATACATAATGTGGGTTCCAGACTGATGAGCTGTATTTGAGTATTAGTCTAGCAAATGTTTTGTATGCTCTAGTTAGTAGTGTGATATTATCAGAGAAAAGGCTACATAGGATTAGGTTAACAACTCTTAATGCCTTTTTGGCTATGTAGTTACAATGGGCTCTAGCACTTAGATCATTTGAGATGAGTACTCCAAGATCCTTGACAGAGTTTGGGTCATCAACAAGGTCTTGACTATTCAACTTGTATTATATTTTCTGATTTTTTTTGCCAATATGTAAGGCAGAGCATTTATTTGTTGAGATTTGAAGTTGCCATTTCTTTGACCATTCTGATACATAGTCAAAATCTTTTTGAAGGGTAGCAGTATTGTCTGTGGTATTGAATGGTTTTACATCATCAGTGAAGAGAACACAGTTACTCTTGATATGATCACAGAGGTCATTTATGTAGAGTATGAAGCAGGTTGCTCCTAGAATACTGCCTTGGGGGACACCACTATTGACAGGTACAGAATTTGATAGGACACTCCCAATTTTGACCATTTGTTGTCTGTTTGACAGGAATGCTTCTATCCAGTTATGCAGTTGTCCAGAGATACCATAAAGATTTTAGTTTTAGAAGTAGTTTGTCGTGTACCACTGAATCAAAGGCTTTACAGAAGTCTATGTAGATTGCATCTATTGTTTTGCCCTGATCAAGTTGTGTGGTCCATATATTTTTGCAGTGTAAGAGTTGCAGATTATAGGATAGTTTTTTCCAAATCGCTTATTAGAGCATAGGTTGTTTGTCTCTAAGTGGAGGATAATGGATTGGTTAATAATTGATTCCATGACTTTACAGGTTACTCAGCATAAAGAGATTGGTCTGCAATTTTCAACTAGGCTGGAGTCTCCCTTTTTGAAGATGGCGATGACCGTGGCTTGTGACCATAGGTTAGGTAAGGAGCTGGTCCTGAAAGATTTTTCAAAGATTATGCTTAGAGGTTCTGCTATGGCAGTGGATAGCTTTTTGAAGACGTAGGCACATATTCTGTCCAGACCAATAGATAAAGATGGTTTTAGATTGCGTAGTGCTTTTTCAACATTGTCTTCTATAAAATCGATAAGTATTAGATCATTGTGGTTTGGCTAGGAAATACTGGGCATGATCCATTGCTGTTTACAAATACTGAGCCAAAGAATGTATTAAAGAGATTGGCTTTAATGGTGTCATTGTTGCAGTCTTTACCATTAGGTCCTATCAGGGGTAGGATTGACCTTGAGTCTTTTAGTTTGTTGCTTACAAAATTGTAAAAAGCAGGGGTGGAATTGGTGCATAGAAGGTTTTCCTCTTGTTTCATGTGATAATTGGTGCATTCCGTCTTTATCTGGTGGCATAAATTTTTGTATCGGGTTTTGAAATTGGCAACATGACCAGATTTGTTTTTCCACCAGAGTGATTTCTTTTTGGATTGAAGTTTCCTTATTGTTATGGGTAATCTGTTTTTTTGTTTGTTTGTTTGTTTGTTTTGGGAGTTGTTAATGGTACATATAGTTTAATGACTCTTTTGACTTCAAGTAAAAATATGTTGTAATGGCCTTCAACAGTATTGCATCCAGTAAATAGAGATTTCCAATCAAGGGATGAGAGATTATTGTCTGTAAGGTCATTGTTGCCTTATAAGATCATAGCTGCCTTTATAAAATCATAGTTGCCTTTATTATTTATTTATTTATTTATTTATTTATTTATTTATTTACTTATTTACTTATTTACTTATTTATTTACTGGGTGAGGGATTTTCTTTCTTTCACTGTGAGTTATTGATATGTATTTATGTTGGGAGGGTGCAGTAAGGGAGGCTCAGCCAATCTCATTGAACACATGTTGTGCATTGACAAAAAAGGTTGAATGGAATAAATGTTGAATTGAATATATTCAAAAATTCTCTTTGTAAAATTAAGAATAAACCATTGGCATACAACTTATGGACAAACTTAGACTTTTTAATGATTTTTTTAAAAAAATAGTTAAAGCTTTAGAATATTTGTAGTGTATGGCTGAAACTGTGGGGGTCACACCATTGCTAATAGGGCAAGCCCTCTGGTGTACAAAGAGAGGAAAACCTGCTCTTTTGTTGTACTGATGGTATTACTTAATTGAGTAATAAAACGTCTGCAAGAAAGCAACCGAGCTTGGAAAGCATCAAGGACTTCACGATTAGAGCTTTATTTAGCAATCATATAGCGCATGTGCGCACGCAGGCGCACGCGCGCACTCACACACACAGGGAGGGAGAGAGGGAGGGAGGGCAGAAGAGAAAGAGAGAGGTGTTCATTTCCATCTTTTAAAAGGTATATCAATAGAACTCTGTGCTTGTTGCAATCTTCAAATTTTGAAGAACATCATCAAATTTCCCTGGAAATATAGATTTTTCTAAGGTTTTGAATTTGCAATATTTCATCTTTCAATCAATCCCTAAGACCGCAAATGTCTTTTATTTTATTAAAACACAAATATTTGCAGGTTCAAAGTGATATATTCATGCCTAGAAATTACACAGTTTAGCATGGTACAGCATTCATACAATCAAGTAGTATTGTTTTTAATTTCGCTTAATCTACTTGGTAGGATGTCTTCCTTTTGGATTTGTTTCTGTTTCGATTGTCTATATCAGCGGTGTCCAACCTTGTCCCTTTAAAATTTGTGCATTTCAACTCCCAGAATCCCCAGAAGCCAACATGGCCACGTAGGGAGTTCTGGGAATTCAAGTGCACAAGTCTTAAAGATGCTAATGTTAGACACCCCAATCTATACTTGAACTCAAATTGTATTTTTAGTGTGGTTTATTGTAAGCTACCTGCGAACTTTGATTATTGGATGTTGTGAAAAACAAATAAATAATTCAATTTGTTCAAAATGTGTGTTTTGATCTTTAAAGCACTAGCTATGGTAGGTACCATCTTTTCCAGACAGAACCAGCTCCATAGAATATTCTGACAGGCACCAACCTTGAAATCTTTGGCCAAAAAGTTAAAACTGAGTACTTCTGCAGTTTTTGAGAACAGATACTACAGAACAAAGGAGAATATTTGTAGCTCAGGGTTGAAATGAAGGGTCCTTTGACCTCTCTGAGCTTGCTTGTTGTCTTGCAGATATTTCATTACCAACACTAAGTAAGATTATCAGTGCTAGCAAGGAGTTCTGTTCCCTGTCAGTTTATATTCTGGTGTCTTGCCTGTCTGTGTGGGTGGTCTTAGAGATTCTTTGCTGAGACTGTTTTCTGTTGGTTTCTTTGGCAGTTTCTTGTTTGGGGTATTGTTTACTTGATTGTTGGTCTAAAACAGCAGTGAGATGCTACCTGTTTCACTACTGGTTCAGTGATCATGTGTGTGTGCACCTCAGCTTTTTCCACACCAGCTGAGGCCTGTAGTGCCAATCAGTTCAGAGGATAAAGAAAAGTGCAGGGGCAGGTGGGAGGGTGATCATGTGCTTTTCTCTTCTTTCTCCTCTCACCTGATCATCACAGGCTTTTTTTACTACCAGTTCAGCCAAACCGGTAACATACCACCACTGGTCTGAAGTTGACCTTGGATTTAATCTATGCTGATATGAGTGCTGATTACTTTTGGAGAGGCGCTGGAGTCTTTTTCTCTATACAATTTTGATGTTTACCTGTGAGAATAGAATTACTATTTCTTCTATGTTAATGGATAAAACCAGAGCATAAAATAACTGAATAACTGCATTCCCTTATTCATTGAGATTACAATAGGTATTCAACTGCTTTGAAACCCATCGAGTTTGGTACTCAATGCATTTTGACATGAAAATTTTGTCCTGGTACTCATCATTTGTTTGGTGCTCAATGCACAACTTGTTGATGTCAGCTGCCTTGTGACTCTATTATTCTGCCTTGTGACTATATTATTCCTTATGGAAAAAAAATTGTTTGGCACTTATCATTTTTTGTATTCATCATGCCTCCCGGAACTAATTAACAATGGTACCAAGGTACCACTGTATCTATGTCAACTATGTCATTCAACATATTATTTGCTTATTTTTCAGATAAATACAAGTAGTGCCCCAAGCAATATTCGTGAATTAGACTTTCATAAAGTAAAACTTCCAGCACTTGAAATATCTATATGGTATCTTCTTTTAACAACTTTTCTATCACTTTCTAGAGGTCTGATTGTTTGAGAGTCATGCAAGAATATTATGACTCTAACATTTCACATTTTATAGGTACACATTCCACATTTCTTCTGTAAATTCCACTTGCATTGCCTTCAATTTGAGGTCAAAGTTTGGATAGGAAAAATTCAATGCTTTCGATCAATTAAATTTCCATTTCTTCCCAGCATCATTATTGCTTCGTTGGCCTTTTTTTTCTAGGAGATTGTCTGCATTTGATTCAGTAATATTCTCAGCCAAATAAAATGATGTGGATGGTTTTTCCTTCTGTTACAAAGTGCCTGCAGTAATTTATGGCTGAAATGATTTGCACAAAACCATTTTTAAAGAATGGAAGCCATCTCTCTCCATTTTTGCTAACTTTGCAAATGTTAGCATATTTTGTATCAAAATGAGAATGTTATTTTTCATAAAGCAAACTTTAAAACCCTTGTCATGGTTTCTGTAAAGTTTAGCACAATTCCTATCACAAAGATTTTGTTGGCAACAAAGTAGTTTTTAACAAAAAACAAACAAAAAATAAGCAAGTGTCATTTTTTATTCTTTTCTGCTACATAAAGATTCAGAGAAAGAAATTATTGAGTTTGTCTGAAGAACATTTTCATATTTTTAGATTCAGCCCTTGTATAGAAATTTGTGGTTGATATTGAAACCTGAGTTATTAGAAACATTGCCAGTCACTTATCTCCAGAATATTTATTCATTTGTACTCCTGCTTTACTGTTTTTAACAAATAAGTCTAGGTAGTGAACATACCTAATTCTCTTTCCTCCTTCTATTTCCTCACAACAACCCTGTAAGGCCGAGTGAATGGAGGGAGGGAGGGAGGGAGGGACACAGAGAGAGAAAGAGAGAGACAGAGACACAGAGAGAGAGACAGAGAGAGAGAGACAGAGAGAGAGACTGGCACAAAATCACCCAACCAGCTTGCATGTCAAAAGCGAGAATAGAACTCACAGTCAACTGGTGATTGGCCCAGGGTCATCCAGCTGGCTTTTATGTCTAAGGTGGACTAGAACTCACAGTCTCCCAGTTGCTAACTTTGTATCTTAACCTCTAGGCTCTAGCCCAAACTGGGTCTATATATTATATTGTATGGCATGGCATAGCATAGCAACAGTATTATAATTGTATTGTATTGTATTGTATTGTATTGTATTGCATTGCATTGTTATATTATATTATACTACACTACACTATACTATACTATATTATTATAGATTACAACGGCTGTTTCCCTAGTACTATATTCTTTACTCCTTTAAAAAAGTGAAAAATAATGATTAAAGTTGAGGGTTAGTCAATTTCTGCAGAGCTTCTTGGTAGATAGATAAAAATAGTAAAAGCTGAAAGCAATGTCTTCTCCTGCTCAACCACCACAGAAAAGTGCTAACAATATGAAAGCACTAGAGTCAGGGTGTTAATGAATCAGTGCTGAGAAGCCACATTTACCACCTAATGGGTGCTTTAAACTTAAAATGACCTTTATAAAGAGATTTGCATCAGGAGATATCACCCTGATTGCCTACTAAAAGAGTTCTTGATCTAGAGATAAAGGTTCCCACCCATTGTCCTCAAAGGGCGAGATAGAAAAATTATATTCTTCTATTTTATATGGCAAAACGTTTCTTCAACCAACCAACGCACATTTTTATTACGTTCCAAGAAGCCATGGGAATGCTGCTTTTTTGTTCAGATATTCTCTTAAGCATTAAAAAAATGTTGGTGGAGGGGAATTAAAAGACCAAGATGGTAGGAGTGATTGATTATCAAAGCTCCATCATCTTTTTGTGTGTCTCATGAGCATCATACACAGGTAAAAAAAGGGATGGGCTTTGGGAAATTATGCTCACCTTGTTGACATTGTGACCTTGCTAATTTTCACAATAAATTTTTAAGACAGAATTATTAAAAATGCCAATATATAATGAACATGCCTCAAAAATTCTACCCAATAATTGAGTCCTGAGTTATCACAACCCACCTGGAACAAATGCTTTACTGTATATTTAGATTCTAAAAACTTGATTTTTCATACAAAATGCTTCATGGTCAATGCACAGGAAATCAACTAACTGATGAACTAACTGATCAACTAACTGCCAAAATACCTCCTACGGTTTTCAGAGTTTTATTTCTTTTTTTCTGTGAAAGACACTTCTAAATTCTTTTTTTTATTCATTTTGTTCTTAAGATAGTAAAATACCAAAAAAGAAAAATACAGAAGAGTGAGCAAAAAAGTAAGTACTGAATGTAAATTAAAGACAGTAAGGAAGAACTTTCTAGTAAGACATGATGTCATGAAAGTATTAGTTTCCTACTTTACTTTCAAAGTTTCCCTTGCTAATGTTTAGAAATTTACTTTCTTGTGGAAGATGGCAGGGGATGGTCTGAAGATGGCAGAGCAATGCATGGTCTGTTTTCAGTTGTATATCTGAAGCCTCCCTAGTTATCCATATTCTCCAATCTGAGAGGAACAAAATGGGAAGTAGATCCTCAACATATCTTAATATATATAGCGCCAAGTGGCTACAATATAATATGTGAATACAAAGGATACAGTTTTGATCATGATGCTACAACTACTATCATGCCTTTTTTGACTATCCATATCCAGGAGATGCTCAAAATATAACTACATTAAAAATTCTAAGACTTTTGCTGGATAGAACACCCTCAGAATAAGGATTTCCCTGTACAAAAATCAAAGGCAAGAAAAATACCCCCTTGCTTTTATTTTAAAGAAAATTATTTTAATTTGCATTTGCAGTAAAAACAGAATCAGAATATAGTTCCCTTTCACCAAACATTGTTCTCCAAACTTGAGACTGCAATTCTTGGTTCAAAATTTATGCACTTAAATATGTAAATATGTATGTCATGGAAAGTTGCCTACAAAAATCTGTGTATCCAGTGGATATGCACAGCAATGTTTGCAAAAGTTATGGGATGTTTGGAAGATTAACACATTATGGCATAGGATTTTGTGGCAGAATGACTGCTGTTTTTTTGGCATGAACTATCTATTTGTCAGGCAGCACAATGAAATCCAATTGCATTCAATACTTTATTTGCATAGACCTAGTCGACGGAATCTTGTCAAATTAAAGCTATAGCCTTCTAATTTACTAACTATAGCCTGACCTTCTTCCCCTCCTCCTGCATCCAGTTTGGGACCGTGCAGTTTTTTAATCCAAGCCTTTCTCTGACAAAGCTCTGGGTTGCCCAAATTATCCCGCAATGCTTCTCCAGATGTACATTAAAGAGTAAAGAAAAGAAGAAGAAAAAACTCAATTCTGGTCTTGAAGGATAGTTGTGCTGTCATGAGGTTTGATGGGTTGACCTGGCTGCTATTCAGCAGTTGTATGGGAAGATTTTCCAGGAAGCAGTCCCATTGGTGCAGCAAAGTGTATATATGTCAGGGACAGAAGATCCACTTCCTCAGTGGTTGAAGGACATGCTGCTAGTCCAACCCAAAATTTGAGAGATGGGAAATTCCTGGGGGTGGGGTTTGAGGTGGGGGAAATCTGGACAGAAGACCCTGAGAGATATTTCCCCAGTACTGAAGGAGAAGGTACTCCAGTTGAGCTGGAGAAAGTCAGATGATACAACATACTCCCTGTAATCCTGGTCTATCCTTTCTTTTCCACAAAAAAAAAAATCTTCCACAGTTGTGCATTTCTAGGTCAACTGCCATCTTTGCAAATCAATAGACCTCCAGATCAAAAGTCAACCTCATCTCATCCATAAAGAAATAGAATAAAATAAATGTAACATTGAAAAAAATGAAAAACAGAAAAAAAATATGCTTCACTCCTTGGGATTAATCAAGTGAGTTCTGAAAACTGTGGTGAGAAAAAGCCCAATGACCCTCCCCATATGCTTTCTGGGACAGAAAATAAAATGTGTTATGGAAAAAAACACATTATTACTTATTTCTAGACTTTGGTTTATGAGCAACTGCAAAACAGCCATGCTCTAGACTGATTCATATTTCTGAAAAGACCCAACTTCCTAAATTAATGCATTTCTCTGACATCACACTCAGTAATATACCATAGTGCTGACTCTTTTTCAAGTGCTTATTCTATAAAGAAGTCAGCACTGGAAAAGAAGAAACCATAGGTAGTGTGTCAAAAAAAAGCAATAAAGGAATTTCTAATTTACTATACCAATCGCAAAATGAGATTTACAGATAGAACTTGATCATCAAGATGATATTCTCCCCTTTTACAATAAGAGCTGAAAAGTTGTCTTCTTCAGCAAGAAAGATGGAGACTGAAGAAGAATGAAGATAGCTTTATTTATTTATAATTAGATGTATTTACTTTATTCCCTATAGATAGATAGAACACAATAATACATCTAATAATAAATAAATGACATTTCCATGGCTTTGGAGGTAGGGTTGAAGTTGGTGTCAAAGTAAAAGTAAAATGGTTACATTGAGCCAGAGGTCTCCAAACTTGGCAACTTTAAGACTTTGTGAATGAATTCTGGGAGTTGAAGTTCACAAGTCTTAAAGTTGTCAAGTTTGGGGATCAGTGGTGGCATTCAAAAAAAAATTACTACCAGTTCTGTGGGCATGGCTTGGTGGGCAAAATGTGGCTTGGTGGGTGTGACAGGGAAAGGATATTGCAAAATCTCTGTTCCCACCCCAGTCCAGGGGAAGGATACCGTAAAATTCCCATTCTCTCCCCACTCCACTAATCTGCTTTCCAGTTCTGTTCTCCTGTGCAGGGCAACAAAAGAAGACCCAGCCAATCAGCTGGAACTCGGGAGGCAGAGAATAGATGGCAGTAGGGCCAGTCAGAAGTGGTATTCCAAAGTACTCAAAATTTCTGCTACCGGTTCTCTGAACTACTCAAAATTTCTGCTACCAGTTCTCCAATAAGCTCTTTGATGATCTAGATCAGGGACAGGGAACAATGGCCCCTTTTATCACTTGTGGATTTCAACTACCAGAATTTCTGAGTGAGCATGGCTGGCTCAGGAATTCTGGAAATTGAAGTCCACAAGTCATAAAAAGGCCCTAGTTCCCCACCCCTGATCTAGACTAAATACCATAAAGCTATGCAGACTCAGAGCTGGATAATATTCACAGGAGAGACTACTAGGGAATACAATCAGGCTATAAACTAGACTGGTTAGTTGGAAAAATATCCCAGGAGACAGCCATGGCAAACTACATCTAAACTGTTGCCAAGGAAACAGCATGGATATATATCTAAGTCACTAAAGGTGACGTTGACTTGAAAGCTTCACCTTCTGGATCAGGTGGTTCAATTCATTTTCCTTTCCTGTTTTGTCTTGCTTTTCAAAGCAATAGTATGTAAAAACAATGATACAATCCTGTGCTTGCCATGCCTCCATCAGGTGCTGAAGAAAAGGAGAAAAAGAGCAGAGGTCCCTCTTGAAAAATATTGCTTGTGCCAGCTATAGAGTCTTCAGAATCTTGGTATTGAGATTGTCTTTCATGGGAAAGTTTTATTTCATGAATTCTTGGTCACTATACTAACTCCTGAATTTTTAACCAAATTTGGAGGCTGAAAATATATCTATGTGACAGCTATAGCTGACAAGTGCCATATACATAATATTGATGATAGTAAATTATTACTAAAATATAGAACTTTAAAAAGACACCTAGAACAAAATGTCTGAACAGCTTTAAAAATTAAAGAAATAAAGTCAATAAAGAAGTTTGTTGCAATCATTACTATTCCAATTACTGTCTTTTGATCAAAATGTTAATATAGTGGAGGAAATAACTCTATCTTAGTAGGAAAATTATACCCCAAAGCATGTGTAGCAACAGAGAAGCACTACCTGCCAATCTTTATCCCAGGAATATCCAACCTTGTCAAGTTTAAGACCTATGGACTTCAGCTCCCAGAATTCCCCAGCCAGCATGGGGAATATCTGGGAGTTGAAGTCCACAAATCGTAAATTTGTCTTAAAGGTTGGACAACTCTGCTAAATGGATGTCCTGGAACATCCACTTAAGTGACTGGAGAAGATAGTCCTAAATATGTCAACCCTGAAATTGACATGACCGAGGCCATTTTGACGCTTCAGTGTTACCACATTGGAACTGGAGGATAGGGAGGGGGGAATAGAGATAGTTGGGATTTGTAAGTAGCCAAAACAAAATACTTTCTCCTGGGAACCAAGGACATTCCCACAGGTGGCCAGAGAGAGGAGGAGTAAAGTTATTAGGCAACCAGATGATACCTTGATTGGATCATGTAACTGGTTGTTTGGGGAAAAGAGAAAGTTTTACTTTTAATAAGGTGAAAACCGCAGGAATATTCAGACTCGGTTTTCACCAGCCTGTGCCAATATGATATGCCAAATAAAATTATTCTTTGAGGAATCTACCTGCCTCAGAGTTCTGTTAACTATGGACGTATTACTTGAAACTCTGACAATATATATCTCAGAGCAGAGGTGATATTCAGAACCTGATCAGTTCTGGAGAACTGGTGTAGAAATTTTGAGTAGTTCGGAGAACTGGCAAATACTACCTCTGACTGGCCCCACCTCCATCTATTCTCTGCCTCCCAAGTCCCAGCTGATCAGCTGGGTTTTCTTGGGTTGCCCTGCACAGGAGAACGGAGCTAGAAAGCAGGTTAGTAGGGTGGAGAGGGAATGGGGATTTTACAGTATCCTTCCCCTGCCATGCCCACCAAGCCACATCCACCAAGTCACGAACTAGTAGTAAAAAATTCCACCACTGTCTCAGACGCTTTCTCAGCCATGTAGAGTTATAAAGGTTAAAATCTTCTCTGTAAAAGATATTGACTCCCTGCCATCATCTGCTCTTAAAAGCCACAGGCTCTTTGCTTGCTGGTTAAAAGTGGGAACAGTGGGAACCAGGCTCTTGCCAGGCTAGTCTATCTAAATGACACAGTGCTCATTTAGAAGGACAGTTTGATCTTTGACAAAGGTCCCACCCTCCTTCCCCAAATGTTTCAAAGCTGCTCTTTAGTAATTGCAAAATTGTCATCGGGAAAGCTAGAGATGATCCCTCTGTTTTGTGCGTTCAAGGCAAAAGACTCCTCTCATGGAATAGAATATTTATACTTGCCATCCGAAATAAACATTTTGCAACAAGATAATCCAGGTGCTCTGCACCTTGATGCTTTGAGGCCTATGTCTACTCCCACGTGCACTTATCTGCAGCTTCAATTTTTCTCTGAGTGCTCTTGCCATCAAGATTTGGTGGACAGATATAAAGAAGAAGAATTTCTTATTTTTAGATCCATCTAAAGAATAATTGTCATGATTATAACTATTCAGTGCTGACTCTTCGCAGTGATGCATTTCAAATATTTTTACCACCAGTTAAGTGGGCATGGCTCGGTGGGCATACTTTGCATGCATGCACACACTTTGCACATGCACACATGCCAAACGCATGCTTTGCGCAGGCACAGAGGCTTTCACACTCACCTCCTGCAAGTCTGCAGTCTCCCTATCTCTTCAACAGCTGCCATGCGGCAATCTGCTTGCCACGCAAAATGGCTGCACTTCAAAAACAGGACATAAAGGTTACTATGAGAGCCCAGGCAGGCAGGTGGGCGGGCCCTACAGCAGAGCATTGGAGAGAACTGTTCATTGACGCTACCAGCTCAGCAGAACTGGGCCAAACCGGTAGAATATCACCACTGACTCTTTGTGACAACTTAGGTAGACCTCCTTCAGGATGATAAATTCTGTACCTGATACTTCAGGTCTTCCAATGGTGCACCCATCACTAGTGTAATTGAGTTCATCCATCTTGCTGTTGGTCATCCTCTTCTTTTGTTCTTCTACTTTTCCCAGAATTATACACTTCTCTTTTCTTCCATGGAGTTTATAGAAGAGTTTCCCTCTTCTGTTCCTGGAGGTTTTTAAGAAGAGATTGTCAACCATTTGTCTGAAAAGGTATAAGGTTTCCTGCTTTAGCAGGGGGTTGGACTAGAAGACCTCCAAGATCCCTTCCAACTCTGTTATTCTATCTTTTCAAGAATTATAGGCTTCTCAAAAGCCTCAAAATCTATTGATTATATGCTTTTAAAAAGCTTGTTATGTTATGTTACATTACGTCATGTTGTTCTGTTCTGTTGTTCTGTTCTGTTCTGTTCTGTATGTTATGTTATATTATGTTGTGTTGTGTTATGTTATATAATAGCAATAGCACTTAGACTTATATACCACTTTATAGTACTTTACAGCCCTCTCTAAGCAGTTTACAGAGTCAGCCTATTGCTTCCAACAATCTGGGTCCTCATTTTACCCACCTCGGAAGGATAAAAGGCTGAGTCAACCTTGAGCCTGGTGGGATTTGAACTGCCAAACTTTAGGCAGCTGGCTGCAGAAGTAGCTTGCAGTACTGCACTCTAACCACTGCGCTACAGAGGCTCTTCTAATGTTATGTTATGTTATGTTATGTTATGTTATGTTATGTTACGTTACGTTACGTTACGTTACGTTACGTTACGTTACGTTACGTTACGTTACGTTACGTTACGTTACGTGTCATGCCGTGCAGTGCCGTGCCATGCCGTGCCGTGCCGTGCCGTGCCATGCCATGCCATGCCATGTCATGTCATGTCATGTCATGTCATGTCATGTCATGTTATGTTAAAAAGCTTATGCTGATAAATTCAGACAGCTTGTCTCTTCTGAAATCTCTTCTCCATCTTCAGCTTGTCCCATTAAGTGACTTTACTTGTACTTTACATCTTAAAATCCTTCTCTTTCCACGACAAAACTGGCCTGTAAATATGCCAAAGATTGACACTAGTTCAGACCACCGGCAAATCCTCTTTCGGCACCAACAATCCAGGGAGCTATCAAAGCCAAACTTCAGGGTCTCAATAATTAAAGGGCCAAGCAACACACTGTTAAACAATTAAAGTGCACAGAGAATGTTCCATCGCAGTAATGTTTGTGAAAGATCTCCCAAAGGAACGAGGAAAACCATGGGCAAAATATAAGTCAATGATATCATCGCCACTGAAACATTTATGGATGTTTTGCAGGAGGAAAAAAAAATGGATGTATGGTTTCTGTAGACATTAATCAGCCCAGCTGTCATTAAGTAGGAATAGGGTTAGTGAGGGAACTGCCTACCAGCTTTTCCACATCACATTCAAGCTACTTCGGCACATCCCTAATTAAGAGACTCCAACTTGAGTTCCAATTGACAAACCACTATATCTATATGACAGGCACTCAAGGGCGCTTGAGAATCTAATACACTGAAATGGGGTAATAGTCAGGTAATTCTGGGCAAAATTTCTAATTACTTTCTACTTCAGAGGTTAAAAGCAAAATTGAATTGGCCACTTCAGATTTTCTCTATTTAATCCAGGGAGTTGTGCTATAAAAGCAAATATCCAAAGCTAAAAGATACTCTTCGAAACTATGTCAAAGCATCTCTTCCTGTGCTCAGTTTGCAGAGCTGGGTCCTTACTTTTTTGTCCGTTAATTTGTTTCTCGTTTGGAACTACAGGTAATGGATCTTGCCTGACCAACTCTGGGTTCAGAAGCTAAGCAGACTTGAGACTAGTTACTTCTTGGATAAGACTCTTCCAGGAAATTCCAGGCCTGAGGGATCCTTGGTGCTCTCTGAGTTTGGTTGTTTTTCTTGCATGTAATGTTTCATTACTCAAACTAGGTAACATCATCACATCTTAAAAGAAAGCAGTAGTTAGCTTTGTGTATTGCTACCAAGATAACTTCAGGTAAAGCTAAAAGAAGGAAAGGTCACCTTCAAAGTGGAATAATTTGATCTATACCTACATCTCAGTGGACTTAGAATAACTTTATTGTCACTTTGACTGTATGGTAATCGGCATACATTAAAATGAAATTTCATTGCATACAGCTTTCAAAGGGTTTCCACCTCCAATATACATTACATAAATATGACTAAATAAATAAATAAATATGCATATCCCCACTTATATTATATGACACAGAGAAACAACACAGTCTAGTTTGGATATACACATGTACATGATGAAAAAAACGAATCTTGAGAGTTTACCAGACAGATGGTATAGGGAACAAAGCTGTTACAGAATCTGGTAGTCCTGTTAGAAATACTTCAAAATCCCCTCCCAGAGAGGAGCAACAAAAACAGACCATAAAGTGGGGTATAAGCCCATAGCACTTATAAGCAGTATCCTGAATAACAGGAAATGAGCTTCCTGTAATCTTGACTGTCCTCTCCACTCTCTGTAGGGACTTTCTATCTAAGGCACTGCTGCCACCAAACCAAACAGTTTTGCAGTTTGTTAAAACGCTCTCAATTGTGCCTCTAAAAAAAAGTGGCCAGGACAGAAGGAGAAAGATGTGCTCTCCTCATCTGATGCGAGAAATGCTGACACTGATTTGTAAGCTTCACTAAAGATGTCTTGTGGAAAGACCAATTCAGATTGTTAGTTATCTGCCCCTTCAGATACTTAGCACTGTTGACCACCTCTACAGCTGCTTCCTTGATACTGAGTGGAGTATGACCATGCCGGCTCTTTCTAAAAAAAAAAAAATTGGATAAAAGAGTTAAACTAGTGACTTATCCATAAAGGGATGCGGGGGGTGGGGTTGGGGGGGGTGGGGGACAGGAAAAAATGGCAAATAGCAAATTGATCACAAATCATGCCAATAAACACACAATAGGCATTGTTTTGTATTTTGAGAAGTATATTACAAAAAAAAAACAGTTACAAAATCTTCAGAGACTAGTGAGTAATTACACTTTTCCTTGAAAAGTCATTTGCATGCCAATCAAAAGTCATAGTGCTTAGTGAATAGAATTACAGCAAAAGGAGAAAGCAAGGCTTAGATGTTAAGTAATTAAGGCCACACTTTTAATTAACTCTACATACACTTATGTGTATGGAGAAATTTAATTTGTGCAGGATCTGAGAATGACTGGAATCTGTTCTTATGCCTCTTGCTTTTCCTTCTTTGCAATTCATTGCATCTCCAGTGTGTCTTCTACACGTCTCAATAAACTAGTTATAGAAGTTGCTGGTTTGTGCAGTAGTTTATTTGAACCCAGAGCGAAACAGGTGATTATCTCTTTGCAATTTACAAATTTGTAGACAACAGTAATCTGTTCTCCAATTGAGGAGATTTAG
This sequence comes from Bungarus multicinctus, assembly GCA_023653725.1. Lineage (NCBI taxonomy): Eukaryota > Metazoa > Chordata > Lepidosauria > Squamata > Elapidae > Bungarus > Bungarus multicinctus. Next base: position 120,400,868 of record CM042842.1, on the reverse strand, counting down.
GGTAACTGGATTGCAGTGCTTGACTTGAAAGAAGGACCACCACCCCATAAAAATGTTGAAGCATATTGAGGTAATGGAAATAGCAATAGCACTTAGACTTATGCACTGCCCCACAATGTTTTACAGTGTTCTCTTAACAGAGTGAGCATATTGCCTCCAACAATCTGGAACCTCATGTTACTGACCTTGGAAGGGTGGAAGGCTGAATCAACCTCGAGCCGGTCAGGATTGAACTGCTGGCTGTGGGCAGAGTTAGCCAAAAATACTTCATTCTAACCACTGTGCAACCAGGGCTCCCCGGGACATTAAAAATACTCAGGATATTACAAATAATCACTGGGAAACAACTTTATCATCCTGCCCTTTGATAAACAGACTTTTATGAGTGGTTATATCTGCCATTTTCTGAAAGCATCCATAACATGTTCTCAAAATTTCAGATGTCCCTACCCATTTTTAAAAGTTGGGTTTCTTGGCTTGAAATAGTCCAAAGAACTAATTCCTTCCCTTCCAAACATGGATTGTGTTGAAATCCAGAGTGGTAGATTAAATCCCTATTATAGAGTGGCTGGAGATGACAAAGTTAAATTTTAAACTGTAGTAGAACTTTATTGGATTCTACTTAAAATATTTCAATAAATAACAATGAAATATTCATCTGTTTTATAGATTTCCAAGGTTTCCTCAAGAGCATTAACAAGATATGATGATTTGCTAAAGGAGACAAACAAATCTATATGTCCTATTTTAATTTGTCCAAAATTAATGATCCAAAGAAATCCAGTTTAATGCTGGATTTCTTTTAGTTTAGTGGTTAAGGCATTGAGCTAAAAACTGGGAGGCTATGAGTTCTAAAATCTCAGATCCAGGTTAATGTCAACCATCTTGCTCAGTTAGAAAAGAAAGAAAGACTTCTGGTCCATGATCTGCCAAAAGTATATTTTACTAAAGCTGAAGTGATTACAGAAGAGATCTGAGATTTTCATGTGCAAAAGATACAATTAACTTTCCCTTTTTCCTGGCCAGCCCCCTGGTTATCAGTCAATGTCCAATCAGGTGCTAACAAATTATTTGGGAAACAGTCCCTGTCTTTGCATGCTCTCCAGCTCCTAATTCTTTTGGTGTGCCCTTGAGAAGGTGATGCTTCTTACAGGATGGTACTGCTTGGTTTCGATTCCTTTGAGTTCCCTCCCTACCTCTACTGTTCCCTCCCCTCATTACTGATATCAGTCTGTCAGCTTGCTAACAGAATGGCAACCATGACATGCACTATGGGCATGAAGCCAATTGGGTGACCTTGGGCCAGTCACTTTCTCTCAGCCTTAGGAAGGAGACAATGGCAAACCACCTCTGGAAAACCTTGCCAAGAAAACTGCAGGGACTTCTCCTGGCAGTTCCCAAAAATCAGACACAGTTGAAATGATAAGGACATACAAATAATATACATAAAAATAGAAGGTGAAAGAGCATGAGGTAGAACCAAAACTTTGTATCTCCCTTGACACAAAAGTGGTAGAGGAGGAGGAGGGGGGGGGATGGAAATCAACCAGTGTTTCATTAATCAGCATACATTTCAAAAATCATCTGTTTTGTAGCACACAGTGACAGATGCACTATAGGTACAGTGGCCAAGATGGAATATGAGAACCTGCATAAATTGTAAGGGAAAGTTTGCACACATTAATTTTATTGTCACCAGGGTATAGAGGAGTTTTATTATGAAAGATTAAAAGTGTAATAAAGCTGAAATGCAAGGGAGAAATTAAAGTCTTGATACAATTCATCTAAAGATCCTGATCCTTCCTCTCTTCCTGTCAAGAACCTGGATAGAGTTGATTCTTTCCTCCTCCTCCTCCTCCTCCTCCTCCTCCTCCTCCTCCTCCTCCTCTCTCTCTCTCTCTCTCTCTCTCTCTCACACACACACACACACACACACACACATCTCTCCTCTCTTCCTGTTTTAAAAACACACACAAAACACATGCTATGCACATGAGAGAGGGAGAGAGAGAGGGAGAAAGAGGGAGGGAGGGGAGACATTATAATTTGTATTAACAAGGTAAAGAAATCTATTCATGAAGGTTCAGGATGTAGACAAAAGAAATGAGTGAGAATCTTGACAGCAGGAGATTAATGGGAGATTGAAAAGGAATAAAAAAAATTCAATAGAGGAACACCAAATATATTGAAGCTTATTGGTTTTCTACTGTGAACATCAGCCATGTTGAAGTTTCCAGCAGGGAGGAAGACGGACTGGAAATTGGATGAAATATGACCATCTCCTCCTTTATCTCCTCACTATTACATATTTCTCCCAGCAGGGATTGTGGAATCATGCATAATCAATCAGTCAAGATCAAGACCTGATAATATTAATCTTTAAAAAAATAACAAATGTAATATGTATATTTGTAGGATATCTGAGAATTAATGGAATGGTTAGCAAATGGTTTGACACTGAACAGGTTTTTCTTGATAGATTGCCTCTCCACTTCAAATCTCATTTTGGACAAACATATTAAATGTTGATGATTTGTTTTTTCTGTTCTCCTCATTTATAGGTACATTAGGAAACAATTCTGTACTCTCAAAATATAAGCTTCATTTTTCCCTACACCATTTTGGGTTTAATTTTATAATGTGAATGTATTTTGTCTCTATTTTATTTCTTCAATTTTAAAAAAGGTATTTTTTTTAAAAAAAACCAACATCCAATAATAGCATTATAACAATAGTCCTTAAATTTATATATCCATTGTGCTTTACAGCCCTCTCTGAACAGCTTACAGAGTCAGCATACTGTCCCCAACAATCTAGGTCCTCATTTCACTGACTTTGGAAGGATTGAAGTCTGAGTCAACTGGAGCCAGTCAGGATCAAACTCCTGGCAATTAGCAGAGTCAGTCTGCAATACTGCATTTTAACCACTGGGTCACCACCACGGCTACTAAAATGAGACAGTTTAACAATTTGTTGTTCAATGAATGCATGTATAAGGATATATAAGTATAAGGGGTTTTTTTTGTTTGTGTGTGTGGTAACATTCAAGGTGTGTTGTTGGGATCATGAATGTGTGTGTTCTGAAAAGACCACGTGTTATGTTTTGGGTTGAGGGTCCATAGGATGTGCAGAAAGTCTGAGAAATATGTTATGATGTTATGATGTAATGAGGAATATCAACCTGAAAATTAATAAGTCCAAGAGAGACAATTAAGTTTGACAGGGAAAGTGGAGTGAATGACTACAAGCACCCTGAGATTATTTGATCATCCACAGAGAATGACACAGGATTGAATTGCAAAACAAATAATATGGAAGAAGAGTAAAGGGATTAAGAATAACAGAGTTGGAAGGCACCTTAGAGGTCTTCTAATCCGACGCACTGCTCAGGCAGGAAACCCTATACCAGTTCAAACAAATTGTTGTCCAATCTTTTCTTTAAAACTTCCAGTGTTGGAATACCCACAACTTCTGGAGGCAAGTTGTTCCACTGATTAATTGTTCTAACTGTCAATTAATTTTTTCCTTAGTTCTAGGTTGCTTCTCTTCTTAGAATAAAATAGAACAGAATTCTTTATTGGGCAAGTGTGATTGGACAAACAAGGAATTTGTCTTGTTGCAAATACTCTCAGTATACATTAAAAGAAAAGATTCATTAGTTAAGAGTCAAGAATCATAAGGTACAACACTTAATGATAGTCATAGGGTACAATCAGCAATCAAATCATACTTGGAAACAGTCAATATAAATCATAAGGATACAAGCAACAAACCTACAGTCCTATAATCACAAGTGGGAGGGGATGGGTGATAAGGAGTGATGAGAAGATTAGCAGTAATAGTAATGCAGACTTTGTAATAGTTGAACAGGGTTGAGGGAATCATTTGTTTAGCAGAATGATGGCTTTCGGGAAAAAACTGTCCTTGTGTCTAGTTGTTCTGGTATGCAGTGCTCTATAGTGTCATTTTGAGGGAAGAAGTTGAAACAGTTTATGTCCAGGATGTGAGGGGTCTGTAAATATTTTCACAGCCTTTTTTTTACTCATGCCGTATACAGGTCCTCGATCGAAGGCAGGTGGATAGTAATTGTTTTTTCTGCAGTCCTAATTATCCTCTGAAGTCTTTGTCTGTCCTGTTGGGTTGCAGAACCAAACCAGACAGTTATAGAGGTGCAGATGATAGACTCAATAATTCCTCTGTAGAACTGGATCAGCAGCTCCTTAGGCAGTTTGAGCTTCCTGAGTTGGTGCAAAAAGAACATTCTTTGTTGTGCTTTTTTGATGACATTTTTGATGTTAGGTGTCCATTTTAGGTCATGTGATATAGTAGAACCTAGAAATTTGAAGGTCTCCACTGTTGATACTGTGTTGTCTAGTATTGTTAAGAGGTGGTAGTATGGGATGGTTTCTTCTAAAGTCTACCATCATTTCTATGGTTTTGAGTGTGTTCAGTTCCAGATTGTTCTGGTTACACCATGAGGCAAGTTGTATAACCTCCTGCCTGTGTGCAGATTCGTCGTTGTCTCGAATGAGACCAATCACTGTTGTGTCATCAGCAAACTTGATTAGTTTCCATCCATTGCTGACTCTGAAAGTCATTTTTGGATGGATTTCAAATCCTAGGGAGGTGAAGGGAAAACAATTAACAATACATGATGAGTATTTATTTATTTATTTATTTATTCATTTATTTATGTATTATTTATTTATTTATTTCCCACTTTAATTTTTGGGTATGCATCTAAAAAAGTGTAAGCAGTCACTTCACAGAATCACTACAGTTACTTGCAATAAAAACATATTCATACGTGACAATGTTGTTTTCTGATCGCACAGCTTATACTTCAGAGGACTTCACACTGTTTGCAAAGGAATTGGAGCCACTTTGGTCTAGTGCAGAGGTGGTATTCAGCCAGTTCTGACAGGTTCTGGAGAACCGGTAGCGGAAATTTTGACTAGCTTGGAGAACCGGCAAATACCACCTCTGATTGGCCCCGCCCCCATCTATTGTCTGCCTTCCAAGTCCCAGCTGATCAGCTGGGTCTTCCTTGGTTGCCCCACACAGGAGAACAGAGCTGGAAAGTAGGTTAGTGGTGTGGGGAGGGAATGGGGATTTTACAGTATTCTTTCCCTGCCACACCCATCAAGTCATGCCCACCAAGCCACACCATACCATACACTTTCTCAGTCAAACCCATGTAGGGAAAATAGGAGGAAGGAAGGAGTGTTATATACCTTTGCCACCTTGAGTTATGTATGCAAAATAATAAAAGTGGGATTAAAAAAAGTCTAAAATAAAAAATAAAAGCAGACAATGTCGGCTCAAATCGGGCCAAGTTTTTCATGCCATGTGATTAGTTAATGGCAGAGGCAGAGATGCTGTTTCCAAAGTTGGCAACTTGCTCAACTGGAACTAGCCTGTGGTCTAATCAATATATAATTCTCAGAATAGCCCCCTCTGCTCTCCCCAAAACAAGCTAAGGACATTTCAATTATTTTGGTTAGGCCACATTCCAGGTAATAAAAATCGATTGGTTTCTTCTACTGCTAGCAAATTTTCATTTGGTCAGTGGCAGCAGAGAGATATTTACAACTCTCCTAAGAAAGCATTATCCTATTGCAAAGTAAAGTACAATTATTTGTCAGAATGTTAAAAATGAGGCTGTACAGAAACTCGTGGATTAAAATCACGGACAAATGTTGAGCAGGGTTAATGTTCTGAAGCATGTGATCTCGAAACCCAGAGTTAGACACTATGAGAAGATTGGTGCCTCTGGGCAACTTTTAAAGACTACAGGTCCCAGAATTCTCAGCCAAGGCAGCCAAGGGGAATGCTGAGTGAGAATGCTGGGAGCTGCAGTCCCAACATATTGTATGTGTGCCAAGCTGAGGGTGGATGGATGGCTGAGAGAATTCTAGAATAGTGGATGATGCCTGTGGTGAGAAGAAAATGGATCTTGCACAGCTTGTGCCAGACCATATGGATAACCTATAAGATGGCCATTAATTAACTGGTTTTTTTTAATTTACTGAACTTAATACAGGAACTTAATACAGTTCCACCAAGAAATGCTGTCAAATCACTAATTTCAATGATACCCTTGTTTATATATGTAGGAGATTCTTCCTTCCTTCCTTTCCTCACTCCTTTCTTTTTTATTTATTTCTGTCTTCTTCCTTCCTTTCTTTCTTCTTTTCTTCCTTCCTTCCTTCCTTCCCTCCCCCTTTCTTTCCTTCTTCCTTCCTTCCTTCCTTCCTTCCTTTCTTTCTTCTTTCCTTCTTTCTCTCTTTCTCTTTCTTTTTCTTTCCTTCTTTATTCTTTTTCCCTCTCTCTACTTTCTTTTTTTGTCTTTTCTCCTTCCTCCCCTCCTTTCTCTTTCTTTCTTTCTTTCTTTCTTTCTTTCTTTCTTTCTTTCTTTCTTTCCTTTCTTTCTTTCATTCATTCATTCTTTCTTTTGTTCCTTCTCTTTTTTCTTTCTTTTTTATTCTTTCTTTTCTCCCTCCTTTCTATTTTCTTTTGTTCTGTCTTCTCCCCTTCCTCCTTTCCTTCCTTCCTTCCTTCCTTCCTTCCTTCCTTCCTTCCTTCCTTCCTTCCTTCCTTCCTTCCTTCCTAAAATTGAAGAATATACAGTATCTGAATTGTTGAGGTTACAAATTTAATATATCAGCAACAATCTATGCCACCCAGGGAGGACTTGTCTCCTTGGACTAAACCTCTGGTTCAAAAAAACAAGATGAAATGCGGAGTCTTGGGTCAGAACAAAGTAGAAGAAATGTTTCACTAAGGAGCTGTTGAACAATGGAAGCAGCTTAGGAATGTAGAATTTCCAATTAAAAATTAAACAATTCAAATAAATAAAAGATAAAGCTGTATCAAAAGATGAAGGGAACAAGTGAATTTTGGCATATCCAGATGAAAAATCTTTGTAAAGGAATTTGGGATGCTTAAGTGAAGAGGGAAAATGGATAAGAGAAACGGGTTTTCTGACCTAACCAAGCTATTTTTCATCTTAGACACAAGTAAAGCTTTCTAGAGATTCCCTTCTGAGAAACTGTCTCTCTAAAAAAAGTCTTATCACTATTATATAAATCATAAAACCACTATTTATCTATTAGAATTGTATTTAGGCCCTTAGAAACCATCCTACATAAATGGGAGGTGCCAGAGCAAAGGCAAAATTGATTGCATTTTAAATGAAAAGGTAATTAAAACAAGAGCATTCTATTATTGCAATACTATGCATATATGATCCCCTTGAAATTATTAATTTTTCCTGACTACAACCCCCCAAAAATTTCAATTTGAAAGCTACTTTTGCAGCCTGGGACAAGAGTTATTGGGCAAGGATGCATAATATTTTTCTGCTCAGGGACCACATATGTAAAGTGGGAAGCCTTAAAACCAAGGACCACTGGGTGGTCCAAAAAGTCTAAATGACAGGCTGCATAATGAAACTGAAACTGAAGTAATCATATAGAATGTTATTTACTTTTGAGAAGGAAGGGTGTTACCTATTCACCCACTCTGCTGTCATGGGTAAGAACCACATTTAAAAAAATCTGTATCTCCTTGCCTTCTTCTTCTTCCTCCTCCTCCTCCTCTTTCTTTCTCCTTCTCTTTCTCTTCCTCTTCTGACAGTTTAAACCAGGGGTCAGCAACCTTTTGAACCTCAGGAACACCAAACTCATAATTTTAAATCCCACAGACCACTAATATGAATTTTAACTGACGGTGGCTTGCTGATGGTGGGAAAGTCAGTCCCATATTCCAGAGCTGCAGTAGTCACAGGACTGGCCCCTTGGTGATCCCAGAGCAGCTGCTCCTCCACCTGGGTGCACCAGCCTACCATAGACTGGAGGAGTTGGGATAACCAAAGGGCCAGTCCTGTGACTATTGCAGCTCTGGAATATGGGACTGAGTTTACCACCAACGTCAGCAAGCCACCCCAGGGCAGAATTCCCTCCCCTGCCATTGGTCTTACCTTCCAGTTCCAGCTTGCGTGACTCTACTCAAGGTAATGTTTGTGCTTGGTCAAAGGGTGGGGGCCAGAGGGTGGGCAGGCCATGTGGGCAATGCGGCCTTGTGTTCCTGTGCAGCCTGGATTAATTGCTTTGGGAGGGGCATTTCTTTGAGGACCACCAACATTTTCTCATGGACCACCAGTGGTCCTTGGCCCACCAGTTGGCGGCCACTGGTTTAAACCACTGTCAATTGGTAGTTAAAGTATGTCTTTGATGTTCTCTCTCCATCTTCTTCTGGATCTTCCTCATTTTCTTTGACCTTCTCTTCTTTTTGTGTATGCCTTGTACGGTATGGAGTCCCACAATATCCACATATTTCATTGCACTACACTTAAAAGTCCATATATTCAAGTACTCATACAGTACAGGTAGTCCTTGACCTAGAACCATCTGTTTAACAACCCTCTGAAGTTACAGCAGCACTGAGAAAAATGACTTTCCTTTCACTTATAACCTCTGCAGTATCCCCACAGTAATGTGATCAATATCTTGGCAACTAGCAGGTATTGATGACTGTGCAATGTCCCAAAGTCAAGTGATCACCATTTGTGACTTTTCCAGCCAGTTTTCCACAAGTAAAAGTAATGGAGGAAGCTGGATTTGCAGAACAGCCATGGATTCTCTTATCAGCTGTAATGACTGACTTAATAATCATGGCAAAAAGGTAATAGAATTGAGTCACTTGGTAATTACCATGCTTGACAACAAAAACCCTGCTCCCAATTTATTTTATTTTTATCTATTTATTTAATTTACATTGCCGCCTATTCGCCCATGGAGACCCAAGGTGGCTTACACAATGTAAAACCATATTTAAAACAAACAATAAAAATAAAAACAATAAAAACTAACCAAAAAGATCAAATAAATTAGTAAAGTACAATAGAACAAAATTTGGGAAAACAAAAACAAAAAACCCACAAAAACCAACTCCTACCCCCTGCCCCAACGACAGCAGATCACACGAGCCATTAGATGGGCTCCATCCCACTCTGGGTTCCCCAGGTCTGCTGGCAGAACCAAATCTTCAGCGCCTTCTGGAAGAGTAATCTCTGGGGGAATTATATTCCAGAGAGGGAGCCACCACAGAGAAGGTCCTTCTGGGTTCCACCAGGTGGATCTCCCTCAGGGATAGGACCCGCAACATTACCTGCCTCCTCACTCTAATGGGCCAGGTAGATGTGACTGGCAAGAGATGTTTCCTAAGATAACCTGGACCAAGCCATGAAGGGCTTTAAAGGTGATAACCAGCAACTGTTGTAAGTCAAGGACTATCTGTATGTGTTGTTAATATGATTGCTGTTTTGTTATATATTTAATTATTCCCCTCTTTTATTAGACTAACCCATCACAATTTAATAACAACCTTTGAAGGTCCCTGATCCACATCCCACATTTGTAAGTTTGTGAAGTATGATCTCGAACTCTTTGGTTTAATTCCTCTTCCTTGAGACAAGTCTATTATAACAAGTTTTCTTTAAGAGGCTACTTCAAGCTGATTTTCTCACTGGAAAAGACTAAATACCAAAGAGAGTTCTCCATCAAGTAATCAAGAAAATTGATTATTTTTGAAGTTAGACCTCCTTAATTTATTGCATCCACAAACAAGATTTTGGGGGGAAATGAAAAGAATCTAAATATGAAGTGGTTTTGGGCCAGATTTTCTATCTTTTAGGTTTCATAGATTTAGAGAAAGGACCTCAGCACACTATTTATTGCCCACAGCAAACTTCTGAAAAATGTGATTTGTCTTCCCCATCACCTCCTGGAACTTGAAATGTAATACAGTAAAGGAGAATATGGGTGGTTTCGGTCTTTCAAAGCTTAATACATCTAGTTTTACCTCAGAAAACCTGAACCTCCTTAAAACCAGGTCCTTAATCACTAATAGCGTCGCCTGTAAGATCGAGCAGTACACATATACAATACAACAGGGTTGGCTTGTATTGAATTATCCAACAATGTTCTTGTCATTTGTTCCTTCTAGATAGCTTTGGTCCCTTTAAAAAAACAAAAAAAAAATTAGAAATATCCCAAATGCACTTTTTCAAGAGGCAACTAGACTTTCTTTGATTTTTCCTTGAAGATGTTTCGCTTCCCATCCAGGAGGCTTCTTCAATTCTGAATGAATATTGGGGATTGGAAGGATATATTCCTTGCAGTCATCTGGTGGCTAGTACTCTTCCTACCAAGAAAGTGTCTTCAAGGAAAAACAAAGAAAGTCCAGTTGCCTCTTAAAAAAGCACTTTTGGGACAACCATGACTTGGATGATTGAGAAGCTCCATAGATGTTTGGACAAATGACTTGGCACAACATCAGTCATTTTCCCACGCTCTAGGCATGACCAAACTATAGCTCCCTCCCCCATCCACAAAAAAAGGTTGTATACCTCCACTAAGGATAATTAAAATTGCTATTTTCTCACTAGTGCTGAATTATCTTCACTAGGGTTCAACAAGCTCCCACCCAAATCTACGTTTTGTTGCAATCATAATAGTGAGACATGCGAAGCTTGGAGAAGAGAAACCACGTGAAAATAAAATGATATATACAGTCCTTGACTTATAACCATTCCTTTAGTGACTGTTCAAAGTTACAATGGCACTGAAAAAGGTGACATATAACTGGGGGGGGGGGGGTTCACACTTTTGACTGGAACAGCATCCCCAGAGTCATGTGATCAAAATCCAGATGCTTGGCAACAGGCATGTATTTATGACAGTTGCATTGTTTGCAACATTCCCAACCAGCTTTCGACAAGCAAAGACTATAGGGGAAGCCAGATTCACTTAACAAGCACATGATTCATCTAACAACCACTTGTGGTTCACCGGCAGCAGGTGCGGACAGTTGAAGTCTCAGAGAGCGAGCACTCAGATGAGGGGCCTGCATGTGATGCAGGGATGGGGCCAAGACCATCAGGGAGTGGAATGCTGCCTTCGGAGTTTGTGGAGGATGGCAGCAGTGATGAAGAGGTTCCCGAGGAGCCTGTGCCAAATGCGCGTGCACACAGGGCTCCTTAAAGGAAAGAGCAGCTGCAGCAGCACAGGTGACTCAGGAGTAAGGCTGCAAGGTAATGGCCCCTCCCTCAAGAGATAAAAGCCAGCTGAGAAACTGGAGTTCTTTGCAGGAAGCAAACAAGTTTTTGCACTCAAGCCTTCTGGATGTTCAGACTCTCTTAGTTTGTTTTTGGAGACTCTTTTTGTTTGAAATATTTCTTGGCAACTTTATCTAGTGTTCTTGGCAGCCTTGCACAACCTTGGCAAGGCTTGTTCTTATCAGGGACAATTAGTTTGAAACAGCCTTTTAAACAGGAAGGAACAAAATTCGTAAAGAATCATTAAAAGGTTTTGCTGTTACCTCCGTTTCGTGTTTGTTTCCTTGGGATAAGATTTGGGTAAGAACACAACTGCAGTGCTTTGCTTAACAACTATGGTGGAAAACATTGTAAAATGGGATTATAACTCACTTAACAATTAGCAACGGAAATTTGGGGTTCAATTGTGATCTTAAGTTGTGGTCTACTAGTATCCATATAGACAATATGCATCTATATATACACAATATACATATACATACATATTCATAAGTCTTCACTAGAGAATTTGGCAGAAAAAAATGCTAGGAACAGACTTACTCTATTCCAACTTGCATTCTTCATTTCATTCAGAGTTGGTACATTTTCAAGCATGTTAGCAATAAAATTTAAGGGTAAAAAATTAATTTGCTTAACATTCATGCCATCTTAAATATTAAGTTATCAGAATGTGTTTAAATTTGCAACAAGCTAAAAGAGTTCATCTTTATTAAAGAGTGAGCCGAGAAGAGTCTTTTTTCCCTTCAGTACAGAGCTGTTTGGATTAAAAATAAAAATTAAAACAAAATATTGAGTTGTATGTCATTTTAATTCCATGCAATATCCAGCAGCAATGGAACTGCTATAAAGAAGAACAATAACAAAATGATATTCCTTAGTGATGGGAGATCTTTCAAATAAAAACAAAATCTGAACAAAATGTATTTACAGAAGCATCTCATATTAAGGTATTGATCTAAGAATTTGAGTTCAACTCTTTGTCCCCATGGAGAAAAAATTTAAATACCTGTTTTAATTGTAGGTCAACTCTCTCATTTCTCCTTAAACGAGTAGTCCATTTCTAAAATATAATGCAGATTCTAAAATTATATTTGGAAACATTATACCAACAAAGCCAAATGGATCATATAAAATACAGGAAGTTCCATTTTGTAAAATAAGGAATGTATAAGTTTTTTAAAAAATCAAAATCTTTAGGTTAGGAAGGCCTAAGCTTCATCTTCATCCATCTAACCACAGCACAAACATGTCAAACAATTCTTTTTATATCTCATGTGTTCATGAAGTTGCTTTGTCAGTCCACAGCTAAGGCAGTGACTCATTTGTCTGCTCCCCTCAAGATATGTTTATTTATTAGGGTGTTTTTTAATCCTGCTTTTATAGTTTTATAAGTAACTCAAAGAACAAACATACCTCTTCCTCCTAATACTTCTTCCTCCTAGTTTCCACACAACAATTAAGTGATGTGGGTTGGATTAAGAGAAGGTGATTAGCCCAAAGTCATTCAGTCGGGTTTTCATATCTAAGACAGAACTAGAACGCACAGTCTTCTGGTAATTAGCCCAAAGTCACCCGGTCAGCTTTCATAGCTAAGGCAGGGATATAACTCACAATCTCCTGGGTGATTAGCCCAAAACCATCTAACTAACTGTTGAAAGAAATATCCTTCTGGGTTCAGTTCCAAGTAGGGAAAAAGACACTGGAAACATGGAGGCTGCTTGGAAGGTTTAATGGTATACAGGACCACATGGCCTGGAGCTCCAGAGAAGTCTGATCACATACTCAAGGTGAGAAGGTCAAGAAAAAAGAAGGACTGAGATACTGAGAGTGCTGGGTTTTATACCCTCAGTTGGGATTTGAATTGGAGCTTGTATTCTGATTGGTTGTCAGACTCCCAGGGGCAACTCTGTAGGCTGTCCTGAGCTCCAGGCTTGGTCTAGCCTTGCTGGGTGATTATGCCCTTAAAAGGGCTTTTGGCAATTTCTATAGCTTTACCTTCTTATGTAAAAGTATTCTGGTCCAGGCTTTAATGGCCCACCCATTAACAAAGGTGGGGGTGAGATTCTGCTTTGGGGTGAGTTTCTGCTTCTTGAGTGAGTTTCTACTTCTTGAGTTTCTACTCTTTTTAGGGGAAATATTCTGCCTTTTTAATATTTCCTAGGCTATTTCAATTTTCTAGGAGAGGGGTGGGTGTTAACTTCCTACACAACTTTCATGACTACAGCAGGACTAAAATTCACAATCTCCTGGTGATTGGCCCAAAGTCACTCAGCCAGGTTTCCATTCCTTAGACATTACTAGAATCATCTTAGGGTTAATTACCTGCACAGCATTTTCTCAGAACTTTACCTGTTTGGAAAAGTTAAACTTCAGCAGCAGCTATTTTCACTCCTTACACTTAGCTCTTCACACCTTAAGGTGTCACCCTGGCATATTTTACTATACAAATGCCAAGCCTGATAGATATCACTAAATATCAAATATCAAATTTAGCACATGGCACTGTTACTTCCCACACTTTGTGCAAATGAAGGGAAGTAAGCAGGTAGGTAAATTGGAAGTGCAAATATATGGGCAGTGGAATTTAATCTTGGCAAAATGCCTATAGTTCATTAAAACTGTGAACTGGCCTAGGTTCCCTTTTTTTGAAACATAAAGGCAAAGTTGAGACTATTTTTTTAAAAAAACTTATTTTTTTCAATAGTTTCTAAATGATCATTTGAAATTATGCTTTTTTATCGATACAACCAATAGGTTACATTTCGAGATGCATTTTTATTAGTAAAGCAGGTAGTTTTAAGTTGAACAAGCTGTTTTTTATCAATTTTAAAAGAATTATCCTTTTTAGAGTCCCCTTTCTTTATAAAGGGGGAGGTGCAATGGCTCAATGGAAAACTGACAGCCTGTCAATTAGGTATATACTTCATGTGCTTACAGTTTATAATTAAGACTTTTCTTATCAATATCACAAGATAACAAAAATCACATTTCCATATAAGTATTGATATATATATAGGCTTGTGTCTTTGGCTTTGTGCTTCTCGGAGTAATGTGAGCTTGCAGCTGTTACTTCCTTTTAACTGTCAGTGGGGGAAGTTAAAAGGAAGTAACAGCTGCAAGCTCACATTACTCCGAGAAGCACAAAGCCGAAGACACAAGCCTGAAGATGATGAATGAGACTTCATCGAAACGTCGCCTAGATACTTCCAATTTTACGCGGGAGAAAACCCGAATTACCAAAGATCCACATACAAATACTCGCGAAAACCTCAGAAAACATATTTTATATATATATATATATACTTTGTGTTACAACACCCTGTTAAGCCCCAATTAAGGGAGAAAGCATACTGCTTTCTTTTCTGTCTTTCGGCTCATCACCAGAGACCATACCGACAGAAAGCTATTTGTTTCGTTGTCTTTTGTTTACATAGATCGAATCCCAGTAAGGGTATGGCTAGCTTAAGAGAGCTAACTAGCTCGAAATAGATCTATCCTAGTCTCCCTTATTTATTATTTAAAATTATCAGCTCAAAACCTTACACACACACACACACACACACACATATATAGTCTGTTTTAATTTGTTTTATTTTCTAACCATTGGTAAAACAAATGCCATACCATGTAATATTCAAATTCTTCTTCTTTTTTTTAATTTCCAAAGTCAATCTATTAAAAGTTTATGATCTTGTGGAACCACATTACTAACTGTCCCATGCCACATGCAGCCCATAGGCAATGGGTTGAACATGCCAGCTTTAAACAAAAGCTAAACATTTAATCAATTTAACTATGAAACTATCATGGATCAATTTTTCTAAGATATACCATCTGAAAATATTATGAAATATTATGAAAGTACCAGTTTAACACATACAGCTTCTCTCAGTTGTGCTGAGCAAACCTTAAAAGTGTAGAAAGCATTCTACTAAACACTGATGGTGTTACCTAGTTTGATAATGAAATGTCTGCAAGAAAACAACCAAGCTTAGAAAACACCAAGGACCCCCTCAAAGTCTACTAAGTTACAATGGTACATTCAATCCAATCTCTAGTTTTTGACAAGGTATCAGTTGTGATAACTGTCTTTGTTTGCTTTCACACCATTGTGCATTTTGTCTGGTGAGAAATGGAGAAGCACCTCAAGATCAAATAAGATCCAGTGTTTGACAAGATAATATAATATAGAAGATGGAATAATAGACAGTTCTTTTTGGTGGAAGCTGAGTTGTTAGTGTAATATATATTCTCACTTTTTCTGGCATAGATCTATCTCAGTTGATTTAACATGCTAAAATGGAACCAGAAATAGACAGGGAATAGAATTATTTTCTGCCCAAATCTATATCAGAACGATGACTTCTATTAAAGCAAAAGTATTCCTGAAATAAGGAATCACATTTTTCTGGGTCTACATGAAGAAAACTTCCATCATTCCCTTTGTGAAGGACTAAAGTAGCCTTCTCAAATTTAGGAGTCTTCTAATTGTTAATTCCTTGAATTTCTCACTGGGAAATTTATTGAAGGACACCCAACTTGGAGAAAAACTATCATATCACAGAGACCTGACACTCCTTAAAGCAATTTGCTCCTTATATAAGTAGCTCTTCAATACCTTCATAAATGATTTAGGTGAGGGAATTGCAGAGGACATTAAGCTGGCAGGAATAACCAACACACTTGAAGATGAGCTCGGGATCTGGAAAGATCTTGACAGACTTGAACAATGGGCCCTATCCAACAAAATGAAATTTAATGTGGAGAAAAGCAAGGTTTTACATGTAGGCAGGAAAAACCAAAGGTATGGGTACAGATTAGGTGAAAACTGGCTCAAAAACAGTAACTGTGAGAGGGAGTCCTAGTGGACAATCACTTAAAGATGAGCCAGTAAGGTGCAGCAACAGTCAAAAACGTTATTGGTTGTATAAACAGAGGCATAGAATCAAAATCACATGAAGTATTAGAACCGCTCTATAAAGCCTTAGTAAGGCTATACTGGAATATAGCATCCATTTTTGGTCACCACATTACAAAAAATATGTTGAAACTTTGAAAAAAAAGTGAAAAGGAGAACAACTACGATATTTCAAGGCCTGGAGACTAAAGCTCATGAAGAACAATTGCAGGATTTGGGTTTGTCTAGTCTAGAGAAAAGAAGGACTAGAGTGGATAGCAGCATTCCAATATTTGAGAGCTTGCCACAAAGAAGAGGGGGTCAACTTATTTTCCAAAGCACCAGAGGACAGGACAAGAAACAATGGATGGAAACTAATTTAGGAGAGAAGCAACCTGGAATTAAGGAGAAACTTCCTAATGAAGTGAGAACAATTAACTAGTGGAATGACTTGCCTCCAGAAGTTGTGGGTGCTCCATCACTAGAAGTTTTTAAGAAGAGACTGGACAGTCACTTGTCTGAAATGGTATAGGATCTCCTGCTTGAGCAGGGGGTTGGACTAGAAGATCTTGAAGGTCCCTTCTAGCTCTATTCTGATTCTAGCTCTTTGTATGAGCATAGATAATATTATTTCATAGAAAGAGATACATCCTAATTCTCAGGGCAATACAGCAATAGCAATAACACTTAAACTTATATATCGCTTTATAGTGCTTTACAGCCCTCTCTAAGCAGTTTACAGAGTCAGTCTATTGCCCCCAATAATCTGGGTCCTCATTTTACCCACCTCGGAAGGATGGAAGGCTGAGTCAACCTTGAGCCTGGTGGGATTCGATCTGCCAGATTGCAGTAGGAGTAGCTTGCAGTACTGCACTCTAACCACTGTGTCACCGAGGCTCTTATATAGCAGATAACAGCCTTTCAAAAGTTGCTGCCGAATTACAGCTTAAAATACTGTACTATGATAAAATCTAGCTTACCATTTTGCACATGTTCTTCATCGGAAAAAGAAGCTTCTGTTTTTGTACTTTATTTTTAGGGAGCTTGAGAATTTATTTCAAAGTTTAATTGAGTAAAAGCTCCTAGAGGTACTAATGTAGAATTTTGCTCCCTGCCACAAATGTTTAATGAACCAGGAGAAGGAAATTATGCCATACATGGGGAGTAACCATTAGAAATTCAGTGCTTTGAACAATGCATCATGTCCCTTCTACACTTCATGCCTTGAAACAGGGATCTTTCTAACAGGGACATGTAACAGACCAGAAATATTTTCAAACAGAGACCAGATATGCATCAAGCAAAGGATTAGAAGTGATCAGTCCTTTTCAACTTTGGCAGTTGTTTTATGCATTCTGCAAAAACAAAACATCCTTTAAAAGTCTAGAGCATGGCCCAGGCAAGAAGATTAGTGGAAAGAAAGTTATGGAGAGCTATGATGGTGTTGAATATCTTTTAAGATGGCGGAGCAGCAGTCGCAAGGAAAGATAATGTGTCTTGCAGCAATCTGAGATTTCTATCATTAAAGAATATTTGTAACTCAGGGTTGAAATGAGGGGGTCCTTGGTGCTCTCTGAACTTGTTTTTTTTCCTTGCAGATGTTTCATTACCAAACTAGGTAACATCATCAATTTGGGTAATAGAATACCTGCAAAAAAACCCAACCAAGTTCAGAGAGCACCAAGGACCCCTCACTGGAAATTTTACACATCACAGCCCAGGCTGATAGAAAGAAAGACCTATACTAGGAAGTCATGAACCAGAAAACAAGAAGACTCAGATATTCACATCACAATTCATCTACTCAAGATGGACATCTTTATACTAAAGATCTTGAACTGCATGAAAAACAAAATTGCTAAAGGTGGAAAGAGGACAAAGAAGATGGAAGGATATTGTACTATAGCCTACCAGAGCAAGTTGCTTCTTCTAATATACTGTAGGTAAAGCACAACACTAAACTGAATGTCACCAGGGAATGGTCAGTAACGGTCATCAATGTATTGAACTCAACCATAAAAGAGTATGCAAGATAAAAATCTCTGTCCAACTGTCAAAGCAAACAATTTTCCCTTGGATTTAGGCAACTAAGTAACTTACTGGGTAGGATATCAATTTGGAGGCCAAATATGCTGAGAATTGGAAAGCAGATGTACAAAAAGCACATGCACAAAGCCTTAAAACTATCCAGGGGAGCTATTAAAAATATGGCCCGGTCCCAGCCATAAAAGAGTCTCATTATTGATGAGGTTCAAATGAAATTTAGAAGAGATGGCTTTTGATTCCTGGGCGTATTGGAATTCTGATCCTTCAGTATCATTTATTTCTCTAGGGATTGTAGGAAAACATGAATGGTACCTTCACAGCACATACCTCCAACCCTCAAAAAAGCTGGTTTCAATGACATTTATAACCAAAGACTGCAAATGTTTGCAAAGGGTTTGTCACAATTTGAAGGAAGTGAGGCTTTAATTATATTATCTGCATACCTGTTCAGAAGTGAAATCCCATTGAACTCAGTGGGAAGGACTTTGGAATAAATCGACATTGAATCCAGCTGTAAATCTTTTTAAAGCAAAATTGTAATTTTCTGTGTAATTCTGGGTTATCCTAGCAAATGGATTTTCAGAAACTGTCCTTTTCATAAAGTACGATTACGGCTCCTAAAAAATTCAGCAGCCCATCCTGAATGATACATTCCTGGGCCACCATCACCAGGAATTTGAAACAAACTCTTTTATAAGACTTGCTACTTTGGATTATCAGCATTGATTGGCCTGATAAACTACCAGATCAATATTTCTCAACCTTGTCAACATTAAGATCTATGGATTTCAACTCCCAGAATCCCCCAGTTCACAGGGCCTTGCTTTTCCTTTCCCCAATATTTGCACAGATATACTGTATGACTATAGTCCTGTAGATCAGTGGTGGGATTCAAAATTTTTTACTACCGGTTCTATGGGCGTAGTGTGGCTTGGTGGGCGTAGCAGGGGAAAGATAACTGCAAAATCTCTATTCCCTCCCCACCCCACTAACCTGCTTTCCAGCTCTGTTCTCCTGTGCAAGGCAATAAAAGACCCAGCTCATCAGCTGGGACTCAGGAGGAAGAGAATAGATGGGGCGGGGCCAGTCAGAGGTGACATTCTGAACTACTCAAAATTTTCACTACCGGTTCTCCGAACTACTCAAAATTTCTGCTACCGGTTCTCCAGAACTGGTCAGAACCTGCTGAATACCACCTCTGCTGTAGATCCATCCATCTTTCCTTTCTTTGTTCCTTCCTTCTTTTCTCCCTCCCTCCCTTCTCCCCTCCACCCTTTCCCCCTTCTTCCCTCCCTTCCTCTTGCCTGCCTTTCTTCTTTCCTTCACTCCCTCCCTTTCCCCTCCCTCCTTCCCTTCCTTCTCCCCATCTTCCTTTCTTCCTTCTACCCTCTCTTCCTTGCTTTCTTCCTTCCCTCCCTCTCCCCTCCCCCTCCCTCCCTGTCTCCATTCCTTCCACCCTCCCTCCCTTCTCCCCTCCTTCCTTTCTCCCTTCCTGCCTACCTGCCTATCTTCTTTTCTTCACTCCCTTCCCTTCCCTTCCCCTCCCTCCTTTTTCTTTTAAGACTTTCTTTTCTGTGATGCTACAGCTATGAAAACAGTAGGGAACAGCTTGTCCTCTTGTTCCTAAGTTGCTCTGTAGATCTCTGAAAACTATGCAGTAATATTGATCTGATTGTTTGGCTTCCCTGGAAACAAGGAAGCAACGTTCCTGTTGCAACTTAAAGTGATCTTTAAAAAGAATAATAAAAGGAAAGGGAGATGAAGTTTTGTGGTATGGGAAGCAAGAGGAGCATATTTTATTCAGCTTTTGCAGGAACCAAAAGGGTACCCTCTGGGATATGTAAGTCTTGAATGGACTAAAATGGAGGATTGTTGCATCCATCACAAAATTATTTTAAAAAGCAGCAACTGCCAACCAGCAGGATGCTGAAATACATTCTTGTCTCTCAACAAAGGCAAGGATATACACCAAAGGTGATATTTCAAGAGGCAACTGGAATTTTTTTGTTTTTCTTTGAAGACGTTTCGCTTATCATCCAAGATGCTTCTTCAGTTTTTAGAAGAACTTCAGTTCTTCTCCAGTACTGAACATCTTCCAGAACTGAAGAAGCTTCTTGGATGAGAAGTGAAATGTCTTCAAGGAAAAACAAAGTCCAGTTGCCAGAAGCTTCCTTCAGAATTGAAGAAGCTTCTTGGATGAGAAGTGAAACATCTTCAAGGAAAAACAAAGAAAGTCCAGTTGCCAGAAGCTTCTTCCAGAACTGAAGAAGCTTCTTGGATGAGAAGTGAAACATCTTCAAGGAAAAACAAAGGAAGTCCAGTTGCCAGAAGCTTCTTCCAGAACTGAAGAAGCTTCTTGGAAGAGAAGTGAAACATCTTCAAGGAAAAACAAAAAAAGTCCAGTTGCCTCTTGAAAAAAAACCCTTTGGGACAACCATGACTTGGATGACTGAGAATTTCCATCACAGAAACGTTCCTGATCCACGAGAATTTCACCCCACTTTTCCTTTGAAAGACTTTTCTAAACCAAATTTCCTTTCTTCTAAGTAAGAAGTGGAAGAAAACAAGAACAACACAAGATTCCTCCAACCAGACCTACTTAGATTACAGATGTTGTCCTGTGCATTAATATTACCTTGCCTTCTCTCCGGTTGAAAAAAAATGGAATATAAAATGGGGAGAAAGATGAATCGATAGGCCTGCACACTTGAGTCATGATCCTCCCATGCTTGTTTCCTGTTTATTTCCTGAACGTGTAATCCATGGGCTATAATTACAGAAAGTCAAAAGGGAACACCTGAGCTGAGAGATTGCTTTAGAAACATAGGCTGGCATGGGAACTATTTTTCCATTAATAAAAAAGATTTTTTTTCCCCTCTCTCAGCAGGGCTATAGACTCTTCCATTGGTTGCCACGCAGTTACAGTTTATTGAGACAGTAGCATTCTATGATTAAATCATCTGCCTTCTCTTTACTTGCATGCCGTTATATTAGCCTCCCTTTGAGCAAAATGCAAATCTGTGTCACGTTTCTAAATGGAAGCATTCATTATTGAGTATGTCCCTCTCACGGTGCATTAATAGAGGTTTCTGAACATTCTCTGCTTTTAATTGTTATTGCAATCAAGGTAAAAAGCCAGTCCTGGCTTTCTTGCGTAGAATCTGCTTTTGTTTTGAGAATCTCAAAACAGCAGCAATGGCAGTAGATAGCCACAAACTTAGAAAAGGAGGAATAATATATAAGTCACTGAGCACATAAAGACCTTTGCACCGGAGCTTACTGTGGGGAAGAATGGAATAGAATAGAATAGGAAAGAGAATAGAATAGAATAGAATAGAATAGAATAGAATAGAATAGAATAGAATAGAATAGAATAGAATAGAAAAGAAAAGAAAAGAACATAGAATAGAATAGAATAGAATAGAATAGAATAGAATAGAATAGAATAGAATAGAATAGAATAGAATAGAATAGAAAAGAGAATAGAGTAGAGTAGAGTAGAGTAGAGTAGAGTAGAATAGAATAGAATAGAAAAGAGAATAGAATAGAATAGAATAGAAAACAGAATATAATAGAATAGAGAATAATAGAAAATAATAGAATAGAACAGAAAAGAATAGAAAAGAAAAGAGTAGAATTGAGAATAGAATAGAATAGAATAGAATAGAATAGAATAGAATAGAATAGAATAGAATAGAATAGAATAGAAAATAGAAAATAGTAGAATAGAACAGAACAGAAAAGAACAGAAAAGAATAGAAAAGAGTAGAATAGAGAATAGAATAGAGAATAGAATAGAATAGAATAGAATAGAATAGAATAGAATAGAATAGAATAGAATAGAATAACAGAGTTGGAAAGAACCTTGAAAGTCTTCTAGTCCAACCCCTGCTGAGGCAGGAAACTCTATACCATTTCAGACAAAAGATTATCCAATCTCTTCTTAAAAGTAGATTTTGCCCTCCAGCTCTACTAGCACTCTCAGCTCCATGCTGTAAATAGATAAATTATGAAATACGCTACAAATAATCCATGACAATTCATTTAGTGACCATTCCAAGTTACAACAGCACTGAAAAAAAAGTGACTTATGACCATTTTTCATACATACAACCACTGCAGCATCCCCGTGGTCATGTGATCAAAATTCAAGTGCTTGGCAACTGACTCGTATTTATGATGGTTGTGGTATCCCGTGGTCATGTGGTTCCCCCTTTTGCGACCTTCTGACAAGCAAAGTCAAGCCAGAAGAAGACGATTTAACACTGTTGAAATGACAAAGAAAAAGGAAAATATTCTCAAAATCTTGACAAGAAAAGGGAATTTTAGTCTAGCAGGATTTGCTTGTGACCAATCCTTGCTGCTGTTGCATTCATATTAACAGAATAACTGAGTTGGAAGGGACTTTGGAGGTCTTCTAGTCCAACCCTCCCCCCAGTCAGGCAGTAGACCCTATACTGTTTCAGACAAATCTTTTCTTGAAAATCTCCAGTGTTCAACAGTGGTAGTGTCAGGGTTTGGCAGGCTTAGGTCCAGTGGTGGGACTCTATCAGTTCACACCTATTTGCTAGAACCGGTTGTTAACATTCTAAGCAGTTCGGAGAACCAGTTGTTAGAAGAAACTACTGGCCTAATCCTATAAGGAAGGCAGGAAGGAAGCATTCTGCTGTTGCTTACAGAAACTGCCTCTCTGTTAACCCTTATTACATTCTTGGCAGGACTAGTCTCAGGAACGTCTCTGGAGTTCTTTTCCCTTCCTTTGCTGGTACTTTGCTTGTGTGGAGTGACCATTCAAAATTACAATGGCACTGAAAAAAGTGACTTATGATCATTTTTCACACTTACGACTGTTGCAGCATCCCCACAGTCATGAGAGGCCAGGCGAGGAGATGCGTGCCTCGATGTGAGTGATATTGACTTCACCACACCCATCCAATAACATGACCACCAAGCCATGTCCACCCAGTCACATGACCACCAAGCCACACCCACCACCTAAGCCATGCCCACAGAACCGGTTGTAAAAAAAAATTGAATCCCACCCCTGGTTAGGTCCCACTGTAGGGGTTGTCCTGGCTGGGGTTTCGTTTCTGTGCTCCCTGACTTTAGAATGTCCATCATACATTTGGCAATCCTCGTGAACGAGGGGATGAATTGCCAGTAGAAGCCGGTTCCAGAGGTCATATGCTACCGGTTTGGTTGAACCGATAGTAAAAATCACTACCAGTTCAGCCAAACTAATAGTTTAAAAAAACCTCTGATCAGCTGAGAGGAGGAAAACAAAACCTCCGATAATCAGTTGAGAGGATAAAAGACTGAAAATCTCATGGGAGGGTGGGAGGGTAGCTCCTAGTTTTTCGTTTCTTCATCCTCTCATCTGATTGGCTTGTTCGGTGTGCACACATATGTGCACGTATGTGTAATCACCCACCGAACAGGTACCGACTAAGGTAAGATCCCACTACTGGTATTGGAACATCCACAACTTCTGGAGGCAAGTTGTTCCACTGATTAATTGTTCTAACTGTCAGGAAAATTCTCCTTAGTTTTAGGTTGGTTCCAGAGGTGGCATTCAGCAAGTTCTGACCAGTTCTGCAGAAATTTTGAGTAGTTCAGAGAACCGGCAAATCCCACCTCTGACTGGAAATTTTACAGTCTCCTTCCCCTGCCATACCCACCAAGCTACGCCCACAGAACCGGTAATAAAAAAATTTTGAATCCCAACCATTGGTTGGTTCTCTCCTTGATTAATATTTTTAATATTAATATTTTTAATATTAAGCAAAAATGAAGAGCAGAGGGGCCATAACTTTGAACTGATGGGAGGGAAGTTTAAGAGTAATGTTAGAAAGTATGACTTCATAGAAAGAGTAGCAGAAGCTTCCAGCTGAGCTAGTGGGTCAGTCTTCAGTAATTGAGCTTAAACATGCTTGGGATAATAAAGACATGCCCATCATCTGACAAAAATTTAAAAAAAAATAAAAAAAAAATAAAAAACTCAAAAGGGAGTGAACCACTAGGTCTTTTTCTGCCCTCAGTTTTATATGTTTTTATATTTCTATATCCAAGTGCTCGCAAACTTGCTCTAACAACTTGCTCTAAAACTTGGCCCAATATAGATGCGAAGCTGTGAAGTCTGTAATTTCCTGAGTTTTCCTTTTTCTGATGATAAGGTCAATAATCTCCCATCAGTCCTCCTGGGATTTTGCAAACTTCTCCAGGAGTTACCAAAGATAATGAAAGGTAAATCAAAACCCAAGTCATAAAATAAAATAATAAAATAGGAAAAAAATAAAAATAAAGTTAATGCAACTCCCTTTGCTAGGATGTAGCTCATCTGGCTCTGGAGACTAGCATTTGTTTAAATTAATTAAGTTTTAATGGAAGAGAATATATGTAGCTCAGGGTTGAACTGTAGAGTCCTTGTTGCTCTCCAAGCTTGGTGGTTAGACAGGTAATGAAATGTCAGGTAATGAAACATCAAGTAATGAAACATCTACAAGCAAACTGCCAAGCTTGGAGAGCACCAAGGACACCATAATTAAATTTTATTTTATCCTCTCCAGCTCCCTCCTTCTGCCAGGGGCACAACATTGGCTTAGCTGGGGCTTCATTTGTCTTCTGAATATAGACATAAAAAGCAAGTTAAGTTACTCTGCCTTCTTGCCAACATCTGTTACTCCTGTTCCTTCACAACACCCCTAATAATGTCTTTCTTTTCATTATTGGTCTACCTAAATGTAGGGGGCATACATAAGTGCACCAACGTGCCTACCGTCCCTGTCCTATTGTTTCTTTTATATATTTTTTATTTTTCTTATATGTATCCATGTATTCATAACTATGTTTTTTACTTATACCTATTATCTTGTAAGCAATTGACAAATAAAAATAAATAAAATAAAAATAAATAAAACCTTTTTTGCTATTATTCTGGGCATTTCTTGCAAACCTCAGTTCATCCTGAACTTCAGCATATCTTGCACAATCTCTACAGTTTTTAATAATTGTTATGTTCTTCTTATATTTTATTTATTTATTTGTTATTTTTATTGGCATCCACCCTTTATTTTTTTTTATAACTCAAAGCAGTGAACACATACACAATACTCCTTTCTCCTTCTATTTCTCCACAACACTGTGAGTTGTGTTGGGTTGAGGGAAAGTGACTGACCCAGAGTCACCCAGCTGGCTTTCTTGCCTAAGGTGGGACTAGAACTCCCAGTGTCCTGGTGATTGGCCCCAAATCACACCGTTGGCTTTCTTGCTTAAGGCTGGATTAGAACTCCCAGTCTCCTGGCTTCTACCTGATGCCATAATTACTTATATTCTTCTATTATTTATTTCTTTGGTTATGTTCTCCTCCTTCTGTTTCCTATATATGCATCCTTTCCTTCTCAACATTTTAGAAAGCCCTGAATGCAACCATTCTGATCCGTTTAGATGTCACCCATGTCCTTCCAGCATGAGTTGTTTGCAATTTTGCATTTAATATCTCATTTCATAGGTTTCCTCATCCTTTCCTAACACTTTTCTCCTTCAAATTTCTGAGCCTTTCCTTTCAACTGATGTAATATGACTCCATGGTTGGATTGTAGAAGCTGGCAGAGAGTTATTTGACTTTGGCTGCCTAACTTCCTCTCCGAGATTCCTTTCAAGAGGGCTTTTGTGGTTAAGCAAAGGATGTCTAAGCTGTTGGAAAGGACATCCAAGTAAGTATGTTTTCACTTCCCTTTCATCCTTATCTCTTATGGGAGGCACTATTTGCCTTAAAAATAAATACAATACTTTGTATTGAACTAGATTAGATTTGTTTAGCTTTCTGATCTCTGCCTTTGATTGCTCTGCATTGATTTCCCAGCCAGAATCCTCCAGTTATATAGATAGCAGCTCTCTGATGCAGAGGTTGGCTCTGATCCTAGTTTCAAAGCATTGGGAATGACCTTAAAGTCATTTAATGATATGGTCCTGCTAGGTCTGGGAAAGGATTCTGCTGCATAAGTGGGTTACATACATATAACAGATAATCAGAGTTGGAAGGGACTTTGTAGGTCATCCAGTCCAACCCCCCCCCCCACCCAAGCAGGAGACCCTACACCATTTCTGACAAATGGCAGTCCAATCTCTTCTTGAAAGTCTCAAGTGATGGTGCTCCCACAACTTCCAAGGGCAAGCTGTTCCATTGGTTGATTGTTCACACTGTCAGAAAGTTTCTCCTTATTTCCAGGTTAAATCTCTCCTTGTTCAGTTTCCATCCATTATTCCTTGTCTTGCCTACAGGCACTTTAGAAAATAGTTTGACCTCTTCCTCCCTGTGGCACCCCCTCAAATATTGGAAGACCACTATCATGTCTCCCCTGGTCCTTCTTTTTACTAGACTAGCCAAGCCCAGTTCTTGCAACCGTTCGTTGTATGTTTTAGCCTCCAGTCCCCTAATCATCCTGGTTGCTCTTCCCTGTACTTTTTCTAGAGTCTCAACATCTTTTTTATAATGTGGTGAACAAAACTGGATGCAGTACTCTAGAAGTGGGTTGACTAAGGCTTTATAGAGTGGTATTAGTACTTCCCTTGATTTTGATTGTATCCCTCTGTTAATACAATTTAAGATTGCATTAGCCTTTTTGGCGGCGGCTGCATACTGCTGGCTCATATTTAGTTGGTTGTCCACTAAGACTCCAAGATCCCTCTCACAGTTACTGCTCTTGAACCTGGTTTCACCCAGTCTATATGTGTACTTTTGATTTTTCTTGCCTAAGTGTAGGACTTTACTTTTCTCTACATTGAATTTCATTTTGTTAGATATGGCCCAGTATTCTAGTTTGTCAAGATCCATCTAGATCTTGAGCCTATCTTCTTGGGTGTTAGCTATTCCTGCCAACTTAGTATCATCTGTAAATTTGGTAAGTTCCCTTCTATTCCCTCATCTAAGTCGTTAATGAAGATATTGAAGAGTACTGGGCCTAAGATGGAACCTTGTGGCACCCCACTGCTTACTTTCCTTCATGTAGACTTAGATCCATTTAAGACTACTCATTAAATACTGTTTATCAGCCAGTTGCGAGTCCAACTAGTGGTGGTGCTATCTATTCCACTTTTTTCTAGCTTACTAAGAGGTAGGTTAGGGTCTACTTTGTCGAATGCCTTGCTGAAATCTAAATATATTATGTCCACAGTATTTTGCTGATCTACTAATTTAGTCACTGTGTTGAAGAATGAAATAAGATTGGTTTGGCATGATCTGTTCTTAACAAACCCGTGCTGACTGCTAGTTATTACTTTACTTGTTTCTAGATTTTGGCAGATCTGTTTTTTTATTATCTTTTCCAGTATCTTGATGTTAGGTTGATTGGTCTATAGTTTCCTGGGTCTGTTTTTTTCCCTTTTTTTGAAGATCGGAACCATATCAGCTCTTTTCCAGTCCTCTGGTAGTTCCCCAGTGATCCAGGATTTTTGAAAGATATGGTGCAGTGGTTCTGAGATGACCTCTGCCAGCTCCTTTAAAACTCTGAGATGTAATCCATCAGGCCCCCATGATTTGTTTTCATCAGGATCAGACAGGTGTTCTCTTACTATTTTTTTGCTTATTTTAACTTTTATTTCTGGTCTGTCTTTTACAGTTATGTTTTTGGTGGGTTGAGTTATAGCTTCTTTTTGCGTGAAGACCGATGCAAAGAATGAGTTAAACAGTTCTGCTTTCTCTCTGTTGCCTTTTACTTCCTTGCCATCTTCTCTCTTTAGTGGACCGACTGTTTCCTTGATTTTTTTTGTGTTATTTATATGTTGGAAGAATTTTTTTTTATTATCTTTGACTTTTGTTGCAAGTCTTTGTTCGTTCTGAGCCTTTGCTATCCTGACTTCGTCTTTGCAGATTCTGGCTATCTGTTGATATTCTGCCTTAGTTATATGTCCTTCTTTCCATTTTTTGTACTTGTCCTTTTTTTTTTCTTTCAATTTGCCAGAGAGATCTTTGTGCAGCCATGGTGGTTTCTTCTTGGATTTCTTGTTTTTCTTTCTCAGTGGTATTGTGCTGGTCTGGGCTTCTATAGTCATACTTTTTAGAGTTCCCCAAGATTCTTGAGTTGTTTTCCCCTTTAGGATTTTCATTCACAATTAGTTTATGTAGAAGTATGCAAACAAGCCAATCAAAATATAAAGCTGACAAGATTCAAGATGAACCTGAGTTTCAAGATTTGCAAACCAAGTGTCCTGTGCCAGGGAAATCAGAAGATCCAATGGTTATAAAGATTTATTGCAAGCTTAAGCTCTCTACAAGAATCTGAACTACTAATGGTTCAAGCAGATTAGCGGTATATAAGAGTCAAAGGCATTCAAGGTAGGCTGAACTTAGATCTCTTGTAGGTGCGAAGGGACTCATGATTGATTATGTGTTTGACCCCTGTCCCTCAGGCTCAGCCTGCTCATCTCCTACACCAGGTGGGATGCAAAGAACACAACACTAGATCCTTTTGAAATGATTAACACTGCAGACTTTCAGCCAGATACTTTCAAGATTTCAGACCACAGAATAACAGAGTTGGAAGGGACCTTGGAGGTCTTCTAGTCCAGCAGTCACCAACCGGTGGTCCGTGGCCCACTGGTGGTCTGTGAGAAACTTTTGATGGGCTGCAGAGAAATGTCACCCCCAGAGCACCCCCAAAGCAATTAATCCAGACTGCACGGGAACACAAGGCTGTGCTGCCCACATGGCCCACGGGAACCCTCCCCACCCACTCACTCCTTACCTGGCAAACTTGCCTGCTAAGTTGCTATTTTTCCTCTTATTTCCCCTGACCATTGGCTGTTCTGCTTTTTCAAGAGATTTAGATTAACTAAAAAGTAGGAAATGATTGTATTTCTTGCTTTCTAGCTAATCTTTAGATCTTTGGCTCTGCTTTTAAACAGAGCCAAACCTCCCTTAGGATTGAAGGTTCTATTATTCAGTTGCAGACTCAGATAGCCGATGGCAGAAACACAGATCTCTAAGTGAATCTGTGATTCTGTGAGCAACTCAATCTGCCTGCCTGCTTTGCCTGATTTTGGATAAAAGTTGCTCTTTTAATAAAAAAAATTCAATATTTACAACAAGGTCCCTTCCAACTTTGATTATCTGTTATCTGTTAAGAACAGATTAATCATAGGGAAGGAAAGCAAAACTTAGACTTTGAAGAAGCAGGATAGAAAAAGTATTGACACTTTGGAACATTTGTGATGGAGAAGATTCCTGAGAATACCAGGATCTCAATGTTTTTCCAAGGCTTTCATTATTCCTCTACTAAATGCTATTCTACAGCGTATTTCTTGACTGACAGTTCTTTTATGTTGATAAGCAGTCTTAAAAGGCAGAAGCTTTACAACACTTAAATATCATGATGGTCAGTTTTAAGTAGTATTTTGCTAGCCTAATATTGTACAATAGTTCATCAATTCTGTTAAATTTCCTTTTTTTTTTTTTGGTATGAATATGTAGACTGACCTCTTCTGGTCTGTTGGTTACTGGTCTTTTGCCATATTTGCCTATATGGTTTGGTTAGATTCTTCTTCTGTTGCTTGTCAGCTATTCCATGAATTTCTGTTGTCTTTTGACTTGCATGGATCTAACAACTTCTAATATTTCAGGTTCTTTTAAGTAGGAGATATCTTCTAAGTTAACTTAGATGTTGGCATCTCTACTGTATTGAATTACAGAATCAATTATTGTTGGTCCATTGGCATTTGACCACCTCAGCCTATCAATTTGAGGTTGGAACTTCTTCTGTCCAAAGATTTTTTGGAATACTTCCTTTTACTGCATCTGTTTCCATCTTTGATGCCTGTGTAGACATTATTATAATACTTCTTGTCTCTTCTAACATCTTTCTAAGATTCTTTATGAATTTTCTCTCCGAGTTCTTCGTCCTTCTTGACTTTGGTTTCTCTCCTTGATAACATCCATCATTTGTTCTGTCACCCAGTTTTTCTGTTCCTTGGGTCTTTGGCAATCTCTTTTCACATTTATCTTGACAATTTCTTTTATTTCATTCTACTGTTCCCTAGCAATAAGGTTGAAGATTTCAAAGCAGTTCCTGTTTTTTTTTCTTTGTAAATGAAGGGCATAGACCCTAGATCATATTGGCTTTGTTCTTCTGCTTTAGTTTGGAACTTGCACATGAGCAGTTATCATCTCTTCCATATTTAGCTCTTGGTTACCTCTTTGCTTTATAACTGAGCTCTTCATGAACCACTGATATTGATTAATCTACAATACAGGTAGTCCTTGACTTACAACAGTTCATTTAGTGATCATTCAAAGTTACAATGGCACTGAAAAAAGTGATTTATGACCATTTTACACCCTTACAACTGTTGCAGCATCCTCGTGATCATGTGATCAAAATTCAGATGCTTGATAACTGACTCACTGTCAGCTTTGGAAAGCCATATTGAGACCAGATGCTCCCATGCTGTCACATTTTGAGCCTGGGAAAGTGGGAGGGGGAATTTCTTGGACTGTATGTAGTTAGAATTAATAACAGACCAGAGAAATATTTTTGAGTTGACAGTTGACACATTTATGACAGTTGTAATATCCCAGGTCATGTGATCATCTTTTTCAATCTTCTCACAAGCAAAGTCAATAGGGAAGCCAGATTCAATTAACAACTGAGTTACTAATTTAACAACTGCAGTGATTCACTTAACAACTGTGGCAAGAAAGGTCATAAAATGGGGCCAAACTCACTTAACAAATGTCTCACTTATCAACAGAAATTTTGGTCATAAATCAAGGATTACCTGTGTAGTCTATCAGGTGATGTCCATGTTTAAAGTTTTATTTGGCTTGTTTTGAAGCCCTAGCAATGACGAAATTATTAGATTGACAAACCAAATAAATTATTCTCCTGCTTCATTTTGGAAAGATGGCACTTTCTTATGTGGATCCTTGCTTTGCCCCTCCAGGTCATTTTCTGTCTTTCTCTGTATGAAGGTGCAAGGATTTGCACTATCAAAAAATAATCTGACACTGGGATGAACAGATATCTTCTTACGTATCATTTACCTTGAGACAGGCATTTTGGGGAGAATAGACTTTAAGGTAAGGGACTTTAATCATTTCTGTTCTAACGTCCATGAAATATTCTTGGACCACAAAATTGCCCATTATAATTTAGGCATCCCAAAGTCCTGAGTTCTTCCCATCCCTGTCACCTATAAAGAAAGAACAATGCTATAGACTTACAGAAACTTGATGAAGATAACCTTGGAACTTAATGGGATGGATGGATGGATGGATGGATGGATGGATGGATGGATGGATGGGGAGAGAGAAAGTGTGAGACAGAGATTCTTACAGAATATAAATGTAAATAAAAATGTAAATGGATTGTAATGAAACCAGCAGCACACCCAATTTCATTGAATGAGCTTTGGTTAGAACTTTAAAGCAACAGAAATAACTTCACATCATCATCATCATTTATGATTATCTTTACTGCATCTCAGATGGAGATTCCAAGTAACAGCCCTTCTTCTGAATCAAGTGACTCAAATTGTTTGCAAAGCTGTTTATGTTACTCGGGTTTAGAGAATGACAGCTTGTTGTATAGTAGTTAACAGGAAAGTTGGCACATTCTTCATTTTACATTTTAGCTTCAGGATATTTGGAACAATGCCTGGTATAGTTGCTGCAGTTGCTGTTATTTTTTCCTCTTTCTAGACACTTTGAATGGGAAGATTTTGGACAGAATTAGAGCTACCCTCCTGGTAGCGTTGATGACAATAGTATGATGGAGTTGGAAGGAACTTTACCAGACATCTAATCCAACCTTTGTTCAGGGCAAGATGCACTACAGCATGCGTATGTTGAATATCCAACTTTGTTTGAAGAGCTCTAGAACAGGGGTGTCAAACTCAAGGCCTGTGGGCCAGTTTCAGCCCGCAATGTGGTTGGATCTGGCTTGCAGGGCTGTCCCAGTCTACCTGTGTCGATTCAGCCTGGTCTACTCATGTCGCTTCAGCCCAGTCTACCCAATGCAGAGAGGAAAGATCAGGCTAGCAAAGCTTTGGCTTGGTCTACCTGGTGTGAAGAGGAAAGATCAGGCCAATGTAGCTTTGGCCCAGTCTATCTAATTAGGCCACTGGTCTACTTGATGCGAAGAGGAAACATGCCAGCAGTTTGGGGAAGTAGCATCAAGCTGGCCACGCCCACCTAATCAACCACACCTACCCAGTCAGCCATGCTCCCCTCCCCGGCCCCCCAAGGTCAACCACAGCCCTGATGAGGCCCTTGAAATTGAGTTTGACACCCCTGCTCTAGAATATTTTTTTAAAAGCTTTGTTTGAAGACCTCTAGAATTAAAAAAATAAGCTTATTTCATGAGATGGCCTGTTCCATTGGCCAAAAGCTCACCTTATCAAACAGTTCCTCCTGACATATCCTCCAGGCAAAAAAAGATGTTGAATAAAAATTTGTCTGAAGTGGCGTAGGATTTCCTGCCTAAACAGGGGGTTGGACTAGAAGACTTCCAAGGTCCTTTCTATTCTATTCTATTCTATTCTATTCTATTCTATTCTATTCTATTCTATTCTGTTCTGTTCTGTTCTGTTCTGTTCTGTTCTGTTCTGTTCTATTCTATTCTATTCTATTCTATTCTATTCTATTCTATTCTTGTCAGCTGGTACTCCATTCAAAATCCAAGAAAGAAATATTTAGACTCCCATTAGTTAGAGAAAAGATATCTTTTACTGGAAATCAAGTGGTAGCAACAAAAGAATTCTGAATTTGAGAAAATGAGCGCGTAAATCACATATACAAAGTGATGGCAACATTCCCACCCCAAAAAGTTCAATTGGCTCAACCAATTAAAAGTTGTGTATAGCATCATGTGGGCATCTTCAGGTGGTGATGAGGCCTCTGTCCGTTGACCTTGACATATTTTGATAAAGAATTGTGGCTGCGCATAGCATAGAATAGAAGCCTAAGCAAGAATCCCCCCACAACTTATACAGTTCTGGTTTGTAACACTTCCAGCTCACTTCCCATAACCATGTCCTCACTTCTCCCCCCGTTACCTATGACAGCCGAAAGATGCAAAGCAAAGGAAGAAAATCTTGAAGGCTGACAATTCTATTCTATTCTATTCTATTCTATTTTATTCTATTCTATTCTATTCTATTCTATTCTATTCTATTCCATTCCATTCCATTCCATTCTATTTATTCTATATAGCCTGAATCTCTTTCCTTGTAGCTTTAATCATGGGTTCTGGACCTGCCCTTTGGTGCAATAAAGCCCACTGCCTCTACTCTTTGACCCTTTAAACCCTCTTTTTGATACAGGTTGTCCTCAATTTACAACCAGTCATTTAGTGACCATTCCAAGTTTTAATAGCAATGAAAAAAGTAGCTTACAACCAGCCGTTGCATTTATAACCATCATCCCATCGTGTGATCAAAATTTAGGCACTTGGCAACTGCCGTCTATTTACTACAGTTGCAGTTTCCCAGAGACACGTGACACCATTTGTGACTTTCCTAGCCAGTTTCCAACAAGCAAAGTCAAAGGTGGGGGGGGGAGCCAGATTCACTTAATGACCCTTTGAATCACTTAACTAGTACAATGATTCACTTAACAATCTTGGCCAAACAGGAAATAAAATCAAGTAAGATTTTATTTAACAACTGTCTTGCTTAGCAATGGAAATTCTGGTTCTAATTACAGCCATCGATTGAGGACTACTTCTACTTCAGTTGGAAGTAGATCCACTGGAGCTATTTTGGGATGTTACCAATTTTGAGGCTATTTCACAGAACATATGACTTACCACTTTATTAAAAATAAAAATAATGTATGGGAACCTTCCAGTTAGAAGTACCCGAATTAAACCATTCTTGCAAAGTCATGAAATTATCAACAACATATTGATTACTCTCTTGTTTCTTCTTCTTCCTTCATTTTTGCAAAGCAAATCATCAAAACTCTTTTTGAGTCAATATCCTCAAAAAAGCCAAGGATTTCCTTGTGAATGAAGTAATGCTCTGGATGTGCTACTTTGAAATTCAAAAGTGCAATGCTAGGCACATTTGCAAAGAAGTACAAATCCCATTATGTGCAAGCACTTACTTGTGAAAAATGCAGGAGTGCAATTGATCAGCAATTATCACGATCTCTACAATCCCTCAAAGCCTGAGAGAAAGTTATTTGTCACATTTGAGGATAAGCAGCCAGAGGTGAGTGAGTTAACTTGTAATCCACATCCCTCTGTGAGGAAAAAAAAAGGGCAGTTCCAAAATGTGATAGCTAAATAAATAAAATCCCATAAAAATACATGTCCTTGATGTGTTTTTATGCCACTGTTTTTTTTTCTTTGCTGGTTTGTGGATCAAATTTTTATCTTTGTTTGCTGCCCAGAGGACCTTTGATAGATGGGTAGCCATTTAGATTGGATTAATAAATATATAAATCAGCGTGGAGGCTCTATGGCTCTCTAGGGGAATATCATTCCAGAAGGCAGACACTGTGACAGAGAAGACAGACTTCCTGGGTCCTGATAGATAGTCTTGTTTAATCAAGGTGACCCAAAGATCATCTACGGTGTCTGATCTTACTGGATGGGTAGAAACCATGGTAGAAGTTCTAATGTATTTGACAGTAAGATTTAGTGTAAAAAGGAGAATAAATAATTGCATACTCAGACTCATCCATCCATATATCCTTTGTGGTAAGGCCTGCCTGTTTTCTAGGAGCTATATTTGCTTCTGAAGAGTCAAAAGTAGCCCATGGACCTATAAAAAACAGGCAGACAAATACCAAGTCCCTGCAATGACCATTCCAGGTGGGGGAGAAGGTCTACCTCTCCACAAAATATCTAGGCTAAAACTCCCTACCAAGAAACTGGGGCCAAAGCTTATGGAGCCATTCCCCATAGTAAAGATCATCAACCCAATCACGGTGCAATTGATTTTGCCCTGATTGCTAGGGAAGATACACCCGGTATTCCATAGTAACCTCTTAAAACCCATGGTCATGACCCTTGAATAGATTGGAACAGGATAGGGCAGCAATGGGTCCTTGGTGCTCTCTGAATTTGCTTGTTTTCTTGCAGATGTTTCATTACCCAAACTAGGTAACATCATCAGTGCTAGTCTTTCATATCATTTAGCCTACATACATGCATTACCCATTCATTCTCCAACTCTTTTCTTGCTTTATCATGCACCTTTCTAAGTGCCCTATTCCATGCTATTCACCAAAGTTTGATGCATCTCCTGTGGGTCGTGGGTGCTCCATCACTGGGGATTTTCCTGAGTTACTGATTTCTCATTTCCATCTAAGGAAACAGGCAGAAGTATGCACCAACACATTGTCATTTTTGCTTCTTGCAACAGACATTCATTGCTAGCAGCCGACAGATCTCTTACTACAGTATGTTTGATTGCAGGTAACTGACTTTAACCTCCATCTGTCTGATGATTTTCCTTTTCCTTTATGAACTTCATACTAACTGAAAGAATATTTCATGGCCCATTCCCTAAAATGAAACAATATAGATGATGATGATGATGATGATGATGATGATGATGATGATGAAGAAGAAGAAGAAGAAGAAGAAGAAGAAGAAGAAGAAGAAGAAGAAGAAGAAGAAGAAGAAGAAGAAGAAGAAGAAGAAGAAGAAGAAGAAGAAGAAGATAGGTAGGTAGGTAGGTAGGTAGGTAGGTAGGTAGATAGGTAGGTAGGTGTGTGAGAGAGAGGGGGGGAGGGAGGGAGAGAGAGAGGGAGAGGGGGAGAGGAGACAGGTAGGCAGATAGACAGACAGACAGACCAATGAATAGGATTCAGAGGGACTCAAGGCATTTCACAATAACAATAATAATGGAGAACAATCCAGTCTAAGCTAATTATTATCTAAGTATCACCATCAATGAAACTCTTGATGGAACAAAAATATTTGCATGACTTAAATTCATTTCCTCATATTTAGTAAACATTCTAAGAAGTTATTCATTTATTGTCATTTTTCATTTTTAATATATTTTTTATATATCTGCAAGTGTTCACTCCACTTTCCTCTTCATATACAGCTACCTTAATATTTGAGACACTATTTTTCAAATCCATGAACCTCATTGTATCTTACAGCCTAACATTTGCCTCAATTCTTTTGTATCTGCATCCAGCAACTTGGCATCATCTGCATAAATTCTATGTACTTTCACATTCCCAAGCAGCAAACCTTGAACATCACCACAATCGCTCCATATCTTTTGACTCCTAAATATGTGAAGCCACCAACATGACATCACCAATCTTTGTCTTCCTTCCATTCAATTATTTGCTAAGTGTTCCATTTATTGTCACACTTGCTTTACTTTCATCATATATTGTGAAAGAATGTAGATTTGGCCTTGGGAAAAGAAAACAAGAGGAAACTGCCATTCAAGGAAGAGAAAAGACTATTTGGAAAGTGGAAGAAAATAGAAAAAGAAAGTGAAAATAGCTTTGATAGGCTTTCAGAATTTGGTTATTCTATCTTGGCAACCATAAAGAACATTCCTTTTGTGCCTCTTTCTTGACCCTGGTGACATTCAACAACTAATTGAAGATGATAGATAGGTAGATAGATAGATAGATAGATAGATAGATAGATAGATAGATAGATAGATAGATAGATAGATAGATAGATAGATAGATAGATAGATAGATAGATAGATAGATAGATAGATAGATAGATAGATAGATGGGAGAGGGAGGGTGGGAGATAGGTAGGTAGGTAGGTAGGTAGGGAGATAGGTAGGAAGGTAGATAGATAGATAGATAGATAGATAGATAGATAGATAGATAGATAGATAGATAGATAGATAGATAGATAGATAGATAGATAGATAGATGGGAGAGGGAGGGTGGGAGATAGGTAGGTAGGTAGATAGGAAGATAGATAGATAGATAGATAGATAGATAGATAGATAGATAGATAGATAGATAGATAGATAGATAGATAGATAGATAGATAGATAGATAGATAGGAAGGAAGGAAGGAGGGAAGGAAGGAAGGAAGGAAGGAAGGAAGGAAGGAAGGAAGGAAGGAAGGAAGGAAGGAAGGAAGGAAGGAAGGAAGGAAGGAAGGAAGGAAGGAAGGATAGACAGATGACAGACAAATAGGCAGATAATATATATTATAGTTTTACTTATGCATCTAAGTTTTAAGGCAATGGGTACAGGTAAGTTCAAGGTTTGTGGAAGGTAACAAACAACAAATACTTGATGTCTCATTACCTCTCTGGCCAGCTAAATCCAAAGAAACCTTTCCCAGCCCTCCCCAAAAAGCCCTCATATTAAGAGGAGTTGTTACCACTGATCATATTGCCTTGTTGCAATGGAGAAGTGCAGAAACTAGTTTGAAAATTGATATCGTTCATTCTCCCTTTGTACTGATTGCGCATTAATGCCATATATACCACTAGGCAAGTTGGTCTCTGAAATGCCCTGTTAAATCATGTCCTTTTGGGGAGAACCGTCAGAGTGAAGAATGGGAAAATAAAAATATGTGCCTTAATGTTGTTTTTCATTTCTATTGTTTCTGCACAACCTAGTCTAGCTCTAAATTAAAATGGCTGCTTCCCCTTTTGATTCTGGGCTCGGATTTTTTGAAAAGGCTACCAGGTCTTTGCAAGAATTAGATTTGTCTATATAATTAGACTTCCTATTATCAAATATTAAAAATAATGCATGACATAACAGACTAATTCATTGACTGATATAATTGACATTGTACTTATCTGCTCAAAAAGCATTTTAATGTATATTAATGTTATATTTAATTATTATACACTTATTAAATACCATTTTATACAAATTAAATTGCTAAAATTGATCCAAATACCTGCACAGTCAATAGATTCTCCTTCCCTGGATATCTTCAAGCAGAAATTGAAGGAGAATATGTTGTGGGAAAGAGATTTTATTTTCTTGGAAAATTTTTATTCATTTCATATTTCAAACTAAATCAGCTTGGTCTTCAGCTGAAAAGCAGGATGGGAATATTATTAGGATTTTGAAGTTGTTTTAAAAAATATGTTGTAATGTACAAATTGTGTGTGAAGAAAAGCATACTTTATGATGCACATAGAAATGCATAGTTTGAAAGACAAAGGCAGTGAGATGTGCATTAAAATCATTATTGAAATACATTTAAATATGATGTGTATGTATGTATGTATGTATGTATGTATGTATGTATGTATATTAAAGAAAAGCAGAATAATGAAAGTGAAGACTGTAAATTTGTCTTTTATAAGTGGATTTGGGGGGGGGGGGAATCCAACACTCCAGAAAATGAAAAAAATAAAGAAACCTAGAAGAAATATACTTTCACATTACTGCCAAGAAAACTACAGTATATAAATGTGTTATAGCCCCAGGAATCAAGTTTCATGAGAAGGACAGTTAAAGAAAACAAGAAAAGATGACCATCAAAAATACATTATTGATTTATTGATCAATGATTTATTTTGAAATGATTCCTCTAATTCAGGATTTGCTGCACCAGCAAATGATTGGAGTAAATGGCCTTCCAGGAAGTAGTCTAATTCAGTGTGTCCTAACCTTGAGAACTTTAAGATGGAGAGACTTCAACTCTCAGAATTCCTCAGCCGGCTGGCTGAGGAATTCTGGGAATTGAAGCCCCTATATCTTAATGTTGCCAAGTCAACAAACACTGATCTAGTTGTATAACCTTATATGCCTTCAAATCAGTCCTAAAAATACTTATAGTAGCACTGCCCACACATTGAGAAATAAACTGTAGAATAGAATAGAGGAGTAGAGTACAGTAAAGTAAAGTAGAATAGAATAGAATAGAAAAGGGAATAGAATAGAATAGAATAGCGAATAGAATAGAATAGAATAGAATAGCAAAGTTGGAAAGGATCTTATACCATTTCACATAAATTGTTATCCACTCTCTTCTTGAAAACTTCCAGTGTTGGAGAATCCACAACTTCTGGAGGCAAGTTGTTCCACTGATTAATTGCTCTCTCTTTCAGGAAATTCCTCCTTAGTCCTAGATTTCTTCTCTCCTTGATTAGTTTCCACCCATTGCTTCTTGTCCTGCCCTCAGGTGCTTTGGAGAATAGCTTGACTCCCTTTTCTTTGTGGCAACCCCTGAGATATTGGAACATTGCTGTCACTTTCTCCTAGCCTTGTTGATTCTATTCCATCTTTACACACTCATTTACTTGTATATCTTTCTTCCTATGCTGGCCTGACGGGTAAACTATTTCACTTGATGCCTTTTAGACAACCCCAGGTTAAACTATTTTCCCCTCCTTTGATGAAATCTAAGTACCGTATTTTCCGGCGTATAAGACGACTTTTGAAACCAAAAAAAGACAACCTAAAATCCGGGGTCGTCTTATACGCCGGGTCGTCTTATACGCCGGAAAATATTACGGGCGTCGCCGGGAGACGCTCCTCCCCTTCCCGAAGAGAAGACGGCGGCCGCTCTGCCGGCCCATCATGCTCCGCAGGAGGCCTGGTCGTCTTCCGTGTGTGTGGGAGAGAGACCGAGAGAGTCGCCCTGGGGCCGGAGGAGGAAGGCTGATGCGAGCGCGAAGAAGGAGAAGCATTTACAAATCCTTGCAGCTTAATTTTGAATACCCGTATTTTCTGGTGTATAAGATGACTTTGAAAAAAGTCAACCAAAAATCAGGGGTCGTCTTATACGCCCGGTCGTCTTATACGCCGGAAAATACGGTAAGTAGGAAAATCTCAGAGTTAAAATCCATCTTTCAAAATAAATTATTCAGACAGAATTTAAACTTTCTTGAGTGCAGTTGCTCCAAAGCCATATCACAATACATCCAAAGGGAAACACCTCCCTCCTATTTTCTCCACTACAAATAAATAAATATACAAACACTCCAAAAGTTCTTCATTACAATCAAACATTTGCTTCTTATCCTTCTATGCTGATTTAAAGCAGATCGTATAGTCATCTAGATTCCATATGAAAAGGGATGGAGGGAAGTTTTGATCCAGAGGCAGGCATACCCATGGAACATATATACTGTATATATGCATTCTGCATCGTTCCATCTTTTCTCAGCGAAAATCTCTTGCATTGTCATCCTAGCAGTGACCAGGGAAAAGCAACAGCACCATCTAGAGGTTGTGACAAACTTTTTCCAAACAAAGGACTTTTGCAAAAGAGAGCATCCCAAAAATTGTCTTGCTGGATCATTCATTCCTTTAGACACAAAAGCAGGGGGAAAATGCATGACACTGTTTTCTCTTATACTATACTCATACACTGTACTATTTCCCTCTAAAAAGTGGGCAGAGGAGAACAACAAAGATAAAGGGTCTGGAAGCTAAATCGTACAACAAACGGTTGAGGGAGCTAGGTATGTCTAGAATGTTTAGAATGGAATAGAGCTGGGAGGGATCTTGGAGGTCTTCTAGTCCAGCCCCCCTGCTCAAGCAGGAGAACCTATACCATCTCAGACAAGTGACCATCCAGTCTCTTCCCAAAGGTGTTTTTTTTCAAGCAGCAACTGGATTTTCTGGTTTTTCTTTGAAAACAGTTCTCTTCTCATCCAAGAAGCTCTGGCTGGATGGTGGGAAATGGAAGGATTTAAACTCCTTGCAGATAGCTGGTCATTTGCATTCTTTTGGTGGGTGTTTAAGGTCACCTGGAGGTTTATCTATGTCATCAGGGTCTCCTGAGTGGTGCAAATGGGTGTGGAGCCTTCTTGGAACTGTTGAAAGGGCTGTGGGGTAGACTGGAGATAGATGATGTCGTATTTCTCCCTCTCAGTTGATAGAGGGCTGTTCAATCTTGATATAGATTGACTCTTTAACCCCTCTTTCAAACCAGCAATCCTCTCTGTCTAAAATATGGACTTTGTTGTCTTCAGAAGAGTGGCCTCTCTCTTTTAAGTGCCGATGGACTGCTGAATCTAGTCCTGATGGGTTTGTTCTCCTATATTGTGCCATGCATTTATAAAGTGTTGTTTCCCCATATACAGATCTGCACATGATTCACTGCATTGTACTGCATATACCACATTGCTCAGTTTCTCTCTGGGTGTTTTATCCTTGGGATGGACAAACTTCTGCTTTAGTGCATTCTTGGGTTTGAAGTGGGCACGTATGTTATCTCAGCTGAAGATCCTCCTGAGCTTTTCCGATGTGCCTGCAACATACAGAATGAGAACGTTGCTTCGTTTATGGTCATTGTCTGTTACAGAGGAGTTCCTGTAGGCTCTCTTTTGAGATTTGATGAAGGTCAGGCTTGAAATTTTGGGCTTGGATAATCTGGAACTGTGCCGCCTGTGGTCCGACCCAAGCATAGTACGCAACATTGTCTGCTACAACATCTTGCCTGTCAATGACTTCTTCAGCTTCAACCACAATGATGCATGGGCAAACAACCGATACAAACTCAAGGCAAACTGCTTCAAACTCGATTGCAGAAAATATGACTTCAGTAACAGAGTGGTCAACGCATAGAACGCCCAACCAACTCCGTTGCTTCAGCCTTAACCTTTCACAGCTTCAACCTGTCTACCGTGGACCTCACCCCCTTTCTAAGAGGTCCTTAAACGGGGGGGGGGGTGCATAAAGCGCACCAGCGTGCCTACCGTCCCTGTCTTACTGTCCCCATTTACTTCCTTTGTTCATATTTATATTCATACCTATACTTGTTATCTTGTACATGTTTGACCAACAAACCAACCAACCAACCAATCAATCAATAAATAAATAATTAGTCACACATTCTGAGGGTTTGATTGATTCTTTTTCTTTCCCATTTTTGCTAGTAGCAGGCCTTCAGCTCAGTTAAGAGGTCCGGTAACCTAGAGGTGGAGCTCTCGCCTCACAGTCAGGAGGCTGTGAGTTCCTCCCTAAGTAGAGGCTAATATTTGGAATAGGACTCTCCTGCTTGTGCAGGGGGGTTGGACTAGATGACCTCCAAGGTCCCTTCCAACTCTGTTATTCTAGGAGGTCGTATCCAGCTTATTCTATGTAAGGTTCTGATGACTCCCATTTTGTGCTCCAGTGGGTGATGGGAATGAAAATGTAAATATTGATCTGTGAGTGGGTTTTCTACAAACTTCAAGGTTAAGGTTTCTGTCTTTCTTAATGTGTACTGCAGAGTCCAGGAAGGCTACACTATTTTCCTTAACATCTTCCCATGTGAATTTGATGTATCTGTCCACAGAGTGGATACGTTTGGTGAATGCTTCTAATTCCTGTGTTTTAATCTTGACCCAAGTATCATCCACATACCTATACCAATGAGTGGGTGGAACTCCTGTAAAGGAGTCTGAGACTTTGGTTTCTACCTCTTCCATGTACAGATTGGCTACAATGGGGGACACCAGTGAACCCGTAGTACAGCCATGTTTTTGTCTGTAGAAACCTTTGTTGTATTTAAAATAGGTAGTGACCAAAACAAGGTCCAGCATGACACATTTGTGCTCTGGGCTGAGGTTGGTTCTATCATCTAAGGTTCTGTCTTGTAGCAGTCATTTTTTTCACTACCATGACAACTTCAGTAGCTGGAATGCAGGTGAAGAGAGAATTCACATCATAGGGAACCATGGTCTCATCTGGGTCCAGTTTTAATTTCCGAACTTTGCTGGTGAAGTCCTGTGAATTGTTGATGCGATGGGTGGTATTGTCAACTAGAGGAGTTAGTAAGATGGTGAGTTGTTTTGCAATGTTGTACGTGACAGAGTTGATGCGGCTGACAATTAGTCTTAGTGAAGTTCCCTCTTTGTGGATTTTGGGGAGTCCATATATGCATGGGGTAGCTTCCCCAGGGTAAAGACAGTAATACTATGACTTGCTGATGGCATCGCCCTTCGGTAGGTGTAGCAAGAAATCAATGACCTTTTTCTTGTAACTGTTGGTAGGGCCTCTCTTCAGAGACTCATATGTAGCAGTGTTCTTCAGAAGATTGTTCGCCTTGGCCTTGTAGTCATCTGTATTTAGAATGACTGTGCACCTCTCTTTATCAGCTGGTAGGATGGTGATGTTTGAATCTCTTCCTAGAGATGTCACTGCTCTCCTTTCTTGAATTGTGAGATTAGAAGAGGGTTTTGGCACTGGTGAGGGCTGCAGATACCTTCCTCCTTAATTGTTCTGGTTCTGGTTCTGCTAGCTTATTGTTCCTGGATGGATTAGATCCATGAATTAATTGATGTAATCTCAATATGCTCTCCTTCATTGGCTTCAATGCATTCTTTTCCCACAAATTAACAAGTGGTCAGATCATCTCATTTGTTGCTACCCTTAAAGTACACTAACTCTGTTTCCTTAACAGTCTTTATTTCTTTGTTTCTTTGGCAAGTAAAGATGGCATCAGTTGTACCACCAGTGTCCAAAGATCAGCTGCTGAACATTGGTGATATGATCCCAGAGCCACTCTGTGTTGCAAAATAGCTTGTTGGGAGGCTGTGCGCGACCAGCCATTGCTGGTTGTCCATGCCTGTGTTATGGAGTACTTGTTTTTACATATTTTAATTTTTTATCTGGAAAACAAAGGATATGTAAGATTCATCACTCATTCGTAGTTTACCTGGTCATAGAAAAATTACTGTATTCCCATCTTCTTTCCCATTCTTGTAATATTGTCTTATAATATTACAATATTCTTATAATATTGTCATCATTTCTCTTATCATCTTACCCACTGAAGTATTTTAAAGATATATATTCCAAAAATCTCATCCTGGGAAAAAATGGGATGAAAGCATCAATATTTTTAGTCATTTCAAAGGTGCTTTTTCAAAAGGCTACTGGACTATATACCTTTTTTACCTTGAGGAAGAAGAAGATAAGATGTTTCACTTCTCATTCAAGAAGGTTCCTCGGTTCTGGCTAGATTATTGGAAGGGAATAGAAGGATTAATTATGACAACTAAGATTTGATGTTTGGGATGGTGGTGGAAAGATTATATTTCTTTTCAATCATCTGATTGTCCCAAAGGTGCTTTTTCTGGAAGCAACTGGACTTGCTTGTTTTTTCTTCTGAAGACGTTTTGCTTCTCATCCAAGAAGCTTCTTCAGTTCTGATAGGATAGTGGGGAATAGAAGTTACATTCCTTCCATTCCCCACTATCCTGTCAGAGCTGAAGAAGCTTCTTGGATGAGAAGCAAAATGTCTTCAAAAGAAAAAAAACCAGAAAGTCCAGTTGCCTCCAGAACAAGCACCTTTGGGATAACCGTGACCTGGATGACTGAGAATCTCTACAGACTTTCAGTCATC
Organism: Bungarus multicinctus; assembly: GCA_023653725.1. NCBI lineage: Eukaryota > Metazoa > Chordata > Lepidosauria > Squamata > Elapidae > Bungarus > Bungarus multicinctus. The sequence goes on along the minus strand of CM042842.1, from coordinate 120,356,557 downwards.
TGCTTGTTAGAATTCTCTCTGAGAGCCATTGAGGCCACTTGGGAGTTTAACTGTACCCTCAGGGTCATTTGAATCAGAGTGTAAATGGGTGTGGAATCTTCTTGGGACTGCTGAAAGTACTATGTTGTAGACAGGAGGTAGGTGGTGTCGTATTCCTCCCCTTCTATTGAGAGGGGGCTGCTTTACCCCACTTTCAAACCAATGGTCCTCTCTACCTCCAGATAGAGGTTCAGGTGACCCTACGAGCAAAGATAAACCCCCATGTGGCCTCAATGGCTCTCAGAGATAGTACTAATAACCAGATGACTGCAAAGAAATGAAATCCTTCCACCCATACCCATATCCTGTTAGAACTAATCTTTCCATTTCTACATACATACACACACACACCATCCAATGATGAGCTTCTTGAATGAGAAGTGAAAAGTCTTCTTGTTCCTCAAGGGAAAAACAATCAAAGTCCAGTTGTCTTTTAGAAAAGTACTTTTGAGACAACCGTGACCTGGATGACTGAGAATTTTTACAGACATTTTTTGAGTGCTATGATCTAAAACAGATCTTGTTTCTGACTTTACACTAACAGAAAGTTACTTTTAATCTCTCCAGTGTGTAATCAATTTATGATTCTTTCCTGTATCAGCATCCTCCTATTCTCTACATGTCTTCTGGTTAGATGTCTTCCAACAGCAAGAGCAGAGTTCAAACCAAATCTTTACAAGATGCAACCATGAAGGAGGAAAAGAAATCTGGGAATATACAGTTGATGTGTGCAGACTGTTAAATCATCCCAACTGTTTTGTGAGTGGCAGGTTTATGCATTCAGTTCAGCAGTAAAAGCTACACACATACTTTGTTTTCTTTAAATCTATATGCAGAATGACGTCAATGGTAAATAATGCATGGCAGTCAAAGTTGTTTAAACACACACAAAGATAAATGGGCATTTGAAACAAACATTTTGGTCTATGGAATTCCTGAAGTAAATAATGGCTTGGTTTGAACAGCAATTACTGCTAAGCCCAAACATGTAAATATATGGACCTTTCCTTAAATCATACTGTAAAATAAATGTGTTGAATATCATAATTTTAAGAGCATCCAGTAATTGGTGCAAAATGCAGTGGCCCGCATGGTTTTGTGCAGGCCTCAGTATGCACATGTATCACCTCTCCTGCGGGAGCTGCATTGGTTGCCGATTGGCTTCCGGGTACAATTCAAGGAGCTGGTTGTCACTTTTAAAGCCCTTCATGGCTTGGGGCCAGATTATCTGAGGGACCACCTCTTGCCGGTCACCTCTACCTGACCCACCAGAATGGGGAGGCAGGGAATGTTTTGGGTCCCATCCCCTAGGGCCGTGATGGTGAACCTATGGCACATCTGCTACAAGTGGCACGCAGAGCCATTTGTGCCAGCACATGAGCCACAGGCAAACTTATCTCACTGCGAATGCAGGGGCCTCACAGCTGATTTTTTTTTCGGTTGGTTTGAGGCCTTTTTCGGCCTCCCAGAGGCTTGGGAAAAGCCTCTGCAAGGCTTTTTAGGATGAATTATAGGCCTGTTTTGTGACTTCTGGTAATACCGGAAGTGACAAAACAGGCCTATAATTCATCCTGAAAAGCTTTGCAGAGGCTTTTTCCAAGCCTCTGGGAGGCTGAAAAAGGCTGCAAACCAGCTGAAAAATCAGCTGTGAAGCGCAGTGCAGGTAAGGGAGTATGGGGGGGATTGCGCATGCATGCACAGGGGGCGTGTGGAGGGGCATGCGAGTGCATGCGTGCGTGCAATTTTTGGCACAGGAGCCCAAAAAGGTTAGCCACCATTATCCTAGGGAGATACACCTGGAGGGACCCAGAAGAAGGGCCTTCTCCGTGATGGCTCCCTCTCTCTGGAACATCATTCCCCTAGAGATTAGAATGCCTCCCACTCTAACACTCTTCCAGAAAGGGCTGAAGATCTGGTTCTGCCAGCGGGCCTGGGGAACCCAGAGCGAGATGAAGCCCACTAAATGGCTCATATTATGTGTTGTCGCCAGGGCAGGGGGGTTATTTTATTACATATGATTCTCTCTTTTATTATTTTTATTGTTTTTATATGATGTTTTAATATTCTTGTAAAGTACCTTGAGTCGCCATGTGCAAATAGGTGCCAATATAAATCTCATAAATGAATGAATGAATGAATGAATGAACGAACAAACAAATAAAATTTGACATATAGAATACCATGCTAGGCCAATGTAGGCTTTCTTGGTAATTCAGCATGGTTTAGAGAACACAGCTATCCTCTTCTGTGAGCCAAGCTATGATGTTAAAGCATAAGTTGGCTTGTTTATTTTTGCATTGCATGTCATGTGAGCATATATATTGTATTGTTTGCTCTTAGAACATGGAGCTTTATTCATGCAGATGTGTATCCTACACATGCACACACAAAGAATTTAAGGGCTTTATTTAAACACCACCAGTCCCTAATGTCATTCCCACAAGTCCTTTGCACTCAACTTGCCTGGAAACAGCCCCCAGCACGAAGTCAGTCAACCAAAATATCAAATCCAAAGTCTAGGTACAAGTCCAAGGCATGATATCTAAATCCAAGGTACCAGTCCTTGAGCACAGATTCAAGAAGCAAGACAGGAATCCAAGAAGCCAGGCCAGAAACACAGAAGGAAACTGAACTGTTGTTTTCCAGTATCAGGCTGCTTAACTGACCAGGCTAAATAGGCCTGGGCTGGTGTAACTCATTAGAAGGGGTGAGGCTGCATCCTTGCGAGTAGCCTGGCTGACCTGCATTGTGCCTGCCTCCTTTCAGCCCTGCAGAGGAGGCAATTCTTCCTCATCCTGCTGAGCAGCTGCAGTTGTGTTCCTTCTCATCCTGCACTTCTGATTCGGTCTTCTAGCCATCCAGCAGCAGCTTCATCTCTCCATTTTCTTCTTCAGCCAGATGCTTCAGCCATCTCATTGATTCCCTGGTGGCCACTCTGAGGTTCCTGGTCTCTCCTCTTCTTCCCAATCACTCCCTGATTGGAGACCTCCTTCCTGGCACTCCCCACGCTCTCATCCAAAGCTGCTGGAGTTGGCTCTTCATCATCTGAGCCAACATCAGGAGAGGCCACCATAGTATGCAATTTAGCATATAGAAGCATTATTTTACAACGCTTCAAAGTTTTTTTTTCCCATTTTTTCTTGATTAAAATCTTAATAAAGTTATATGAAAAAAGAAGGAAAGTGAACCTGAGTGCCAGAAACTCTTTTCTTTTTATTTTATGATCTTTATCAGTTGCCCTACATATGTTTAGATGATGGCTACCACAACAGAAATTTTGAAAATGGAGTAATCCTATCTCTAGCCTAAAACTTCCCCCCCATTCTTTCCTTTTAATGAAATGCCTGCTTTAAAATTAAGGCCTTTAAAATGGGCACAATTCCTTTAGCTTAAAACAATGAAGCATATGAATTATGTGTTTCTTATTTATTTCAGTACAGCAAGGTTCATGAGTATGGTTCGTAGAACTATACTTCTATCGCATTATGCATGCTGATCGTTAGAAGTGGCCATTGTGTTAGAGTGTAGATTCGTGATAAACACCTTTTTCTCCTTTGTCGTTAGAGATTAAATTTTCTAATGTCATGAAATTCTTTCCTGAAATAGTGTATCAATGCTTTCCATCAAAGGTTCCTCAACAGGTATTAATTGAAAACTTAGAGAAAGTGTATTTGAATCAAAGCACTCTGATGCCCCAAATTAAGTCCTCAGTGATGAATACAATTTTGGGTTTTTCAGTTGTGAGTGGAACATTTCTGTGAGATTTCGGTAAACTACAATAAAAATCTAATTATTTAGATGAAGGCTGAAAGACTTGACAGGAGCTTTCTGCATTCTCTTCTGGGGGCATTGTTTCTACCACTCCCCTTGCTTTCCTGGTCATTAAATGTCATGTGTCTTTTGAAGGAATAGAGGGCAGACAAAGCCAGATGATGAAATGCTGGGATTTTTTTTAAGGGAAAACAAAAATTTCAAAGTCTTGGAATTTTAAACCCCACAAAGTCTTTTAAACCCCACATTTCTCAAAGTTCTTCAGAAAGAACTTCCATAACTTTAGATTAAAGTCAAATTAAAAGTTAATGTTAATGCTTAGTTAGAAGTCAGGCCCAAGATATTTGCCTCTAGATAAAAATTAACAGCCCATTAAATAAGTCCAACACCTGAAATCATAGTCCATAAATGAGCAAATCTGGAGTACTACCAGATTATCATAGAACCATGTTTCCTAAGCTTTCTGGTTTTACATCTCAAACTGAGTCATGCTTGAGTATTAAAATCAATAAGATTGTATGGGCACTTCTATATTGCAGGTCTGTAATGCTTCCAGAAAGCTGGCAGTTAATTAGAACAAGTGTGTCTGGTTAATGAGTGAACAGAAATGTTTCAGTCAGTCGACTTCACAATCAGCCAATAACTGAGATCAAACTCAGTTAATTCTTAAGATACATGTTTTGCATCTTGCATGCTCCCAATAATGGCATCATTTGAATTGTGGGTGTGATTGGGTATATCAAATCAAATCAAATTATTATGCAAACAGATCTAAGACCTTATCTGGAGGTCTTAGAAACCAGATTGTAAATAAGGAATAGAAGAATCTTGGAGTAAAGTGAAAAGAGGGATCAGCCTAGAATCCCTATATAATCATAAGTGAATTAAGTCCATAAGTCCAATCCTTCTTTGAGTGCTGTTGACCCTTACCTAATTCTAACCAGATGCTGACCATTAGTTGAGAAGATTCTCATGCATAGGCTTTTAGCAATAAATCACATTAAAGAAACCCTCATGTGTGGACCTGGTCTTTCATGCATAGATTCTGATATACATCTTTCATTTTTGCTTCAGTATGGAAAGAACCCTGATGTCAAGGCCCAAAGAGCAAGTAAGAAAAAATTGCACCAATTTCAGTAAGGATTTTTGAAAGCTAGTCAAAATGTAAATACAGAAACTTGGAAATTATAATAATTTCCCAATTTTCTTTATCATGAGTTCATTAAGGTAGAATCTTAATGAAACTGAAATGCTTCTTCCCAGTTTCTCTCCATTGAGTCTGAGTTGCTAGTTAGGGCATAAGTGATGCAGTGCCTGGGAGAATTCTGGGAAATGAAGTCTACACATCTTGAAGTTGCTGAAGTTGAGAAACACTGATATAAGCTATCAGATGTCTCACCCACCATCTATTCCCTCTTACACATGTTTCCCCCTGGAAAGGTATGTAATTACAATTTGAATTAATTCTTGTCCTATTCTTGGGTGATTTGGAGCATAGGTTGACCTCCTCATCTCTATGAGTGCTCCTCAAGTGCTGGAAGACTGCTATCAAATTACCCCTTGTTCTTCTCTTCATTAAATTAGGCAAACATGGTTTCCTCAATGGTTCATTGTATGGTTTAGTTTCCAGACCCCTTATCATTTTGTTACTAATAGTGTAGGATATTGTGTGTTTACACTTCCTCCTTTCCCTCAGACCCCCTTGATCTGGGATGACCTAGCAGATCTCCCTCAACTAAGTCCAATTTTGATTACAACTCTTATAACTGGAGGTGTATTTGATCATGGGCAAGCATGTAGACTTGGCATATATTGCTGAGACTCAACTGAGGGAGATCTGATCTATCTATTTATGACATCATAGCATGTCCCAAATGTGGTTTTCCAAAAGGCAACTGAACTTTTTCAAGGAATGGATGATTGAATGAATAGATGACCTGGATGACTGGGAATCTCCATAGACATTCACCACAGCATATCAGTTATGACCTGGAATGTAAGTGGAATAAGTTGAATGTAAGTATCATGAATGGTAAAGAGCAAAAGAGGGAGGAAGGGAGGGAGGGAGGGAGGGAAGGAAGGAAGGAAGGAAGGAAGGAAGGAAGGAAGGAAGGAAGGAAGGAAGGAAGGAAGGAAGGAAGGAAGGAAGGAAGGAAGGAAGGAAGGAAGGAAGGAAGTAAGTTTTTGAGGGTATGTTTTTGAAAGAGGATTGTTGTAGAGACCTAACTGAAGGTGGCCTGATCATATGGAATGGAGTTGAGCAATGCATGCAAGAAAGTGAATATATTGGTTTAATTATGAATGAAGGGGCCAACAAGTATGTCAGAAAATACAAACTGGCATTATGCAGATAGTTTAGGGTGTGTATGAAAGTAGTAAACAATAAGTTGCTGATATTTGCATGTTATGCTCCAATGAATTCTGATAATGGAAGAAAGAGAGATGAGTTTAAAGGGAAAATATCCTAACATTCTGAATAAATACCATCCAGAATGAGGTGGGGGAGAATGCTGCTAGATGATGTGAAAGGGTAAAAATAAGAGAGCAAACAAAAAAGTGACTGGGCTTTTCAGAGATCCAAGTATGAAAGAGAATAATTACTGTTTTGTGGGCATCTGCTTTGAAAAAGATTTGTTTGTTCTGAACACTTGGTTAAGCATGAGTCCATTCATACATACACATGGCAAAAGAATAAAGCTAAAGCTAAAAGCTTGATTGACTGTTAGGGATAAAAGACTGAGCGTATTCATACAGAGCACAATGGTGGTGGGAGATTCTGAATGTTTGACAGATCACACTTGATAGCATCAAAACTGAATCTGGGGAAAAAAACGTACACAGAAGAAAAATAAAGGATAAAAAAAAAACATCTCTTTTTGTCTGCTCTTCTGGTTCTCCTCAACGTACGACCAGGAGTGGGATTCTACCGGTTTGGATCGGTTCGAGTAAACCAGTAGTTCCGGTGAGCATTTGGCCCCACTCGCCCCTGTTCTTTCCCGTGCTTTATTTCCTGGTTTTTTAGCACAGCTGATTCGCACAGCAGAGTGGTTTGCTGCGCATCAGCTGTTTTACTCACCGGGGATGCAGCAGAAGGTAAGTAATTGAGTTGAAAACGGTCTTTTTTTTTTTAATGTAGAGCATACACGCGGTTGAATCGCACCACTGCATACAATCATAATGGAGCCTTGTAATGTTCATAAATCATTTACGATCATAAAGTAGGTCATCACATAACCAGACTTGATTTTACTCATGGTTGTTAAATGAATGTGCCATTCTTAAAATGAACACTACAGTCCCTAAGCAAACTCTGCAGTTGTTAAGCAACACATTGTTCATTATGGGCATTTTTCCAAAACCAGTAGTTAACACTGGTTTCTGGGGGGGGGGAGTAAATTGTGGGACACTGCCGCTTGAGGGGGCCAAAAAGCCCTAGTAATAAGCAGGCATATACAATGGAATGAAGGCTATTGCTGAGCACCTAGCACGGTGCTCCATAGACTGTAAGCCGCCCTGAGTCTCCGGAGAAGGGCGGCATATAAATGTAATTAAAAAAAAAAAAAAAGACCATAAATGTAGCTGGTTGGTGAGAGCCCCAAATTCACTATTCCTTGCAGAATTTAGTAGTCCAGTTTTTAATGTGTGCTTTGCAGCCCATATTCTTATTAGAATCCACAACCTCTTTAAGATCCTTATTTGCCCAGGAAGACCAGCTAAAGCAGATGTCTGGAGCTTGAAATCCAGCATTATTGATTTTCCCATTCATGAAATTAATAATGTTTCTGTGTCATTAACAATTAGCCTAATGATGTCGCCTGAGGCTCTTCTCATCAGGACACACTTAACTTCTGAAGAAATGTATTTATTGCTTGGGATTGATTGAAACTATGGCTGTGCTTTTCCTTGTGCATAATCCCCTTTTAAGTTTTACTTCCTATGATGATGATGTTTGCTTACGTCTTCTGTGTAAGAGCTGGGCTGTGCTTGGCCCTAAATCACACAGGAAACAGTCAGCTTTGGAGCAATTAGAACTTCAAATCAAAGTTATGAAGCCTTCCATGAGGTAAAATGATAGAAGGTAATAATAAACATTGAAATTAAGGAACACCATCACAATATGAGAGGCAAGAACTACATCAATAGGATATGAGAGTCAGTTCCCGCACAGTCAGTGAAAAACAATGCAACAATAAAGCTGACCATTATAAAAACAGAAGACAGGTGGAGCCAGAATAAGAGACCCAGGTAATTCATTATGCAATATCAGGGGTGGAATCCGACAGGGTTAACTATCAGTTCGGTCATTTACGAGGTTCGATGATTTACGATGTGCTTCCCTGCACAGCTACAGCCGCACACCTGTAAATCATCATCAGCACGCTGTGTGCAGAGAAGCAGCCTTTCAAAAAGCCCTTTTTTCCTGCTTTTTTAACTGCAGCTGTGCGTCGCACGGGAGCTGAAATTGAAAAAAAATCAGGAAATAAAGGTCAGGTAAGAGCCTGGGTGGGCAGGTGGGCAAAAACATCAGCAGACATAGAACGGTTCTATGTCTACTGCTCTTCAGAGCTACTGGTTCTAAAGAGGTGGAGAGAACCAGTAGAAACCCACCCCTGTGTAATATTCTCCCCATCTCCCTCATACTCATGAATGTGGATTTCTTTTCTCTCTTTTTTTTAGCCTTGTTTTTGTTCTTGTTCTTTAAGAACAAGGGGAGACATGATAGCAGTGTTTCAATATTTGAGCAGCTGCCACAAAGAAGAGGGAGGGTCAACCTATTTTTCAAAACCCCAAAAGGCAAGATAAGAAAGAATGGATGGAAACTAAACAAGGAGAGAACCAACCTAGAACAAAGGAGAAATTTCCTGACAGTGAGTACAATTAATCAGCGGAACAACTTGCCTCCAGAAGTTATGGGTGCTCCATCACTGGAGGTTTTTAAGAAGCGACTGGACAGCCATTTTCCTAAAATGGTATAGGGTTTCCTGCTTGGATTAGAAGACCTCCAAGGTCCCTTCCAACTCTGTTATTCTATGTTCTATATTCTAGATCTTGTCTATAAATATTGGACAACTACTATGTTCAGCAAGGAGTAAGAAGTTTTCATATCTCGATTGCTGTCATGCCATTAGCCTTGTGTAGAGCTAGTGTAGACGGAAAAGGCAGCGTGAAGATGAGTCCAATACAGGATTGAGGTGAGTGGAAGTCAACACTGCTAAAGTTTTAAGAATGTAGACCAAGGGTCTCCAAATTTGGCAAGGTTAAGACTTGTGGACTTCAACTCCCAGAATTCCTGAGCTAACATGACTGGAGGAGGAATTCTGGGAGTTGAAGTCCACAAGTCTTAAAGCTGTCAAGTTTGAAGACCCCCTAATGTAGACTATCCAACATAACCGATAGAAGAGAATACTTGTAGCTCAGAGTTGAACTGTGGGAGTCCTTTGTGCTCACTGAACTTGTTTGTTTTCTTGCAGACATTTCATTAAGCAACTAAGTAACATCATCAATGCTGGAAGGAGGGATGGGTTTTTTTTCTCCTTTTATATGCTATAGGTAGTCCTCAACTTACAACGGTTAATTTAGTGACCATTCAAAGTTACAATGGCACTGAAAAAAGTGAATTATGACCATTTTTCACACTTACAATTGTTATAACATCCCCATGGTCATGTGATCATAATTCAAATGCTTGGCAACTGACTCATATTTATGATGATTGCAGTGTCCCGGGATCATGTGATCACCTGTTGTGACCTTCTGACAAGCAAAGTCAACAGAAGCCAGATTCACTCAACAACTGTTGTTACTAACGTAACAACTGCAGTGATTCACTTAATTGCTGTGGCAAGGAAGATCGTAAAATTTACTTAACAACTGTCTCATTTAGCAACTGGGATTTTGGGCTCAATTGTGGCCATAAGTCAAGAACTAAACTACCTGTACTGGATTGCCCTGTCAGTGTTGGTGGGAATAGATTTGGTGGTTCCTGATTAGGCTGTTGTTTACTGTTAGATTGTTTGTCTGACAAACTCAGTCTTGCTGGCTCGGTATCAATATATACCACAGCTTTCCTCTTTTTCACAAATTGTAGGTACCGCTGCAGTTCTACAAAAGGTAATTGCTCCTCACTGAACTAGATCCATGCTGGCTGTATTGACAGAACTGTTACAGAAATTAATATGCTTGTTGTTTCTGTTTTATATGTATGTGTCAATTCAGTATTGAACAAAAAGACTTCTGGTGGTTTTAAGCCTTAAGAGGCCGTCTGAATTCTGTTTTTTTAAAAAAAACAGTTACATTTAGAAAAGATTGGCTAAGATTTACAAAGAAAATGTCTCCTGCAATGAGATTAAAAGTGCAAAACCACTCAGGCAGCAAAACTCAAATTAAGCAGACTTTTGTGTGAGGTGTCACATTTTCCAAAATTACATCTGGTTTTCGCATGTAGTAAAATAGAATAGAATAACAGAGTTGGCAGGGACATTGAAGGTCTTCTAGTCCAACCCCCTGCTTAGGCTGGATACCCTATACCACTTCAGACAAATGGTTATCTAATCTCTTCTTCAAAAACCCCAGTGCTGGAGCATTTACAACTTCTGGAGGCAAATTGTTCCACTGATTAATTATTCTAACCATCAGGAAGTTTCCCCTTAGTTCTAAGTTGCTTCTCTGCTTGATTAGTTTCCATCTATTGCTTCTTGTCCTGCCCTCAGGTGCTTTGGAGACTAGCTTAAATTCCTATTCTTTGTGGCAGCCCCTGAGATATTGGAACACGGCTATCGTGTCTCCCCTAGTCCTTCTTTTCATTAGATTAGACATACCCAGTTCCTGCAACTGTTCTTCATATGTTTTAGCCTCCAGTCCCCTAATCATCTTCGTTGCTCTTCTTCTCTGCATTCTTTCTAGAGTCTCAACTCAACATCTTTTTTTACATTGTGGCGAACGAAACTGGATGCAATATTCCAAGTGTGGCTTGAATTTTTTATTCCTAAATGTAACTATTCAGGAAAGTAAAGACAAACTAAAATGGCTTCTTTTATGAGTAGTAACATTTCTGTGGAGACTTTTACACACCCCTAAAAATTTTCTGGAACACTTTCAGGTTAGTTATATGTCATTATTAGAGAAATGATATATATATATTTGTTTTCGGAGGTTTTCGCGGGTATTTGTATGTGGATCTTTGGTTCTCCGGGTTTTCTCCCACATAGAATTGGAAGTATCTAGGCGATGTTTCGATGAAGTCTCATTCATCATCTTCAGGCTTGTGTCTTCGGCCTTGTGCTTCTCAGAGTAATGTGAGCTTGCAGCTGCTTCTTCCTTTTAACTGCTAGTGGGGGTGTGACTTGATTGGGTGGGGGCTTGGCTGTGTTCTGATTGGTTGGGGGGTTGGCTGTGTTCTGATTGGCTGGGGGTGTGTTCTGTTCCAGTGGGGGTTTGGTTGTACTCAGATTAGTCTTAGTTGCTGGGTGGTTTGAGCTGGTGAGCTGTGATCCTGTTGTTTGGCTTCGCGTTTGTGGCACGACAGCTCACCAGCTCAAACCACCCAGCAACTAAGACTAACCTGAGTACAACCAAACCCCCACTGGAACAGAACACACCCCCAGCCAATCAGAACACAGCCAAAACCCCAACCAATGAGAACACACCCCCAGCCAATCAGAACAAAGCCAAGCCCCCACCCAATCAAGTCACATCCCCACTAGCAGTTAAAAGGAAGAAGCAGCTGCAAGCTCACATTACTCCGAGAAGCACAAGGCCGAAGACACAAGCCTGAAGATGATGAATGAGACTTCATCGAAACATCGCCTAGATACTTCCAATTCTACGTGGGAGAAAACCCGAAGAACCAAAGATCCATATATTTATTTATATATATATATATATATATTGTGTTACAACACCCTGTTAAGCCCCAATTAAGGGAGGAGGCATACTGCTTTCTTTTCTGTCTTTCGGCTCATCACCAGAGACCATTCAGACAGAAAGCTATTTGTTTCGTTGTCTTTTGTTTACATGTGTGTTAGGTTTTGAGCTGATAAATAATTAAATAAGGGAGACTAGGATAGATCTATTTCGAGCTGGTTAGCTCTCTTCAGCTAGCCATACCCTTACTGGGATTCGAACCAGGGAAGTATTACATGTGAGGCAGTTGTAATTGCCATTAGACCACTGGTTCTATTTATCAGCTCAAAACCTAATACACACACACACACACACACTCACACATATATATGTATATGTATATATAAAGTTAGCCTCACTCTATTTTTTTCTGTACCTTTAAGCATTCAACTGGCATTTTGTGAGTAATCCCTCGGTTCCTATTAAAGTCACATCATCTCATAAAAATGAGAAAATATGGAGCATTGAAAAAAGAGAGTGACAACAGACACTCAATGGAAGAGTGATCATCAGAAAAGGCAATTTCTCTTTCTTAGTTTTGCTTTTAAAAAAAATGCAGAACGAACACAACATATCTTGTGTCACTGCAATATTTTACACTGTCAGGCATTCCTCCTGCAATCTATAGATATGCCATTCAAAAGGAAGGGTATAAATTCTTTTTAGTGCATTTACATTTCATGTAGGAAAAAATGCTGTTTTCCTTATACTTATACTCTTGATTTTACATTTTAATTTTGATCTCGAATACAAAGGGTCAGAAATGACTCAAATATGGAAAAATTATAATGGCTTTAATTGAGAGTGAAAGAAATGCAGTCATTCTCCAAGGGTGATTTTTTTTAATTTTTCTTCACGTTGATCCCAGGCTATGCCCAGTTTAACTCTCAAGAATTATTTTAAGAATAAATTCACCAGGTATTACCGAAAGCAAATTTGGATTTATCTGAAGAGATCTTCCTGTTCGAGCAAATAACCTATAAATACACTGGGGAAAATGAAAACATTTCAACAGAACAACAATTTCAAAAGATATGCCCAATAGTGCAGCTACCCAATAACTTAAAGGCTGAATTGATGTGATTGCCTACACATGTCCAGATATACTTAATAGGTCTTCTTCATCAATAATTATCTGGAGGTTGAAACTGGGTCATCAATTTAAGCCTTATTGAATTAAATAAGATTAAGAAATTAAAACAATAACGTGCTTGCATTCATGAAATTAGTGTTGGATACTGGATAAATTTCACTGTAGAATGTAACTAAGGGTGATAAAGTCCATCTGAACATACTACCAGATGTATTACTGAAGAAATATTGGATTCTCCATGTCTTTGATGTCAATGCTGACTAAGGCCATTCTGAGACGTCAGTGCTGACACACTGGAGCTGAGGAATAGAAAGGGTGGAATAGAGAAGTTGGGGTGTTATAATCAAAACAAAATACTTTCTCTTGGGAACCAAGGACATTCCTGCAGCTGTTTGGAAGGAGGAGACTGATGTCACCTAGCAACTGGTTCCTGATTAGGCCATGTGACTGGTTGTTTTGGGAAAGTGACAAACTTTTACTTTTAATTAGGTGAGAACTATGGGAATATTCAGAGTTGGTTTTTACCAGCCTGTGGTGAAATATGACATATTAAATAAACTTATTCTTTGAGGAATCTACCTCCTCAGAGTTTTGTTTGCTATGGGTTAGAGATGGTATTCAGCAGGTTCTGACCAGTTCTGGACATTTTGAGTAGTTCGGAGAACCAGCAATTACCACCTCTGACTGGCCCCGCCCCCATCTATACTCTGCCTCCTGAGACCCAGCTGATTAGCTTTTGTTGCCCTGCACAGGAGAATGGAGCTGAAAAGCAGGTTAGTGGGGTAGGATGAGGAGGGAATGGAGATTTTGCAGTATCTTTCCCCTGGAGTGGGGTGGGAATGAGGATTTTGCAGTATCCTTCTCCTGCCATGCCCACCAAGCCATGCCCACCAAGCCACACCTCCAGAACCAGTAGTAAAAAAAGAATTTGAATCCCACCACTGCTATGGATATGTTACTTGGAACCCTGTCATTCAGCTCTCTGATATATATTCTGTCCACCAAATCACTGCTATTTTTATACTTATCATGGAATACCTGGAGCACCTATAAGTTGAAGAATTTATATGGATAGGAATACAATAAATTAATTTAGACCAGGATTTATTAATTCTTGTCATTCCCTGTATCAAGGAATGACAAGATAGACTGAAATTTACTCTAGAAAGATTACTCTGATTTTGTATTGGAGATCCAATCTCAAATTTGCCCATATCTTGTCAGAAGATTTTATGCTTTTTATTTATCATGCAAGCTCTGATGTTTGAAGAGATGAAAAGGAGATAACTACCAACACTGTAAGCTATCGTTGCATGTTAGTTTATGTTGACCAGACCTACACCTCAAATATTGCATCCTGTTTTGGGTACCAACACAAAAGAGGAATTGAACAAGTTGGTTAAGAGAAGAACAACCAGGATGATCAGGAAGTGGAGACTAAACCTTTTATGAGATGGAATTTAGATGGTTAGCCATGAAAAGAAGAGATATATGATTGCTCTTTTTGAATTCCTGAAAGTTCATCATGTACATGAAGGCCTCTTTTCTAATCTAATGTTCTAGAGTCCTGGACACTGAAACGTGGAGATGATTTACAGAAATATATATTCCAAGTGAATGTTATAAAGTTATTTCCTAACAGTAAGAACAGTTCACATTTAGAACCAATTACTTGGAGGGGGAAAAAGAAATATCCTTTGCTGGATGTATTCAAGAAGTCAGATTCTTGTAAATCTTGGGTTTAATTTGAATTCTTTACTGAAACGGAATTGGATTCAGTGTTTTCAATAGCCCCTTCCAATTCCTTTTGGTCCTATGATTCTAGTTTCTTATATTTAATGCCTTTCGGATGTGTTATGATTGATTCTCTCAGAATTCTCCAACAAAACTTGTTCTGCTAGGGAATCTAGAAACTGTACTTCCATTACATAATAATGGATGAAAACTGAACAAGGAGAGATTTAACCTGGAAACTTTCTGACAGTGAGAACAATCAACCAATGAACAAGCTTACCTTTGGAAGTTGTGGGAGGGTCATCATTGGAGGCTTTCAAAAAGAGATTGGACAGCCATTTGTTAGAAATGGTATAGGGTCTATTACTTGGGCAGGGGGTTGGACTAGATGACCTACAAGGTCCCTTCCAACTCTGATTATTTGTTATCTGTTACATCTTAGAGAACTTCAGGTATGGGAAGATTTGACCAAAGAATTTCAGATCTACCACTAAGCTACAGTTCTCTCTGACTACCAATTGGCAGTCTGTAGTAGAAATAATCTAATTCCTTCAAAGGTAAATTATGTAGTTTCAAGTTAATATAACATACATCTTTAAGTGAGTTTTGGGGGGTTGGGGAAGTACAGTTGTACGTGATTTGCAACACATTTACATCTTGGCCCATTTAAAGAAGAAGAATCTCTATAATTATATATGCTTGTTGTTATTTAAATATTTACCAACTTTAAACACCAAAGGGGCCGTGAAGTTGATCCCAGAGTCTCACATTGTTTCAAGCTAATATTCTTTGCAAGTTATTATGCAAATCTCATAAACTTGTATTTTGTTGTTGTAGCTTGGAACACCTCGTCCCTAGGCGATGATTCTCCACATTGAAACAGATAAGATTTTAATAATAAATACTGATGATGAATAAGTCAGAAAGTTTGTGCCAAGCTAATGTTCTTGTTATTCCCAGGATACTTTATTAGATAAATAAGGAAGTGTTTTTTCCTGTTGCTTTATTTGTCTGGCTTCTTGTTTTTATTTATTTATTGATTTATCAAATTTGTAGACCAATCCCTCTTACCAAAAGTGATCCTGGGTAGCACACAATAATTGGTTTTCCAGGAATTACTTCTGTTATAAATTATTTCAAGCTATTAGAGTCAATCAACAAATGGCATTCTCTTTCAGTGCCCAATTACTTTCCCAGAGAGTTAAGATGTAGTATGAAAATTATGCATTGGCTCAGATCTGTGTGAGAAATTAAACTTTGCTAGGTGATGAAGATAACACCGGGATGATGGATGTTAAATATTTAAAAGATAAAAGGCTACAGGATAAGGATACACATTTGTGTTCAGCTGATCCCTGAAAGCATTTTTGACAAAATGAATTAAAATAACTAGGCAAATTAAAGTTGACATCCAGTCCAGATACACTTAGATTGTCCATCTGATTATCTGCAGACATGCCTAATAAAGAACCTGAAGATTTATCACACATTTGGATTTCAGCCTCTTCTGCTTTCTAAAGAACCTTTTTTTTAAAGAGCATGTATAAAAGCTCTAAATCAGGGGTATCCAATCCTGTCAACTTTAAGACTTGTGGACTTCAACTTCCAGATTTCTCCAACCAGTCATGAATTCTCCAGAATTCTGTAAGTTGAAGTCCACAAGCCTTAAAGTTGTCAAGGTTGGACACCTTGCTCTACATGAAGGATAATAAAAAATTATAGACAATGGGCTAGTAGCCACACCAGAGGTGATATTCAGCAGGTTCTGATCACTTCTGGAGAACCGACAGTGGTGGGATTCAATTTTTTTTACTACCGGTTCTGTGGGCGTGGGTTGGTGGGCATGACAGGGGAAGGATACTGTAAAATCTCCAGTCAGAAGTGTCACTGAGTTTTTTTGGTTTGTCTGGTGAGCTTCCACAGAAGATTCCAGAATAAGCTGGACTGGTTATCAAGTTACCATAGTAACAAGATATGAGTGTCTTGTGATGTTTGATGTATTGCGCATGTGTGCAGGGGAGGAGTTTTATTTCTACTTCACTTTCATTATATCTTTTCTTTTGCTTGCTTCTTAGATGTACTGCTTTCTCTTTTGTTCTTAGTTATTTGTAAATAAAGTATGCTGGCAACAGAAAAACATGATTCATTTCCTCTAATTTATAAAGCTGAATTTTTTCGCTTTGACAAGAAGTGGTATTGGCCGGTTCTCCTAACTACTCAAAATTCCCGCTACTGGTTCTCCAGAACTGGTCAGAACCTGCTGAATGCCACCTCTGAGAACCGGTAGCAGAAATTTTGAGTGGTTCAGAGAACTGGCCAATATCACCTCTGACTGTCCTTGCCCCCATCTATTCTCTGCCTCCCGAGTCCCAGCTGATTGGCTGGGTCTTCTTTTGTTGCCTTGCATAGGAGAATGGAGCTGGAAAGCAGGTTAGTGGGGTGGGGAGGGAATGGGGATTTTGCAATAACCTTTCCCTGCCACGCCTACCAAGCCACGCAATTGTTGGAAGGAATATCCTTCTAGGTTCAGTTCCAAGTGGGGAAAAAGACATTGGAAACATGGAGGCTATTTGGAAAGATGTTTTAATGGTAGACAGGACCACATGACTCGAAGCTCCAAAGAAGGATGATCACATGCTCCAAGGTGAAGGAAAAGAGAAAAAAAGAGCAGGCCAAGATGCTGAGAGACCTTATATACTCTCTGTCAGACCCTACCTTAGTGTTTCCTGTTCCTATGCCAGAAATGTATCCCATTGGCTGCCAGACTCCCAGAGGCGATGGTCTTAGCTAACTGTGTAGGCTTTCCTGAGTTCCAGGCTTGGTTGAGCCTTGCCGGATGATGATGCACTGAAAGGGCTCTTGGGCAATTGCTATACCTTTACCTGGAGATCTTTGTTTATGTAAAGTATTCTGGCCCAGGCCTTAATGGCCCACCCATTAACAAAGGGCGGGGGGTGATTCTTCTGCTTCTGTGGTGGGCTTCTGCTCTTGAGTTTCTACTCTTTTTAGGAGAAATATTCTGCCTTTTTAATATTTCCTAGGATATTTCAATTTTCTAGGAGAGGGGTGGGTGCTAACTTCCTACACCATGCCCACAAAGCCACACCTACAGAACCGGTAGTAAAAAAAAATTGAATCCCACCACTGAGCCACACAGTTTAGGTTTAGTTTTAAGTTTAGATCTAGATTAGCTTAGTTTTAGGTTTAGGCTTAGATCTAGATCTAGTTTTAGGATTAGCTTTAACTTTAATTTTAAGTTTAGGTGTTGATTTATTCTGCAACTTCCAAGTGCAATAGAAGGCATGAACTAATAAACGCAGTGTTATCATTAGTAGCTGCTTTTTCTCAGTATGATGGGGCTAAATAGGTATATTAAGCTTTATGCAATCTTAATAAACCTATTTTACATTGGGGGATTGAAGTTGCTGAAAATTGGCAGTCTAGCTGTCACATTTAGCAATGCAATTTGAAAACTGGGTCTGTCGTTGCAAAATTGTCAGCAAAAACAAAAGACAACTGCACACGTCTTCTGTTGCCATAACATCTGGCAAAATGCATTTCTAAAATGTGTTTCTGTATTTTTAATAAAGTACTTCAAAATCAACTCAAACTCCGAAGATTTGAAACACATAAAAACAGCTCTTAATAAAAGCCATGAATAAGAAGGCAAAATGAGCCCATTGATAGGCAAGAGTAATCCAACACATTACTAAAGATCTAAACTGTAGTTAACATTACATGCAAATTGTACTGAAATATCTTAACATTCAAAACTTATGGTTGGGGCAACTTGGTTTTCTTCTTAGATCTGTGTTTTAAAACACTGAGAGAAGTGAATACTTATTGCTTGGAGTTGAACTGTGGGGTCCTTGGTGCTCTCTGAGCTTGATGGTTTTTCTTTGTTGAAGTTTGATTACCACAATAGGTAACATCAGCAGTGCCAGAAGGGTGTGGGGTTTGCTCTTCTTTTCATAAACTAATGGTTAGCCCCAGGGGTGGGCTTCAGAAATTTTAGCAAAGGGCTCCCTGCCGGGTTGCTGGGCAGATGTGGCCATGTTGGCCTCCTGCACCATGGCTGGGGGGGGGTCATTTTTGCCCTCACTGGGCTCTGGAGGCTCACTGGGCTCTGGAGGAAAATGGCCTCCCTAGGACCGGAGCTGTCTGGGAGCTGGAAATGGGCCCATTTCTGGCCTTCCCAAACTTCCGGGAGGCCCTCCTCAAGCCTCCATGCGCATTTACATTAAACCTGCACTTACCTGCATCCAAAACAGGCCACATGATGACTCCTGGGAGGGACGGGGTGAGGTGGGCAGGGCCAGCCAGGAGTGGGATTTGGGGGTTCTCTGAACTGCACAGAATCTTAGCTAGGGGCTCTCCCAAACCCCTGCAAACCCCCAGCAGCCTAGCCCTGGTAAGCCCTCTCAATGTTGGTGGATAGGGTTTTTGTGGTTCCTTGATTTGGCTGCTGTTTACTTCTAGTTCTTTGTCTGAGGTTGGTAGTTCCTTGGTTGGAGTATTGTTTACTTTTTTTTAATTTATAAAATTTGTCTTTATTAAACAAATAAATAAACGCAAAGACATACAATTCTTACAATAAAAATGTTGAACGTGGTATAGTTTCCCTAACATCAATCATTATCATTACATCGCTAAATCCAATAATATTATTATATAATTTTCATATATACACTTTAAATACACATATAATCATTCCTTATTCTCCTTGATCTTCCTCATCTCTAACCAACCATAAAATTTCTCCCATGTTTTATAATAATCCAAATCTTCCTTATTTTTAAGTTCTTTTATTAATTTATCCATTTCTGCGCACATTATAATTTTCTTCAATATTTCCAATTCATTTGGGATATCTTTATTTTTCCAATTCTGTGCATACGCCAACCTTGCTGCAGTAATTACATGAATCATTAAATAGAGAATTTCTTTATCATATTTCCCAGTGTTTAATTCCTAGCAGAAAGAACTCAGGCCTATATTGTATTTTAATTCCACACATTTCTTCTATCCACTTATGTAGATTTTGCCAGTATTTTGGGGCCTCTTTGCAACTCCACCATAAGTGATAGTAAGTTCCTATTTCTATAGTATTGTTTACTTACATTCCTATAGTATTGTTTACTTCTTGACTGTCAATCTAGTATTAATCTTGATATTAATATCTCTTAATATGGGTGTTGATTGCTATTGTTTTGATCTTTCTGTTTCCTTTTGGGCTTTTTGATTGTCTCTTTTGAGCGGAGTGTAAATGTTGTTTACCTTTATGTGCCTGCTGATGGCCAATTTGTCTGAGTGCCAGACCTCCAAAGACACCTGCTGTCCACACAGGTTCCTGCCCATTCCTACCCCTGAATCTCTAGTACCACTCTTCCCTGAAGGGTCAAGAAGGCAAGCTCTTCCTGTCTTTCTTGGTTCCTCCTTTCCCTCCACTTTATGCAGGAAACACCGGTGGAGCATTTTTCTGCACTCCTCAGCTTGCCTGCAATCAGATTCTGAAGCCCCTTCAGCAGAAGGCAGACCTCCATAGTCCCTCCAGGATCCTCCGTGAAGAGGGAAGGATTACCTCCCTCTCCCACCAAAGTAGGAGCAGTCCTTGGACCTTGAAAGTCTAAGAAGCCAGCTCAACCTGGCTTGGCCTCCTCCATTGACTCAGCAGAACCAGATATTCAAGAGAATAGTCCAGATGGAACAAGGGCCTAAACTCAGCCAAAGAAACTCATAAGAACCCCCTCCCCCCACCCTACATGCACCAAGAGGCCCCCTGACCTTCCCACTTCTGGAGCCACCCAAAAAACTTCCCAGCAAGGTTACTTACCTCCTCAAAACTTAATCTTACCACCCAAAGAGCTCTCACCCAATGCGCCCTTCCTTTTATAGTTAGGGTTGGGATTGGAGAAAGATGGAAAGCGTGATATCAGAAAATCAGTTGTTTTAGAAAGTAATGAACGCAGCCCAGCAATTTTTTTTTTGAGAGGCTCACATTGAGCCAATGCATCTCAAGGCAAGTTAAGTGGAGAATTCCTTTGTTTGCAATGTCAACAAACCATGCTCGGAATACACTAAATACAATTAGGATAAAATTTGTCACAAACTGAACAACAGAAACTCATCTGAAATGTTGGCATTTCCCCCAGGATTCGGGCAGTGCATTTCTGACAAGAACATTAAGCTTCTGAAGCACTGGATTTCAAGTGAGTCGGATAATAGCTGCAAGGACAAACTTAATAAACTTTGTGGGTTGTAGGTGGACTTCAGGAAAAAGAAATGCTTTCCAGAAGAATACATTTCTTTTAAAAAATAGATATGTTAAACTTAATCCCCGGAGGTAAGGGCCGCCCCTGATCTCATGGCCTTCTGTCGGTTACTTAAAACTCACCTATTTTGGCAGGCCGGACTGGCCTAGGGGTCTTTTAAATTTTAACCTGGTTTTAATTTCTTTTAACTCTCGTTTATATTTTAATTAGAGCCACACTATATTCAATTTTTAAATTTTAATATTATCATGTTGCATGTTGTATATGTGTTCTGTATATGTATTTTTATTGGCTGTTCACCGCCCCGAGTCCCTTTGGGGAGAGGGGGGCGGTATATAAATCGAATTAATAAATAAATAATAAATAAATAAATAAATCCAGACAATAAGCCTACAGAACATAAATTAACCTCTCTTCTTCTTCTTCTTCTCCTTCTCCTTCTCCTTCTCCTTCTCCTTCTCCTTCTCCTTCTCCTTCTCCTTCTCCTTCTCCTTCTCCTTCTCCTTCTTCTTCTTCTTCTTCTTCTTCTTCTTCTTCTTCTCCTCCTCCTCCTCCTCCTCCTCCTCCTCCTTCTCCTCCTCCTCCTCCTCCTTCTCCTCCTCCTCCTCCTCTTCCTCCTCCTCCTCCTTCTTTTTCTTCTCCATCTCCTCCTCCTGCTTCTTCTGCTGTTTGCCTTCCAGAAGAATGTGAAGAGCTGGCTCTGCCAACTGGTGTGAAGACTGAAAAGTGGCACACAACCCTGGTGTCAGGCTGGTAGCTTGAGGGCATTCTCTTCATCTTTTTTAACTTGTCTTTTAACTTTAATCTTCTTTTATTCTTCACCCTATTTTTAATTCTATGTCTTTTATACGGTTTTATCATTTGTATCTGTAAACTGCCTAGCATCACTTGAATGGTGAAATGGGTGGTATTTAAATTTGATAAGTAAATAAATAACATGTTAAGGGGAAATGTGCACAGAAGCAAGCTTTATTAGAAAGACATTGTTTACATCAGGAGTGCCAAACTCACAGTGTCACGGCGTCATCATGTGTTGTATTGTGACTTTTCCCCTCTTCATTAAACTGGGCGTGGCCAATACATGATGCATCCCGCCTGAAGACTGCGCGTTTGACAGCCCTGACCTATATCAATCATGTATATTTATTTTTATCTCCCCTTTATTATTTTTATAAATAACTCAGAGCAGTCAGTGTACCTAATAGCCTACAGATGTTAAACTTGATCACACCATGTGACATCTTGTGACGTATCGCAATGTTTTTTGGTTTTGTTTGTTTTTTTTTTTTTGCTTTGCGGAGCTGGGGTGGGCATGCCATGACTCATCTGACTCATAGGCCACCAGTTTGACACCCCTTCTTTCTTCTATTTTCCCCACAACAACAACCCTGTGAGTTGAGGTTGGGCTGATTTCCATCCAGCCAGATTTCATGCCTAATGTAAAACTAGAATTCACAGTCTCCTGATAGCACTTTAACCATTACACCAAGCTGGTTCTGCATCTTCTTCAAGAAAACATGTACAGAATATGTGTATCTAGAGAAATATTATGTAGAAATAGTTCATTACATGTCTAGACTTTTATACTGACTTTAAAAACACATATAAACTGGTGCAGGAAATTGAAATAATGACCTGAAAAAAATGAGAATCTGAGTCAAATTAAACAAATACGCAGTTGCATTTATTTTTTAAACCATTTTTCTTAGAGTTCCATAAGCTGCTTTGAATACTGCACCTTATGGAAAGGCTGAATTTATGCTGTATTATTTAATTGATTGAACAATTGAGGTCAATTTGTTGCATGCCTCTTGATGGTTCATTGCTTTTTTGTTCCTGGGCTAAATTTTATTTATCTTCATTTACAATGAAGCAAAAAATTATTGTCTGTTTGCTTTAAAGAAAATCTCTTTTTTGACTGGGTCCAGTTCTCCTGTAGACTTAAGCTCCCCTCTATCATTGAGACGTGATTTTCTTCATCTTTTCAGTCAAATGATTTTGAATTGTGTTAATTAAAGTATCCCAGTGGGATAACAATAACAGTATAGGGAAATTGATTTGTTTCAGTGTCTTATGAGCATTTAAAGTGGGCTACACTTAATTATTCTATGCAGTCTTAGTGTTTGTCAAGGAAACTCTAAGATAAACAAACAGCCCCAAGGCTAATTAATCAAATAAATTAATTTCACCCAAGCAACAACCAATTTATTTCAAGATGTCACAGAATGTCTTGCTGATTCGACTCCCTTAAAAATGTTCTCCGAAGTCTAAAAAGTACACTCATATATTTTGTGCTTAAGAGGGAAAAGAGAGAGAGAGAGAGAAAAATTCAACATATTTATTTCCACAGTAAATAATTCCATTGTACATGAAAAGTGTAATACAAGATTCAGAGGAGAAGATTTTCTTGCCCCTTATTTACTGCTTCTTTCCCATAATCCTTTCATATTATATCTGACTATGCATTGTATGTAATGAACAAGAATATAGATAGTCCTCGACTTACAACTATTTATTTAGTGACCATTCGGAATTACACCACCATTGAAAAAGTGCCTTATGATTATCCCAAAGGTACCTTTCCCAAAGGGATCTGCACACCATAGAATCAATATTGATAGATAATGTGACATCAAATCAATGTTGAGGCTCTTAATGATTACAGTAGATGAACTTTATCCAAGATAATCTGCCCTTAAATCTAGTCCTTCAAGGTTTATGATGCCATGTCAAGTCCATCCCCCTTACTGCTAGTTAACCTCTCATATCTTCTGCCTTCTCCAGCAGATATCCTTTTTTAAAATTTTATTTATTTTAAAAATACATGTAAAATTTACATTTTAAAGTTCTGTGTCAAGCATTATTTATATACTTAAATACAATATTTACAATTCTTCTCCATATCAAACCTTATTTCTCTTACCTCTTTCCCAAACCTCATAGAACCCAGACTCTTCTGTACCTTTTAGTTTTCTTGTCATTCTGTCCATCTTGGCACAATAAAGTATTTTATTTATTATCATATTTTCTGAAGGGATATCATCTATTTTCCAGCTTTGGGCATAAGCAATTCTTGCCGCTGTTAATATATGTTGTACGATGTATTGGATAGGTTTCTTTCGGTTTCCTTTAATCATCCTCAGCAAAAATGCTTCTGGCTTAAATTCAATATCGTACCTTGTAATTTCTCTTATCCATTTTTTCAATTTTTCCCAGTATTTTTTAAATTTGGGGCATTGCCACCACATATGATTTCTTACAATATCTTAAAATAGTTATGTTTCCAAATAATGCATCCAGATTTTGGTCATTTAAACCTGGTCACTGTGAGAATTCTGTATGGATTCACAAATTGTTCTGTGATCCATTTGAAAAATCAATTCAGAGTAATCCAAACTATTAATATGTGCTATGCATCCTCCATAGCCGCCTTCTACCATTATGGAAGTGAGTGCCATTCATGCAATCTCTCAGAAGGGCATGAGTTTCCAAATTGCAAAATTTCCAAATTTGGGAAATCATGTTTTCTGAGAGATCACACAAAGGTGATCACAACTGCAGTAAAGCTGCACATCTCATCAGCTGGGCACTTTTTTGGAAAGGGGATTCTCAGGTTAGGTAAGAGGAACAAGATGTGGCAGGGTGGGGAGAAGGACCAAGGCTATGGGACCTAGCAGGACAGGAAACAGGCCCAAATCCTGCGGGGAATCAGCCAGGCAAGAAGTAAGCCCAGTAGGGCACTATGGTAGGGAAATGTATCATTTCTATGTATCAGAATGGTCAAACAAATGGCAACTTCAAATCTCAACAAATAAATGCTCTGTCTTACATATTGGCTAAAAAAATCAGAAAATAAAATACAAGCTGAATAGTCAAGACTTTGTTGATGATCCATGCTCTGTAAAGGACTTTGGAATACTCATCTCTAATGATCTAAGTGCTAGAGCCCACTGTAACTAGATAGCCAAAAAGGCATTAAGAGTTGTTAACCTAATCCTACGTAGCTTTTTCTCTGGTAATATCACAATACTAACTACAGCATACAAAACATTTGCTAGACCAATACTTGAATACAGCTCATCAGTCTGGAACCCACACTACGTATCTGATATTAGCACAGTTGAGAAAGTCCAGAAATATTTCACAAAAAGAGTTCTCCACTCCTCTACTCATTATAGAATACCTTATGCCACCAGACTTGAAATTCTAGACCTAGAAAACCTTGAATTACGCCGTCTTCGGTCTGATCTAAGTATAGTATATAAAATCATACATTGCAATGACTTACCTGTCAATGAATACTTCAGCTTCAACCATAACAACACAAGAGCACACAATAGATACAAACTCAAGGTTAACCGCACCAAACTTGATTGCAGGAAATACGAATTCAAAAACAGAGTGGTCAATGTCTGGAATACTCTACCTGACTCTATGGTTTCTTCCCCAAACCCCAAAAACTTTAACCTTAGAATGTCTACTATTGACCTCACCCCTTTCCTAAGAAGTCTGTAGGAGGCGTGCATAAGCGCACCAACGTGCCTACCCTCCCTGTCCTATTGTTTCTTTTATTTTTCTTATATGTACCCATTTCATGTATTCATAACTATGTATATACTTATACCTATTACCTTGTAAGCGATTGAAAAATCAAATAAATAAATAAAAAATAAATAAGTAAAAATATAGGCAAGTGAGAGCAGTTGCATCATCCCTGTGGTCAGTTGTAAGGGTGGGCAGCCAAACTATCATCATGTGACCATGGAGAGGGCATTGCAGCAGCCATAATTTTGGGTAGAGGTTGTAAATCCTTTCGATGACATCATAATTTTGAAACCTTGCTAAATGAATGGTCATAACTTGAGGATTACCTGTATTTAAATTTTATTTATTTGAATTATTTCACAATGTTTATATGTCTGCCTATCTCAGACATATACAGGGAGATTCTGACTGATGAACCCAAGCAAAGCAAGCACATTTGAGACCATCAGATATCTGAATTGAAAACTATTGAGTACATTATTGGCTTTGATGAAGGCAAAACCAGCTCTACCTAATCCCCATCCAAATCTGCATAGTTACAATATGGAATTCCCCTTTCCCCTATTAATGCAGGTCACATTGCCCAATTGAGTATCATTGTATTGTTATGAGAAAAAGTTTCTGGTCTTGGAAAACACCTGCCAAAGTGTCCTTGGTTCTCATGACTCTTCTTGAAGTTTGGAGCGTACATTCCATCTCACTCTCCCTACTAGTTCTTTGGCAAGTTGAGAAGTGATAATGGTTGCAACAACATAAGCTTGACAGAGATGAACCAAAAAAGGGACTTTTTTTCCAGTCACAATGAAGTTTTGGTTGCTAGACCACAAGTCATTAACTATGAGTATTATGCAAGCTTATAGAAAATTCATAAAATCAGGGTTTGTGTACAGTCCAATAAATAGATTTGATCATCTAGCTTTCTTTAGGAAAGCCTCCCCATTTTATGATTTTAAATTTGATTATTATTTTTTCCAAAACTTATTTATTATAATGCAAAAGTTTGCCTGTCTGCAGTACCAATAAGGGTAGCAAGATTGTATTTGTTTTATTTATACAATTACTAACACTCTCCACAAAATGTGCTGTGAATACAGATGGACACTAAAAGTTTATCAGCTTGCAGCTCAGAACGTATTAAACAATTTAGATGGCATAATGGTGTAGATACTCTCCTTGATTTAATTATAGAAAAGCAAAACTCGATCTAAAGGAGTGATTAAAAGTTGCTACAAATGATAGTAGAGCAAGGGTTGGCGGTTCTACATTATCTGTAGACATCTAGCAGAACAAATATAATCTCTGGTCTAGACAGAGGCATGAACCAAAAATAGGACTGTTTTTTTCCCCAGCCACATTCAAGTTTTGGTTGCTAGACCAAGCACCACTAACAATGAGTATTGTAGAAGCTTACAGCAATCTATAAAATCAGGATTCATGTGCAGATGCCCAATAAACAGATTCAGTCACCTAATTACCTTTAGAATAGGCTTCTGTTTATGAGGACGCAATGCAGGTCCAGGTGAGTTTTGAACTGATGCCTGATTTAGATGTGTTCCTGACAGGGGAGCATAACTTTGTAAAAATGCCATGTGATGCCTTTTCAGTTTGATCTTCATAGCCTCTGGCTTTGGCTCATGCTTAGCAGGTCGGCTGTGTGTCTGTCCAGCTACAGATAGCTGGCACCACTATGGCTAGTTCTGTTTGTATGGAAGCCAAAATACAGGCATTGCATTCAAATTAGGCTATAAAACTCTCTTAACATGGAGGCATTCTTTGCTTATGCCCAGCATGACAGTTTCAAAATAGGATAAAAGCATGAGCTGAGAGCAAACACCTCTCCTCTTTCAAATTTCACTAAAGTGACATTCACAGCTCAGTACGACCTCAGATCCATCTCTCTGACTTGCTCAGCCTTGCCTATCAGGTGTGAAAACACAGCAGCAAAATACACATCGTTGGCGACATGAAATTTCCTTTGGGTGCACAAATTTAGCCCACCAACAAAACGTTCACCTCTAAGAAGGACAAGGCACCTATCTGGAGGAACTCCCAACTCTCCCCCCTATTCAATAAAGGAACAAACAGTGATATCACCATGTCGCCCTCCCTCTCGATTTTCTCCTTTTAAAGACTCACACAGCAACCCTAGAACTTTACCCCACTCGCATCTAATCACGGCCCAGACATGCCCCTGCAATCTGTTTTTAATGCCAACTCCTCGTGATGTTGCTTTCATCTCATTCTCCCGCCGATGAGAAAGAGAAGCCTAGGTCTGTCTTATTCCAGCTGTGTCAAGGTGAATAAAATCAGTTAGCTTCTGTCATCCGTTGCCTTGAAGAAAAGTTGAGTGTCTGGCTGTGACTGGAAGCAGAGGCTAGAGAGAAAGGATAGGGATTGACAATGGAGATAATCAATTTCATGTTGGCATAGTTTTCTGCTAACTCAGAAAGCCCTCTGTTCTATAGCAGGCAAAGGCTCCTAGATGAGTCACATCATTACAGCCAGTCTGGCTCCATCTGATATCCTTGGAAAAGAAGATGGAAGGATACATGCTGTGGTCCCTCCATCTCCATCATCCTTGTGTTGGTTGCGAAGAATGTTACGGAGTTATACGTTTTGACTTGAATTATCTTAAATCCCTCTGTGGGGGGACTTCAGCATTTGATCAATGGTGGAATGAAGTGGCTGCTTTGGGCAGAGATGAGGATGGAGCCAAGCCCTCCCTGATGCTATTTTCATGCCTCAGTGAAGAAGAATATTTGTATGTCAGGGTTAGAATAGAACAGAACAGAACAGAACAGAATAGAATAACAGAATTGGAAGGGACCTTGGAGGTCTTCTAGTCCAACCCCCTTACCTAGGCAGGAAACCCTACACCACTTCAGACAAATGGTTATCCAACATCTTTTTAAAAACTTCCAGTGTTGGAACATTCACAATTTCTGGAGCAAGTTGTTCCACGGATTAATTATTCTAATTGTCAGGAAATTTCTCCTTAGTTGTAAGTTGCTTCTCTGCTTGATTAGTTTCGACCCATTGCTTCTTGTCCTGCCCTCAGATGCTTTGGAGAACAGCTTGACTCCCTCTTCTTTGTGGCAGCCCTTGAGATATTGGAACACTGCTATCATGTCACCTTAGTCCTTCTTTTCATTAGATTAAACATACCCAGTTCTTGCAACTGTTCTTCATCTACTGTGCAGGATTATATGCAACATATTGCAGTTTTTGAACACAAAAAGCTAAGGCTTTTGCCCTATCCCTTCAGCCAGATAAGGGTGTGGTTGGAGTTCCTGAGTCCTCCATCTTGCCTCCTTCATCAAATCCAAGGGACCACCCACAAGTTGGTCACAAGGGAGTGGTGTCAGACCAATCAGAGCAGAGAGCTTTGCCTACATCACAGCTATCTCGTGATATGTCTCGTGATGCTGACTCAACTGAAACAGCAAGAGCTTCTGTGATTTCTAATGTTGTAGCACCATCTGCTGGCAACTTGTGTACAATACATGAACAATTACAAAATTTACAAAGAGCTTTTACAATGATGTCAATGAGTCAGTCCACTGTATAAGCTGATACACTACCTCCAGCTGTTGCTCCAGCTGTGCAAAAGGCAGGTCAACCAGTGCCGGCACCTGTGCCAGCTCCAGTGCCTCCTGGTGCCCAAGGAGGCATTGCTCAACCAGTGCACATTATACAAGTTCCTCTTCAACAATCTTCTATCACCCCACTGATTGGTGATTCAAAATTAAAGTGCTCAGGACAAAATTACAAGGCACGGGTCAGTGAGGTTAGCATTTTACTTCATAGAGAAGGTACTCACTGTATGGTATTTAATCCTCCACCACAACCTTGGCCTCCCGACATAAGAGGATTGGATATTAAAGCATGCACAACATTATTGATGTCAATGAACACTGAACTGCAGATTACTTTTTCACCTGATGCAACTGCCCAACAAATTTGGGCTCAATTAGAAGCATGTTACCAGCCTATTTCGATTGAATCTACATGTTTGCTCTTAATCGAATTTCATGGTTCAATATTGAAATCTGGTATACCTATTGGAGAACATTTAACTAAACTGAAAGGAAAGAGAAAAGAACTTGCTGAACATGGTTATGCATGAAGAAGTTGTTGAGATATCTAAAGCACACTAAAAGTATGAAGTTGTTGTTAGAACTGACACATACTAACTATGCAGAATTATGTTGTTATGCAGATTCTGATTGGGTGAGTGATAAAAAGTCACGTAAAAGTACTTCAGGTTATATGGTATTCTTAAATGGTTGTCCTGTTTACTGGCATGTGCGTAAACAAAATTTTATTTCTTGTTCATCTACTGAAGCTGAATATGCTTGTGTTTCAGATGCATGTAATTCTTTAAGGTGGTTTGATGCTTTAGTTACAGATATCTGGACTCGACCAATCCAGCCAATCACCGTGATGGAAGACAATGAATCTGTGGTTTATATTTCCAAAACCTGTTTCACAGGTTCTAGGTCCAGACACATTGACATTTGTTTTAAGAACATAAAGCAATTAATTAAACAAGGTTTTGTTAAGTTACAGTATGTGTCCACACATGATCAGATTGCTGACATGCTCAGCAAACCACTTGCAGCTGCTCAGAATGAATATCTGCATGAGAAGATGTGCCTTATCTGATGTCCGCTCACCAGACAAAGAAGGGGGTGTCACTACGGTTTTTTTTTTTATTTGTCTGCTAAGCGTCCAGAGCCTACTAGAATTGTTATCATGTTTCTATAGCAACTAAGATATGAGTGTATTGTGATGTCTGATTTACTGCACATGCTTGCAGGGGAGGAGTTTTACTTTTTTTTCTTTCTTTCTCTGTACTTAGATTGTACTTCCTAGTTATGGGTAATAAAAGCACACTGCAAAGAAAAGCATGGTCCAGCCCCTCTGATTTATGAAAGCTGATTTTTTTCGCTTTGATAAGTTATTTTTCTGATAGGTAGACTCCTGATCTACCTTGTATAGCTTCTTTCCCACAGTCTCATAGAGAACACTGGAATCAATAAATTAGTCCTAGTTCTGACAAACAACCTCATCTTCTCATTGCAGATCTTATCCTCAAAAGATATTCCCAGACTTTGAACCTCTGAATCACTTTCTTATCTACCTACTATGCAGAACTCCAAAGTATTATGCCAGCCCTAGACTTTGTACAAGTCCTGAAGAAGAAGTTCTTGGGATGAAGCATTGTGAGGTGACCATAGAATCTGCCTGCATAGGCATCTGCCCAAGGTACCTCACAATGGTTCATGATGAAGACCTCTCCAGCACCACATCAGGCAGGCAGCTGGATGGCCTATCAGACAAAGTGGCTTTGCGGCAGCAGTCTTCAAACTTGACAGCTTTAAGACTTGTGGATTTCAACTCCCAGAATTCCTCCCCCAGTCATGTTAGCTCAGGAATTCTGGGAGTTGAAGTCCACAAGTTTTAAACTTGCCAAGTTTGAGGACCTTTGCTTTGCTGCAACAAGGGAAGAATTGCATAGGATAGCCCAATGTTTCTCAATTTTGGCACCTTTAAGAGGTGTGGACTTCAACTCCCAGAATTCTGGCTAAAAATTCCTGGGAGTTGAACTTCAAGACTCTTAAAGTTACCATGGTTGAGAAATATTGGGACAGAAAAGCTAAAGTAGCAGGGGTTCCATCTTCCAAAGAAGACAATGGATGTTCATTGACCAATGCAAACTTCTGTTATTTCCTTCTGTCCAACAAGCACTGTCCATTGAGATGGGGAGATCACAAAGGAAGGGGTGGGGCTAAATATGTATCCTCATTGTTTTCACACTTGTTTTAATGTGCCAAAGAAGGACATGCTCCCACTTCAGTACTGAAAATCTGTAGCTCAGGACTGAGATTCTTTCCTGAGAATTCTGGAAAACAGTACAATATTTGTCAAATGTCTTCTCTCTTCCTACCCCCTCCCCCTTCTTGGTGTTTTCCACCCTAGTGGCTGTTGCTATGAGACAGCACAGCCACTCATATCAGCATACAGCGTGACTCATTTCATGGCCAGGAGATGGCATGACAAGGACTTACCAGTGCGGGAAATTAGAAAGATGCTGTTCCAGAAACCTATTAACATAAGGCACCGAAATATAATTTTAAGTGGTTTATGCTTTGAGGAAAACGACATTCATTTACGAGAAACACAGTGTAAGGAAATTTGGTTTTGCACATCTTTCAGCACAGATGTTCAGTTGCTGAACCTTGGCAAAACCAGTCAGTTGGCCTCAGCATTTGATCTTCTGCTCCCACCCTCCCATCAATGAAAATTGCGAGCCAATGAGCATGTAAGGGAACGGGACAGATGGCTTCTCTCCTTCAGTGAGCTGGCCTCTTTAGTAGAGTTTCCACCTTTCTGGAGATAAGTTCCTTTGCGCAGAAGACCTACCGTACATTATGACAAAGCATGCAAAATTGTATTTCAGTATTGGCAATAAATAGTGCTCTAACGTTTCTCACTATGGGCATTTGGCAATGAGACATTAAAGAGGTAGAAAGCCTCTTCTGTGACCATGTTTCTACAATTGCATGGACATTTCTTATGCAGTAATGAGCATGAAAACAAGGGAGCATCACATAAATATCTGTATTGCCATAGTTACAGCGAGAGAGAAAGATGATTGATGGTGCTTAGGATAAGGCCATTGAAATCATCATAACTAATTTACAGTCCTTGATTTCAAACAGGGTCCTTTAATTAAGACTAAGGGTGGAATCAGCTCACTGATACACCTGTGATGAATCAATATATTTACCCTGTAAAAGTAGCCTTTTATTTTCTTCATCCTCAGTTCTTTTTAATGGATTTAAAAGACTAAAGCCAAAGGGAAAAGATAACATAGTTTTCTGCCATGGGTCATATTTGGTTTAAAAAATGGTGGCTTGCTATTATTATAACAGAATAACAGAATTAAAAGAAACCTTGGAGGTCTTCTAGTCTAACCCCCCTGCTTAGGCAGGAAACCCTAGACCATTTCAGACAAATGGTTGTCCAATCTCTTCTTAAAAACCTCCAGTGATGGAGCACTCACAACTTCTGAAGGCAAGGCATTAAGATATCACCATAGTGATAATCTGGCTGATTGAGCAATGAACCATATAATAGTAATAATTAAATAATAGCAATAACACTTAGACTTATATACCGCTTCATAGTACTTTACCGCCCTCTCTAAGCAGTTTACAAAGTCAGCATACTGCCCCCAACCACCTGAGTTCTCATCCAACCTCTGAAGGATGAAAGGCTGAGTCAACTTTGAAATCCATCAGGATCAAACTCCAGGCTCTGAGCAGAGTTTGCTTGCAGTACTGCATTCTAACCATTATGCCACTGGGGCTCCTTGGTGTAATTAAATAAAATAATGGTAATAGTACATATGTGAACACCCTAATTATAAACACTTAGCTTGGAACTGGATACGTTCTTCTTCTTTGCTTTTTTTTTTAGACAAACCTTTATTAAAAATTAAAAAAGATTAAATACAAAATAAAATATAACTCATTAAAACGAAAAACACTATAAACATTACAAATCATTACAAATGATTTTGATGGTGCTCGTATACCAGTTATTAATCCAATACATATTTCAAATTCCTGGTTATTTCCAGGGGTGGGATTCAACCAGTATTACTACCATTTTGTTGATTATGTTTTGATTATGTTTTGCTGCATGCACGTGTAATACACCTTAATCTGAGCCACCCAGACAGCTGAAAAGTGCTGTGTGTGGGTGCACAGTGTTTGAAAAACCACTTTTTTTGCTGTTTTTTCAACCTCAACTGTGCCCCGCAAAGCAGCTGAGGTTGAAAAAGCAGGAAATAAAGGTCAGGTAAGAGCCCGGATGGGTGGGTGGGCCAAACAGCAGCAGACAAAGAACCGGTTCAGTGTCTGCTGCTGTTCAGAGCTACCGGTTCTATAGAGCCAGGCAGAACCAGTAGCATCCCACCTCTGGTTATTTTTCATACATTAACCTTTTTAAACTATTCCTTCCTTATTTATTTATTCACTTATTTCTATCATTTATCCATTTTTACCAGTTTTCCCAGACTGTATAATACTTTGAGTCTTCTTTTTCTTTTAATTTTAGAGTAAGTTTATCCATTTCAGCGCAATCGTAGATTTTTTGAATTATTAAACTCTCTGTTGGCATGAGGTCTCTTTTCCAACATTGTGCGAGTGCTAGTCTCACTGCAGTGATTATATGCAAAATTAAATATTTTATCTCTTTTGTATAGTCTCCTTTTATTATCCCCAATAAAAAATAATTCTGGTTTCAGTTCTATTTGGAAGGTCGTAATTTCTTTTATCCATGTTCATATTTTTGTTCAATATTTCTTAACTTTCAGGCAAAGCCACGAGACGTGGAAGAAAGTGCCTTGTGTCTGCTTCCATTTCCAACAGATCAGGCTTAAGTTGGGGTACATTTTGGCTAATCTCGAAGGGGCCAAATACCACCAATAATACATTTTGTACTGATTCTCTTTAAATACCACCAATTTTGTTATCATATAATTTATTTTCCAAATTCTTTACCAATCCTCCAAATCAATGTTGTGTCCCACATTTCTTGCCCATGCTATCATCGGGCCTTTCACTAATTCCTCTGCCATATCAAACTCTAATAAACTGGCTACATTCTTAAATGCTACCTTAATAATTGTTAGATCCTTCGTTAGGACTATAATCATTGCATAATGAAATGTCTGCAAGAGAATAACTAAGCTCAGAGAGTACCAAAAACACCACAGCTCCACCTTAAACTGGATAGAGTCTCTTCTATTGAAATCCAACTCAGCTGCATCATGGACTAAGCCAGGGGTGTCAAACACAATTCCTGCAGGCCAGGGGTGGGATCCGACAGGGTTAACTATCAGTTCTGTCATTTACGAGTTTTGGTGATTTACAATGTGCTTCCCTGTGCTCTGTGCGCATCTGTAAATCGTCATTAGCATGCTGCTGCAGAGAAGCAGCCTTTCAAAAAGCCCTCTTTTCCTGCTTTTTTAACTGCAGCTGTGCCTCGCACGGCAGCTGAAGTTGAAAAAATCAGGAAATAAAGGTCAAGTAAGGGCCCAGGTGGGTGGGTGGGCAAAAACATCAGCAGACATAGAAACGGTTCTATGTCTCCTGCTCTTCAGAGCTACCGGTTCTACAGAGGTGGACAGAACTGGTAGAAACCCATCCCTGCTGCAGGCCAAATCCAGCCCACGGGGTGCATTCTAAGCACTGCACCACCACGGCTCAAAGAGGTTGTTAAGTGAGTTGCATCCAGTTTCACAAACATTTTTGTTCCAGTTCTTAAGCAAAATCACCTCAGCTGTTATGTGAATCATACAGTTATTAAGTGAATCCAGGTTTTTTTAATCGATTTTGCTTGCCGGAAGCCAGCTGAGAAGGTCACCAATGGCAATCAGATGACACCAGGATACTGCAACTTCAAACCATTGCTAAACAAATGGCTGTAAATCAAGGACTATCTATAGGAGAAGGGATTGCAGTTTCATGCTTGGGAAGGACGAACAGATTAAGACTCGGGCACGCAAGTATAAAGACAAGGTAATTTCTGTGAAATTCAAGCTGAGCACTCTGACACATGTAACGTCCATTCTTGGAAATTAAAGCATGGCATCAACCTTTCATTAAAACATTTCCTGGTTTGGAAAAATGACATCGAACAATATCCGAAATCTGCAAATGTTGTAGACCAGGAGCAGCTGGGCATCCTACTGTCAAAAGCTGGAGTGTATATTTAGCTCAAATCTTCATTACCTGCCTTCAAATGCCAGAATTTCTCTAACAACAACAACACCCAAAATTGAAATATATTCATGGGGTGTCCTGCTGCCTTAAGAGTCAGTGCAATTACATTCCATTGAAGTCTGACATAGTCCAGGGTTAATAAACTACAACTCTCATTATTATAAAGTACATGATTACAGACATTTTCATTAAATCATGAAATTAGCCCAAGTAAATTGGAAAGATGTGTAGATGAATTTAGGCACCGAGGCACTGATGAGTACTTTATGAGCTCCACTAATGGCCAGCCTGAAAGTCACTGAAAGTACTGCAATCAACATTGCTCTATTATTTTCATTAACTTCATGACACCTTTAATTGGTACCTTTCTTCCTGCAAACATCTCCCCTTTTAAGTACGTGGCGTTTGTTTCAGGTATGGTTTCAGTCCTCACGCATGACAGGCGGGTTAGGTAAATCAATGGAAGACAACTTTTTTTTTTTTACCCCCAAAGACCATGTGATTCCTGAAAGACAAAACAGCCTCTTGCAATCTTCTTCAAAGGCTTAACTCAGCACTCAAGGGGTAGCGACTGAAATTCAAGGCAAGAAAAAGCTTCTGCATTTATACCAGTGAGGCATTCTCTTGAAAGGCAGGGATAAAAAAACAAAACACAACCACTTTTGTTCCATTATATTTAGCATGAAAAAGAAATTGAGTCAATCACCTCCTTAATTGCTTTCTCATCTTGGAAGCCAACTAAAGTGTTGCTTAACCCTCCATATCCTGATGTGTGTTTGAGCTTCCATTAGGACACCTTAGAGTACAATTTGCATTGAGACATCTACAGAAAACATTTCTGTCTGCAGAGCCTAAGTAGGATAAAGAGACTTATGAAAATTGAACAGAAAATTGAAGACAATTTCCTCCTGTGCTGCAATAAAAAGTGTTTTATAGTACCTGCCACTAAATTTCATCTATTACAATATATTGCCAGACTATGTTATTCCTGTTTCTCCCAAAGTCCTTCTGATTATCTTCATCCTCCGTATCTTTGCCCTGCCTGATAAAGTTTAGAATAATAGTAGCAGAGGTGGAAGGGACCTTGGAGGTCTTCTAGTCCAACCCCTGGCTCAAGCAAGAAACCCTATACCATTTCAGACAAATGGTTATCCAATCTCTTCTTGAAAATCTCCAGTGTGGAACACTTACAACTTCTGGAGGTGAGCCATTCCACCGATTAATTCTTCTAACCATTGGGAAATTTCTCCTTAGTTCTAGGTTGATTCTTTCCTTAATTAGTTTCTTTTCGGGTGCTTTGGAGACTGGGTTGACTCCCTCTTCTTTGCGGGAGCCCCACAATACTGCTATTGTGTGTCCACTAGTGTTTCTTTTCATCAGTCTAAACCAGAGGTCGGCAACCCGTGGCTCTGGAGCCACATGTGGCTCTTTCATAACTCTGCTGTGGCTCCTGTCACTGGTCAGTGCCACAATTTTGAGAGGCACTTCCAGTTGGGGGGAGGAAAGCACAGTGCACCAGGAGGAGATTCTAGGGCAAGGGGTGGGTTTTCCGATCAGTTCCACAATTGATAGGGCTTTGGGTTAGGATAGATAGAAGAAAAAGGACGCTGCGCTAGAAGGAGACTTTATGGTGGGGGAACCAGACCTCCAGGTGGCAGGAGGGAAAGGATGCCGCATTAGGAGAAGACTATGGTGGGGGAAATGGACTTCCGGTCGGCTCCAAAATTGAATGTGGGGCTTCCGGTTAGGACCTTTGTGGATCTTTGAGTGTTTAAGGTTGCTGACCACTGGTCTAGATATTCCAAGTCTTACAAATTTTCTTCAGATGTTTTAGCCTCTGATTCTCTAATCTTTCTTGTACTTCTTTTTACAGTCTCAACATCATTTTGGAATTGGGGCGACCAAACTGGATGTAATATTCCTAATGTGGTCTCACCAAGGCATTATAAAGTGGTACTAACACTTCACGTGATCTTGATATTATCCCTTTGTTAAGGCAAGCCTAGCACTGGCTTTTTTGGCAGCTGCAGCACACTGCTGGCTCATATTTAAGTGATTGTCTTCTAGGACTCCAATATTCTTCTCATGGATACTACTATTGTGCCAGATATCACCTTGTCTTCTTTTTGATTGTTTATTCTGCAACTTAGATCTAATTTCTGGTTCTATCTTCCTGACATTAATTCCACTTGCTTTATCTGGATGTAACCATAAGCCTAATTGGGATGAATAGCAACAGGATTCTAGCTGCATGTCAAATAAACTTGTTTTTAACCAATCCTTTCTAAGGATGGGCACTTAGGAGTTGAAATGCTTTATTCTAGCCATTGAAAGCCATATGAAATTCTCTTTCCCCATTGCAGATCACTGCCCCAACTCCTTTGTTTCAAAACACTCTGTTATTCCAAATTTCACCAGGCTGGCTACAATTTTAGGTAGAGCAATGCACACCTTACGTGGGCTCTCTGCCCCACGTGACTTTATTTTTTTGTCATTTTGAGTTTTAATTTTTTAAAAGAAGGAAAAACCAGGATGTAACAAAGCAGCTGACTTCAAAATATTTTTTTATTGAAAAGATTAATTGTAGGCCCTCTTACAATTTTGTTTCCATGGGCCATTGATTTATTTGGAAGGATCTGCACCCACCTAAAACCAAATTAAAATAAGCTGGAAGCATCCTCTGGGCAAGAAAGGTTGACTTGGAACAACCATGACATTTTGCTTTAGGTGAAATGGACTTGTTCTGAGTGGCCATGTACTCCAACTTCTGTTTCCTTGAAAGTGCCTACAGCAGTGTTTCTCAACCTTGGCAACTTTATGTGTGGATTTCAGCTCCCAGAATTCCTCAGCCAACAAGCTTGAGGAACACTGGCCTACAGATACAATACATTTTCAAAACCCCCATGGTGCCCAGTAGCCAAAAAGTTTGTGTCTCCTTGTTCATGTTTTTCAGTGCTTAAATAAGACTGTCAGAACTGGGCTGTCAATATCCAGATGATCATTTGATGGGAGCTGAAGAGATGTAGAAGACATGGAGACAATGGGGGCATCCATAGGAGTCTAAATTTGGGCAGCCTGGATTTATTTATTTTATTTTTATTTATTTGTCAATTGCTTACAAGATAATAGGTATAAGTAAAAACATAGTTATGAATACATGGATACATGTAAGAAAAATAAAAGAAACAATAGGACAGGGACGGTAGGCATATTGGTGCACTTATGCACGCTCCCTACAGACCTCTTAGGAAAGGAGTGAGGTCAATAGTAGAAAGTCTAAGGTTAAAGTTTTTGGGGTTTGGGGAAGAAACCACAGAGTCAGGTAGAGTATTCTAGACATTGATCACTCTGTTGCTGAAGTCATATTTCCTGCAATCAAGTTTGGTGCGATTAACCTTGAGTTTGTATCTATTGTTTGCTCTTGTATTGTTATGGTTGAAGCTGAAGTATTCATTGACAGGTAGGAGATTTTACATACTATACTTAGATCAGACCGAAGGCGGCGTAGTTCTAGGTTTTCTAGGTCTAGAATTTCAAGTCTGGTGGCATAAGGTATTCTGCAACCAGTAGAGGAGTGGATCTTGTAGCTTTTATTCACACTTTTTCTTGTGCTTTGCTAATCAAAAATAATAGGAACAGTTATATAATATCAGGTTGTTTCACATACACACACCTTCACAAACCATTACATGCACATCAATAAAAATTATTATAAGATGACTATTCAAACTGTAAGTTTGTGCAGCTGACATAATTTGCTAAACTCAATTTTATTTCATCTCTGAAATCCATTTCTGAATGGGTTGTTTGTTTGTTTTAATGATGAACAGGTGAGCAAGTTAATAGGGAGAGAAAAAATTATGCACCATTCCTGAGGTCCATTTTTGCCTTGAGTCAAATATTTAAGATCTGGTGGCAGTTTTAGCTCTTCTGCTCATAATGTGCAACCAGTTGGCCTGAGGCTATCTTTATTTTTAATTCTACATGGTGGGGAGTGGGAAATGAATTACCAATTGCTCTTTCCAAGTCTTAAAAAAATATCGCAAACTGTAAATGTGCCTCTAATATATCTTCCCGTGAGCCAGAAAGGAATGATCCTCATAAGCATTTCATTACCAAATAACATTGTCTCGGTGTATATTGCATAGCTTTTGACACAATGAACATTCTTCCATATGTCTAATGTGGTTGCAAAATGCAGCTGGCTGACAATCACTTGTCAGAATCTGGATTGCATACAAAATACCTAAGAAATGGCTTCTCCTGAGCAGAGTGCATGTAAATAAATGATCACAAGAATCAGGCTTC
Organism: Bungarus multicinctus; assembly: GCA_023653725.1. NCBI lineage: Eukaryota > Metazoa > Chordata > Lepidosauria > Squamata > Elapidae > Bungarus > Bungarus multicinctus. The sequence continues at coordinate 120,317,096 of CM042842.1, read as the reverse complement.
AAACAACCTGCTTCTGAGGAAACAGAAGCTATTGGGAGCATAATACTGATCCAAAAATCTTACAAAATGCCTCTTCAGACTTTATTTGTGGAAGGTGTTCCAACAGATTATTTCTTATTAATTAGGACAATGCCACAATAGGAGACTACCAAAAACAGATCCATGCTACCTGATTCTGTTGTTATATCCTCAAACCAGGTATGGGATTCTACCAGTTCGTACCTATTCGCTAGAACCGGTTGTTAACATTCTAAGCAGTTCGGAGAACTGGTTGTTAGAAGAAATTACTGGCCTAATCCTGTAAGGAAGGCAGGAAGGAAACATTCTGGTGTTGCTTACAGAAACTGTCTCTGTTAACCCTTATTACATTCTTGGCAGGACTAGACTTTCTGTCTCTGGAACATCTCTGGAGTTTTTTTTCCCCTTCTTTGCTAGTACTTTGCTTGTGTGGAGTGACCATTCAAAGTTACGATGGCACTGAAAAAAGTGACTTATGACTATTTTTCACACTTAGGACTGTTGCAGCATCCCCACAGACATGAGAGGCCAGGCGAGGAGATGGTGCCTCAATGTGAGTGATATTGAGTTGGCCACACCCAGCCAATAACATGACCATCAAGCCATGTCCACCCAGTCACATGACCACCAAGTCACGCCCACCAACTAAGCCATGCCCACAGAACCAGTTATTTAAAAAATTGAATCCCACCCCTTCCTCAAACCCCCACTCTTTTACCCTTAATCTATCCACTATTGACCTCACTGCATTCCTAAGAGGTCTGTAAGGACATGCATAAGTGCACGATCATGCCTACCATCCCTGTCCTATTGTCCCATTTATTCATACCTATTTCCTGTATTCATACTCATGTTTACTCTTATACCTATTGTCTTGTAAGCGATCGATAAATCAAATAAATAAATAAAAAATAAAATAAATAATGCTGGTTTTCTTTTCTACTTTATCTTTTTGCATTATCCAACTACTTTATTATTAACTGAGGTCATGTTTGGATCCATCAAGACCATTGGTCACCACTATCTAGTTAAGATAGCCAAGCTGGTCATCTTAATGTGTGATTATTGCTATCTGTCCATAGGAAGTGAAGTAAGAGGCCAGACTCATGGTGGTGCAGTATTGCAGGCTAATTCTGCTGACTACCAGGAGTTCAATCCTGACTGTCTCAAGGTTGACTCAGCCATCCTTCCTTCCCAGGTCAGTAAAATGAGGACCCAGGTTGGGAACAATATGCTGACACCGTAAACCATTTAGAAAGGGCTGTAAAGCATCATGAAATGGTATATAAGTCTAAGTGCTATTGCTTTTGCTAGTAGAGCTCCCTTAAATAAGGGCACAGAATCTTACTGTCAACTTCTAATCGAACCTGGCAGCAGCCATTTTCCTGCTCCTCAGTTGCCGCACAGAGGAGGAAGGGGGGAAGGAGGTTGGAATGCTTTACAAGACACAACAGAGAGCTTTCTCGTGAGAACCAAGGTCATCTCTACTGAAAACAGATAACGTTGGGGAAGGAGTGGTTGGAGAGCCTGCTAATTGACCTAATTGGCCAACGTGACCTGTGGACACTTGTGGATGAGGTTATTTCCTATTTCAATTATACTGAAACCACAGAAAATATTTAGAGTTGTTTTCCTTTAAAGCATGCGGATATGAAGTAGTCCAGTGGTCTCCAACCTTGGCAACTTTAAGACTTGTGGACTTCAATTCCCAGAATTCCTCAGCCAGCTTTGTTGGCTGGAGAATTCTGGGAGTTGAAGTCCACAAGTCTTAAAGTTGCCAAGGTTGGAGACCACTGATGTAGTCAATAAAGAAGTTTTTTGATGAGGATTCCAATCTCAGAGTTTGGGTTCATTAGTCGGAACTTACCCTCTTACTGTAATGATATATGGGAAAGATCTTGGGAGATGGGGTGCTGACTAGAGATGCTGCCTAGGAAATTGTCAGATAAGAGACAGCTTAGTCTGCAGCTGGATAGTGAGTCTAGAAGCTCAGAATAGTCTCTAGTTTCTCAAGCTGTAAAGGAGACATCAGGAGTACGGTACTTTCAAACTTGCAATATTTTGTTAATAAGCTTTAGAATAAAGTAGAATTAGTTTATCTGGTTGTAATCTGTTCTGACCTAGGCTTCACAAAATTATGAAGCAGACTCTTCGTCCCGACAAAACCCCTCTCATTCACATCCAGCAAAGTCCTGGCAAACAGTCTTTCAAGAGTGATTTACAATCACAGTCCTTATCAGGCTTGGAGAGTTGCCAGGCCGTTAGCAATACTGTAGCAGAAAATACTTGGCAAGAGTCAGGAACAAATCTTCACCCTAATTAAATGAACTAATTGTCTCCTGCAAACACCACTCCCCTTTCGCTTCTCTTTATTCCCATTTGGGAGGGGCCATTCACCTGTGCCTTTACTCCCGAGTCGACCATTGTTCCTTTATTGTAGGAGGAAATAACAGGGACCAGGCCAAGCTCTTCAAAGTAGGAAAAGTTTATTTGTGCAGGTTCAAACTGCTTGGAAGCATGAAAAAGTCTGAACCCCGAAAGGTTCCAAACAATACATTTTTATAGGATTGGTACATGCATTTCATAAGTCATATGCATTTATGCATATATGGGTACATAAGGAATATAAGGAACTGAAACTAAACAAGTCAAGAGATTATATTTGGCAATAACAGGATACATCTGTTAGGATAAGCAATAAGGTACATTTATGCAATCAAAGCTGTTTCAACTTCCACTGGTCAAGCTGACACATACTATTTGGCCATTAAAGATAGTTTTGGCCCAGACACTACCTAAGCAGAACTTTGGGCTACCTCATATTCCCCCCTTTGTGACTCATCTGAATTTTTCAGAAAAGTCACATACTCATTATCATCATTGTCGTTTCTCGAAAGCCCCCTCTCAAAAGCCCACATGGCCATGACTTGAGCAGTTGCTTTTCGTTCAGCTATAAGAGATAAGCTATTAGATATTGTACGGATAAAAATAGGTAATATGCAAGGTAGAATAACACATCCAGCTGCAATTAGACCATTGTCCCATACCTCATCCTCCTTGTTATAAGCTGATATTTTTTTAGAAGGAAAATTTGAAAATACAGTGTCTCGTTTTTCCCTACTTCCAAGATGTTCGTATATTGGGACTCCTAATACTTGCCTAGCTTGAATTGGCAACAGGAAAAAGGAAGGCTTAATCCAACCTAGAATACATGAGCCCGACCAATTGGAGGGAAGTTCTTCATAAGCTAACTTTCCACAAATCCAATACATATTATTAGGGGCAGTCCATTCCTGAGGTTAGTTGGTTTTATTGAGATATGGTAAAAAGGTGGTATTAAACTTTTGTGGTTCAGATTAATTGCTAGGAGATGTCCAATTTTGATAGTTGGCATTCCAGGAGCCTAGATATATTATATCATCTACTTCTATAGCTCCCTGCCTGGTAAAGCAGTTCCGGCCCACTAGATTAGTAGTAAGTGTCCACACAATACCAGATAGACTATTGCGTCAAGTAATGTTACCTGTACATGAAAGGTTATTATATGTAAGGGGACTAGCTTCCATGGCCTCCCACAGCTATTGTTCTCCTGTATTTGTTCCCCCACAAACAAAACAATTTTTGACCATCAGTGTTTTAACTACTTGTTCAGCCATTTCAATGAACAGATTACTGGCCTTAGTGCTAATAGGTAATGGCTTATCAAGTTTTATCAACTGATCATATACAGACCACCCTAAGGAGTGCAGTTCTCCCTCATATATCTGATGTATTTTGATTGTTATATATGTGCTTGGGTCAGTTCCAGTGCCATCTATTCCCAAGCCTTAGCTGACCATAGGAGGATGATTCCTGGCTACTTCTATTTCAACAAAATTACCTTTCCCTCTTCGGAAGGAAAGAATGTATTTACATCCAGCATAACCTCCTCCAGTATAATCACACAGACAGCCCCAACCTGAACATTTCCAATCTGTTAACCCCAGCTTGACCGGGGCAGACTGGGGTCCCTCGCTGGGGCATTCACAGAACCCTCCACATGGTAGCCACTGGTTCGGATTGCCCAAAGCCCGATTTAAATTTGATGGACACAAGTACTTATGATTTCCTGTATATCAGTGATAGAATTCAAATTTTTTTACTACCGGTTCTGTGGGCATGGCTTATTTGGTGAGCATGGCTTGTGGTCATGTGACTGGATGGGTGTGGCTTAGTGGTCATGTGACTGGGTGGGCGTGCTTGGTGGGCGTGACTCGGTGGGCGTAGCCAACTCAATGTCACTCACATCAAGGCTTGCCTCTCCTGGTCCCTCCTCTCCCAGCCATTCCTTGTCACCCAGCCTCAACTTATCTATAGCTCTGTAAAAATGTTGTTCACCTTTTTTGACTTTATTATCTGCATACTTTCATGGACCACTGAAAGGAGGAAATGGCTGACATGCTTTACCCAAGAGTGTGATAGGCAACAGGCTTTTAAGGGGCTGCCACAAAGAAAGGGGGACAATGTATTTTCCAAAGAAGCAGAATGCAAACAAGAAGCAATGGATGGAAACTGAACAGAGAGAAGCAACCTAAAACTAAAGAGAAACTTCCTGACAGTGAGAACAATTAGCCAGTATAACTGAATGTCTCCAGAAGTTCTGGGTGGTCACTCACTGGAAGTTTTTAAGAAAAGACTGGACAGCCATTTCTCAGAAATGGTATAGGGTTCACCCCAAGATTCCTTCTAAGTATTATTCTGATTTCTACTCAGGATTTCTACTCAGAGTTTGGCATCCTCAGTCTTCTTGCCTGAGCTGGGGGTTGGACTAGAAGACCTCCAAGGTCCCTTATCAACTCTTGTTAAACACATATGTATTTTATGCTCTGAACTATTGACATTGAATGCATGTAAACCCTGAAAAATAAGTGGTAGCCTTGGGCAAAAGAAAGGCAGAAAATTCACTCTATGTGTAGGGACAGTGTAAAATATTAACACATGATAAATAATGGAACAATTAAAAATAATAGCACAGAGTTTTATCTCTCTCTCTCTCTCTTCCTATTCTTTCTTTCTTTCTTTCTTTCTTTCTTTCTTTCTTTCTTTCTTTCTTTCTTTCTTTCTTTCTTTCTTTCTTTCCTTCCTTCCTCTCTCTCTCTCTCTCTCTCTCTTACACACACGCACACACACACATACACATACAGACAAGCATTTTGGAAGCAGCTCCTTTAAATTTCTGCAAAGCTGGCATGGATTCCCCCACCCCCTCTGTCAGACCGCACATCTTCTCACTCCAGCACTTTAACTCACCAGGGGAAAGCGATACTTGCAGCATCCATGTGGGGAATCCTTCCAAAAGTTTTTAAAGGACCTACTGCTTTCAAAATGTGCTTCTTTTACGTTGCAAAAATGCTCCAAGGTTCAATTCATCCCCACCCCCTCTGACAGACTGCACTCCTTCTCACTTCAGACATTTTAGCTCACAGGGGAAAGTGATACTTGCAGCGTCCATGGGGAATCCTTGCAGAAGTTTTTAAAGGACCTGCTGCTTTCAAAATGCGCTTCTTTTACATTGCAAAAGTGCTCCAAGGCTCGATTCACCCCCACCCACCCTGTCAGATCACAATCCTTCTCATTCAAGCACTTTAAGTCATATGGGGAAAGCGATACTTGCAGCGTCCAAGCCTTTCTTCCTTTCCCCCAGGGAGAAAGAGTGTGGAGAATGGAAAGCCAGGACAGCGATCACAAGTGAGCAACCGGGCGACCGGGTTGGGGGCATGGCTAGCCAGGTGTTGCCACTGGTTCGGCGACCCAGGCCAAATAACCACTACCGGTTCGCCCGAGTAGGTGCGAACCGGTTGAATAGCACCTCTGCTGTATATGTGTCACCGAACTGTCACTCTCGTCTCCCGGAGGCTGAAACCCACGTGGTGCCTGGAGAATGTTCAGGAATGACCATCAGGAGTGCCCAATGGGTAGAATGGTCCTCAGCGAAATATCGCCTTGGCCTACAATGGTCCTGCCGCGGTCACCATATATTGTAGGAGGAAATAACAGGGACCAGGCCAAGCTCTTCAAAGTAGGAAAAGTTTATTTGTGCAGGTTCAAACTGCTTGGAAGCATGAAAAAGTCTGAATCCCGAAAGGTTCCAAACAATACATTTTTATAGGATTGGTACATACATTTCATAAGTCATATGCATTTATCCATATATGGGTACATAAGAAATATAAGGAACTGAAACTAAACAAGTCAAGAGATTATATTTGGCAATAACAGGCAATAACAATGTTAGGGTAAGCAATAAGATACATTTATGCAATCAAACCTGTTTCAACTTAACTGTTCCCTTCTCCTGGCAGCTCTGCACATGTGCACATTGGGAATAGGCTCCAGCTGTTCTTCTCCAGCTGTTCTTCTGCCCACTGATCTCCAACTCTGAAGGTAGCTGATAACTGTCAGAGGGCCCTGGCCCCATCTCTGCTCCAATGCAGAGCACTCATCAGAGCCTTCCCCAGACTTCAGGACTGGCTCATGTTCCTCCCCAACCTCCTCACTGTCCGAATCTGCTGCCAGTTCCACTGGCTGCTGGTGGGCAACAACATAATCCTTGTCTGGTCTATCTGGTAAGGCTGACACTTATTGAATGATTCTGGGGGCAGCAAGTTATTTTATGAATGGGTCTGGTTGTGAGATAAGTGCTGAGGTGATACTGCTTGGGTAGTTGACAGGTTAATAGGAATTGGTTAATAGGAATTGAATGTAGTACGGTAAAGATAAAGGAGAGGGTAAATTATGAAAGGTCTGGAGGTAGGTCTGGGATGCCACAAGAAATTTGGAATTTGGATGGTGAATAATATCTATTAAGTTAGAAGGTTTTAGTTTTAATCTGTCAAGAATCTGTCTAGTAGGGATAAGCAAATAAAGAACTGGGCTCAACTGGATTTCTTTTGTATATCCAGGAAAGCATCTTTTTTCCAAATTATTGTCTTGGCCTATCATCCACTTTCAATACTCTGTACTCTATCTTATTAGCCAAAATTTGTTCCACATCTGTTATTCTTTCCTTAACATCTTTTTGATATAGTCTACCCATAGAAACAAATATTACTGACATTGTTGTATTGCAAGTTATGAATTTCTGACTGCATTCTGACTCCATTCTTCAAAGATCTCTTTTAATGTTTTAAATGTTGTAATGTTTTGTGTCATTTTGTAAGTCCCAGTATTAATTAATTATGATACACAAGCTTCCTTTTTTTTTTTTTTGCTCAGAATTTAGTCCTCTCTAGTACCCAGTTTCTAAAATTATAAAGTAATTTATCCTTGTTATGGCTTATAATTAGTTTAACCAAATTAAAGCTGTTTTCCATGAGAAGCTATTTATTTTTTACAGTTAATTCCAAAATCTTATCTTATTCCACATATCTAGACCTTAATCCATTTATAACTTTCTTATATCAAAATCTTATTTAGCTCTTTATTTTAAATTCTTTAAGTTCTTAAACTTGCAATTAATTTTTCTTTTGTTCAGAGTTGAAGAATAAAATTCACCCAATGATTTTTCAAATGTGTCTTTCTAAAGGTCCCTTATAGTTTTAAATTTTCCTAAAGCAATTATAAAGTGAGGATTGTGGATTTAGTGTCCTTTAAAAGGATGTTCCTTGGTTGTAACCCCTTCGTCTCCCAGCATTGAGACCCATGGAAAACCACTATCTTTTTTCTGACCAAGGCTTCTGAGACCATAATTACGGCATGCTTATTTTAAAAATAAGTCTTGTTTTATTGCAGTGCTGGGAATTATTTTCATTCCCAGCCAATAATGAATCTCAGACAGTCCCTCAAGGTAAGCACCCACCTTTCTTTCTTGTGAAGTGCTGCCAATAACAGAAGTGTCAAATGAACTAAAAAAGAAACCAACTGAAATACAAAGAACTTCAAGAATGAATTTGAACCGAATGAACTACTTTGCTTCCTGCAAAGGTTTCGTCATCTTTGCCTGTCCTTTATACCTTATGGGAGGGGCAATCACCTCCCAGCCTTACTCCTGAGTTGCCCCTTTTGTTTCAGCTGTTCTCACCTTCTAGCAGCTCTGCGCACACATGCACTGGGAACAGGCTCCCCTGGGTCTTCTGCCTCTCTGCTGCCAGATTCCGGAAGGTCCGGAGGCAGCACCCCATTCCCAGATTGTCCTGGCCCCATCTCTGCATCAGATGCAGGATCCTTGTCTGAGTCCTCTCCAGACTCCCCACTGTCCGATTCCACTGCCATTTGCACCAACTGCCGGCGAACCACAAAAATCTACGGGTGAGAAGCAGCTGTCAAGAGGAAATCTCTTGTCCCATCCTTATCTGGAGAGATTGAAAGGAACTGATCTACTCACCAGTTCCTTGGTGTTTGCCCTAGTTATTGGTCCTGCTTTTGCATACTTCATATCTCCCTGGAAGTCCATTTCAGAACATGATCTTTGGTAAGTCATCCTCAACATTTGAGCTGATGCTACTGAGAGAAGATTGTGGCCATTGATGCATATCAATTCCCAGTGAAAACTGCAAAAATGAGACGAGAACACATTTTTACAACCAGGTAAAAATGGTTGACATAACTGTATGAACAAAATCCTGCCCTTTTTAATAAGTGTATTGCAAAGATGTAAAAAGAACTTTGGTTATCCAGAAGCACCTGCCATTTTAACATAGCTGATCCATGTCCATGTGCCAATTGGTGAAGGAAAGAAAGACAGGAGAGAGGAAGAGGAAAAAAATTAATAACTCATCTAGGGCACCAGTTTAAAGCGCATTGTTATGTAAGCAAATAAAATAAAAATGATGTATATTTTTTAAAAAATACCTTGAAGGATTAAATCTAAATTGCCATTCAAGGTGACTGTGAAATCTACCAGATATAAAGGGGAAGTCAAGAGATATAATGGAATAACGTGCAGGAGTGGGATTCTACCAGTTCGCACCTATTCGCTGGAACCAATTGTTAACATTCTAAGCAGTTCGGAGAACTGGTTGTTAGAAGAAATTACTGGCCTAATCCTGTAAGGAAGGCAGGAAGGAAACATTCTGGTGTTGCTTACAGAAACTGCCTCTCTGTTAACCCTTATTATATTCTTGGCAGGACTAGACTTTCTGTCTCAGGAACATCTCTGGAGTTTTTTTTCCTCCTTTGCTGGTAATTTTCTTGTATGGAGTGACCATTCAAACTTACAATGGCACTGAAAAAAGTGACTTATGACCATTTTTCACACTTACGACTGTTGCAGCATCCCCACAGTCATGAGAGGCCAGGCGAGGAAATGCGTGCCTCGACGTGAGTGATATTGAGTTGGCCACACCCAGCCAATAACATGACCACCAAGCCATGCCCACCCAGTCACATGACCACCAAGCCACGCTCACCACTTAAGCCATGCCCACAGAACCAGTTGTTAAAAAATTTGAATCCCATCCCTGATAACGTGCCTTCAGAAGTTGTGGGTGCTCCATCTCTGAAGACTTTCAAAAAGAGATTGACAACCATTTCTGGTAAATTCAGGGCAAATCTATTCGAGCAGGGGGTTGGACTAGAAGACCCCCAAGGTCCATTCCAACTCTATTTTATGTTCTGTGAATCAGCCCAACTCCAACTATCTCAGAGGTCCATTATCAGACTTCGAAATGTAATACAGCCAGACAAGCTGTGTTATTTTCAAGAAAGCTATAACACAGTGGCTCAATTAACTTTAGTTTTATGTTTGCAAATATAAATATGTTGCCTATAAAAACCACCTGCTTGGTGCAGGCCCACCTACATTCCTTGCATTTGATGTGAACTCAATCTGTAGAAAGTTTTTTGCACTTTACCCTTTCTGCATCATAAATATTAAATGTTAATGTGAAACCTCTAGCTGGAAGCCCCTTCGTGATCAAATTCTCCCTCCCATAATAACCAATAAGAGAGAAATCATTAAAGGGAAGCAATTTTATTTCAGCACACTGAAAAGTGTTACCTGTAGTATGAAAAATATTAAGCAGGAACATTCTATCGGTCGGTTTTTCTTGATCGCTGCACATTTGCAAATAATGGGAGGGATATAAAATACATGGAGTAGTAAAAACAAAACAAGCACCAGGCCTAATTTACTGCTGCAGTAAAATATTATTTTGATCATTTTTTTCCCCTGATGTAGATTAAACTGTATATTTTCTCCTTTTTATTTAACCCCCCTGGCATCCAAACTCAATACAAAAAATGTTTCAAACCACTGACAATCAAATGATGGGTACATCGCTCCAATGTATACATTGAATGTCCCAGCCTATAAGTCCATGACCATTCATTTTCATAGTATTGTTCTATGGAAACAAGAATGAAATATTTTGAGAAATATTAAAAAGGCAGAATATTATGTTTCTCTGGATGAGAAATGGAGAAACATCATCTTGGAAAGCAGCCCCCACCTTCCTTAATAGCCCTCAGCAGATGTCAGCACTTAAAAGATAAAGAGCTTATTGAAAGAAGTTAGGTATCTAGGTAGTTCTATTCATAAGCAAATAGCCTTCACTCAAGATCCAAACCAGGACAATGCCATTAAGCCATAATAGGAACTGCCCAATACCCTTTCAGAACACAAGTCTCTTCATTGCATCATCTCAGCAGTTCAAACTTCAACCAAACATGGAAGTTCAGACAACCTACAGAGCCAGCTATGACCCCTACATAACCCCTAACAACAGCCAATAGAATGCATGTTCTTACACAGGAACAGGAATTTCAAGTGCAAAGCCCAAAAGAAGGTATAAAAACCACTCACTCTCAACTCCATGTGATCAGCTGCACCAGAATCACCCATCTGCTTCTGCTTCATCATTAAACCATCTTTCTAATCAGCCTCCATTTTGTTTCCAGTGCCTTTTTCCCGCCTTGGAACTGAACCAGATGGATATTTCTTCCAATAATTCTCATACATAAAAGGTTTCACCACCTGATTGCATCTGTCCAGTGAAATGAAATAGTCAGATTTTTCTTCTTTAAAAAATCCACGGTCCTTTATGACTTCATGTGGATTTTTTAGCTGGGATACGAAAAAAGGGGGAAGAAAATAAATGCTCTGTCTTACATAGTGGCAAAAAAAATGAGAAAATAAAATACAAGCTGAATAGTCAAGACCTTGTTGATGATCCAAGCTCTGTAAAGGACCTTGGAGTATTCATCTCAAATGATCTAAGTGCTAGAGCCCACTGTAACTACATAGCCAAAAAGGCATTAAGAGTTGTTAACCTAATCCTATGTAGCTTTTTCTCTGGTAATATCACACTACTAACTAGAGCATACAAAACATTTACTAGAACAATACTCAAATACAGCTCATCAGTCTGGAACCCATATTACGTATCTGATATTAGTACAGTTGAGAAAGTCCAGAAATATTTCACAAGAAGAGTTCTTCATTCCTCTTCTCGTTGTAGAATACCTTATGCCACCAGACTTGAAATTCTAGACCTAGAAAATCTTGAATGACGCCGTCTTCGGTCTGATCTAAGTATGGTATATAAAATCATATATTGCAATGACTTACCTGTCAATGAATACTTCAGCTTCAACCATAACAACACAAGAGCACACAATAGATACAAACTCAAGGTTAACCGCACCAAACTTGATTGCAGGAAATACGACTTCAGCAACAGAGTGGTCAATGTCTGGAATACTCTACCTGACTCTGGTTTCTTCCCCAAACCCCAAAAACTTTAATCTTAGACTGTCTACTATTGACCTCACCCCTTTGCTAAGAGGTCTGTAGGGGGAGTACATAAGCGCATCAACGTGCCTACCATCCCTGTCCTATTGTTTCTTTTATTTTTCTTATATGTACCCATTTCATGTATTCATAACTACTTATACCTATTATCTTGTGAGCGATTGAAAATAAATAAATAAATAAATAAATATGCATCAGGACAAGAGATCCTTTCTTGGATATTTATTGAAAGGGAGAATGCATTTCATTGAAGATGGTAGTATTCATTCAGGCTTTTCTACTAATCATGGTCTGTCCATCATACATTTTGAACTAAAGCAGGGGTCCCAAACTTGGCAATTTTAAGACTTGTGTACTTGTGGACTCTAATCCTAACCTAACCCTAACCAGTATCCATCAGTAGTCATCTGGCTAGTGTCCTGTCGGTGTGTGAGAAAGTTGAGGGCTGTTTGGAAACTGAAGTAGTATATGCTGTGTGAGCAAAAAAAAGACAGCAAGGAACCTGGGCATGGCTTAGCTCAACTGTTCTGCATTAAAGCTGCTTGCTGCTGTGAAACTGAAACTGAAACTCCTCTCCTTTTGCATTTGCAACAGATTTGTTTTCAGGTGAGGAGGAGGAGTAGAACTCCTTAGCATCAGAGCATGTTAACAATAATATAGGAAATACTAATGCTGTGATGATCATTTCCAAAAATCCTTAGTGAGCACCTAGAAGCCAAGAGGATCATACGTGCCAAATTTCAAGTTTGTAGGCTTTAAGATTCTGGAGATTTTGTGATGATGCATGAGTGATATTTTGCTATATATATATAATCTGAGCTGAGATAAACACTATTTGACAAGTACAAAAAGTGGGTGTGCATGTTGAATGTATATCTGCATTTTCAGTCATTCATTCCTTTTCAGTCATTCATTCACATGTACACGTAACAGTGGTTTACTGCATTTATTAATATTCCCCAGCAATTCTCTTCACCCAAAAGCAAGAACTGTTCCAACTGAGTCCAGCCAAAAGCAAACCAATACTAGTCCACAGAGCAATGACCAATGAGTCCAAGAGGCCCTTGAAAATTTCCCAAACAAGACAAATCCACCAGGCAAAATTAAATCCACAACACAAAAGAATTGGCAAGGCAAGAAAAGCCCAGAGTTCACAAAGCACGATCCAAAGTCAAGGCACGGCGTCCATCCAAAGCAAGGCAGGGATCACAATGACACGCAACTAGGAACTGAACACATCATTCCCAGCATCGTCTCCATCTGTCTGCTGGCATCCAGAGAGGCATCTGGGGCAGCATCTCAGGAAGTGATCACAGAGGTATGAAAAAAAAAAAAACCCATTAAAGCAGCCAAAAAGCTCTCCCAAAAGCAGCATGTCCAGGAACATTTTCAATGTTCCCACCCTGAAGAAAGGTTTATTGTTTTTCTATTATTTTGCTTTCCTTTTCTAGCACATAATATATTTGTCCTACTTCTAATGTGACATGTGGACATTTTGAGGCCTAGAAAGAGAGAGAGAGAGAGGACTGCTCTTTTGGGTTTTGAGGGGTAGTTTGCTGTGTTTGGCTTCAAAGTGTATTTATTTTCATCCGTTATATGCTTCCTTTTAGCTCCGAGGGCACTGAAGGTTAACCGTGAAAAGGAAAATATAACCATTCAGAATAGCATGAAAGAGTTATATTCATCACTGATATAACTCGAGCTGAAAAGATCTGGCTAAAGAGGAAGGTCAGATTCCTGTCCTGAAATGGAAAGAGAGAAGGCCAAGGACGACAGCTGAGTAAAGGCACTTGGTAGCCTGGGAGGGATATGAGGGTATAGAAAGTCTAGTCACAGTGTATAGCAGTGGTGGGATTCCAATTTTTTTACTACGTTCTGTGGGCGTGGCTTGGTGGGAGTAGCAGGGGAAGGACACTATAAAATCTCCAGTCAGAGGCGGTATTTGCCGGTTCTCCGAACTACTCAAATTTTCCGCTATCTGTTCTCCAGAACTGGTCAGAACCTGCTGAATATCACCTCTGATGTATCGAAAATCAAGATGGCAACCACAATACTGCAAGTAAAGCTGCACCCATTTTTATGTCCAATACAATTTTTTTTAAAGATGGAGTCAGCTGACCTGAATATTAGGATAGGTCATCTGGAGTTACCGTTCAATGAAATAGTATAAGTTTATTTATTTCCCTAAAGGAAAACAACCCTGACTGTTCTTTGGAAGAACAGGTCCTGAAGCTGGAGCTCAAATACTTTAGCCACTTAATGGGAAGAGAGGTCTCATTGGAAAAGACCCTGGTGTTGGGAAAAATTGAAAACAAAAGGAGAAGGGCATGGTAGAGGATGAAATGATTAGATAATGTCATTGAAACAACAAACATGAATTTGGGCAAACTCTGAGAGACAGTGGAGGATAAGGAAGCCCAAACCAGAAGGGCAAGTTGATACCCCTAGAAAGAGACAGTCCTGCTAGTCTAGAGAAAAGAAGGACTAGGGGTGACATGATAGTAGTATTTTAGTATTTAAGGGGCTGCCACAAAGAGGAGGGGGTCAACTTATTTTCTAAAACACAAAGGCAAGACTAGAAACAATGGATAGAAACTGATCAAGGAGAGAAGCAACCTGGAATTAAGGAGAAACTTCCTAACAATCCCTAACAGGGATTCCAAACATGGCAACTTTAATATTTGTGGACTTCAATTCCCAGAATTCCTCAGCCAGCCATGTTGGCTGCAGATTTCTGGAAGTTGAATTCTACAAGTCTTAAAGTTGCCATGTTCGAAGACCTCTGCCCTAAGAGGTTTCGTGGTTATGAGAAAAATATCCACAAAGGCCATACCAGGCTCAGAGTTTGATCGCATGCTTTCTCCTCAGGAGATCAGTTTCACAAAGGGGGGAAACAGATCTCTGCCTGAACCTGTGGAGAGTCATGACCAATCATTATTAATAAAACTAAGCTAGAAGGATCAATGGTTGCGCTCCACCTCAGTCAAAGTCCCAGGAAGTGCAGATGACTGTTCATTACACATGATTATTGTCTATTTAAGTACCCAGTTCAGCCATTAGGTCTAATGCAAATCAAGCTTCCCTGAAAATATGACATACTGCTGCCATTCAAGCTAATGTTTACCTGACGGCCTTTGAAAGGATTTTGCTGAAACCCAGAGTAATTACTGTATCCTACAAAAGCTGAGCTCCTGTTTAGCTGCCTTCTTTGCTGAATACTGTAAATATTGCATGAGGATGAAACAGAGAAAGGCCGTTTATATCCATTGCTTTTTAGAATTCACTTATCTTTTCAAGGAATGCACTGTATAATGTGATCTGATAAGTATGTGAGCATGTCTATGCATACATGTGCATTCCAAATTTTTTTAAAAAAATTATAACAGATTATAACAGTTTAGAATAAATGCTTTGTCATCTGTAGAATATAAGCAACAAAATCCTCAAGCAGTTCTCAGCTGCAACCAGAGCTCACGATAGCCTTTTTTTTTCAGTTATGTTGATTTTCATCATTTAAGTCACTTCTCTACCAAAGGACCTTACTTGGTTAAAAATAATACTGTAATACATATTGAAAATAATTATTACTTTTAAAAAAGTCTCACCAGCAGGATGTCAAGGCAATCAGGAGGATGAAATGCATCTTTCTCCTTTTTATTATTATTTGCTCTCTTAATGGAAACTGAATTTTTGCAGCTATAGCAGAATATTCCCAGGTGAACATTAAAATTCTCTCTGCAAACTTAAACAGTCTCAATTCATATTGGATATGCATATATCCATACTGGAGGCACATATTTGTGTCAATGGGAGTCCCAAATTCTAGATCTAGTAAGTATTTTCCTAAAAATCAATTAGCTGCAATAATGGAAACAAAATAATTCAAACAGAAGGTGCATTCAAAAAAAATCATGCACTACAAAGATCATTTAGTGGTGGGAGAAACTTTGAATGTAATTTACCAGATTCCCCGCATGGACTGCGCTGTGACTATGTAGGATTATGGGGAAGAAGCTAACCACCAGATTACAAGATCATGAGTGAACATGAGTGAGTGGTTAGATGAGACCCACACTCTTTGGAAGCCTGACATTGCAATAAACAATGACATGCATTCAATTTTGCAGCTAGTTTGTTTGTTGGCTGAACTGGGACAAAAATAGCTAGAGAAATTATTGAAGCCTGGGAAACAGGCCCTTTATCAATCAATAGGAGAGCTGATTTACCACCAGTTTGCCACGTACTTAGGAGTTGAGGGTATGGCGGCACAAGGAAACAACAATTAATGACTTAGTAGCTGACCATCAATACCCTAATTAACAACTAAAAGCCACATACAACCAGGCACCATATAAACACAGTGCATAGAACAGCCCACATTCTGGAGAGAAAGAAGTTCCCCAAGGATGGGCTCCAATACAACTTCAAAAGCTTGGAAGAAAAAAACCTTTGGTCCCAATGAATTATTTATATTGGATCCTGCAACATTATCCTAGGACACACATATTTGCTTTCATTTGCAAAAAGTGTAAAGACTTGCAGGAATAGTAGATTTGCCGCAATAGTAAAGACAGTGAACTAGCAGAGAAGGCTGGTTCATGCTCAGCCACAGAAGGTCACCAGGTGGGTCATTCTGTCCCAGCCTAAAATATCTCACAAGGTTCTTGGTATGGGGTGGGGGAAACAGGCGGAAGGAGCACTACAGCTTTGTGTTCCTGGATATAAGGCAAAATATCAAAAGAGGTAAATAAATAAAGACAGAAATTAAGATATTGAACTCTCAAGTGCAAGAGTTCAAGGATAGGAGATATGATTAATGCTGCTGCACTTTTTGAAGTCATTTTACCTGCAAAGGAGGGCCTGAATCGGTTTACTGGGTACTCTCTAACAGACTCTGTTGCTTTGCTAGCTCTAAGGTCACCCACAATGAGAAACGATGGCAACCATGAGTCTATGGTTCAACAAATGTAAAAAAGGATGGAGCACTGATGACATGGCCATGACTGCCATCTTGACTTTTTTACCACCCTCACCAGTGGTGGGATTCAATTTTTTTTTACTACCAGTTCTGTGGGCATGGCTTAGTGGGCATGGCAGGGGAAGGATACCATAAAATCTCCAGTCAGAGGCGGGATTTGCTGGTTCTCCAAACTACTCAAAATTTCCGCTACCGGTTCTCCAGAACTGGTCAAAACCTGCTGACTGCCACCTCTGACCCTCACCCAAATGCCCCTAGCTATGCTAAAAACCAAGAGCATAACACTGGCATATTTTATGGTTATTTTTGCCTCCAAGGCTATTGATGCTTTAAAGAATAATAATGAGATTTTGGAAATGTTATTGACCTCAGTTTATCTGGTTTTGGAGTTGAAGAATGCTGAATGTTTGAATATCTAAAAGGTGATTCTTTAAAGTGCATTTCGCTCCTCCATTTTATTAAAAAATAAGGAAGAGCCAGAGCCTCTTTGGAAGATAAACTATTCTCTGGAATATCACTATTTAGGAAAGCAAAATATTTCATTTGCCTAAGCTTTGGCTTCTCTCCATCCCCATCTGACAATTTCTTTGGAATTTTCTCCTTCTGTTCAAAGATGCATAAATAAAATGTTTAGCTTTCAGCCGGCCCTTCAAAATGAAAGGGAATAATTTTGCACCTTTGTTTCTCCTGCTTTAGAACAGAAAGCGGAAAGAGGGGGGAAATGTGAAATAGTATGAAATAGCAATAGCACTTAGACTTATATATCACCTCACAGTGCTTTATAGCCCTCTCAAAGTGGTTTACAGAGTCAGCATATTGCCGCCAACAATCTGTGTCCTCATTTTACCTACCTTGAAAGGATGGAAGTTTCAAGTTCCAAGTAGTGCAATCATCATAAAATGAACTTGAGGCATTGTAATTCCTCAAAGAACTATTTTATTTAATTACACATCTTGGCACTAACTGGTGGAAGTCAGTACTGAAAGTTTCCTGGGCTTCCAATCACTATGACTAAAAGGTTCTCATTTTTTCAAAACAATAAGTCACATTATCCAACCAGGATAGTTTCCTGGCAACTTCTCTCCTCCTTTCTCTGGCTGAGCAGCAGTTGGAATGCAGCTAACTCATCACCAGCTATGTTGTTTTGGCTGGAGCTTCATCCAACCTCAGGTCTCCCCTCTTCCAGCCCTCAAGTGTGTCAAACTGAATTCATATGATTCCATCACCAAATTAAATTCAGGCTGAGTCAACCTTGAGCCTGGTGAGATTTGAACTGCCAAATTGCAGGCAGCCAGCAGGCAGCAGAAGTAGCCTACAGTACTGCACACTAACCACTGCGCCACCACAGCTCATCCTACAGGTCTGCTTAATGCCTACGTATTAACCAGGCAGTCTTCCTACTTACTTGCTTGCCTGCCTGTGTCTTCACCTCTTAAGGCTGGAGCACAGAGATTTCTCTTCCGTGGTTCCACCATGAAGTCTTCTGAAAATAACATTCAGAACTTCTTCTTGGGACATAAACTCCAGGCTAAAATGTCACTGCATTTTATTATACAATCTAAACTTAATTGCACATAAGTTGGCATGCCCATAAAAGATGATGCAAGATATCTATTAAGATGTACTTCTGCTAATTGTCCACAGGAGAACAGCAATAGTTAAAGATTTCTTATCTAAAAATGAAAAAAAAAATCTTTCTGTGATCATCTGGAAGGGGTCAGTTGTTTGAACTCCTTCTATTTAAATTATTCTGTTTTAATTATTGCCTGTTGTCGTCTGTTTTAGAGGTTTTTATATTTATTTATTTATTTATTTTTGTCAATTGCTTACAAGATAATAGGTATAAGTAAAAATATAGTTTTGAATACATGGATACATATAAGAAAAAAAACAATTGGACAGGGATGGTAGGCACGTTGGTGCGCTTATATGCCTCCTACAGACCTCTTAGGAAAGGGGTGAGGTTAATAGTAGACAGTCTAAGGTTAAAGTTTTTGGGGTTTGTGGAAGAAACCACAGAGTCAGGTAGAGTATTCCAGACATTGACCACTCTGTTGCTGAAGTCGTATTTCCTGCAATCAAGTTCGGTGCAATTAACCTTGAATTTGTATCTATGGTTTGCTCTTGTGTTGTTATGGTTGAAGCTGAAGTATTCATTGACTGGTAGGACATTGCAATGTGTGATTTTATATACTTAGATCGGACTGAAGGCGGCCTAGTTCTAGGTTTTCTAGGTCTAGAATTTCGAGTCTGGTGGCATAAGATATTCTGCAATGAGTAGAGAAGTGGAGTGTATGTGAGTAGCCTTGAGGGAGAGGGAGGGGATTAAAATTTTTTAAAATAAAACAGAATCAGAGATCCACTATCTATGGATTCAGGCTATGTGAGGCTACTCAAAATCCCGAATCCCAGATGCAAATGGCTGCAGATCTTTTCTGCAGAAAATTGAATTTTTTAATGAAACAGAAAGAAAAGTTATTATACAAAAAGGGAGTAGGGAGGCTTTTCTTATCAATTCTAGAAAGTTGATGGTATTTTAACCATATTTAATAAAATCAAACTTGGTTTTCCTGCCAATCTTATCTTTTTGGAGCATAGTCTTTGGAATTCTGACTAGATTTAAAGACAGCAATCCATCCTAAAATTTATGTAGCTTAAATCCAGGTAAGAGAGAAATACTTACCATAGGATGATAGAAATAGGATTAATAAAGGAGAATATTTGTAGCTCAGGGTTAAAATGAGGGGCACTGGGTACTCTCTGAACTTGCTTTTTTTCTTGCAGGTGTTTCAGTACCCTAACTAGGTAACATCTTCAGTGCTAATAATGTTACCAAGTTTGGGTAATCTGCAAGAAAACAAGCAAGGTCAGAGAGTCAAAGGACCCCTCAGAAATAGGATTAGCAAATGGAAGTCATTGTTAGTTTATACCACGCCATTGTCATTTTATATGATACCATTGTAGAATACCCAATTGAATGATGTGGTGGCTTAGAGGTGGAGCTCTCACCTCTCAATCAGGAGGCTGTGAGTTTGATCCTAGGTAGAGGTAGATATTTCTCTCTCTGGGCACGATGAGAATTTTATCTGCTGAATATAACTCCACATTGGCGACAGGAAGGGCATCCGGCCAGTAAACACTCAGCTCCATTCGGTTGCCAGACTCCGTCCCGCAAGGGATTATGGGGTCATTAAAAGATAGCGATTGTAGAATAACCAATTGTATGTACTTTGTCATAGGACGCAACCGAGAAGTTCTAAGAAATCATTTTCAGAGAAGGCCTCAGGTCTATGAAAATCATTACCACTAACCTCTTTCCTCCCTAGATTTTTTGGGGAAAAAACATGCAACTGAACTATAGGCATTCAACAACACAATGAGGACCAGAATTTCCGTTGTTCAGTGAGTCATGCCAGATTTTACAACCTTTTTTTGCCATGGTTGTTAAGCAAATCATTGCAGTTGTTAAGTGACTCATGGAGTTGTTAAGTGAATCTAGCTTCTCCCATGGACTTTGCTTGTTGGAAGGTTATAAATGGTGGATCAAGTGACCCTAGGACCCTGCAACCACCATAAATACATGCCAGTTGCCAAGCACCCAAATTTTGATCATGTGATTGTGGGGATGCTGCAACAGTCATAAGTACAAGAATAATTGTAAGTCACTTTTTTCAAGGCTGTTGAAACTTTGAATGGCCATTAGATGAATGGTTGTAAAATTGAAGATTACCTTAAAAGGTAGATTAGGGTTGAGCATAAAATATGCAGTATTCAAGCCAGCCGATGTCACTTGACAGTAAGATGGGTAGCATATAAATTTAATCAACAATAATACTGATATATCATCCCTCACATTACAGTTTCCATGGTTGGACAGTGTTGGAGCCCAAATACTTGAATTCCTAATCTGGATGGTCAACAATTCTTTATACCCAGAAACATAAACACACAACTATGCTCAGTAAATGCTGTAGGATTAGAAAAACAGCCCTTAAAATAAAATAAGCAGGATGAAAGTCAACTCTCTTTGGGAGAAGATCTTTGAAGGCTGTGAAAACTTCTTTTTGCAAATGTTTGCTAAAACAAAATGCTAGGTCCCTAATTAAAACAGCAATATGACGCCAGCAGAGTTGATAGAACTGCATCTGATACTTATTTACCTAATACCTTCATTAAAAAGCTGCTCCAACATCAACCCGCAGCGACTTTCAAGATTTATTCTGGTATGTTTAAGCTCTTTTTGCTTGCTGAATTAATCATCCCCCAATATGATTTACCAGGCTGGGTTTTTCACAAAGAAGTTATTGCGTGGGAATTAATAAGAGGTCTATAATCTGTATGAGAGTGAGCATGACTGTTAATAAACCTTCACAAAGAACGCTCGTCTAGTTTTCTAATACCAGAAAGATGGATAAATTTGAAGTCAGTTAGATGATGAGGTTTAATCTGGAGGCCTAGTGAAGTCATTCAGAAAGGAATTTAATTTACTCCCCAAATTTGAAACTCCAACTGCAGAGAGGGTACAGATGAGTCTGTTGCCTCCAGAAATCAGGAGAATGAATTCAACCGGCAAAGTGGATAAAATGTTGGATTGAGACAGTTATTGGAAAACTTGAGACAGTCCCACTCATTCCAACCTATTGTTCTGACCTAAGCTTTCCAAGATCATGAGGCAGACGCATCACCCCAATAAAAGTTTAAGTTATTAAGTTATTTCAGTTAAAGTGAATTCTTCCCCAGCAAAGTCCAGGCGAACAGTCTTTCATGAGATTTCACAACTACAGACCTTTATCAGGCTTGGAACGTTGCCAGGCTGATAGCTGCCAAATGCCACGCTGTAGCAGAAATTACTTGGCAAGAAGTCAGGAGCAGATCTTCACCCTCATTAAAGGAACTAATTGTCTCCTGCAATTAGCCCCTTTTGCTCCACTTTATTCCCTATGTGAGGCACCATTCACCATCTACCTGTGCCTTTATTCCTGAGTTTACCCTTGTTCCTTAACTGTTTCCCTTCTCCTGTCAGCTCTGTACATGCACAGATTGGAAACAGGCTCCAGCTGTTCTTCTGCCCTATTCCTGGCTCCATCTCTGCTTCCAATGCAGAGTCCTCGTCAGAGCCTTCCCCATACTCCAGAACTGGCCATGTTCCTCCCCAACCTCCTCAGTGTCTGAGTCTGACATCAGCTCTGGGTCACAACACCTATCTCAATGATCTGGTGTGGGGTTAAAAGAAAGAGTATCGTAGGTATGCTGGAGCAGATCCTAAGATTTATCAAAACAGCAAAAATATTTTGGATTCAGCAAATCTAAAATTGTTCGACACCCAAGACGTCCTATTTTCAGAGGTCCACTGATTACTACTTGGCTTCCAGGGCAATTCATGGTATTGGTGGTCAAATTTAAGACCCTACATGGATGAAGAATTGGGCATTTGGGAACACAATCCAAGATTCACAAGATAGCATTCACAAAAGTGGGGAAGATGTGCATCAAAGCAAACAGATGTATCCAACAAAAGCACGTTCCCCCAATCTTCGGCTAAATCCATTCCCCAGGTGTTCCTTGTGAGGAGGGATGGGTCTGCTTCCTTGTGAACAATCTCACCAAACTCCTCTGTGCCTCCCTCTGCTCTGCTGCTCACAGATCTGGCAGGGGACACAGGTGTTCCTCATCGTAGATGGTCTGGAGCCTATCATCTCTACAGCTTATCTGCTCCTGCAGCAGCTCTCCATCCATTCCTCTGCCTCCTGCACTGCCAGATGGCCCTGGGACTGCCTCATTCTCAGGCCCTGGACTCTCCATTCAAGGTGTTATGGTTTGCCGCAGCAGAATCGGTAGCAGAATCGGACAGTGGGGAAGAACGCGGACCAGTCCAGGAGTCTGGAGTGGGCTTGGATGAGGGTCCTGTATCCAATGCAGAGATGGGACCAGGATCATTGGGGAGTGGGGTGCTGCCTCCGGACCCTCCAGCGTCTGGCAGCAGCGAGGCAGAGGATCTAGGGGAGCCTGTTCCCAGTGCACATGTGTGCAGAGCTGCTAGAAGGCAAGAGCAGTTGAAACAAAAGAGGTGAGTTGGGAGTAAGGCTGGGAGGTGATTGCCCCTCCCATAAGATATAAAGGACAGGTAAAGGTGATGAAATCTTTGCAGGAAGCAAAGTCATTCATTCTGTTTGGATTAATCCTTGAAGCTCTGTGTGGACTTTGTACTTCAGTTGTTTTTTTATAATTCATTTGGCACTCCAGCTGTTGGCAGCAATTCAAAGGACAGAAAGGTGGGTTCTTATCTCAAAGGGACTGTTTGGGACTTATTACCGTCTGGGAATGAAAATAATTCTCAGCGTTGAAACAAAACAAGATTTGTTTTAACTAAGTGTGTGCTTAATTACGGTCTTGGGAAGCCGTGCTCAGAATACAAGGAGACCATGCCATCCACATCAGATGGTTCTTGTTCCAACTCCTCTTCCTCCTCCGAACTGGGATTTGATGGAGCTATGATATTGGGACTGCTTGCAATCATATGTGCTTCTGCATATATGCCCTTCCTGCCACTTCAAAGCAAATCAAGCTTTGAACTTGTATTTCTCGTGCATATGCATGTCAAACCTGGGACAGGTAGTGGCTTCCCTATTTCTCTGGATAGGATCTTCCTGACTTGAGACTGTGGCCAAATTTTTTAGAGTGCAGAAAAACCATTAAGATCTAGTTTTAGGGAGAAGGGGGATTAAGCCTCACTAGGGTATTCTTAGTTTGATACCAAGTATGCTTCTAAAGGAAACCATATTACCTCCTCAACAGATTTGTGTCAGTGGAAAAATTTTCCTACCAGTGATCACACGTGCATCAAACCTGTGCTGTGCGTGTGTGCAGCGTTTGCAACTCACCTTCTGCTGCAAGCCCTGTGTGTAAACAGCTGACATGCAGCAATCAGCTGTGCCACGCGAAGCAGCTGAAGTTGAAAATAAAGGTCAGTAGCTGATCATCGGAGCGAACCAATTTGCTCCCAGATGATCCTCGGGAAACTGGGCCAAACCAGTAGAATACCACCACTGATTTGTGTCCTATTCATGGCCGCCTTCCAAATAAGGAGGGTTTTGTTGGAGTCTCCATCACTTCTTTGCATCTATAAGCCATTTTGAATCCAAGGATAAATATAAGAGACAGGATCTTCACACACTGCCCCGTGTCGACTTGGCCTATTGTCAGTTCAACATTGTTCCAAGAAGCAAGGGTATTTCCAAATTCTTTCTCATGGTTCCTTTTCCTTAAGACATAGCCTAGACAAGCTTTCCTATGTTCTGTAGTTAAAACTAACTTTTACTTCCATTATAATGAATATCTGCTGGCATTCATTGATATCTCGGCTAAGCCACATTCCACATGCAAGGCAATTATATTAAGAGCACCACATTCTTTTTAACAGTACTTTCTGCTACTTAATCACCCCATATTTTTCATGAGCTCAGAAGCACATTCTCTAACCAAGTTCCTAGTGAATTCAAATCTTCAAACAGTTTCTATGGATTTCATTGCTGGAATATGAAACAAATCCATGTGACTGTCACTGTTTTTTGTTCGTAGGAAGGATTACCTTTCAACCTTTTAGATCTCCCAGTGATTTTTCCCCCAAGCCAAAAGAAGGCTTTTGAAATAAAAAGGAAAATAAAGAACTGGCTATTAATGTTCTTCACTTGTACAAAGGCAGATGGAGTTAAATCTTCCAAGGAACAAATCAGAGGATTTAATATGAAAGAAATAAAAAAAAACAATTGTCAATTCATCTTATAAACATTTGCACAACATGAACAGATTAAAGAAAAATCCATCAGAACAGACCAGGTAATTGTAGCTGCCATTCCATTCATCCTATTGATCTTTCAGTGATCAAGGATCTGTATGCATTTCAAGAGGGCCATAATGTAGGAGAAAAAGAGGCAGAGCTTGAGGGTGAAGTCAAGAGAGGAACAATGGGTCCTATCCAACAAAGTGAAATTTAATGTGGAGAAAAGCTGTTTTACACCTGAGCAGAAACAACCAAAGATATAAGTACAGATTAGACAAAACCTGGATCAAAAAGAGTGACTGTGAGAGGGACCTTGGAGTCTTAATGGACAACCTCTTAAACATGAACCAGCAGTGTGCAGCCGCCACCAAAAAGCTAATACAATCCTTGGTTATATAAAAAGAAGCATAGAATCAAAATCACGCGAAGTATTAGTTGTTATTAGTTGTAAAGTCATGTCTGACCCATTGCGACCTCATGGACAATGTTCCTCCAGGCCTTCCTGTCCTCTACGCGTCAGCTCCCTCAGTACCTGGAGAAAGCATTCTATTTAGATCCGTTCCAATCGGGTTTCAGGCCCGGGCACAGTACCGAAACAGCATTGGTCGCGTTGGTAGATGATCTCTGGAGGGCCCGTGACAGAGGTTGTTCCTCTGTCCTGGTCCTGTTAAATCTTTCAGCGGCTTTTGATACTATCGACCATAGTATCCTATTGCGGCGGTTGGAGGGGTTGGGAATTGGGGGCACCGTTTTGTGGTGGTTCTCGTCCTTCCTCTCGGACTGCTCGCAATTTGTGTTGACGGGGGGGGAGAGGTCCACCCCTAGGCCCCTCATTTGTGGGGTGCCTCAGGGGTCAGTCCTCTCCCCTCTTCTGTTCAACATTTATGTGAAGCCGCTGGGAGAGATCATCCGTGGTTTCGGGGTGAAATGTCATCTTTATGCTGACGATACTCAGCTTTACATCTCCACCCCAAACCACCCCAACGATGCTGTGCAGGTTATGGCCCGTTGCCTGGAGGCTGTGCGGAACTGGATGGGTGGGAACAGGCTTCGACTCAACCCTTCCAAGACTGAGTGGCTGTGGTTTCCAGCGGCCCGATATAGTCAGCTGACTCCGTCGCTGGCTATTGGGGATGAGATCTTGACCCCCACAGAAGGGGCTCGCAATCTTGGTGTCCTCCTGGATGTACGGCTGTCTTTGGAAGATCATATCACGGCCGTCTCCAGGGGGGCTTTTTATCAGGTTCGCCTGATACGCCAGATGCGGCCCTTTCTTGATCGGGATGCCTTACGCACGGTCACCCATGCCCTGGTCACCTCCCGTCTGGACTACTGTAATGCCCTCTACATGGGGCTCCCTGTGGGGAGCACCCGGAGGCTTCAACTGGTACAAAATGTAGCCGCGTGGGTAGTTATGGGGGCGTCGAGATACTCCCACATGACGTCCCTCCTGCGCGAGCTGCATTGGCTGCCAGTGGCCTTCAGAGTTCGCTTTAAAGTATTGGTTTTGGTCGTTAAAGCGCTCCATGGCATCGGACCAGGATACTTACAAGACCGCATTCTGCCAGTAGTCTCCCACCGACCGGTGCGCTCCCCCAGAGAGGGTCTCCTCCGGGTCCCGACGCCTTCTATGTGCCGCCTGGTGACCCCGAGGAATAGGGCCTTCTCTGTTGGGGCACCCGCCCTTTGGAACGGGATGCCCCCGGGGCTACGAACGACCACTGACCTGAGGGCATTCAGACGTGACCTGAAGATCTGGCTCTTTGAGCAGGCCGGCCTGAGCTGACTCAAATGGGATTTTTAAATGGGGTTTTAGATTAGTTGGTGTGGGGTACGAAAATTTTAATTTATTTTAATCAGGGTTTTTAGATTTTTATTGGGGCAGCCTATAATTTAATTCTTTTTAATCATATTTATCTCTGTTTGTATGCATTTTAGTTGGCTGTTCACCGCCCTGAGTCCTTCGGGAGAAGGGCGGTATATAAAATTTATGAAATAAATAAATAAATAATAAATAAATACCATCCTCTGGAGTCCATTTAAGCTCATGCCTACTACTTCAGTACCATTTTATAAAGCCTTGGTAAGACCACACCTGGAATACTGCATCCAGCTTTGATCACCACATTACAAAAAAGATGTTGAGACTTTGGAAAAAGTGCAAAGAAGAGAAATTAAGATGATTAAAGACCTGGAAGCTAAAATATATGAAAAACGGTTGGATGATTTGGGTTTGGCTAGTCTAGAAGGACTAGACTAGGTGACATGATAGCAGTATTCCAATATTTGAGGGGCTGCCACAAAGAGGAGGGGGTCAATTTATTTTCCAAAGTACCAGAGGACAGGACAAGAAACAATGGATGGAAACTAATCAAGGAGAGAACCTTGGAATTGAGGAATAATTTCCTAACAGTGAGGACAATTAACCAATGAAACAATTTGCCCTCAGAAGTTGTGGGCACTTCATCACTGAAAGTTTTTAAGAAGAGACTGGAAAGTCACTTATCTGAAATGATATAGGATCTCATGCTTGAGTAGAGGACTGGACTAGATGACCTCCAAAGTCATTCTGAGGAATCTGCCTGGAATCATTAAATTTCCACAAATAGCCCAATCCATCTCTTCTATAATTCTGTTAACTTTTATCTAGCACCAATTTAGTACTGATTGTTGGTTAATTAGATTCTTGTGTGCATCGGCGTGAGCAATAAATCAGCTTAACTGTAACTTCACATGTGGCCCTGACTTGTCTTCGTGCCTAACACATAATCTTTTACCTGGGTTCAACCTTGGCCATCCAATGTTATTTCAGCTCTGTTGGAAAATGTTAAGGGCCAAAATGAAATAAGGGGGAATTGCTGTCCAAAACAACTATAATGGCATTAAAAAGGTGAGTTTTATCAGAAACAGATTTATTCTAAAGAAATATGTAGGATACACAAAGAGAAGAGCTAAAACATTCTAAAGAGGGTCAGTGGAAGGACAACTGAGTTTACAAACCAAAGACTTTGAAGCTGTATTCTGCCCAATTTTGTAAATCTGGGAAAATTTATTAGGCAGAGGCTATGTTAATATGACATAATGAACCATGAATTAGTCAACTGCGTTTTAGCCTAAGGTATCCAAAGATACCATATGGATATTTTATGGTTCAGTGTATTGTACAGTCCAAAAAATGGGGTTAACCATGTAAACTGTGATTAAAAACCAGTATGCAGGAATGATTAAGATGTTCCAGTTGGATCGGAGAAACTCTGCTTCAAGTCCCCTTTCAACCACAATCCTTCTCTGTCCAACAGGTACTTAAAAATTATATTGAATAATTTCCGATGTAGTTTGTACTTTACACACACCCAAACAATCTGTATCCCAGATTAGAGAAAGCACGAATAATTGCTTACTATTGCTAACAAAAAATAAAGCTCAGTGTTTATTTATTAAACATCAGCAACCCCCCAAAAAAGTTAATTGACAAATTGGGACAAAAAGCAGTCAAAAGCAAGAATCATGTTCTCTTTCAGTCAGGCAGTTAACAATCTACATTTTCTATGTATTTCTATGTGTATCTATCTAGGTCAAAAATTACAGAACTTTCCACCCAAATACTGTGGGTAATTAGCATGGAGCAGAGTTTCTCAATCTTGACGACTTTAAATTGTCAAGGCTGAGAAGCTTCCAGAATTCCTCAGTCAGCATTGCTGTGGAATTATAAGAGTTGAAGTCCACACAACGTAATGTTGCAAAGGGTGAAAAACACTGACATGGAGAGCCCCAAAAGGAATGGTCTTCAGTTATTTCAACCTTAATCCTTTTATGTACAGAATAGCATCATAATAGGGAAGGACAGTAGGATACCAGGTGATTCATTCTCTATTCTGAACCATTAAAGAAATAATTTGGTGGATAGAAATGTTATATCGAATAGCAGGATTGTTGTTAGGAGAAATAACAAAAAGACACCAGATGCAATAAATCAATGATTGTCAGAAGATCCTCAACTTCCTCTGGTTCTGGTTGGACATCTGTTGCCTTTACCTGTTAATTGGGGCGAAGAAGATAAAACCGTCTAAATAATGAGCTCTTTGATACTTTTGATTGGAAGCAATTAAGTCAGAAAATTATGCAGCTGTTTGCATCTTGTCAGAATGGACTCGGAATGCAGGGAACAGATTGTAAAATGTTTTAACTCACTCAAAGCTTTGATCTAGCATTCTTCAGTGTCACCTAACATCTGAACAAAGCAAAAGGAAGGTACGAGAGTAAATAGAAGTAAGTACAAGAGCAATATGAAGCAAAGCAACAATAATAAACATTGCTAAAAATACTGCCTCAAGCATCATGACTAATAGAGCATAAATGTTCACTTCAAAGCCTCTTGAGAAGATTCTATGTTGTCTTCAAGAATCAGTAAGGCCCATTTCATTCTTTCCAAATATAAGGACAGATTCATGGCAAATGTTTGATGATGAGAATGTCACTGCATTTTTTTTTATTTGTCTGCTGAGCTTCCAGAATTGTTATCATGTTTCTATAATAACCAAGATATGAGTGTCTTGTGATGTTTGATTTACTGCGCATGTGTGCAGGGGAGGAGTTTTACTTTACTTTATTTCACTTTACTTTCTGTTCTGTACCTCTTAGATATCGTACTGCTTTTATTTTGTTCTTCCTAGTTATGTTTAATAAAAAGTATGCTGGCAAAAGGGAAACATGGTTCACCACCTCTAATTTATGAAGCTGAATTTTTTCGCTTTGACAGAGAACAACATTATCCCTTCAGCAGGACGCCATCATACCTGGGCCATTAAGTATGAGGTTGGAGGCCTAGTGAAGAGGCAAAGTTGACACATAATCATCTTGACCCAGGGCCAAAATTTTGGGGAAGCCGATCCTGCAAACATAGTCCATGGACCCCTGGTGCTAAGAACAGGAAGGCCAAGCCAGCTTCTCTTAAACTCAGTTGGTCTCAGACCTCAAGCCAAACACTCATCCTTTAAATAGTTGTATGAAGTTGATCTTCAACGACAGAAGTTTCAAAGCTACTGCTATCTCTGCTGATTTTAATTACTTTGGGCTTCTTTAGATGCTTCGGAGGTTATCTCACTTTCTAATCACATACTTGCCTCACTGACTTTTCTCTCTGCTCGGCCCTTAGATGTTGCTTCTATCACATTCCAACCTGCAAATGAAACAGGCTTAAGGCATCTTTAGCTGTACAATCCTGATGAAGGAAATTGTAAGGAAGCAGGAACTTCTGCAATCCATATTTCCCACTCAGGTCAATAGAGAATCACAGATAGACAGCGTGATCTACTCATTTTATAAACAGCAGGACTTCTGGGGAATCAGGAAGAAGGGACAGTTGGACTTCACCTGTGCTTTCGAGTCTTACAAGATCTACAGATGTTGACGTACCATTTTTCTCCTTGTTTGGATATCATCCAAGGACAGCTTTAAGATCTATATGACCCATTAGGCTTTGTCACTCATTTCTTTGGAAGGAAATTAGAGGATCACAGTAACATGAAATGGGGGCAAGAAGTCAGGATAGGGATTGGCAATGTCAACACCCTTCATACTAAAAACTCCATCACTAGTTAGTGAGGAAAGGCCCCAACTCAAATTATTTGTCCATTTAGCCAGTATTGATTTTCAAAGGAGACAATCTGGGGTTGTCCAAAAGGATGACAGTTATTGCAGGAATGAGTGTATCTTGAGATTATGTTGTTTCTATCATTCCAGGATTTTTATCTCACTGGCACATTTAAGATCATATCATTACTTGGATTTTCCAATTCTAGGTAAAATTCTGTTCTTTTAAACTTGTCCCTTTCTAACAGTATACCTGAGGCTTACCTCACCTTGATCTTCCTTGAGTGAACAACAGCCAGTATGGAACAAAGACTCCATAAGTGACTTTGCTTCCAGAAGCTTTAAGCAAGAGCCTGCAACTTTTATTTTTCCTTTCTGCATCTCCATGCCAAATTTGGGGAAAGAGATGTTTCCCTTTCACACACAGGGGAAGCCAGAATTATATTCTGTGTGGTTTTATGAATAAATGATGGTTAAACCTCATTGCTCTTAGAAACTGTTATTCACCCAAAATATTTATGTTGTATGATGGACTGTTAGGATGATGGACAATGCATTTAGATGCCTGTTGGCCTTTGGGATGTGTGTCTTGGTGTGGGAGGCCGTACTCTCAGAGAATGGATCAGGATAAGTACTGATAGAGACATAGCTAAAATCTTACAGTATTTCTGGACACCTGCATAACTGGATAGAAGCATTGCTGTCAAACAGACAACAAATGGTCAAAATTGGGAACGTCCTATCAAATTTTGTAAATTCAGTGTTCTAGGACCAACTCTTTTCATACTCTACATAAATGACCTCTGTGATCATATTAAGAGCAATTTCTTCGCTGATAATGTAAAGCTATTCAACACTACAGACAATACTGCTACCCTTCAAAAAGACCTTGACTATGTATCAGAATGGTCAAACAAATGGCAACTTCAAATCTCAACAAATAAATGCTCTGTCTTACATATTCGCAAAAAAAAATCAGAAAATAAAATACAGGCTGAATTGTCAAGACCTTGTTGATGATCCAAACTCTGTCAAGGATCTTGGAGTACTCATCTCTAATGATCTAAATGCTAGAGCCCACTGTAACTACATAGCCAAAAAGGTGTTAAGAGTTGTTAACCTAATCTTACATAGCTTTTTCTCTGGTAATATTACACTAATAACTAGAGCATACAAAATATTTGCTAGACCAATACTCGAATACTGTGTTCATCAGTCTGGAACACACATTACATATCTGATATTAACACAGTTGAGAAAGTCCAGAAATATTTCACAAGAAGAGTTCTCCACTCCTCTACTCGTTGTAGAATACCTTATGCCACCAGACTTGAAATTCTAGACCTAGAAAATCTTGAATTACACCGTCTTCGGTCTGATCTAAGTATGGTATATAAAATCATACATTGCAATGACTTACCTGTCAATGAATACTTCAGCTTCAACCATAACAACACAAGAGCACACAATAGATAAAAACTCAAGGTTAACCGCACCAAACTTGATTGCAGGAAATACGACTTCAGCAACAGAGTGATCAATGTCTGGAATACTCTACCTGACTCTGGTTTCTTCCCCAAACCCCAAAAACTTTAATCTTAGACTGTCTACTATTGACTTCACCCCTTTGCTAAGAGGTCTGTAGGGGGAGTGCACAAGCGCACCAACATGCCTACCATCCCTGTCCTATTGTTTTTTTTTTATTTTTCTTATATGTACCCATTTCATGTATTCATAACTATGTACTGTATATACTTATATCTCTTATCTTGAAAGCGATTGACAGATCAAATAAATAAACAAACAAACAAATAAATAAATAAATATATTACTCATAGAGGAAGTGAAGAAGAACAAGGCTATAGATGTTCTTACAAAATATCAGTCAAAATCAGGTTGCCTCTGCTCTGTGCATGAAATTTCTTATCTGTCCAGGCTGCACTGGAATTCAGAGAAAGAAGATTCATGTTCCAGCTAAGAGGTTGTCCATCTAAGCCTGGAACCTCAACCTTCATGGTACAGAACAGTAACCGTCATTAAGTAAAACAGCCATGAGGTCAGTAAGCATGGGCTTGAAAGCTATTAGGTTTACTTAAGAAGCAGATGAAGGAATTAAGGAATAGCTCTACAGTTCAGTCTGACTGTACTCAGAAGAAGATCATTATTCAATTAGCTGTACAATTTTGCTGTACAGGATGTATCAAGAAAAAACAAACATAGTTCCCATGGCATTTCTTTTGCTAAAAGAGATAAATTACCCTCATCCCAAATACCACAGTGAAATTATTATGTTCCCAAAGTCTGCACTTGCCTGGGAATCTATAAAAATAGTGCATTTTCCCATACTGCAGATATTCAACTCCCCAAATCTGGAAAATAGTAGAGGAGGCAGAGGAGGAGGGGGAGAGGGGAAGGAGGAGGAAGGAGGAGGAGGAGGAGAGACTTGCTTATTTCCAATGTGTCAGAAAAAGTATTATGTGACTTTAAACTGCACTAAGGATGTTTGAGAAATTCAGTCTCTGCAAACTCTGATATAAACCATGCAAACCTAATATATACTCTCTTGAACTAACATGGAAATCAGAAATAATTTAGCCTACTGTAGTTTTCCTAAATGTGCTGACGGTGTATTCTGCCTAAGAGATGCAGGAGGTTATGTTTTCAAATGCCTGTTTTAAAAACAACGATAGCTATAGATGTATTATTTTGATAGAAAATGTTTTTGATGTGTGTATTTCAGTATAAATTCTCTATTATTATTTTTACTGCACTGTAGGGCAGAAAAGGAAAGGAATGGACTTCATGGATAAAAAAATAGGTCTGGGCAAAGCAGAATATTTTGGATCCTTGTCAGCTTCACATATATTGTTCTCTATCAAAAGTCTGTTCTGTCCAACCATTGCATCTGTCT
The DNA here is from genome assembly GCA_023653725.1 of Bungarus multicinctus. NCBI lineage: Eukaryota > Metazoa > Chordata > Lepidosauria > Squamata > Elapidae > Bungarus > Bungarus multicinctus. The sequence goes on along the minus strand of CM042842.1, from coordinate 120,284,089 downwards.
GCAGATCCAAAGATATGCACAAAAATTTGCATTTATTTCCAGGAGAAAAGGATGGGTAGTTCCTGCGCTATTCCATATAAACAACTAAAAACATTTTTCCATCCAGACTTCTGTAGCTTATCAATTGCTCCAAGCACAGCCTCCTTTCAGACTGCATTGTAAATCATCTTTCTTTTGATATTTGTATGATTATTTTAATTGTATGATTTATTTAATTAATTAATTTAATTTAAAACATATGAAGAACAGTTGCAGGAACTGGGCATGGCTAGTCTAGTGAAGAGAAGGACCAGGGGAGACATGATAGCAGGGTTCCAATATCTGAGGAGCTGCCACAAAGAGGAGGAAGGGGTCAAGCTATTTTCCAAGGCACCCAAAGGTCAGACAAGGAATAATGGATGGAAATTAACAAGGAGAGATTCAACCTACAAATAAGGAGAAATTTTCTGATGGTGAGAAGTATCAACTAATGGAACACCTTGCCTTTGGAAGGTGTGAGAGCTTCAACACTGGAGGATTTCAAGAAGAGATTGGATTGTCATTTGTTAGAAATGGTGTAGGGTCTCCTGCTTGGGTGGAGGGTTGGACTAGATGACCTACAAGGTCCCTTCCAACTCTGTTAATCTGTCACCTGTCATTGTTTTGATTTATAATAGATGCTTTTACTGTCCATTCTTCTTTTTTCGAACCCCATTTTCAAAGGAAGATAGTGTAACAAGCATAGTACCATCTAACATTGTAATGTTAGATAATACCAAGAGACTGTGCTATGTTTATATATTCCCAGGCAATTTAGTTTCTTAGAATTTGCACTGTACACTAATTAACCTAATATATGAATTTGAGGACACACAATATTTTTTTTTTGTACACAACATTTTCTAATACCCAGCTCCTTCCATTCAGCTTTCTAATCAAGAGCTGCATCACAAACATTGATTGGCTTGTTGATTCTGATAAATAATTTACCTGTTTGCATAGCAGTCTAGGAGTCCTATTAAATATGTTCAATTAAAATTGAAGAAGCAATAACAATCTCTCCAAGTCAAAAATGAAGCCGGCCCCAAATCAACTTTTTCCAATCTATCCTTTGTATCTTAAGTGCATTGGTGCATTTCAGGGGAATCCTAATTTATCAATGTTTATGTATCATCCAAGGAAGATTTTCAAATGTGCTTCAATGTTAGCTTTGGGCGTAATTCACTGATAGTCCAAGGATGGACTAAAGCAGGTGTGAGAAAAGGAGTTGATTTTAGCAAAAAAAAAATTGAAAGTTCACAGGTGTTTTGCCCAAGGAGGCCTTTTCTGTTCACCTCCTCAAAATTGGATCCTATCAAATTTCACTCTGGGTGAATTTTTTTTACAGCAATGTTATTCAAAGCCAATGCATCATTCTAGGCCGGAGCTAATCCAATATACCAAAAAAAAAAAATCCTCTCTTTTTTTGCCTATTAAATGAAATGCTTCAAATTAGCAGCTGATCTCATACCAAACACAAAATCAAGCCTATTAGATCTGGTCATGACTTTCTTCCTTCTTTGGTAAAAGTGATAACAGATAACAGATAATCAGAGTTTTAAAGGACCTTGTAGGTCATCTAGTCCAACCCCCCCGCCCAAGCAAGAGACCCTACATCATTTCTGACAGATGGGAGACCAATTTCTTCTTGAGAGTCTCAAGTGATGACACTCCCACAACTTCTGAGGGCAAGCTGTTCCATTGGTTGATTGTTCTCACTGTCAGAAAGTTTCTCCTTATTTCCAAGTTAAATCTCTCCTTGTTTAGCTTCCATCCATTATTCTTTGTCTGGCCTTCAGGTGCTTTAGAAAATAGCTTGACCCCTTCCTCTCTGTGGCAGCCCCTCAAATATTGGAAGACTGTTATCATGTCTTCCCTGGTCCTTCTCTTCACTTGGCTAGCCATGCCCAGTTCCTGTAACTGTTCTTCATATGCTTTAGTCTCCAGTCCCCTAATCACCCTGGTTGTTCTTCTCTGTACTTTTTCTAGAGTCTCAACATCTTTTTTATAGTGTGGATGCAATACTCTAGGTGTGGTCTTACTAAGGCTTTATAGAGTGGTATTAGTACCTCACTTGATCTTGATTGTATCCATCTGTTAATGCAACTTGCATTAGGATAACTCAAAGGAAAGCAAACTGGGAAGAGAACCCCTTTCCAGAAGGGTTTACAACAACTCATCACAGCCAACTCACCACAGCCAACTTCCCATGGCCAACTCACCACAGAACATCTTGCCATGGCCAACTCACCATGAGACAATTCGCCACAGGACAAGAGTTACACTAATATTAAAGAAATAGTGGAATAGAATCATTGAAGAAAGGATGCCAAAGGAGGGACAATGTGAAATGGGAATGACAACAAATAAAATATATTTTTTAATTATTTTAAATAATTAAATTGACTTGTTGAATTGTTCCACAGCCAGTTGTACCATGGCAAGTTGATTGTAGCAAGTTGTCCCGTAGCAAATTGTCCATGGCAATTTGATTGTGGTCAGTTGGCCATAGTGAGTTGACTGCAGTGAATTGGATGTGGCAAATTGACTGTGGTGAGTTGACCGTGGTGAATTGGCTGTGGTGAGTGAGTTAGCCCATTCTGTTTCTGGAAGCCTCCAAGGGAAACAGTTTTTTTTTAAAAAAAATCAATATTGTGGCCACAATCACATGATTGAAGTCCTTGCTTCTTATCTGTGTTGGGAGGAGGGGGAAACAAGGTCATAAGTGGGCAGTAAATTACATAGGACAGAGCTGACTGCACTTGGGAAAATGCCAACATGTTGCTCCTAATAAAAAATTGGATTTCTTTTGAAACTTGGCTCGAGGCTCATGAATTAACTAGGGCATCCTAGGATATGGGTAAGGTCTGTGTTGCACGTAAAAAAGGACTCTGATTGTATGGTTGCAACTGCAATCTTGTAAAAAGGAGGCAGGAATAATCTTGAGGAATAGGAGGAAGAGCTGCAGTCAAGGCATCAATCAGATAAAGGAACCTGAATTTGGGACAAAAAAGTAACCTAAGAAAGAAGACAAGACCCTCCCTAGAGTAGTCCTCATGGATAAAGCGAGAGAGGGGAGAAACAAATTCAGACTTGGAAGATTCCATTACTATAACCTTACAATCAAATAGTATTAGCATTAGAGTGATGTGGTGACCTACTGGTGAAGATGCTCACTCCCACTCAAAAGGTTGAGAGTTCAGTCCTAGCTAGTGGCAGATATTTCTGTCTCTTGAGGAGCAAATAAAAAATAGCTGTTGCAAACTTCCTGTAGGTGTCAGGAAGGGCATCTGGCCAGTAAAATACTAAGCTCCATCCAGTCGCGCCGACTCTACCCTGAATTAAGAGATTACAGGGTCATAAAAAGGGGAGTTTTTAGATTAGTATTAGCATTGATACTAATTGTGATATTAACTCTGACATCCTAATATGATTTTCCTCAGGGATGTCCATTCTTGGCAACTTTAAAACTTGTGTATTTCAATCCCCAGAATTCCCCAGCCAGCATGTTGAGGCCCATAGGTCTTAAAGTTGCCAAGGTTGGACACCTTTGGTCTACCTTGAAGGGTTGACATCAGTCTTATAAGTCTGAACATGTTTACACACACACACACACACACACACACACACACACACATCTCCCTCTCTTTATTTTCATGAGAAGTAAGGAGAAGTGTTAATCCTACTTCAATTATATGCATTTATGTATATGTGTAGGCAGACACACATACAGACACAAGACAGACTTACTATTGGGGGGAAATTACAAAGTAATTCCAAGAAGTCCTTTGCACTGACTGTGGCTATTGCTTACTAATGCATCATCCAGTATCTCTGCTCATTTATATTATATATGCAGAGGCTGGAAAGTGGGGGTTGGGGGGCACAGAGGGAGAGAAAGTGCAACAGAAATAGTTGTCAGAAATACTGTAGAAGCTGGTGTCCCTGACACTTAAAGGGCACTTGTCCCCTTTGTAGTATTTAACTTCCTGGCTCAAGACCGAGTGTCGTGAACTCAAGGCTACCATTTCTGAGTAAACAGTAGGAATGGAAAAGTAGATTCCATTCTTTGCAAACATGCACATATATACATATACAGATTGCAAGTGGGAATAATAAATTCACCAGTCCCATAAGTACTCAAATATCTAGTCCTGTGCTTAAAGGCTAGTCTAAACGGATGCAAGTGCCTCTGAATACATTTGCATCTGTGTGTATTTGTGCGCATCCCTATTCTTATTCCTTCTAAGCAATGTAACCCTTCTGATCCTTTTCACAGCAACACCTACGAGGACTGTTTATTTACAACTGCAGTGTCAGTCGCTTCTTCTATTTAGGCACAAGGACGTACCATCTGCCAAGTGCACTCTCCCAGCCTGCCAAGGCTGAGCTCTTTATGCCTCAGTGAGCTGCATTACCCCTGCTTCTACCCAATGGTGCTCTACTTTCTTTTTTTAAAAAAAGGAATACTTTTGTTTCCTCTGCAAAATAAGATTAAATAAATCCATTTTATTCCCAAGGAAAAGTTCAGGGTTTGGGATCCTTAAAGGCGTGAATGTTTATAAAGCATAGGGATTAAAAAAAAAATCTATTTATATTCAATATTTATGTCTGCTATTGTACACGTCCATCAGGGGCCAAAGCTTTTCTTCTCGTCAAAGAGTGTTTTCCATTCAGCCATGGAGACTTTGTGGCAGTCGTTTTGTGAATGCACAAGCCTGTCATATTGTAATGTGCCTGTGACAAGCTCTCAAAACTCCCAAATATGTCTACTGGTGCAAAATGCTTGCCTGCCTTTAGAGTAGATACCAAGCAATGTAAAACAGAGTGATAAAAAATCCAGGCCTTAAACAAAACTATATTAGAGAGTAGGATAGGGTAGGGTAAGGTGGGTAAGGTAAGGTGGAATGGGACAGGATGGAACAGAATGGAACGGAACAGAACAGAACAGAACAGAGAGTTGGAATGAATCTTGGAAGTCTTCTAATCCAACCCCCTGCTCAGGAAACCCTATACCATTTCAGACAAATGGTTATCCAATCTCTTCTTTAAAACTTCCAGTGTTGGAGCATTCACAACTTCTGGAGGCAAGTCATTCCACTGATTAATTATTCTGTCAGGAATTTTTTGCTTAATTCTAGGTTGATTCTCCCCTTGATTAGTTTCTACCCATTGCTTCTTGTCCTGCCTTCAGGTGCTTTGGAGAATAGCTTAACTCCCTCTTCTTTGTGGCAGCCCCTGAGATATTGGAACATTGCTATCACACACACACACACACAAACACACACAATACTTCTTTTCATTAAACTAGACATGCCCAATTCCAGCACCCATTCTTTATAGGTTTTAGCCTCCAGTCCACTGGTGGGATTCCATTTTTTTTAACTACCGGTTCTGTGGGCGTGGCTTGGTGGGCATGGCAGGGGAAGGATATTGTAAAATCTCTAGTCAGAGGTGGTATTTGCCGGTTCTACAAATTACTCAGAATTTCCGCTACCAGTTCTCCAGAACTGGTCAGAACCTGCTGAATGCCACCTCTGCTCCAGTCCTAGTAAAGGAAGAGAGCTAACTTTTTTAGATGATTAGAGAGAAGTTGCCTGAAGATGGGTTCCAGCATGAGTCTGAAAGCTCAGAAGACAAAACCCCTGGTCCCAGATTGGATCCTGTAGCATTATCCTGGGTCATATATGAAGGGTTACAGGAACTGGGCCTGGCTAGTCTAGTGAAGAGAAGGATCAGGGGAGACAGGATAGCAATGTTCCAATATTTGAGGGGCTGCCACAGAGAGGAAGGGGTCAAGCTAGTTTTCAAAGCACCTGAAGACCAGACAAGGAATAATGGATGGAAAATGAACACGGAGAAATTTAACCTGGAAATAAGGAGGAATTTGCTGATGGTGAGAGCAATCAACCAATGGAACAGCTTGCCTTCAGAGGTTGTGGGAGATTCATCCCTGGAGGCTTTCAAGAAGAGATTGGACTGCCATCTGTCAGAAATGGTGTACGGTCTCCTGTTTGGGTGGGGGGGTGGACTAAATGATCTACAACGTCCCTTCCAACTGTTAATCTGTTAAGAAAAACTCATCCTTTTTCAGCTATGTTCTGTAAAGCACTGTAAAGCAGTATATAAGTCTAAATGCTAATGCTATGCTATTAACAACCACCAGAGATCATGCAATTGGGTCCAGTCTAGTGGTGGGATTCAAAAATGTTTACTACCAGTTCTGTGGGCATGGCTTGGTGGGGATGGCGTGGATTGGTGGGCATGGCAGGGGAAGGATACTGCAAAATTCCCATTCCCTCCCCACCCCACCAACCTGCTTTCCAGCTGCGTTCTCCTGTGCAGGGCAACGAAAGAAGACCCAGCCAATCAGCTAGGACTCAGGAGGCAGAGAATAGATGGCGGCAGGGCCAGTCAGAGGCGGGATTTGCTGGTTCTCCAAACTACTCAAAATTTCTGCTACCGGTTCTCCAGAACTGGTCACAACCTGCTGAATACCATCTCTGGTCCAGTCACATGGGTGCCTCAACATATCACCGTCATGACTTACAGCTGTAATTCTGGTCCCAATTGCGGTTGAGGACACCCAGGGACACAGAAACTTGTTTTGCAGGTATTTATTATTCCAGATTGCACTATTTGGTGTTAGCTGCCTCATCCCCATCCATCAAATTATTCCATTCTCGAGTTCAGAAGAGAGAAGGGATCATCTGGTGTCATTTCTATTGTCTGTTAAAGGTGGAGAAGCTAAAGGCCCTTCCTTTTGGGCCTTGCCCTGTTAATTACCCTCAGTTTTGTTTTTAGCAGCTCTGGAAAGTTCTGTATCTACCAATAGAGATATGTTGAGGATGTAGATTGTTGTTAATTAAGCCTCATACCTTTTATCTCCTGCCTGTTGTTCCAGCCTCCCTCCCAACTTGCTTTCATTTGTTTTTTGTCCCATTTTCCCAATTAACTGTTTTTGATGTCTGTTCATGTTCAATAAATAAACAACAAACTGTATGTGTTTTTTTTTTTTTTTTGCTAGCTGTACTGAGTGATGGGCATGTTTGCTCTGGTCTGGATCTGAGGATCAACTGGGTATGTGCCAGATGCAAACAAAACTCAATTAGACACCATGGTTTTCTAACATTTAGCAAAATTGGCTCTTATGGAATACCAGCTTGATTTGGCCCAGGGATTTTGGGTGCAAAACACAACTTAGGCTGTGTAGTTATGGTCACCACCCTGCATTAGGTAAGGATGGCATAGCTTTTGAATGTATGTTGGAAACAGCAGGAACCACATAAGATGTTTGAAGGTGGGAGGAGGTCAAATTCAACAAACCTTTTAAGCCATTGAATCATTGATTAAATGATTGATTAAAACTAACTTGGAAACTTTACTTGTGGACTTCAACTCCCAGAACACAAGTCTTAAAGTTGGCTGGCTGGGGATTTCTGGAGTTGAAGTCCAAAAGTCTTTTCTTTTTTTTTATGAATATTTTTTAATTTTTTATACATCTCTTCAAGTGAGCAATGTGATTCCTGGTTACAACATATATACATAGTCATAGTTACATTTTCAGCTTTCTTATCTAGTTTCATATCAAATCATTATCTATTCCATTTTTTTTAATAAATTTTCACTTTATATTTTTTCATTCATTAATCCAGTAACAAAAACATTTTCATCCTAAAACATATTTTGCACTATTTATCCCCTTTTATTTTCATTTCCATCTTACCACCTATTTTGTTTTACATATTTTCTTTTTTTACTTTCTCAAAGCCGATGTATAGCAAACAAAAAACAAAAATAAAATAGAACTAATATCAATATAGTCATTCTTAATTATTACCTTCCAACTAAGAACAATAAGTCCCTATTTACTATGTTATATACATATGTTTCTTTTTCCCCCGTTCAGGATCCACATGGTATTTTTCCCAGATCTACAATGAATCTTACATTTATTCCAAAGATATTCATATAACCTGAATATTCTAGTCCAACCTTCTACACAAGCAGGAGACTCTATACCATTCTTGACAAACGATTGTTCAATCTCTTCTTTAAAACTTTCAGTGATGGAAACCTGGGAGTGTTTATAACACAGCCAAGTTTCAAGAAGGGATGGGTGCTGCCCACCTCTGCAAAAGAGTGCTGAAATATATTCCTTCCAAAGACAGCTTTGAAACTCTGAACCACAGCTTTGAACCACAAAGAACTCTGAAAAATTGGAAGCAACCAAAGTGAAAAGAAAAAAAATCTCCTGGAGGGAATTTATGCCTTCTCAAAGGTTTGTTTTCCTGGATGGTACAGTAATGGCATCATTTTACATGGAACAGTCTGAACAGCCTCACATTCAGCCATTCCAGATGATGTTGCAGCTCTTATTGATGTGATAAAGTGCACCAGACACAGGGGACATTCATAATGCACTGATTATTATGATATACCTGTCTGGCAAATAAAAAAAACCAAACCTCCCTTTCTCAGTTTCATTACTTTGACAGGCAGATTCCACACAAACTTCTATAACAATGGTGTGTTAGCCTTAGAAGGATGTGGTTGTTGTTTTTTTCAAAGATAAAAGAGAAGAAAATGAGATAAGGTCAAGAGAATTGTCTCTTCCCCAGTCATGCACTTTGTCTTCTCAGTAGCTTTTAGCCTGGAGGTATTAGATCTCCTCAAAACAGCCATGGAAGATGCAAGAAGGATAGTTGTTTGTGGATTGTGTTATTTAGGCACTGGTGGTATTCTACCAGTTCATCCCGGTTCAAGCGAACCGGTAGTAAAAAATACTACTGTTCGGCCGAACTGGTACTTTTTTTTTCTCCTGACTATCAGCTGTTCCGATGATCAGCTGTGCTGGGATCCCCTCACTGTCTTGCTGCTTCACCCAGGAGGCTTCCCTGGGGCCCAGGAGGCCAAAAAATGAAACATGGGGGGGATGTTGCACACACACACACAAAGAAGCCATGCCCACCCAGCCACAATGGCCATGCCCACCTAGCCACTTCCACCTAGCCATGCCCACAGAACCAGTAGTAAAAATACTTGCATCCCACCCCTGACTTTAGGCCACCAAGGTACAGCCACGTCACAATTGAATGTCCCCTTTTGCCTAATCAGAGAGGGAGGGGGGAATCCCTGCGCCCAGAAATACATAATATTCAGTACATATTTGGGGTGTCAGAGAAATCCATCATAAATTTTCCCACAAGTAAAAGAGTGTAACATGCTAAAGCAAACTTTGAGAGAGTCTAAATATGAGAAAACACTGTGCAAAAGCCACATACATGTGAGAAAACTTTGGATTCATGCAAGTATGCAAGATTTACTCAGTAGACATTTCTGTGAAGGATATCCCGGACTAACTTATTTGGTACAGAAATATACAGGCATTTACTACATGCTGTAGAATTACTCCTCTTTGCTTTGAAGTGGTGCACTCCAGAGACAGGCTCCCTGTTGTATCTCTAGCCTGTGGAACCTCACTATAAAAGCAACAGAAGACAAAATTGGAACCAGAAAATACACACAGCCTCTCAAAAATAAAACTGACCTAGGATGAATTATTGATGGTTGGCTTGAGCATTGAACACCAGCAGAGAAACTAGGAAGATTCACTGTATTTTCCCGCTCTACTCGATACAAAATATATGATTGTGAGAAACTCAACTCTTGAAGGGGGAAAAGAAAATAAAGTGATGGTATCCCGCTGCTGTGCATATAGAAATTTGTAGTTCAGCAAGTTGCGGGCACAGACTGTCTCATTAAGTAGTTATGTGGTTTCAGTAGAAGATCATATTTGTAACTCAGGTTTGAACTGTGGGGTCCTTGTGAACAGCAGTCTAACCAAGGAATTGCCTGTGATGACCCAGGGCATGGCAGAAAGGCAACACAGTCAGATAATCAATAAGAGACCCTTTAATGGCTCTAACTTTGCCTCCAATGTCCAGGTAAACTTCTGGCTGGAGAAAAACTCTCCCAGGAACAGTCTTTAACTGCAGGGAATCAAGTCCAAAACATGGTCAACAAAAACTGTAACTTTAAGTCCAATCAAGCCAACTAAAGTAATTAGTTTGGCAGGGCAGGAGCAAGACTTCCAGACGTGAAAGCACGACAAAACTCAACACATTTGAAAAGACACCAGGAACACAGATAAGCAAAGACAACATAGGATAAAGTCACATTTGCTCCTAGCAGCTGCCGCAGTTGCATTCAGTTCTTTTAAACTTTCATTCCCAGGTGTGGCTAATGAAGGGAATCAGGGCCCTTTCCTCCCCCGTAAGCCATGCAACCCACATTGCTCTCTTCTCCATTCCTCCCTGCGTGCCCTAGGATAAAGAGGGGTGGGCCTGCGTCTTCCTCTGAACTCCCCCTCCTTCGTTCTATCTCTCCCCTGCTCTGCCCAGCCAGACTTTGCCCTTCCCCAGCCTCCTCCACAGCCAATGGAGCCACATTCCCACCCCTGTCAGCTGTTCATCTTCCTACTTGGATTCAGACTCTGACAGGGATATGATACTGCCAAGAAGAAAACAACACTCCCACAAACACTGACAGGACAACTGTATATAGAAAAAGAGAGCAAATTTCACTCCCTTCTCACACTGATGATGTTACCGGGTTGGGTAATGAAATGTCTGCAAGAAAACCAAGCTCAGAAAGCACCAAGCACTCTACAGTTATATGTCTGAACACAGTAAGACCACTCCTGTGAGTGGCAGAAATGGTGTGGCTTTGCCTGAACTTGAAGACTAAACAAGGAAAGGACTGATTTATACTTGGATGGGTGAATTTAAAACATAAATTCAACACAAAAATAGTTTGTCATGAAAGTGACTACCTGCAAAGGTTCCTGGACTGGGGTTGAAAGGCGAAAGTGGAGCAGTATATTCAGTCCCATAATTGGGTAGACCAAGTTGCCCTTATTAAAAAAAATCACTTAATCTTTCTCCTGGTATAGCTGACAAAATGAAGAGAGCCTATGGCTTAGAGGTTAATACATCTACCTGATATGCAAGTAGTCCAGGTTCAAATCCCAGAAGGATATGGCTAGCTGATGAGAGGTAAACAGCTTGAAATAAATCAATACTAGTTCTCCCTTTATTTCTTTGTTGTAAAACACAAATTCAACATAAAAATAGTTTGTTGCAAAAGCTTGGGTCTGAAAGGCAAAAGCAGAACAATATACTCCATCCCATAATTGGGTAGACCAGGTTGCCTTGATTAAAAAAAACAACACTTGGATGGGTGGAACCATGAAGAACTGTAGGCCAGATGGGGAAATCTGAAGTACATTCCAGAAGAAAGTAGTTTGTTTGACTAGATCAGAGGTCTTCAAACTTGGCAGCTTTAAGATTTGTGGACTTCAACTCCCAGAATTCTCCAGCCAGCTATGCTTCATCCCTTCATCTTCCAGAATTCTGGGAGATGAAGTCCACAAGTTTTAAAGTTGCCAAGTTTGGGGACCCCTGGACTAGATGGTCCTGGGAGATGGTCTTGAAAGAACCCAGGAGCTAAACCATAAAGAGCTTTGAGGGTTAAACTTAAAACCAACAACCTGAATTAAACTTGGAAGCCTGTATGATGTAGCGGCATTCACGGGAATTCGTGATGAAAACTCCCCCCATTTGGGATATGCACGTGACATCGCAATGCATGCAAAAAAGGGGTGGAGCACTTAGAGCAGTGTTTCTCAACCTTGTAAGCTTTCAGGTGTGTACAAATAGTACTCAACCGGCTTTCAGGCCTAAATCAGAACTAGAATTTCCAACGTCTTGATGATTGGCCCAAAGTCACCCAACTGGCTCTCATGCCTAAGGTGGAACTAACCACAATTTCTTGGTTTCTAGCCTGGTTTCTTAACCATTAGACCAAACTAGTTCTATTTTACACAGTTGCAGCTTCAGACCATTACAGTAGCGGCACAATACAGTAGTTCCTTCTAGAGCCAATAAGGGTGTACACCACCATTACACCCTTTGATATATCTGCACCAACTCAGAAAGCTCAAACTGCTCAAGGAGCTGCTGATACAGTTCTACAGAGGAATTATTTAGTCTGTTATCTGCACCTCTATAACTGTCTGGTTTGGTTCTGCAACCCAATAAGAGTAATTAGGACTGCAGAAAAATCAATTACTACCAATCTGCCTTCAATCAAGGACCTGTATACTGCACGGGTCAAAAAGAGGGCTGTGGAAATACTTACAGACCCCTCACATCCCGGACATAAACTGTTTCAACTCCTACCCTTAAAACAATGCTATGGAGCACTGCACACCAGAACAACTAGACATAAGAACAGTTTTTTCCCAAATGCCATCACTCTTCTAAACAAATAATTCCCTCAGCACTGTCCAACTGTACAAAGTCTGAACTACTATTACTATTAACCTTCTCATCACTCCTTATCACCCATCCTCTTCCACTTGTGATTGTATGACTGCAACTTTGTTGCTTGTATCCTTACAATTTATATTCACTGTTTCTTAGTATGATTTGATTGCTTATTGTACCCTATGATTAGTATTAAGTGTTGTACCTTATGATTCTTGACTCTTGATGAATGTATCTTTTCACTGAGAGCATTTGCACCAAGACAAATTCCTTGTGTGTTCAATCACACTTGGCCAATAAAAGAATTCTATTCTATCTATTCTATATGTGCACCTAGACTTTGAATCATTTGCAGCAGGGAGAAAGATCGAATACAGTATGAGTACCTTATGTTCCTGCAGAGCCAGCAAAAATCCACTCTCACACCTAATTTCAATCTTTTACATACTGCTAAAGCATGTGGGGATCCCGGCATATGGACATTGGTCAGAAAGGGCACCTGCCTATGTTGACAGGATACTAATTAAATGCATCCACACTTTGAGATTACCTGTTTGGAATGGCTAATTTTGCAACAGTTGATATGATGCTTTTATTATACACACACACAAATTAAAAAAAACAGGGAAAACCTTGTGAATCTGCAAGGAATGAGTGCCATCTACTGGGAAGCAAATGTGCCTCAATTTAGTAAACTAAATAAAATTTTGCAAAATGAGATGACCGTGCTATAGAACAGGTGACTGATTTTCTTGTACCACTGTTAATGTATCTAACATCCCATTTCCCATTGCAGTCAAACCAGCTGCCATTTTGAGTTGTTATTGTTTTTGACATACATATAATTCACACAAACATGAGATTCCTGTTTGGGGTAATAACAAATCTTTTCTCTCCCTCCTCAGAAAAACTAGAAACTTCCTAATATAACCTAATATAGAATAGAATAACAGAGTTGAAAGGGATCTTGGAGGTCTTCTAGTCCAACCCCTTGCTTAGGCAGGAAACCCTACACCACTTCAGACAAATGTTATTTGATCTCTTTTTTAAAACTTCCAATGTTGGAGCACTCAACTTCTGGAAGCAAGTTGTCCCACTGATTAACTGTCAAGAAATTTCTTCTTAGTTCCAGGTTGTTTCTCTCCTTGATTAGTTTCCACCTGAACTCAAGTGCTTTGATTAGTTTGTCCTGAACTCAAATGCTTTGGAGAATAGCTTGACTTCCTCTACTTCTTCTTAGTGTATTTATTCATTACCACTAAAGGAGAATATTTGCAGCTCAGGGTTTGAAATGAGGTGTCCTTAGTGCTTTCTGAGTTTGTGAAATGAAACATCTGCAAGGAAAAGACCAAGCTCAGGCAGCACTAAGGGCTCCGCATTTACTCATATATTAAATTGTATCATATCTCCCATCCCGTGCTCCCGCTCCTACCAAAATAGGGATTTTGGACTTTGCACACTAAGATTTAAGCAAATCAATTAAAAACAGCAAATAGAGTCAATCAAACAAAAGCAAGGAGGTTACAGAAACTGTTTTGTTAACAGACAAGAAAGCTGGCTATTGAATTAAAAAGAACTGAAGAAAGATTGTGTGACAAATAAAGAAAAAATTGATGGGAAGATAAGGATACCTATAATGGGGTCAATGAATATCAAGCACCCATCAATATCCAGCTTGATTAGTTACAATCTTATTGCTTGTTTTACAGCTTACCTTATTGTCTGAGCCCAGATATCTGAACTGGTCCCTCCACATATCATCCTTAGTAATAATGAAGCATGCAAACCAGTGTTTGCATTTCCTGCATCGGATGAGGAGAGCACATCTTTCTCCTTCTGTCCTGGCCACTTTTTACAGAGGCACGATTGAGAGCATTTTAACAAACTGCATCACTGTTTGGTTTTCTGGCAGCAGCACCTCAGATAGAAAGTCCCTACAGAAAGTGGTAAGGACAGCTAAGAAGATTATAGGAAGCTCACTTCCCATTATTCATGTGCTTAGAGTGCAAAGCACTGTTAGAGTCCCCACAGACCCACTTCATGATCTATTTCTGTTGCTTCCCTCTGGGAGGAGATTTCGAACTATTTCTAGCAGGATTATCAGATTCTGTAATAGCTTTGTCCCCTATGCCATCCGCCTGGTAAACCCTTTTCTTGCCATGTACATGTGTACATTCAAACTAGACTGTGTTGTTTCTCTGTGTCATATAATATAATGTTATGTTATGTTATGTTATGTTATGTTATGTTATGTTATGTTATGTTATGTTATGTTATGTTATGTTGTTATGTTATGTTATGTTATGTTATGTTATGTTATGTTATGTTATGTTATGTTATGTTATGTTATGTTATGTTATGTTATGTTATGTTATGTTATGTTATGTTATGTTATGTTATGTTATGTTATGTTATGTTATGTTATGTTATGCTACGTTATGTTATAATATGACACAGGGTTTATGCATATTTATTTATTTATTGCCATGTTTATGTAATGTATATTGAAGGTAGAAACCCTTTGAGAGTTATATGCAGTGAAATTTTATTTTAAAGTATGTCAATTAGTGTACATTTAAAATGACAATAAAGTTATTCTAAGTTCTAAGTCTACGTCTAATCTTTGGAACATTTAAATAAGAAATAAGATTTTGTCCCAATAGAAATCTGAATTATCAGAAAAAGCAGGAAGACAAAGAATGTGATGCATTCCGTACATTATTTTCTTGAGTATACACACTTTCCTATATGCTCTGACCAAGGTTTCCTAGACCGTAACTACGCACACGCTTATTTTAAAAACAAGTCTTATTTTATTGCAATGCTGGGAATTGTTTTCATTCCCAGCCGGAATCACTCTCAAACAGTCCCTTGAGATAAGCACCCACCTTTCTTTCCTGTGAAGTGCTGCCAATAACAGAAGTATCTAATGAACTAGAAAAAAAAACAACCAAAGCACAAAGAGCTTCAAGAATGAATCTGAACCGAACGAACGACTTTGCTTCCTGCTAAGGTTTCATCATCTTTGCCTGACCTTTATACCTTATGGGAGGGGCAATTACCTCCAGCCTTACTCCCAAATCACCCCTTTTGTTTCAGCTGTTCTCGCCTTCCAGCAGCTCTGTGCACACGCACACTAGGAACAGGCTCCCCTTGTTCCTTGGCCTCGCTGCTGCCAGACTCTGGAGGCAGCACCCCCTTCCCAGATAGTCTTGGCCCATCCTGCATCAGACACAGGACGCTCATCCAAGTCCTCTCCAGACTCCCTGACTGGTCCCCGTTCTTTCCCACTGTCTGATTCTGCTGCTGTCTGCACAGGCTTTCAGCAAACCACAACACTATGTCCCTTTTTCTTCTATTTGTGAATTGTACAGTGAAAATCAGAGAAGGGAGAACTCTCTGAAGATGAATTGCATAGGTGGTCCTCAAGTTGTAATGCTAATTGAGCCTGGCAATTATGGTCGTAAGTTGTGACAGTCATAAAACAGGTCATCACATGACTAGATATGTTTATCACTTTTTTTGTGGCAATCATTAGACCCACAACAATCCTAAAGTGAATGCTGCAGTTGTTAAGTGAAAGGCACAATTGTTAAGTCATTAAGCAAATCCATTGCTGGCTATAAGCCAGTTTTGGCTGGAAGCTGGAATTAAATGCCTTTTTCTGGTAAAAATCACATTTAAATCACATCCACATGCCTGCAGAGTACTGTAAATGGCCATAAATCAGTGTGGAATTCAAAATTTTTTACTACCAGTTCTGTGGGCATGGCTTGGTGGGTGTGGCAGGGGAAGGATATTGTCAAATCACCAGTCAGAGGTGTATTTGCCAGTTCTCCAAACTACTCAAAATTTCTACTACCATTTCTCCAGAACTAGTCAGAATCTGCTGAATACCACCTCTGCCATAAATGCTGGTAACTTGCAAGTACTCAAAATGTGGTCCCAAGAACATAAAGTTGGTGAGGGCCCAAGAACATAAAGTTGCTAAGCAACGGGTCATAAGTTGAGCACTACCTGTAGTTCAAAATATCAAATGCAATGAGCTCTTATTCAAATGTAAATTAAATACATTTCTCCCACGTTCCTAGTCAGCAGCTGAGTGAAAACCGAAGTTCCAGCTGGGCCCTCTCTTCTTCCTCTATTAATTCATAGATGATTGCACCAAACTGGAGAGGTCTGGAAATGAAAGTTAAGATACATATAGGAAGAATTTCTCCCAAGTAAAAGTGCCTCAGTGATTAATGTCACAACTCTGTGTAGGTTTCCCACCTCATAATTAAACAGGAGGCATTTCGTAACACAACAGCCCAGCGTTTTAACTGATGAGGCCTTCACTCTTTTTACACTGCAATTTCCTATCCTGTTTGCACATGTTTGTTATGCTTGAGAAGCATCATGTGTTCGCATATTCAATAGCAAGGATTTGAATAATGACCTCCAGATATTCCTGGAGGAAAGTAACTCGGTCCCTACTTATTGTTCCTTCAGTCTACCTGCTAAATTGAAATCACACTCTAGAAGTAAATTTTCAGTAGAGCATTATCTGTGAAATTCCCATTAGCAATAGCAGAGATCTGGAAATCGTATGCTTTTCATTCTTCTCCTGTCCTTTGGACACACACATGGTGCCCAAAAGTGAGCCATGAAAAACACTATAACAGTAGACAGCTGAGTCAAGGAGTGGAATACAGACAGTTCTCTGCCCTGCATCCTCTGAGATCCACCATGGCAGGAAGCTTCTCCCTCTCCTCTTCAAGGTTGTAAGTTGAGGACACAGATAAACCTTCAGGTGACCTTAACGACTCTCTAAAAGAATGCAAATGACCAGCTGTCTGTAAGGAGTATAAATCCTTCCATCTCCCACCATCCATTCAGAGTTGAAGAAGCTTCTTGGATGAGAAATGAAATGACTTCAAAGAAAACACCAGAAAATCCAGTTGCCTCTTGAAAAAAAGCACCTTTGGGACAACCAAAGGTTGGATGACCTGGATGACTGAGAATCTCCACAGACATTTTCTTGCAAATGTTTTGTTCTAAGTTATTCTAAGTCATGGTCTAGATGTAAGGTGCTAAAGTCATGATAATAGAATAATTCCAATGTCTATGGAGATTGTTGGTCACCCAGGTTATGATTGTCCCAAAGGCACTGTTCAAAACAAACCCATCAGGACAGGATTCAACAAGTCCATCTGCATCTGAAAGACAAAGGTCACTATTTTGAAGACAGCAAAATCTAAATTCAGGACAGAGAGGATTTCTGGTTTGAAAGAGGGGGTCAAAGAGGCCATCTATATTAACATTGAAGTGGGATACGACACCACTTATCTCTTATTTATAATATAGGCCTTTCAACAGTACCAAGAAGGATCCACACCGATTTGCACTCTGACTCAGATGACCTTGAGGATACAGATAAACCACCAAAGTGGCCTCAGATTGGCTTACAGAGTTGGAAGGGACCTTGTAGGTCATCTAGTCCAACCTATTGCCCAAGCAGGAGACCTTACACCATGTCTGACAGATGGCAGTCCAATCTCTTCTTGAAAGTCTCAAATGATGAAACTCCTATAACCGTGATGGCAAATCTATGGCAAGCATGCCAAAGATGGCATGCAGAGCCATTTGTGCCAGCACACGAGCTGCAGGCAAACTTACCCTCATTGTGCATGTGCGCATTTCACAGCTGATTTTCAGCCAGTTTGAGGCCTTTTTTAGCCTCCCAAAGGCTTGAGGAAGGCTTCTGCAGGCTTCTGCAAGCTTTGTAGGCCGAAAACTAGTCCCGTTTCGTCACTTCCGGTATTTTCAGAAAAAACAGGAAGTGATGAAACAGGGCTAGTTTTTGGCCTGCAAGGCTTGCAGAAGCCTGCAGAAGCTTCCTCAAGCCTTTGGGAGGCTGAAAAGGGCCTCAAGCTGCCGAATATTAGCTGTGAGGCGCAGTGCAGG
Source organism: Bungarus multicinctus (assembly GCA_023653725.1). Lineage (NCBI taxonomy): Eukaryota > Metazoa > Chordata > Lepidosauria > Squamata > Elapidae > Bungarus > Bungarus multicinctus. The sequence goes on along the minus strand of CM042842.1, from coordinate 120,265,796 downwards.
TAAGAGGGCAGTGGGGGGGAGAGGGAATTACATGTGCATGTGTAGGGGGCAGGGGGTATGCACATTGCCTTCTGGGAGCTGGCACATGAGCGTGCAAGCGCGTGCACAATTTTTGGCCCAGGAGCCCAAAAAGATTAGCCACCACTGTCCTATAACTTCCAAAGGGAAACTGTTCCATTGGTTGATTGTTCTCACTGTCAAAATAATTCTCCTCAATGACTCTCAGAAAGCTAACAATTGACTTTCTGAGTGCTAATGACCTGAGTGCTAATTCTTAAAGCTAAGAATATAAATCTTTCCATTCCCTACCAATCAGCCAGATCTGAAGAAGCTTCTTGGATGAGAAGCGAAACCTTTTCAAGGAAAAACAAACAAACAAGAAAGTCCAATTGCCTTTTGAACAACAGCTTTGGAACAATAATTCCAATGTATAATCATTCAGAGGCAATATTGAGAAAAATACACAATCACCAGGACTTCAATGGGTTCGATTATGCTTTCTACAACCTTCTTTCCCAGATATGTGGAGTTGCGAAACCCATAATTCCCAGTTACCATAGGAATTAGCTGGGGAGGGTTGAAAGACAACACCAGAATGTAGAAGGAAGATGGTATCGTTTGGCTGTCACTACTAATTTTACTCTAAAAAGCTACAGAAATTCTGGCTGCTGCTTCTAAATGGACTTCAGGGGCTCATATAGCAGAAACACAAAATATTAGGATTAACAGAGATGTGTCTTTTCTTTGCATTTTAATGCAAACTTGCCCAATTGACGCTTTCGAAGTGGATATAGAGTGATGCTTCAATAGTTGCCATTTTCTAAATTGTGCAATTGTCATTCCCCATTTGCGGGGGTGTGGGGTGGAGGAATATGACAAATGCCTGCATTATAAGGCAAGGCTGACAAAAAGGCCTGTGCTCCTGAAAACAAAATGCAAAAATGTGTTTGCAAATTGGGCAATGCAATAGAAAAATATAATACACCCCAAAAGGGATAATTAGGAAGGAACTCTAAAACATACAGGCCTTTTATTATCTAAGTTGTTTCTTGCTTTAAAAAAAATGCAAACAATAATTGAAAATCTATTCATTTAGTGCTGGTTGTCACCTATGAAACCCTTCATTGCTAGGGGAGAATTATTTATGGCACCACTTCTCCCCAATTGTTTCTACCCATTTCACAAGGTCCAACTGAGTGGGCATGCTCCAGATCTCTTCAATTAAAGATTGTTGCTTTATGTGAATTTGGAAGTGCACTTTTCTCTTATGGCATCTCCCCCATGGTACCCCATACACCCACCCCCATTCCCCAAGATCAGGTTGCCCCTGACTCTGCTGACCTTTAACAAAAAATTTGGACCTGCAAGTTGCTCCAGAAGCTAAGGATAGACTCTTATTTATTTATTTGATTTGTTAATCGCTTACAAGATAATAGGTATAAGTATAAACATGAGTAAGAATACAGGAAATAGATACGAATAAATAGGGACAATAGAACAGGGACGGGAGGCACGATGGTGCACTTATGCACACCCCTTACAGACCTCTTAGGAATGGGGTGAGGTCAATTGTGGATAGTTTGAAGTTAAAGGAGTGGGGGTTAGAGGATGTAACAACAGTCAGGTAGCGCATTCCAGGCATTGACCACTCTGTTGCTGAAATTGTACTTTCTGCAATCAAGTTTGGAGCAGTTTACATTGAGTTTGTATCTGTTGTATGCTCTTGTATTGTTGCGGTTGAAGCTGAAGTAGTCATTGACTGGTAGGACAGTATAGCAGATAATTTTGTGTACTATGCTTAAGTCCAACCGTAGGCGGCGTAGTTCCAAGATTGTCCAAGCCCAAAATTTCAAGCCTGGTGATATAGGGTATTCAGAGGAGTGTAGTACTCTTCTTGTGAAATACTTCTCGACTCGCTCAATTGTATTAATGTCTGGTATACAGTGCTGACCTTTGGCAAAAAAATTGGACCTGCAAGGTGCTCCAGAAGCTAAGGATAGACTCTTGAGTTTATCCTTAATGACCTTTGTTGGTTTGTTTTTAATTCTTGCTAATAATGGCTTTTTATTGTTTAAACATGTTGATGGCCTCCCAGAATCGCATTTGCAAAATGGGCAGCCAATTTAATTGAATTGAATCAAACAGAATCGGATATAACAAGTATTCACTGGCTTTTTTACACTAGTAACTCTGTCCTAGGTAAATCAGAGTTTACTATAATGATTTGGATATTTTTATATGGAGAGACGCGGTGGCTCAGTGGCTAAGACACGGAGCTTGTCGATCAGGAAGGTCGACAGTTTGGTGGTTCGAATCCTTAGCACCATGTAATGGAGTGAGCTCCCATTACTTGTCCCAGCTTCTGCCAACCTAGCAGTCCGAAAGCATGTAAAAATGCAAGTAGAAAAATAGGGCCCATCTTTGGTGGGAAGGTAACAGCATTCCATGCGCCTTCGGCATTTAGTCATGCCAGCCACATGACCATGGAGACGTCTTCGGACAGCGCTGGCTCTTCGACTTTGTAATGGAGATGATCACGTATGTGCAAGGGAACTTTTACCTTTATGTAGATATGAATTGAAGAATGGATGGATGGATGGATGAATAGATGGATGGATAGATAGATGGATAAATAGAATTAAGGTGGCAATGTGGGGGTAAGTTCAGATTCCTGGATCTAGAGATCTGTTCAGTGCTTCTGCTGAAAGGGAAGTTCTCTATCAGTGATCTAGAGAATCTTAATGGAATATCAAGAGCATGTGAAACTAGTGTGAAAAGAAATGTCAGCCTTGGAAAAGTAGAAAGCATGAGAAAATGAAAGCAACTTCCTCTAGAAATAAGATGAAATAGAAAGGACTTTGACAGGCTTTCAAGATTCTGCTGCACTATCTTAACCACATTAAATTACTTTCCAAAACTTCTAGCAACTTCTGTTGCATGATCTTGTTTATCACAGAAGAACTGACATCAGCCAGCCATTACTGAAGTGCTGTAAAACCTGTCTTCACAAAATTATTTTAGCACAATGGTGGCCAGATGATTCAAAAGCCACCATTTTTCCTAGTAGGGAAAATGACTTAATGAACTGAAGAATGAACCCCATGATCAATTAAAATCTCCCAGAACTGGAAATATACTATTTCATGTTAACTGCAGTGAAATATTCTATGGTATGAATTTTGGGATGTATTTTCATCTCCTGGGTTCCTCATTCTCTAGATTTTGTTTCCCTCATCAGCTACTCATCTGTTTCTGGTTTCTTTTACTCGTCCCAGATTATATAGTGAGGAGGCCTACCATGTATTGCAAAGCCATGTTCCCAATCGGGAGGACAATGACCTCCCAACAATCACTGAGAACATTATATATTCAAAATGTCAACCTACGCAGAAAATATTTCAGCAAAGAAGATTTAGCTCAGATTTCCCAGAATTCAGATGATAGGAAAGGAAGGAAGAAAGGAAGGAAGGAAGGAAGGAAGGAAGGAAGGAAGGAAGGAAGGAAGGAAGGAAGGAAGGAAGGAAGGAAGGAAGGAAGGAAGGAAGGAAGGAAGGAAAAGAAAGAAAGAAGGAAGGAAGGGAGGGAGGGAGGGAGGGAGAAAAGAAGAGGGGGAAGGAAGGAAGGCAGGAAGATTGAAATGTCAGAATTAAAATAACGTGTTTCCTATGATTATTCATACACTATACATAATGTGTAACTCAAGTGTGAGAACAAGCCCATCTAATAATGCCCCCTCTCTTGAAAGTGATGGGGCCTACATCCATAGTACTTTTCACCCTCTGTAGAAGGTTAGAAATACAGTAGAAGATTGATCCTGCATTTCTCAATTAAGTCATTAAAAATTGAACAAACAATCCCGCCTAGTAAATCCTGGCCTTGCATATGAATGAGGGATAGAAATGAACTGCAGGGTGATAACGGTGGAGTAGGCTAATTGCTATAATTTGCATGACAAGAAACCAGCCTGCCTATAATGGGCTCCTCTCCACTCCTTTGTTTCCTCTCGCTTCTCCGCTTGCTGAACCGTCAGAGATATTGACCAGCAGGGGGCAGCACCTGGTGCTTTCATCATTACAGGCAGGCAGTCTTCCTTCAAAAACTTAATGGAGACAAATTAGAACTTTACAAGCCTCCTGATAATAAGAAAAGAAATAGGGGGAGACAGTGTGCAAAATCAAAAGGCAGATTCCAGCAGATAGATAGATAGATAGATAGATAGATAGATAGATAGATAGATAGATAGATAGATAGATAGATAGATAGATAGATAGATAGATAGATAGATAGATAGATAGATAGATAGATAGATAGATAAGAGATAGTCAAACAAGAGAGGGAGAGAGAGATGCAGAAAGACAAACAGACAGGGTTAGATAGATAGATAGATAGATAGATAGATAGATAGATAGATAGATAGATAGATAGATAGATAGAGTCAGATAAGAGATAGTCAGACAAGAGAGGGAGAGATGCAGAAAGACAGACAGAAAGGATGGATAGATAGATAGATAGATAGATAGATAGATAGATAGATAGATAGATAGATAGATAGATAGATAGATAGATAGATAGATAGATAGGGATAGATAGAGGTAGACAGATAAGAGATAGTCAGACAAGAGAGGGAGAGAGAGATGCAGAAAGACAGAAAGACAGGATAGAGATAGATAGATAGATAGATAGATAGATAGATAGATAGATAGATAGATAGATAGATAGATAGATAGATAGATAGATAGAGTCAGATAAGAGATAGTCAGACAAGAGAGGGAGAGATGCAGAAAGACAGACAGAAAGGATGGATAGATAGATAGATAGATAGATAGATAGATAGATAGATAGATAGATAGATAGATAGATAGAGTCAGATAAGAGATAGTCAGACAAGAGAGGGAGAGAAAGATGCAGAAAGACAGACAGACAGGATAGAGATAGATAGATAGATAGATAGATAGATAGATAGATAGATAGATAGATAGATAGATAGATAGATAGATAGAAAAAGAGAGAGAGAGAGAAATTCATTCATTCATTCATTCATTCAACTTGAATTGTTCTGTATCTTAGAACAACAACTCTGGGTAGCTCAAATATATATATAAATATACTGTATATAAACTAACATCATTTAAAAATAAAAACAAAGTAACCTGGCATCACAATCCCGCTCCCTCGATACAACGAAGAATGTTCTCAGCCAAGTCTGATTTTGCCCTATCCCAGCATTTGAGGGAAAACTTGGCTCTTTCTGGATTTCTGGATGGTTAAAAGGCTAGCTACCTGCTGGATCTCAAAGAGAAGGGTGTTCCACAGGGCAAGTGGCAAGTGACAAGGAAAAGGTAGACTTCCTAAATTCCATAAAACGCAGCCCACACTTCCTAATCTTGTGGGATGTACAGATCCCCTCTAGGAGAGGCAATCCCACAAATCACTTGGGGCTGTGCCCCTGCAAGGTTTAAAGATAATAACCAGCATCTTGAAGTGTAGTTGGAAGAAAACTGGGAGCCAGTGAAGTTTCTGCGACGGTGGTGCAATATGGTGAGCCTAACGACAGCCAGAAGAACCTTACAGGCACAGTCGTTAAAGCACAGTACCAATAAAGGAGAAGATCTGTAGCTCAGGGCTGAAATGAGAGGCTTTGGATGCTCTCTAAGGTTCCTTGTTTTCATGCAGACATTTCATTACCCAAACTAAGTAACATCATCAGTGCTAGTAAGAAGTGCTGTTTGCTGTCAGTTTATATTCTGGTGTCTTGCCTGTTTCTGTGTGTGAGGAGGTCTTAGAGCGTGGATGTCAAACTCGCAGCCCGCGAGCCAGATGCATCACATACTGGCCACTCCCACTCCCAGTTGAGCAAGGGGGGGGGTCACAATATGTCACATGACGACTGTATGACACCGCGAGTTTGACACCCCTTAGAGATTCTTTGGTTGGGCTGTTTACTAATGGCTCCTTGCAGTTTCTTAATTGGGGTATTTAATTGTTGGCCTGAAGTTAATCTATGCTGATCTGGGTGCTGTTCTGACCCAAACCTTGTTCCAAGGAAACAAACATGAAACAGAGGTAACAGCAAAACCTTTTAATGATTGTTTACAAATTCCGTTCCTTCACAGTTAAAAGGCTGCTTCAAACTAATTGTCTCTGATAAGAACAAGCCTTGCCAAGGTTGTGCAAGGCTACCAAGAATACTAGATAAAGTTACTAAGAAATATTTCAAACACAAAGAGTCTCCAAACACCAACCAAGATATTCCAAATGTTCACAAAGCTTGAGTGCAAAAATTTCTTTGTTTCCTGCAAAATACTCCAGTTTCGCAGCTGGCTTTTATCTCTTAAGGGAGGGGCCATTACCTTGCAGCCTCACTCCCAAGTCATCAGTGCTGCTGCAGCTGCTCTTTCCTTCAAGCAGCCCTGCACGCACGAGCACTGGGCACAGGCTCCTCAGGGACCTCTTCATCACTGCTGCCAGCCTCCACAATCTCCAAAGGCAGCACTCCACTCCCTGATGTCCTAGCCCCATCCCTGCATCACACACAGGCCCTCATCTGAGTCCTTGCTCTCCGAGACCTTAGCCATCCGCACCTGTTGCTGGCGAACTACAACAGGTGCTGATTACTAGTGGAGAGGTGCTAGAGTCTTTTTATTCTCTTTTGGGCTGGTTGATAGTCTCTTATGCATAGTCTATAGATGTTATTAATGTCTATGTGTCTGTTGATGGTTGATTTGTCAGAATGCTGGGCTTCTAGAAATTCCATTTTGGACTTGGATTGGTCTAGGATGGTCACATTTTTCCAATTGAAACTATGGTTAAATCTATCTATATGTTGTGAAATTAAAGAATTGCAGTAGTGCAGGCAAACTCTGCCCACAGTCTGGAGTTCAATCTTGATGGGGTTCAAGATTGACTTAGCCTTCCATCCTTCAGAGGTCAGAGGACTCAGATTGTTGGGATCAATATGCTGACATTGTAAACCACCTAGAGAGTGCTATAAAGTACTATGGGGCAGTATATAAGCCTAGATGTGATTGTTATTGCTATTGTGCGCACAGTGATAGAAGTGTCCTATGTTGATTTAATTGCATTAAATTTTCAAATAAACCTATGAATGTGCATTGATTTATTTCCTCTGTGTGTGTGTGTGTGTGTGTGTGTGTGTGTGTGTATAGGTAAAGGTAAAGGTTCCTCTCGCACATACATGCTAATCATTTCCAGCTCTAGGGAGTGGTGCTCATCTCCATTACAAAGCCAAAGAGCCAGCACTGTCCGAAGACGTCTCCATGGTCATGTGGCCTTTATTGTCAGTGTACAACATGTGTACAATGAGACTGGCTAACATGACCAAATGCCAAAAGGGTGTGGAACATTGTTTCCTTCCCACCAAAGTGGTCCCTATTTTTCTACTTGCATTTTTACATGCTTTCGAACTGCTAGGGTGGCAGAAGCTGGGACAAGTAATGGGAGCTCACTCCGTTAACGCAGCGCAAGGGATTCGAACTGCCGAACTGTCGACCTTTCTGATCAGCAAGCTCAGCATCTTAGCCACTGAGCCATCGCTTCCCTGTTTGGGTATAGATAGATAAAATTAAAAGTAAACCTTCCTATAATTACATTTTTAGTGTACAGCTTTCATCTTCAGCTGTTACTCGTAGGTGGAAAGTACTGTATTTTGTCTTCCAGTTAAATGATTTGCTTCTGGCAACAGGCAGAAGGTTGGTTGTCTGCTCTAGGATTTCACATGAAGTTCTTCTGCATCCTGTCTCTCTCTCCAGCCTTGTCCACATAGTCTCATCCTCAAAATAACTGCATCCACAATTTCATTTGCAAAGGCTTCCAAACAACCAGGGAGAAGTCAACTGGAGATGAGGGGGAGAGAGAATTTATTATTTCCTCCTGGGAGACTTTACAAAGCATTCCGGAGAATCACAAAAGGTTACCAGGAGGACAGATGTCCCTCTGGAGTACATGAAATTTTGGACTCATCTGGAAGTCAAATAAATTAGTTGCATCCTGTGGACCTATGGGGGTTTGGTTGAAGATTTAGCAATGGGATGCTTATAATGGCTGAAAGCAAGAAAGTCTATATAAATAACAGCTTAAATGTTAGGGTTCGGGCAATTAAAATAATAGCAGAAAAGGGGCTGAAATAGCGCCAGCTCACCAATTCAATATACTATTGCATCTTTTTTTCTCTCTCTCTCTTCTTGAAGCTGATCTCCTTAGCAACAGAGAACACATCCCATTTTTTTCTTTTCTTTCCCTAAGGTCATCTTGTTCCCAAATGATACAAAACGATTTGTTTGAAGATGAAGCTTCAAGTTAATTGCCTGGTAACTATTTCACCATATGTAAGGCAGGTGAACTATCTTTGAACCCTTAGAGCTGCCTGCAGATGCAATTCGCAAAGGACTAAATTCCATCCTGAGACACTTGAGCCAAAGATCACTGAAGTCAATGGAACCGGATCCATTATAATCCAGCGCTTAGTTGATCGTCGTGTTTCCCAGGGAGAGCTGCTAGGTTAGAGGAGTAATTTGATTGGGCTGGGAGTTTTCCAACTCACTGAGCACCGCAAATATTGACTTGTGCATCTTTTCTCCTGCAGCTGGGTAGAAGGCCTCCAGCATGTGATTTAAAAGAGATCAAAGGGAATTGAGCTAGTGGGATTTTTGAACTGCAATCCAGCTGTTTCTCTTTATGAGTTTTCCTCTCTGCCTTACAACATAGCAGTGGCAGCAGCCTGCTTCCTTGTCTTTCTTCGGTTAAAAAAAAATCACATATCTTTTCAGTCTGAAAACAGCCAATATCCATAATATGTATTCAGTATTTGGAAGTACGAGAAAACTGGGTATATTGCTTTATTTGATTCATAAACATTCATATTCTAAGAACATGCAGAATCAGTACTTTGAACAGAGATGCTCCCAGCAAGTCAGCATGCATGGATAAACTTCTTGAGAAGGTGTATATGGTTGCCAGGAGACTAGTAGACTTCTCTCTGACCCCAGAGTAAGGCCTTGGTTTAAAAGCAAGCATTCCACCAGGAATAACAGATGGAGGAAGCCTTGTTTTTGCCACAAAATCTCTAAGCATATGGTTAGTTACAGAACAGAACAAAATTCAGAAGGTAAACAGGCTATTTTCAGAAGTAGCAAAATTATTGTTTTGGGCTTTTTATTGATGTTTTTACCATAATAAGATCAGAAAAGCAAATGCCTCTGAACTAGGTTCTGAGAAAACAGATTTCACAAGTGAAGTGCAGGTTTTAGAACAGGGAAACAGAAATTTGTTCTGGGGAATGTTGTGATTGTGAAGATGGTTAAGTTTGCAGAAATGCCTAAATTAATGTGATTGATGATTTGATTTGTTGTTGTTAGTTGAGAAGTTGTGTCCAACCCATCACAACCCCATGGACAATGTTCCTCCAGGCCTTCTTGTCCTCTACCATCCTCTGGAGTCCATTTAAGTTCACGCCTACTGCTTCAGTGACTCCATCCAGCCACCTCATTCTCTGTCTTCCCCTTCTTCTATTGCCCTCAATCGTTCCCAGCATTAGGCTCTTCTCTGGTGAGTCCTTCCTTCTCATTAGGTGGACAAAGTATTTGAGTTTCATCTTCAGGATCTGGCCTTCTAAAGAGCAATCAGGGTTGATCTCCTCTAGGATTGACCGGTTTGATCGCCTTGCAGTCCAAGGGACTCACAGGAGTCTTCTCCAGCACCATAGTTCAAAGGCCTCAATTCTTTGGCACTCAGCCTTCCTTATGGTTCAAATTTCACAGCCATACATTGCAACTGGGAAAACCATAGTCTTGACTGTTCGCACTTTTGTTGGCAGGGTGATGGCTCTGCTTTTTTGTAGTTTTGTCATAGCTTTTTGTCTAGTTTTGTCATAGCTTTTCTCCCCAGGAGCAAGCATCTTTTAATTTCTTGGCTGTATTTTCCATCTGCGGTGATCTTGGAGCCCAGGAAAGTAGAATCTGTCACTACCTCCATTTCTTCCCCATCTATTTGCCAGGAATTGAGGGGGCCAGATGCCATGATCATAGTTTTCTTAATGTTGAGTTGGTCGTTTGATTAAGGCACTATAATTACTTTTATAAAAGACTGGAAACTCTATGGAATTTTTGCTGGAAAAGGATAAAAAGTCATCTGGTAATTTCAGGTTTTATTGATTAAAAAGGTTTGTGTATTAGAAGAAGGGAACCATGATATGCAATTTGAGATGGTGAAGATGGCAACTACGGTGTTTATATCTGCTGCAAAGACTGGAAGACACTTTCTTTAGATACTTTTTCTTTTTCTTTCTCTCTTGTTCTTTCTTTGTATTTTCTTTCTTTTCCCTACTTTTTCTTTTATGCTTCTGTGGCTTTTTAAATCTGTCTATTTATTTAGCGTGTGGCAAAAATGTTAAAAAAGCACAATCACAATTATATTCTCAATCTGCAAATATAAAACAATTTACTAATTCAAAGGGAAACTATTTATATAGTCAATACATCAAGGGTGGGATTCTACTGGTTCAGCCTGGATCAGCTGAACTGGTATCTCTGAGGATCAGTTATGAGGAAACTGGTTCGCTCCGACGATCAGCTGTTGAGCCTGCCCTGGCTCTAGTCTGCGTTATATCCTGGTTTTCAAGCTCAACTGATTCACGTGTCACAGC